>CM060903.1:540951937-542201937 GCA_030737815.1 Allium fistulosum
AAATGTGAAGAGTAGATAACATGTTCGAGATAGCGTATGGAGAAGTATACAGGAAGAGCAGGAGGCTTTGCTTTCACATATCTATATTTAGGCTTACTATTGCTTGTATTCCTTTGTGTAGCACTATAGAGCTTCAGCAATGTTTTTTTATTATTAGATATAATTATGTCTTTCATTATAATTTGATGTATAAACCTATGATCTGTATATATAACTATGATGTACCTATGTCACTCTTATTATATGGTACATTTTAGTTATTGTTATCACGTATTTTTTATGTCTATGTTGATTATTATAATTTATCCTTACGATTTGAGATATACAAAGAGTTTACTTTGGAGTTTAGATAGTTTGCTTCACTCTTGACAATCATCCCACATTGGCTAAGTACCATTGCAACGAACTCTTTAGGTTATGTTGGGTAATGGAGATGTAGGGCAGTTATTACACTTCGTATTAGAGCCAAGGTTGCATAGTTGACCAAAGTAATACCTAGATCCATTAGAGATAGAGAAGAAGTTATCACTCTAGAAAGGATTAAGAGATATGATAGAGCGTACTTGTTATATTTTGATTTTCAAAACTATACAATTATTATCCGGCCTTTTGATCAAGCATTATTCGAAAAGACTTAAATGATCGAATCGGATGAGCAAATGATAGAGAAATGACCTAAGGATTTTGGAAAATCATAAAAAGGCAAGAAAAAAGATATATAAAAAATGAGCGAAAAAGGTTGAATATTTTGATGTTTAAGTTTTTGGAGGAGTCGACTCGAAGCAAATCCACAAAATCCTCAGGTTAGACTCGAAGTGGAATGGACTTGAGAAATCCCCGAGTTAGAGCCGAAGTAATCCATAAAAAACCCCAAGTGCAACCCAGTGTGGACTCGGTATCGATCCCTGGACTTGACTCGGTCCCTACCCCTAATGCCTCAGAGAAAATATGTAACACCCCATATTTTTAAAACATTATTTAAAATGTTCAATTAATAAAATAAAATAAAATAAAATAATGTAGAGATTAATAAGTTGATAATTGATTAGCTAACGGTAGCCGTGCTATGTTAGTGTACAAACTAAAATGAAATAACATAAGCTAATGTGTTAGGATATGAGATGGGCAATACGAGAAATAGAAGAAGGGCTTATACCCTAAACCCTTAGGAAATAGAACTCACGTTCATTTTCATTTTAGCAAACTAAAGTATCTAAGGACTATGGCCGACCACCATTATTGTTCTCAAGAGAAGATTAAAGCAAGGATTCAAGTAAAGGAAGATAATCAACATAATCAACATCAAATCTCATATCTTTTTATCTCAAAGCTAAGGTGAATAATTACTACATCTCATTTTATTATGGTTTTCGGTTTTTGATTGGATCCAAAATGTTTTTGCAAGTATATGCCATGTTTTGATGATTAAAGTTGTATATGCTGGGTTATGATTATATATGTTCATGTTAGTTTTTATGATATGTTTGACATAAAAACCCTATTAGATGACATCCAAATGCCTTGAAAATTTAAATATAGGTCAGAAATGATATTCTAGAGATGGGATTCAATTTTCCTAATTATTCGAATTAATGAGGATTTTATATAAATTTTCTAGTGAAGAAAATGATTTATTGGGTTATAAATTATTTACGGCTAAAAAATTAATTATTTGGGTTTGAAATTTTTATATGTTGGAAAACATATTGAAATAGATTTTCTAGGATTTTTCCAGATTTTTTCTAAGTTATTTGATGAATATATAAAATTATTTAAGGCATGAGACTTAAATGTTTTATATATTTAATTAAGGGGAAGGGGCATTTTATAAAATAAAATGATTATTTAATTCTAAAAAATAGTGGCAACACTTTTCTGAAAAGTATTTGTTAACCAATGAGAATTTGACAATTAAAGGCAGGTTAGTTGAAAATTACCTTTTTTAAGTTAGAAACAAAAAAATCATACTTTTGGCATGTTTCAGCCAATTCTAGTATTAAACCTTCCGACCCAGACCTTTCAACAAGGTCTAAAGGTTTATAGCTTTCGACAAGGCCAAAACCAATGCATATGGTATCATGTTATTTGGTACGTAATGAATTGGACAAGGTCGAAGGAAGCTTTCGAATTAGGTGATTTACCCTTGCTTTATAAACTAAAGAATAATCCAAGCTTTTGAAGGAGTTGTTTTAAAGGCAAAGGCCAATTGTTTTAAATAAAATGATTTAAAGCTTTTGAAGCAGACCTTCCGACAAGGTCGAAAGGTTGCTTCCAATGAAGTCGAAAGGTTTTAAAAGCAGGTTTTTCACTTGTTTAAATTGAACCCAGTAAGTCTTCGAATGGTTTTCTTTGAATGATTTTGAAAGGTTTAAGTTCAATGATTTCGAAAGGTTTTAGTTAAATGATTTCGAAGGGTTTAAGTTCAATGACTTCAAAAGTTTTAAGTTGAATGATTTCGAAGGGTTTAAGTTCAATGATTTTGAAAGGTTTTATGAATGATTTCGGAAGGTTTAATGAATGGTTTCGAATGGTTTTAGTCCATTAGTTTCAAAAGGTTTGATGAATGATTTCGAAAAGCTTTTATTCAATGGTTTTGAAAGGTTGAGATGGAAGGTTTTCCAAGGTTTTTCTAAGGCAATATTTTAAAGAGATTTTTAAAGAAGGATGTCCAAAGTTACATTGCTTTTGAAAGGTTTGCTTTTCAATGGTTTCGAAAGGTATGACGAATGGTCTCGAAAGGTAAGGTTTTGGTATATTGGCCTAAGTAATTAAAATGTGTTCACTTGGTTTTTGAAAGAGGTACTTTCAAAGGTTTAAAAAGAGGTTCTTTCAAGTGTCTAAATGTTTTTTCATCAACTAAGATTTGAGTAAAGAAGATATATATATAACATGGTGATATGAATTTGAGTAAAGCATATAAATTATATACTTTTCCTTGTTTAAGTCTGATTTAAAGGTTTTAAATCATTTTGAAAATGTTTTCAAGGAAAATTATGGGAGGGGACTTTAAGTGAAAATGACTCAGATATTAGAATATCATATGGGACTAGTATGGGGTCACGCCCTATACATTAGCTATTAGCCCCAGCTAATTGTTGTCCAAAATTCCAGTGTGTAGGGCTTTGTCACAGGTTGACTAAAATTATGATTACACACCGAAAGGAATGCATGTTTGTATATAGATAGGTTATTGGTGAGCCCGAAAAACCATTAGGATGAGGAAGACCTAGGAGATGATTAAGTTAGGGATAGACCATCCAAAAGAGTAGTATTTAACAAATAGTTAAGGACAGACCGTCTAGAAGTGAAGTATTTAACAGATAGTTAAGGATAGATAGTCCAAAAGAAGAATAGCTAATAGGTGTTAGATTAGTTTTGATTATATTGTCTGGTAGGCCCGAGTCAGCCAAAGGTTAAAAATTATCCAAACAAAACTTATGTGTTTGAATAGATAGTTCATTATTACCTGATATTTATGTATGTTTACATAATGATTGCTTTAAAGCATTTAAACAGTTTTGGTTACAGGAAATGGTTTTGCAAAGATATCTTTTAAAGGGATATTCGTGAGGGGAAACCCATTCCGCTAAGTGGCATGGTCTCACTTAACAAATATATTCCAGGATGTATAGTATTATTCATACCAGGCTTTATGTCTGACTCGAAGTTTATGTTTTCCCCTTAAACTCCCGGGTGCTAAAAATTAATTTGAGTAGGCCGAGGTTTCAGGTTTTAGTAAGTTAACGAATAAGGCTACCGGAGGCTTACAGGAGGCAAACGGATAGCTATTTAGGAGTTGCAGTTCTTGTTTTATGTTTGATGTATTTCCGCTGTGTTTTGTATTAAGTCTATTATGACTCTATAACTCTGATCATCCAAGGGTGTATCTTCATATACCGCTCTTGGCCTATTATGTAATAAGTATATTTTATCTATGCCTTGGAACGTATTGGAATAATGTAAGTTGATTATGGAACATCTGTTTTAAATGTAATGAAATAAAAGTTGTTTGAAATCTGTGTTTTGTTTCATATTCAAGTGCTTTTGATATTATAGATAACATTAACATAGCCGTATTTAGTCGCTGGAAGCTAATACTATAGATGACTGCAGCATCCGTAGCGCTTAGTTTTGGGCCTCTAGATAGGGGATGTTACAAAATATTCAAAAATCTTGGGTCTGACTCCAAGCAAACAAAGGAAAACTCATAACATGAAAATCTCGTAAAATCTTAGGTCAATCCCGAATAAAAACTCGAACTTTACGGGTTGGATTCCAAGAAAATTCAACATAAACAAAAATAATAAGGGGATCGCCCAAGTTGGGGATCGGTAATGACCCCACTCTAAGGATCTGTATCGACACCAAATTCCACCTTGGGTGGACCCCATCTTCTACCTACATGCCTAACTCGATGCTAAGAGTCTATTTCCAAAATAGTTTTGTTGAATCGATGCAACTCCATGTTGATCTTCATGAGCACTAGATTCGGCAACACCCTGGAATACACTAAGTATAGATTGGTGCTCCACCCAATATATGTAATGCCCCAGAAATTCATGGAATCTTATTTTGGTTGGATTTTGAAATATATGAATTTATTTGTATAGGAATATATGGAATTAATTGTGTGCAAGTGTGTGTGCATGTGTGCACGTGCACACTGATATGGCACAAGGAAGAACTCCAGATTTCTTGAATTTAAAACAAGAATTAAAAAGAATTACAAACATGATTTTGTGATATGGATATTTGATTTCTAGAATTATATGAATCATCCCAGAAAATAAGAAAAGTAGGTTTTGTTTTGAATTCAGTAAACAGATTTTATTTAAAACCAAAAAAAAAATATGTTACAAGGATTTGAAAACCCGTATGCATATATAGGTGCATATGTTTCTGAAATTAAGGAGGAATTAAATAAGCCTAGATAAGATATGTATACAAATATACATTTCTGTAAGTACTGAAAATATTAAAAAGAAATAAGCAAGGGAAAGTGTAACACTAAAATAGCAAAAGACAAATTACAAGCAAAACAATTGCTTTAGGCAGAAAATAGAAAGGAGGATTTTTAGAAAATAAACAAGTGACAATGTCACACAATTATCATGACCTAAGAAGAATATAATAATATTCTGGAAAAGAAAAAGGGGAGTAAGTATCACATATGGCCGGGGTATTAAGGGAGAAAAATAAACAAATCTGAAATGTAAAATGCATGAGTCTTGGCCAGGGTAGGAATGGGATTTTACAATGATAAAACCCTAGAAAACCTCTCTTATAAATCCAAGTATAAACCAGAAAAATCATTTGCTACCCAAGACATTTAAGAAAACAAAGAAGTAAAACATTTGCAAGCAGAAAAGCAAGTTTTAAAAGGTTTCTTTTCTGGATTAAGCAAGAGAAGCATTTTTCTATGAGTAATCTCACTAAACCCATGGCATTAAGTCCTGTTATGAGGCAGCCAAGTTTATGTTATTTTCTACACATTTCTGATTTTATTACTATGGTTCTAATGGAAGCTTTAATGGGTGTTTATGAATGCTTTTGATTGCCTTGATGTTTGAGTATTTTGCTCTGTTTGGTTATACCCAGAAATGTAAAAGTATGAAATCATGAAAGTAAATAGAGAATACTTGTAACTGGTTTAGATATGGAATGGAAAATATAGAAATCAAAATGTATATGAGTTGCATTACACTTGTGTAAGTGCTGAGGCTCAAATGAAAGATTCAAGGTTGCAATGGAAATATCCAAAAGTGCTGAACCCTTGATCAAATAGAAAACCCATGAGCCAGAAATCTTGTTTAAGCTAGATCTTGAATTTAGTTCAAACATGGTTGCTTATGAAACAATAATAACCCACATGCCTAGTCTTTATTCCCAGTTGTAAATATTCTTGTATTTTCTTTGAGCTAGAATATTTGAAAATATGATTTCCCTGGACATGAATGTTAGCTGGTTCTTGAATTATGCTTGTAAACTCTATGTAATGTTTCATGTATACTGGGATTTAGTCACCTAGCTATCTCATGATAGGATTAAACATGAACACTTAGTAAATAAACTAAGGATTGTAAGCCAAGAAGACTGCTGGAATGCTTGTTGTATTTAAAGTATGCAAGTTGGCACATGGCTTGTTTAAGCCCTGAGATCTTTGTGCAATATTGTGAATTATTTTATTGCAATGTGTCCCCGTGATTCCTTTATGGCAGATGAGGCTAGGAATTACCTTGGTAAATGCAACCTTAAATTGATGAAGTAGGAACTTGAGTTATTCCTAGGATGGTTGGTCTGGAGCTATGATAGTTCCTGAATATTTCTACTTGAAAGGCATGTTTGCATAGTTGAATGTGTGTACATAATTAGTCTTAAATACTGATCATACATGCACAACATATCATAAACAAGTCAGACAAATTGATCAAAGAAGCTATGCCCACTTATACAAAATGTTTATGTCTCACTCATTTACTTAATATCATGGAATTTTTGATATTGCTCATACCAGATCTTGTATCTGACCCTTGTTTGCTTATGGCGTCTGGGGTGTCTCATTTAAAATGGGGCTGCCTCTAATGCTCTTTCAGGGAATGCTGGTTCTAAATAGGAAGCTGCTATGGCTAATGAGAATGATTGGATAAGCATGCTAAATTAGAATTAAATAAGAACTTAGAAGGAATTATTTGCATGTAATCTGAGAAGTTTTTTACAGTTTTGCTTTGGTTGTTATGTAATGATCTTGAATGCTTGGATTTATTTAGTTATTTTAAATGAATCTAGTAATGTATTAAGTTTGGGATCAACCAAAGACTTAGCTGAATCTATGCAAGAATATACATATTTGAGTATTATGGTGGAAATCTTTAAATGATATATGCTTGTAATTGAGAATGGATATGTATATACATATACTGTATTAGTTAATTTCAAGTTACTTAAAACTTTAAGTTTTGAGGTAAAAATCCGAGTTTAACTAGAAGTAATATTTCAAGAATTTTGTGACTATATGCAGAAGTATTTTGATAAAAGTAACAATATATATTTGTGCACTGTATAAAGATATGTACATGTTTTAAGGGATTTTGCAAGTTTCTGGTATCTGAATTTACATTGCAAAAGCCAGGCACTAATGTTTTGATGATCTAGTCATAAGGTTAACCCACTTCAAAAATAATGAGGTCTGTATTGATCAAGATGACCAGAGTTTTGGGTATAAAGGAAGAAAATACACTTTGTAAAATCTGAAGCTTTCTTTGCAAATGCATGCACAAAGACATTTTCAAATACTTGAGCAACTCACTTTTATTTTGAATAGTTTTATTAGTCTAGAGAGTACACTACATCTGATATGCACACACATTACCTAAATACTACTTCTGTCAAATGACCATAAAATCTTGATTTTCTAAATCCAGTAAAGTAACCTTTAAAATTAGGATTCAAGCTGAGGTAACTCAGGGATTAAGAATGGATTTAATTCAGAGAAACACAACTATATAAATTGTGAATGAATCACTCAATTGGCTTTGTTATAAGTAAAGGAATTTGTGATAAAAACACTCTTGTTGAAAATGATAAATGTGTATATCATTTTTCTTTCTGGCTTGTTCTCATATCAAATAATTAAACTAAAATTATGATGGCTTGCTATATATATATATTCTGAGATCACTTTGCTAAGTCAAACTAACAGACAATCACCATAAGAATGATCAAACATTAATAGGTATAAATTATACATGATTATGGGAATTCACTCCCATGACTCAAATATCAAACAAAGGAAAATGAGCTATGTACTGGTTGATTAGAAATTCAATTTCAATCAGGATGCACTCTTGCTTACCAACACTCTGATCCAAGCAAGAGGGTCATCTACATCTTCACGTGTATGTGAATATATTTATTAAAGAACTGATATAAATATATTAGTAGAAAATTAGGATCCTGGATAATTTGGTAGAAAGGCTAATGACTCTAGGAAATTATTGATGTAAAAAAAAATCCTAGTAAAATTAGGTAGAATAGCTAAGGTCATTTCATTTGGTACCAGAGCTATGTTAAAACTATACATAGCTAAGAATGATTATATTGATTGATTGAAGTACTATAACCATATGTATGTACTGTTTGTTTGAGTAAAATAATAATACAGATAGAAAGTTAAAAAAAAATACTCATGATAAACTAACCCTATCTACCCATACTCTAGTTATCCAATCATGGTAGGAAGAGGATCTCATCACAATGCAGGATCAAGTGCACCACAAATGCTTGATATGCATGACTTTATGAGGGCTTTAAGGGATGGAGTAGGGCAGAGACTTGAGAACCCACATGAGGAACTTTCAAAACTATTAAAGACTTATACCAATTTAGGAGGCAAGAGCTTTGAAGGGACTGAAAATGTGATGGAAATTCAAGCATGGTTGAGAACACTGGACAGAATTTTCAATGACATGCAATTGGATGATCAAAGGAAGAGGCAAGTGGCCTCAAGACAACTGAAAGGTGTGGCTTTAAGCTGGTGGGAGGTAGTCATAGCTGGGAGGATAGAGAATGAAATCACTTGGAATCAATTCAAGGAGATGTTGGAAGCTAGATTTGTTCCAGCATCAGCCAAAACTCTATTGCTTGAAGAATTCATCAGACTTAGGCAGGGAACCTTTAATGTGACCGAGTATACTCATAGGTTTGAGGGCTTGTCTAAGTATGGAGCTATGCTTGTGGCTGATGAGGCATCAAAGAATGATAGGTATATTAAGGGTTTAAACCCAGGGCTTAGTAGGGCTATGTTGCCATATGCAGATAAAACTTTTTATCAAGTCATTGATCTGGCCTTAAAATTTGAGCAACATGACAAGGAAAGGGAGAAGTATAAGAGTTTTAAGAATAACAATAATAAGAAAAATAAGGGAAGGTATCACCCCTATGACAAAAAGAAGGAGGAGACAGAAAGCAAGAAGACCAATGATACTAAGACCACTGATACAAAGAGGAAAATAACATGTCATCGTTGTGGAAAAGAAGGACATATCAAACCAAGGTGCCCAGAATTGAAGGGAGGAGCTTTCAAATGCTACCTATGTGGTAAGGAGGGACATATCAAAAGGAATTGCCCTGAGTATAAACATCAAGGGAAGCTAGCAAGTTTGGAAAGCAAAAGCAAATCCACAGTAGAGGCTATTGCAGAAAACCATGGTAAAGTGGAAGGTACCTTATTTATTTTCACCCTACCTATATCAGTAGTGTATGACACAGGGGAAACACATTCTCTGATTTCCCATGAGTTAGTTACATTGCTTAAATTAAATTGCATACTGGTTGAAACCCCTTTGTTAGTGCAAAGCCCATTGGGAAGTTCTAGTGTTTTAAACATAATTTGTGTGGATGTGTCATTGAACATAGGAGGAAATGTTTTTATTTCTAATTTATATGTTTTAAATTACCCAAATATAGGTGTTATATTGGGAGTAGATTGGTTAAGGCAATACAAAGCCATAATTAATTTAGACTCATCCACCATATCATTACAAAATTCTAGAGGTCAAAGAATCACAATTTTGTGTGAAATAGCCAAAGAAAGAAAATTATATCACTTGATTTACTTAAATAAGGATTCCAGTGAGCCTTCTATTGAAGAAATCCCCATAATTAGCAAATACTTAGATGTGTTTGGAGAAGTTGAGGGTGTTCCACACCACAGACCAGTGGAATTTCATATTAGTCTGATATCAGGAGCAAGTCCAATTATTAAGAAACCCACTAGGATGGGGCCTAGTGAGTTGAAGGAATTGAAGAAACGGTTAGAAGAATTGGAAAGCAAAGGATTTATAAGACCAAGTAATTCATGCTGGGGTGCTCCAGTAGTGTTTGTAAGGAAACATGATGGTACTTTAAGAATGTGCATAGATTACAGGGAGCTAAACAAAGTCACTATCAAAAACAAGTACCTCTTACCTAGAATTGATGATCTTTTTGATCAACTTAGTGGAGCAAAAATATTTTCTAGATTAGACCTGGCATCTGGATTCCATCAGATGAAGGTTGAGAACTCAAGTGTTAAGTATACAGCCTTTAACACTAGGTATGGTTTATATGAGTTTCTTGTCATGCCATTTGGGTTGACAAATGCCCCATCATATTTTGTAGACTTAATGAATAGGATATTCAGGGATTATTTAGACAAGTTTGTATTGATTTTTATTGATGATATTTTGATTTATTCTAAAACAGTAGAGGAACATGAAAATCACTTACACCTTGTTTTGTCAAGATTAAGAGAAAAAGATTTAAAAGCAAATTTTTCTAAGTGTGCATTTTGGAAAGAAGAAGTTCATTTCCTTGGGCATGTTATATCTGCCAAAGGCATTTCAGTGAACCCCAATAAAATTGTGGCTATCCAAGCATGGAAAAGGCCAAGCACAGTAGGAGAAGTTAGGTCATTTATGGGAATGGCAGGGTATTATAGAAGATTTATAAAAGATTTTTCTAAGATGTCATCACCTCTTACCAACCTAACTAGAAAGAACCAACCCTTTATATGGACTGAGAAATGTGAACAAGCCTTTAGTAGAATCAAGGAGGCCTTAGTCAATGCACCAGTGTTGAAAGTACCAGAAGGAAATGAGGATTTAATTATTTATACTAATCCAAGTGCTTCTGGGATAGGAGCTGTATTAATGCAGCAAGATCAAGTTATAGCCTATGCATCAAGACAATTGAAGCCACATGAATCGAAGTATGCAACCCATGATCTGGAGTTGGCAGCAGTAGTGTATGCACTAAAGCTCTGGAGACATTATCTTCTAGGTGCTAAGTTTATCTTATACACTGACCATAAAGCATTAAAATATCTCTTTTCACAAAAAGATTTGAATATGAGGCAGCATAGATGGGTTGAGTTTCTAGCAGCATATGATTTAGACATACTTTATACTCCAGGAAAAGCTAATAAGGTTGCAGATGCTTTGAGCAGGCAGCATGCAAAAGTAGCCATGTTAAAGATAGAAGAGTTTAGAAATTTATCTCTACTTACTGATTTGGAAATTGAGGAAAACAGTGAGGTAAACATGAATATGATTGAAGAAGGGAGTAGAGGAAAATTAAGTTTGATAACTTTGCAATCAGATTTAATTTTGAAAGTGGGGAAAATGCAAGAGGAAGATCCAGATTTATTAGAAAAGAAAACTCTAATAGAAAAAGGAGAAGAAGTAGCAAACTACCACACTGATAAGAATGGTTACTTAAGGAATAAAGGTAGGATATGTGTTCCAAAGGATATAGGATTGAAGGAAGAGATACTTAATGAATATCACAGGAGCAAATATTCTATACATCCAGGTAGCACCAAGATGTACCAAAACTTGAAGAGGGATTATTGGTGGAAAGGGATGAAAACTGATGTGGCCAAACATGTTGCAAAGTGTATGACTTGCCAACAAGTCAAAGCAGAAACCCAGAGACCCTCAGGCCTATTACAACCTCTAAGCATACCACAGTGGAAGTGGGAAGATATATCTATGGATTTCATAGATGGTCTGCCTAGATCAAAGAGAGGAAATACAAGCATTTGGGTAGTAGTTGATAGATTGACTAAAGTAGCACACTTTATACCAGTGAAGGCAGAAAGAAATGCACCTAAACTAGCTCAAATATTCATGAGAGAAGTAGTAAGGTTGCATGGAATCCCTAAAACTATAGTGAGTGATAGGGACACAATCTTTACATCCAGATTTTGGAAGAGCTTTCAGAAAGCCATGGGGAGTGAATTATGCTTGAGTACTGCATACCACCCCCAATCAGATGGTCAAACTGAAGTAATAAATAAAGTTTTGGAGGATTTGTTGAGGGCATGTGCATTGGACTTTGGAGGTAATTGGGAAGATCACCTCCATTTGGCTGAATTTACATATAACAATAGTTATCAAAGCACCATAGGCATGGCACCATTTGAAGCCTTGTATGGCAAACCATGTTTGTCACCAATATGTTGGGTTGAAGTAGGAGAAAAGGCTGTCTTAGGGCCTGAGTATGTTAAAGAAACAACAGAGAAAATTGAACTTGTAAGGAGAAGAATGGCAGCAGCTCAAGATAGGCAAAAGAAGTTTGCAGATGTAAGGAGGAAGCAGGTAGAATATGAAGTTGGTGATTATGTTTTCATCAAAGTTTCACCTGTGAAGAAGGTGTTGAGGTTTGGCAAGCAGGGAAAACTTACCCCAAGGTATGTTGGACCTTACAAGATTTTGGAAAGAGTGGGCTTATTAGCATACAAGTTGGAGCTACCTGAAGAGATGAGTGCAATGCACAATGTATTTCATGTATCACAACTTAGGAGATGGGTGCATGATAAAGAGGAAATTCTAGAGAAACCAACTCAAGTTCAAATAAATCCTGATTTGGTCTATGAGAAAGAACCAGTGGGGATTTTTGCTAAAGAGGAAAAGAAGTTGAGGAGCAAAACTCTGAAATTGGTAAAGGTTCAATGGAGCCTAGAACCTAATGATTGTACATGGGAGTTAGAGGATAAGATAAAGATGGATTACCCTAAGCTTTTTGCAGTGGAAGATAAAATCTAAATCCCTAAAAAGTTTAATATGTATGGTTGTTTTGACTGAATTGTTTGCTTATGCAATGTTTGATAGATTTTATAAAAAAAATCTGGAAATGTTTAAAGTCAAAATGAGAAAATTGTGAGGACACAATTCCTAAAAATGGTGGGGTGATTGTAATGCCCCAGAAATTCATGGAATCTTATTTTGGTTGGATTTTGAAATATATGAATTTATTTGTATAGGAATATATGGAATTAATTGTGTGCAAGTGTGTGTGCAAGTGTGCACGTGCACACTGATATGGCACAAGGAAGAACTCCAGATTTCTTGAATTTAAAACAAGAATTAAAAAGCTTTACAAACATGATTTTGTGATATGGATATTTGATTTCTGGAATTATATGAATCATCCCAGAAAATAAGAAAAGTAGGTTTTGTTTTGAATTCAGGAAACAGATTTTATTTAAAACCAAAAAAAAATATGTTACAAGGATTTGAAAACCCGTATGCATATATAGGTGCATATGTTTCTGAAATTAAGGAGGAATTAAATAAGCCTAGATAAGATATGTATACAAATATACATTTCTGTAAGTACTGAAAATATTAAAAAGAAATAAGCAAGGGAAAGTGTAACACTAAAATAGCAAAAGACAAATTACAAGCAAAACAATTGCTTTAGGCAGAAAATAGAAAGGAGGATTTTTAGAAAATAAACAAGTGACAATGTCACACAATTATCATGACCTAAGAAGAATATAATAATATTCTGGAAAAGAAAAAGGGGAGTAAGTATCACATATGGCCGGGGTATTAAGGGAGAAAAATAAACAAATCTGAAATGTAAAATGCATGAGTCTTGGCCAGGGTAGGAATGGGATTTTACAATGATAAAACCCTAGAAAACCTCTCTTATAAATCCAAGTATAAACCAGAAAAATCGTTTGCTACCCAAGACATTTAAGAAAACAAAGAAGTAAAACATTTGCAAGCAGAAAAGCAAGTTTTAAAAGGTTTCTTTTCTGGATTAAGCAAGAGAAGCATTTTTCTATGAGTAATCTCACTAAACCCATGGCATTAAGTCCTGTTATGAGGCAGCCAAGTTTATGTTATTTTCTACACATTTCTGATTTTATTACTATGGTTATAATGGATGCTTTAATGGGTGTTTATGAATGCTTTTGATTGCCTTGATGTTTGAGTATTTTGCTCTGTTTGGTTATACCCAGAAATGTAAAAGTATGAAATCATGAAAGTAAATAGAGAATACTTGTAACTAGTTTAAATATGGCATGGAAAATATAGAAATCAAAATGTATATGAGTTGCATTACACTTGTGTAAGTGCTGAGGCCCAAATGAAAGATTCAAGGTTGCAATGGAAATATCCAAAAGTGCTGAACCCTTGATCAAATAGGAAACCCATGAGCCAGAAATCTTGTTTAAGCTAGATCTTGAATTTAGTTCAAACATGGTTGCTTATGAAACAATAATAACCCACATGCCTAGTCTTTATTCCCAGTTGTAAATATTCTTGTATTTTCTTTGAGCTAGAATATTTGAAAATATGATTTCCCTGGACATGAATGTTAGCTGGTTCTTGAATTATGCCTGTAAACTCTATGTAATGTTTCATGTATATTGGGATTTAGTCACCTAGCTATCTCATGATAGGATTAAACATGAACACTTAGTAAATAAACTAAGGATTGTAAGCCAAGAATACTGCTGGAATGCTTGTTGTATTTAAAGTATGCAAGTTGGCACATGGCTTGTTTAAGCCCTGAGATCTTTGTGCAATATTGTGAATTATTTTATTGCAATGTGTCCCCGTGATTCCTTTATGGCAGATGAGGCTAGGAATTAACTTGGTAAATGCAACCTTAAATTGATGAAGTAGGAACTTGAGTTATTCCTAGGATGGTTGGTCTGGAGCTATGATAGTTCCTGAATATTTCTACTTAAAAGGCATGTTTGCATAGTTGAATGTGTGTACATAATTAGTCTTAAATATTGATCATACATGCACAACATATCATAAACAAGTCAGTCAAATTGATCAAAGAAGCTATGCCCACTTATACAAAATGTTTATGTCTCACTCATTTACTTAATATCATGGAATTTTTGATATTGCTCATACCAGATCTTGTATCTGACCCTTGTTTGCTTATGGCATCTGGGGTGTCTCATTTAAAATGGGGCAGCCTCTAATGCTCTTTCAGGGAATGCTGGTTCTAAATAGGAAGCTGCTATGGCTAATGAGAATGATTGGATAAGCATGCTAAATTAGAATTAAATAAGAACTTAGAAGGAATTATTTGCATGTAATATGAGAAGTTTTTTACAGTTCTGCTTTGGTTGTTATGTAATGATCTTGAATGCTTGGATTTATTTAGTTATTTTAACTGAATCTAGTAATGTATTAAGTTTTGGATTAACCAAAGACTTAGCTGAATCTATGCAAGAATATATATATTTGAGTATTATGGTGGAAATCTTTAAATGATATATGCCTGTAATTGAGAATGGATATGTATATACATATACTGTATTAGTTAATTTCAAGTTACTTAAAACTTTAAGTTTTGAGGTAAAAATCCGAGTTTAACTAGAAGAAATATTTCAAGAATTTTGTGACTATATGCAGAAGTGTTTTGATAAAAGAAACAATATATATTTGTGCACTGTATAAAGATATGTACATGATTTAAGGGATTTTGCAAGTGTCTGGTATCTGAATTTACATTGCAAAAGCCAGGCACTAATGTTTTGATGATCTAGTCATAAGGTTAACCCACTTAAAAAATAATGAGGTCTGGATTGATCAAGATGACCAGAGTTTTGGGTATAAAGGAAGAAAATACACTTTGTAAAATATGAAGCTTTCTTTGCAAATGCATGCACAAAGACATTTTCAAATACTTGAGCAACTCACTTTTATTTTGAATAGCTTTATTAGTCCAGAGAGTACACTACATCTGATATGCACACACATTACCTAAATACTACTTTTGTCAAATGACCATAAAATCTTGATTTTCTAAATCCAGTAAAGTAACCTTTAAAATTAGGATTCAAGCTGAGGTAACTCAGGGATTAAGAATGGATTTAATTCAGAGAAACACAACTATATAAATTGTGAATGAATCACTCAATTGGCTTTGTTATAAGTAAAGGAATTTGTGATAAAAACACTCTTGTTGAAAATGATAAATGTGTATATCATTTTTCTTTCTGGCTTGTTCTCATATCAAATAATTAAACTAAAATTATGATGGCTTGCTATATATATATATATATATTCTGAGATCACTTTGCTAAGTCAAACTAACAAACAATCACCATAAGAATGATCAAAAATTAATAGGTATAAATTATACATGATTATGGGAATTCACTCCCATGACTCAAATATCAAACAAAGGAAAATGAGCTATGTACTGGTTGATTAGAAATTCAATTTCAATCAGGATGCACTCTTGCTTACCAACACTCTGATCCAAGCAAGAGGGTCACCTACATCTTCACATGTATGTGAATATATTTATTAAAGAACTGATATAAATATATTAGTAGAAAATTAGGATCCTGGATAATTTGGTAGAAAGGCTAATGACTCTAGGAAATTATTGATGTAAAAAAAACAATCCTAGTAAAATTAGGTAGAATAGCTAGGGTCATTTAAATATAGGGGATCAGTGATGATCCCTAAGGATACACCCAAAATAGCCACCACTTCTATGGCACTCTTCTCTATCTACATAGAGCTCGATTCAAGTGTTGTTCCGCAATTCCTATGCACTGTATTGACAATCTCCATATACCATATAAAGCAGGAATTCAACCTTCTGTAGATCCATCACTTGGACCAAAAAACACCTAGGTGACTATACAAAACAAACTTGGAAACATGAAACCAACATCAAGACGATCCAACACTAGAATTCGCAAGACCCTATGATGCGCATATAGGGATCGGTGTCGATCCTCCTAGAGGGATTAGTACCGATCACCAACCCTAGGGATCGATATCGAGATTTTTTTGGAGAGCTTAGTCTTCATCACAAGGATATTTAGGTGAAATATCAGTTAGATATTTGGTCGTTTACCCCTATAGATACATGGGCAATGCTTCATTTTAAGGATCTTTACACTGCTGCTACACATGAACTCCATTGTACTCTGGGATCCCTCCTACTTCTAATCCCAAAATATAGTGCAAAAGTAATAAAATCATTCAAGTGGACATATGCCAGGATTGCTGAACCACTATAAATTTGTGTGCTTGTGTTCTATTTGATTTCTTCTATTTTTCATTTACTTTCTTCATTTAATCTCTACTCTCTTACTCCTTTGGATGTTTTTACCATTTTTGGTTCAAACATTTTAGTGCTTTCACTGAGAAACTCAATTCTCAGGCTATTTAAATACTTGTTTGTTATTGGATTACCTAAAATCCAAGGAAGAGATCCAGTTTCTTCTCAGCTAGTTTCGCTACTAATTAGATTTGAACATTGTCTATAGGAAGCTATCTTCAATGGCCCCCAAGAAAAACAAAGCTATTGCCTCCTCAAGAGTTACTGATGAAATAAAGAACGCCGACCTTCACATCTTGGATGAAGATGCGCAGCAAGAAGCTGTTATTGCCCAAACTCCTTAAGATGCTATCACCAGGAATGATTTTGAGCGTATGATGAAAGAGCTACATGATAGCCGAGCGGAGTTGAACCGGTAAATCCAAGAGTACAAAAACTTGATGACCCAACTGAATACCCACCATAGGAAGACTAGGAGAAAGCCATCTTCTCCATACTTAGAGACAGGCAGTTCCTCATCATCTGACCACCTCCGAAGAAACAAAAGGCGAAGGATGGAGGTTATATGAAGTTGGAACCTCTAGGTAGGAAAATGCAACCGACCCTCACCTAGGCATAAGGGTCGGTACCGATCGCTCCCCTATAGGGGTCGGTAACGAACCCATCCACCAAGGAGCAGTACTTCAAGCTAGAATTGGATTGCAATCTGGATGCATTATGACTGACCAGGGCACCAAAAATCAAGAATTTGCTATTGAATTGCCCCAAAGGAATGAAAGTAAAATTGCCAAGCAAACGGTGCTATGAGATCATAGGAGACGAGGCACGAACCAGGATCATTTACTGGGCCAAGAAAAAGGAACATATTATGATTACCACAACCCAATAGGTACCCAAGAGCCAAACTTAGCTGAGATGGTAAGGCAACTTGTAAGAGAAAGTCAAGGCCAAACTACCAACAACATTGGTACTTCCCAATTCAAAATCCCTTTGTTGAAGCAGTCTTATGCGAAGAGTACTCATGAAAATTCAAAATGCCGACGAGGACCCATACTAAGGAAAGAATGATCCTAGACAACATCTCATGAAATATGAGTGGCATACGAACTCAACCTGAGCGTTGGATATAATCAAGTGTAGGTGCTCCCCATTCATCCTAGAAGGAGTGGCGACTATATGATTTACTCGACTACCAACAAGGTCTATCTCTTCTTTGGATCAGATGGCAAGGAAGTTCATCGAGTAGTTTAGAATGCACGTGACTCGCCGCAAGAATGTCATGTCGTTATAAAACTTATTCCAAGGACCGAGGAATCACTCAAGGACTTTTCACAAAGATTTAATATTGTAGTGACTGAGGTGAGCAACCCTCAAGACAACATAATTTTGATGGCTTTGATCAGGGGGATCCACCTTAATATTGACTTTGGTGAATGGTTATCGAGAAAGCCTCCAGCTACCCTGGATCTTTTTTACAACAAGACGGCCCAGTACTTGCAGAAGGAGGATGTTACACTAATTTAGAGAGGCAATGATACATGCCATCAAGCCGAACAGTGCAATGCAACGTCGTTGTGAGATAGTCTGGAATGAGTTCCAGGAACATAGCTGTGAATGTACAAAATATGTGCAGTTGTTAGACCAAAGGCCGTAGCAGGTCCCTATACAAAAACTCAGATATTTGGAGACGGTCGTGAATTTTGATATTTGAAACCTACACCCCACTGAATGACTCAATTGAAAATATTAACTTAGCTACTCGCAACTCGGAGTAGTACAGGAAACCAACACCGAGAGAGTTAATTAAAACCATAGGAAGTCTAAAAAATTCTATATATTTCATGAGACATATGGTCATGACATCAACGAGTGTAGACACCATCATGATATGATCAAAGAATTGATTCAAAAGAAATGCTCCAGTAATTTGTGAAAAACCCACAGGATGGTGGGCAAGAAACATCCAACCCACAATAAGGAAAAACCGTTCCTAGTGTCGAGGAACCTAAGCAGCCAGAAAGGAGATTGATTATAAACTAGACCGTTGACAGTCATCTTCCAACTATGAAGGGCTGGAGCGGAATGGAACAGCGAGCATCTATGAAACTATTTCGCTTAAGAATAAAACTTATTCCTATTTGCTTTGAATTATTTTATCAAACAGACTCTTATTTTTCAATAAAATGGCTTTCCATCCATGCAACTTTACCTTTCTGCAATTTTGTTTGTGAACCACAACCAATTCGAATGAAACTGCATATGAATAACGCAAGTGTGCAGGTACCTAGAGTTAGGTGTTCACCAAATCTCTATGGCCCATGATTAGACATATGGAGTTCTACTGAGGCAAGTGTGCTTCGACTACTCATTAGCTAACTCTCACCCCTGAGTCAGGGGTAAGACTGTGATCCAAAAGTGGATGTGACTTAACCATCCATTCTCAAGCTCATACCAGGCGTTTTGTAGAACAATTTCGCGTTGCTTGGAGCTTGGCAAACTTAGAAACTAGTCTAACATGGACGTGACATGACTGTCAATGCACTAACTCTTGCCCTCGGCCTAGGGCCTAAAACATAAACCAAAATGGATGTGACTGGCCATCCATCAACTTAACTTTATCCCTTTACCCGATTGGGGGAGTTCAAACCAAAATGGATGTGACTGACCATCTATTAACTTAACTCTATCTTTTGACATGATGGGAGGAGTTGAAATCAAATGGATGTGACTGGCCATCCATCAACTTAACTCTGTACCTTGACCTGTCGGGGGAGTTCAAACCAAAATGAATTTCACAGACCATCCATCAACTTAACTTTATCCCTTGACCAGACATGGGGGAGTTCAAACCAAAATGGATGTGACTAACCATCCATCAACTTAACTCTATCTGTTGACCTAACAAGGGGGAGTTCAAACAAAAATGGATGTGACTGACCATCCATCAACTTAACTATTTCCCTTTACCCGATAGGGGGAGTTTAAATAATAAACAAGCGGATGTGATTGGCTATCCATCTCCTAACTCTTTCCCTTGACCTAACAAGGGGAGTTTAAACACAAAAGCACACGATTCGACCGTTCATTGCCGAATTTAGAGCGAATGTGACCCAACCATCTGGCTCTTAGCACTTTTCCTTGACTCGATAGAAAGAACACAAATTATAAAGTCGACGTAACTCGGCCATCCAACCGCAGATGAATGTGATCTGACCATCCATCATCTACTTTCTCCCTTGATCCAACGGGAGGAGTATGAAATTAGAATGTATGTGGCATGATTGTCCATTTGCCAACTTTGACCATCCAAACAAAGATGGATGTGACTTGATCATTCACACACAAGCTTTTTCCCTTAACATGGGAGCAGAAGCACAACCTAAGATGGATGTGATCCGACCGTCCATCAACTGACACTACCAACGATCTGGACATTCGCCGACTCCTACCTTTGATCCGAAAGGTGGAGTATTGACTCAAGATGGGTGTGACCAAACCATCCATTCACTAACTCAGACCTTAGACCTGACGGGAAAAATATAACTTCAAAAGGACGAGACTCAACCGTCTATGCGTTAATCTTGTTAACCCAATATTATGGGCAGGAGTATAATCACCTAAAAGCTAGATACAAGAGCTTAACACCGTGGCTCATGCTTAGTGTTCGATACGACTTAAGGCTACGACCGAAAGGATGCTTTAGGATAAAAACAAACAAAACAACTTGTGGTTACAATTCCATGGAACTTGGCAATGACTTATAGGCACACGAACATTCTGAGGAGCTAATGTCAAAAGTATATGCATGGACATATGAGCACTTGTGCATACTCGACATGCAATTTCCTGAATTGAATTTATACTAGGAACTTTTGAAAAAGAAACCAATTTAGATAATCGAGGCCTACTAACTCAATTAACTAGCTTCATGGAATCGAGCACTGAAAATTTCAATGAAAATACATTTTGATTTTACAATGTCAGGTATCGACGCTACAAGAAAAACAGTCTTTTATAGCGGCATATAGCCGCTATTAAACACAACTATAGCGGTTTGATAAACGCTGTATATCGACATGTTATAAAAAACAATTGCACATTTATAACACAAAAAAAACCGCTATAAAAGAGCATGATTTCATAGCGCCTATTTCGTGCTACAAAAATAGTTATTCTATAGCACCTATTTGCCTCTATCCTTTAACAGAAACCTCATAGATTGCATATCTTTTTATAGCACTTATGTCATATAGTTATAACGCTTTTTAAGAGCTATGCTTTATTTTACTATATATTTGATGCACTATTACATTTTAATAATAACAATCAAAATGAATCTTCTTTAAATAGATAACAATTTGAACAATGTATGAACGAAAAAATATAATAATCAGCAAATGTAACGCATATTCATGATAACAAATTAAAGTATCAACTAACAAAAAATAAGTTCAATACATGAACTACCAAATTCAATACATATTCATGATAACGAAAGACAACATAGTTCAAAGTTAACATCTACAAGTACCAAATGCATCACTAAGAATTTGAACTCCTTAAGTCTTTCTTCATGCATGTCTTCGATCATTGGTAGGACTTCCTGAAAATTCAGGAAAATTTGAAAATAATTATATATAACTGTGATGAAAATTATAGGTTATTGGTAGTACCTTCTATTTGTTACTATTCTTCTATATAAACTATTCTATTGGTAGTACCTTTTATTTGTTACAGGTTATTGGTAATACCTTCTATTTGTTTGAGTGATGAACATCCTTAGTGCCATTGTCACAATTTTGCTGCACCTATATATGCTTTTTCAAGTAGCCAATTCTTTTGGAGTATAGCTAGTAACTAGGGAAAGCAAACCCATTATTCTCCAATGCTAATTTCCTATAAGTACGAAAATATATAAATTAACAATTCTTTAGTATGTTTAGTTCAGCATGGCCTTGTTTAAATAAATAGTCGTAATTCAGTTATATAGTTTATGTTCAATGACTCATACTATCGTGTCAAAAGCTTTGGCTTTCTATTTTCTTTAATCAAGTAGTTTATAATCACTTTTGAACTTTGACAAGTATGTTATCAGATTTAGCAGTATAACATTCACATCTGGTAATAGTAACTGGTCAAGGAATATGATATAAGTAGAATATTATTCTAATGTAAAATACTTTAATCAAATTTTAAGAACGTGTTCTATAATTATTGTTATCATATGTCTCAAACCTTTGCTATATCCAAGTTGATTCCCAGCTCCTCAACCTGCAATTACAAATCATGTTATTACATAATATATAGAAAAAAGCTATTATTATTCATGTTCAAAAAAGAAAAAGCTGTTGTTATTGCTATGACAAAATTGATAAATATATGCAAAAAATGCAGGGTATAAGGAAGTAAAAAACAACCATAGATGAAGCTGTTGAGATTGCTACAGCGAGAAGAGTCAATAGAAGAATGATGTTGCTAGATCTGCCCATTTTGAAAGAAAAGAAAAGGAAAAAGATTAGTATATTATCAGTGCATATCAATACATAGAATGCATCGTCTAGTTATGACTTCTGATTTGAAACTATAGGGTTATGATCACTAAATGATAGATTTGTCTGAGATAAATACTATAATTAAAGTAACTATTTTTGAATCAGTCACACGTTCATTAAATTATTTTGTTTACTTTTGGGAAAAGTAGATATTTACCTAGTCATACACTTCCCAGTATCATTACTTCGATTAGTTTTTAGTTTAAAACAAGTATATGCATGCACATGTCTAGCACCACTGTCCTAGTGGTTAGGCGCTCCGGCTTTGGTCCACGAGGCCACTAGTTCAAGTCTTGTGCAGCGTGATTCGAACCACTAGACATACGTTAACTTATAGTATGTATATACTACCTAAGACTTGTAGTATGTGCTACCACCTAATTACCCCTTTTTTTAAAAGCATGCACATGCATGAATCATATGTGCAAAATCCTTTTAAACATATATCACAGTTTAGGCTTAACCATCGTAAATATGACATACTCTTACAATCATACATAGCATGTACAGGATACTACAATATAAATTAATGATAATGTACCTTCACATTCACACCACCAGAGGGTATTACTGATGTTGTACTAATAGGTCATAAAAGTCCGATAACAGATCTTAGAGATCTCAATATGTACAAAACTAAGTTTTCACCAGCATTCTCCAAGCTGAAATAAAAACTATAAACTTAGGAGCAAAACATGTATTGAATTAAATATGAGAATAGTAGATAACACTGCAGCATCATAAAGATTGCTGAAGTTTTTGTTACTGTGAAGTGGGAGTACTACGTATAGAATGTTAGCTTATAAAAACAGCTGCAAAAATCTTCTGCAATCATTTATATGAAAGAAAGTTATTTTCTTACCAATGCCTTCCCATGTGGTCCAAAAACTAAAGTGAGGCGTACAGAGTTTTATATTTAGCTTATGTACAATGCAATCCCAAAACTAAGTAGCCTGGGCTTTTGGATGAGTTGGTTCACGTTCGTTAATCCATATATAAGTAGTCAAGGATAGAAAAAATAAGTATGATACCTTTCAACAATGTCAGTAAATGTACTTCTAAGAAAGAAATTTGAAAAGAAAGGAACTGCTTTTGACATATGAAGACCATTCTGAGTACCATAGTATGGAATAGATAGCAGAGAGTCTAGACAATGCCACTGAGCCGATGGAAAAGCATGTTAGCCTTTTATCAAATTATATAAGAGACAAAACAAAGACAAAGAAGTTGTGATGTAGCAGAATACGAGAAACGGTTACAAGATTAAACTACCTTCCAATTCATTAAAACTGCACGGCGACTTCGTTTTAAAACTCCATTCGCAAGGAGGTGGTTGATATTTTCAAGAAAACTAACAAGCAAAGAATCTAAGATTGGCAGATCTTCAGCATCTGGAAAAAGCAATTTGTTACAAAATACTATGTAACTGAAAAATGATGAAGTCAGAGTCATGGTACATGCTTTGAAGACATATGATAATGATTCGTATGCCGCTAAGCAAAGTTCTGCATCAGTCTACTCTGGGACATCAAGAGAAAAGAAAATTGAATTATATGATCAGCTGGTTGCATTATAAAGCATCAATAAATGAATCCAGATACACATGCCTCTGAAGTGAATGTGTTGTTCTGAATAACCTTCCAGGAAAATTCCCATGTAAAGATCAACGAAGAATGAAGATGATCATATTCTTTCATATGTGCAAACCACATTAACATTTGAGCAACTGTGCCAACTGACATTATCTGTGGAGGAAAGAAAGAAGATAAAAGTGATCAAACAGAGTTACAAGTTTTATTATTTTGACCAACTCAAAATATGTGGGAAGAATAAGATGGACATTGATTTAATACATGTGAGAACTAAGAAGTAAAACTAGCAATGTTTATCGAGTGCCATAAAAATACAGAAACAATATCAAAGGTACACAAAATAGACTGCATGATGATCATATGAATTTGACTGATTGTGATTACAGAAAATTCATGTATTTTTTTATGCGTAACCACATTACAACTTACATGTCTTATTTTCTAAAATTTTACGATAAAAAATAATCAAATTTGAACTGGAACATGAAAGAGCCACAACAGCCAATTGAATGAATGCACATTCCGTTTGAGATTGAAGTCTTAGTTAAACAACCTTTGCTAGTGGAATACCCATCAGATAAAGACTAACAAAGCACCCTCCAATTGGGAAATCATACTAAAAGTATAATGATCTCTTGAGCTAGGGATTGCAATGAAAGACCTTTCTTGATTGTTGTATACCTGTAAAATCCCCACAGTAATTAATGTTGTAGATCGTATATAAACCATCAACATATGTTTCAACCGTGAGATGAATTTGAATGTTAACCATTAGATTATTGTTCCAAAATTCTACATGATTTACATTAATTTTCAAAATTCTACATGATTTACATTAACCATCAACATATGTTTCAACCGTGAGTTAAAACTTCATGGAACACTGCGTGCATATGGACCCCCAATTTCAACTAATTACCAAATTGAAAGGAATTAAAATTAAGCATAAATGTTAGATTAGAGAAAATAAGTCAATTTAGAATCATATTAATCCACAAAGAGATCAAATCGATGGGACCTATACTCAACTAACCAATAACCTAGTTGATTATCATATAACTAGGGTGTATAGGCAATAAGTGGACCAACTTTCTGACCTTGTACATAAACAAGCAATTGAGAACATGCAAAGATCAAAAATAAAATGGTTAACTCAAGGGGATAGAGCAACTCACTTTTTTCATTCTAATGTTTCTCACCCCAATTCTAGGAAAACTAACAAGGTGATGCTAGATTTACAAGAATTGGATCTAGAAGACTGCATGGAGTGTTGGTAATGAAAAAGCAATATTCTGACCAAAACAGGTTTATGCATTTGCAGGTTCACTTCCATGTCATAGGTGAATGGAAGTTATTTGTTTTAACTCATATATATATATATATATGAATGCAAATTATAAATTATTCAAAATCAATGAGGGTGGTAGGACCAAAATTTAAAGGTTAATCTAAGTTATTGTATGACCTAAACAAACTACCAAAGCATTACAACATTCCTTTTTAATTACATTACATAGAAGTCTAAATAAATGACAATTAGGAAAAACTAAATGCAGACGTGTAGAGAGAAAAAATTACCCGAAGTGATTTGGTACAAAGATTAGCACAACTTGCCTAGTGAAGCGAATTGTTTGAATGTATTAAGTGACGTCCAATGTACTTGTTTAACCAGTGCTTCAAGCAATGAAATAAAGATGAAAACAGTACATAAAAATATAGCCTTATTCATCTAACATAAGAAATGTAGAAGGTCTACCATTTGAAATGGAAGAAGTCAAAACTACAGTTTTCCAAATAAATGATAACAGCTTCCCAGGCTCAGACAGTTTCTACCCTTGATTTGATAAAATACACCGGGAACTTACCAAAGATGATGTCATTCGAATAATGTTGGAAATACAACAATCTGGTAAGACTATAAACAGAAATCAATCATACGTTTATTTTCTTTATCCCAAAAAAGTGGATCCATGTCTTTATCGGATTTTAGACCAATTTCTTTATGCAATGTTATTTACAAAATTTGGTAAATATTTTATGCAATATGATGAAGAAAAACCTAAATAATCTAATATAAATCAACCAAAATGCATTCATCTCTAGTAGGAAGATTATAGAAAATCCATTACTAGCATATAAATCGTTCCAGGTTGTATGTGCCTCCGCCTCTGGTTCCAGATGCCGTCGAGTTGCCTACTGAAGAGCGAATTGTTGGAGTGGAGGAGAACGTCTATGGAGATTGGAGATGGAGCGAATAATTTCAATTAGGGTTATTTCATTGGGGCGAACTGTTGGAGTGGAGGGTCTTTTTGGAAGGGAAACAAAACCGGTTAAGGGTTTTTTTTGGAGGGCAGATGAAAATTTTGGAGCCAAGAGCGTTACGGCATGGTACAGCATAAAATGAGTTAAAAAAACAAATAACTAAGCATAAACAATAACGCTTTAGAATAACGCGTTATTAAATGGCGTTATTAATAACATATTTTGTTGCATAGTTCGTCATCTTCGAAAATTTTTTTTTGTAAAAATCACTCTTAACCGGTTTAACCCTATTTTATTCATTAAAACAATTTAAAGAGTTCATTACTCTTGTTTAAAAATAAGACTTGTTGCATTCTCTCCCTTAAAAGAATTTGACCCTGGAAATTCTTAAGAACGTAACAAGGTGACTCTTATCTTAGTCATTACTGGCATACACAAACTATAAGAAAGAACAATTAAACAAGTTCTACCAAATCCCATGTGTGCTAGAAAAAAACAAGTGTTACTTAGTAGAGTGAATCATACTTTTAAATAGATTTGGATGGGAAGCCCGTGCTTCTTCTTTTGGTTCCTAAGTGCTATCGCCAGTGCTGTCACTCTATTAAAATGGCATAAGCTTTGAACACTTTCTTTCTATGTTACTTTATTGTATACCCAAACTATATGGATAGGCCCTCTTAGACTAGTTGCTTCTAGTTCAACATTCACATGTTAACTTTGCTCGGCTCTACAATGACACTAGAATCATGCTTGCACCTGTGGAAAATGAGATACATGGAAGACATTATGCACCTCAACCTTCTTTTTGGGACGTGTAACACGATATGCAAGATTACCAATCCTCTTAATAATAGAGACAGGTCTAACAAATCTCAGTGCCAACATACCTGATGTACTAAACCAACCATGTTTCTCAACTAAGAAACCTTCACAAAGTCAACATTCCCTGCTCCAAACTCTAAATTGGTGCATCTTCTATCGACATTACGCTTTTTTTAATCTTGAGAAGCTTTTACTCTTTTTCGAATTAATCAATCATATCCAAAATCTAATGGATCATATTCAGCCCAAGTATCAAACATTCAGTTGTCTCCCACCAACATGATGGTGACTTGCAAAACCTCCCATATAAGGCTTTAAATATTGCCATGCCAATATTCGATTAGAAACTATTATTATATATACGTTCTATTAAATGCAAGTGACATCCCAAGATCCCCCAAAGTCTAATATGCAAGACCTCGATAAATCTTCGATTGCTTAATTTACCTTCTCTATTTGTCTATCGGTTAATGGATGGTTTGCTATATCCAACTTAATACCATTGCCAAAGTTAGTGGAAAGCTTTGCTAAAACTCACTGGTGAATAATGGATCTCCATCGCAGATAATATCCTTCAGAATCCCATGGAACCTCATAATCTCTTTCACAAGCAAAGTGACTAGAGACATAGTGGTTCTGGTAGATTTAACC
This sequence comes from Allium fistulosum, assembly GCA_030737815.1. Lineage (NCBI taxonomy): Eukaryota > Viridiplantae > Streptophyta > Magnoliopsida > Asparagales > Amaryllidaceae > Allium > Allium fistulosum. The sequence continues at coordinate 540,979,695 of CM060903.1, forward strand.
GATACTATGAGCACTCTTTGTCGAATGATCGACGATGACCCATATGCTCTCATTACCTCTAATAAGTTTTGGCAATCCATTAATAAAATCCATGGAAAGTTGCTCAAATTTCCATTTTGTAAAATCTAGTTTTAGTGGCAAGTCACTTGTCTTCTTTTGCTCCACCTTGACTCTTTGGCGAGTTATGCTCTTAGCAATAAATTTCATGATGTCTCACCTTATGATTTTCTAATAAAATGAATGTTTTATATCATTGTATATTCTTTAACCACCAAGATGAATGGACATCCTAAAATGGTGGTGTTCTTCTTCTTTTCTAAGCCCGTCAACATTAGGCATGCATCACCCCCCGTCCATAAGTAGCCAACCATTCCAGTCAACATTAAAATAGAACATATGACTAGAATCCACTCTATTACCAAGTTGTGTAAAAAAGATCATTGACTTAGCATCATGATTTTCAAAAAATCTAATCCTCTTAACCAGAGTAGACATTACCTCTATGTTTATTTAACACCCAAGCTCAAGTTCACTTGCAGGTTGGAAATCAAATCTCGCAATAAATTCCAAACTTTGCCATTCCATGAACATAACCCTACAATGGCATGCCTTTTACTTAATGCATTCGCCACCACATTCCCTTCTCCAAGGGGTACAACATAAAAAATAATAAGAGGCAAGGACTCCAACCATCTTTTTTTGATGAAGGTTGAGATCAATTTAAGAAAGTGATACTTCAACGATTTATGATCCATGAAAAAATCAAACTTTTCTCCTAATAAGAAATGCCACAAAGTCTTTAAACCAAATACCACTACCACCAATTCCAAATAATTAGTCGAATAATTTCTCTCGTGTGGTTTAACCATAAGTCACAATCTTTCCTTCTTGCATCAATACTGGCTCCAGACTCGTGCTACATACATCTGTGTAAAACAACGGTTTTGCTCCTTTTGGAATAATGAGTACCGACGCGCTAAGCAACAACTCTTTAAACATAGTAAAAGCGTGCTCGCGATGGGCATCCTAAAAAACAATTGATTCTTTTTGGTCAAGTGTGTAAGAGGATTAGCCATCATCAAGAAGTCATTTATAAACTTTCAACGGTATCCGACCGATCCAAAGGAAGTACAAATTTCGATGATGGTCCTTGGTACCTTCCAATCTTTCACAGCGAATACTTTACTTTGGTCCAACGAGATCCCAAGCTCGAATTCAATATGACCGATAAATCTCCCCTCTCACCTCCAAAAGCGACACTTAGAAAAATTTTCTTTCAACTAGTTTTTCCTCAAAACTTCCAACACCACTCTAAGATGTGACTTGGGCTCTTATTCATCTCTAGCATATACCAAGATGCCATCAATGAACACGGCTATAAATTTAGTTAGTCGCACCCGAAAACATGGCTCATTCAATCAAAAACATATGCTGGAGCGTTAGTCAACCCAAATGGCGTAACCTTCCACTCAAAAGACCCAACAAGCATCCTATAAGTGGACTTTGGCACACTATCCTCCGCTACCGTCAATTGATGGAGCCCCATTGCAAGGTCTATGTAACATCCTAAAATTTTCAACCATTCGCATCCATATGTGTCGGATTTGAATTGCTCAAAATATCAGATTGTTAATTTAAATTTGGCAATACTCAGCATATACGGTAAGTAAATAATCATAGAATCACAGACACATATTAATATAACAATAATGCAGCGGAAACAAAAGAATAGTAGTTCATGAAGCTACTATATATATAACAGAGTTAAACAAGATACAGCAGAAGTCACGAATACATAGATGTCTCAATACAATAGTCAGATACAAGATCTGAATACATCATTGGAATCAACTAAAATACTAAAAGCAGAATCGATAGATCGATCTCCAAGCGAAGTTCCAACTCAAAGGTGAGTCTCGAATGCTGGTACACTTAGTCTGACCTGAGTGTAAAGCAAGACACCAAACACTCGAGTCAGGATTAACATTCTTATATCAATAAATCCAACTCAAGTGAAATATCAACTGAAATACAAGTAACTCAAAGGATGTTTGGGATAACCATCCTCTAAGGATCCGTTAAACTATCTACTATGTAGTACAATACGCTATTATAATATGTCTATAGTAAAGTAAACTATTAAAATAGCGTTAAGGCTTTACATTTTCCACCTTAACACATTTTATATATTCCCATAGTCTATACAGTACCGTAATCTCCCCCGTAATGGGCGTCGTCAGAGGGCACTCCATAGGTTTGGTACAAAACAAACTCGTAGAAGGCGCACTAGGGTAGGTGACACGGCAAAACTAGGCAATGCCAGGGTAGATATACTAATTACACTTCCGGGGCGGTGGTAACGCAGAGCCCCAGCAATCGCCCACCTCGAGCCACACTCCCGAAAATCCAAAGGTGCGCACCAAATCAATCACAAAGTAATAGAATGGTATACGATGGAGTGTGTCCGATAAGAGGAGCTACCTCATTAGTCCATCGATTGCTCCTGTTTTAGCCACCTTATGCCAACTCACGAGAGTTGGGTCCATGTATACACCTCATATAGGATCGTCGCCACCATCCTACTTCATTCTGGAATCTCCACTGCGTATACAGTTGTTAAAGTGGTTTTCGATATCGACAGAGAGTATGCCCATATCCGATCCCGTTCTCTTTAACAACCAATCGTTATTATAACACCGCGGTCATTTCAAAATAGTTTATACTTCAAAACCAAAATATCATATCCTTTCCAAAAACCAAATCAATACGATATCATTTCTTACTTAAAATAATATTCATTTCCAAAATCATATCACTTTCCAAAGTTATAACGCTTTCGAAATAATAAGTCTTTTAAATCAAAACACTTCGGAAATCACAACATTTTGAAATCATAGCACTTTGAAAATCATAACACTTCCCTTCAAACAGTTTAGATATTAATAATAGTATATATAATAAAATAGTTTGTAAAATAAAATAGTTTATATAAAATAGTTATAAGTTAAAACAATTTATATTAAAATAGTTTATATTAAAATGATTTATAAAGTAAAATAAAAATAGTTTTAAATATAATTTAAATTACTTTATAAAATAAAATAACTTCCTCAAATTTCACAAATCGATTCAAAATCAACTCGAATTTCAAAATTCAAATTTAATCAAATCTCAAATCAACGATTTCAATTCGATTCAGTTTCTCAATAAACCATTTTAGATTATCGATTTCAAATACATATTTGAACCATAAAATAAGCCATTTCAATTTCAATATATTTCAAAGCTTAAATATTCAACATTTCAAAACTAAATTCGATAAATATATATATATATATATATATATATATCAGATTTCCTTTACTATTATTTAGTTTTGAAATATTCACTTAATAAACCCAATATCATTTAAATAAAACCCCAAATTTCAAACCACTAAATATTTCCTTCGATTTATTATACTTGTAATATTCATTTAATCACTTTAAACCAAAATCAAGTTTAAAAAAATCATATCTTTAAAATCTCAAATTTGAAAATTTCAAATCAAACTCATTTAAGTATAATTCTTAATTTCAAATTTATCTTTTCAACCTGAATCATTTCAAACTCTATATTTGAAATTATAAATTTAAATAAATACTTAAACATATTTTATATTGATTAAATCAACTTTAATAAATCTTGAAATCAATATTTATTAAAAACCATATATTTTTTCCAAAACCATAGAAATCATTTTTCAAAATATTTATATATAGACCAACGACGTTTGTATAAAATTTTCTATCCTATGGTCAAATGATATGGATATTTATCATTTCAATCCGCAATTTAAATATATACGGGTATATATCTTTTCAACCCGCAATCCCAAAATTCAATTCAATGGAAATCGCTTGGGTTTATCATTTCAACCCATAACGATTTCCTCATATTCTACAGATCGTTCGGGTATGTATCATTTCAACCCATAGGGAATTCTATACTAACAGGGAACTTGCAGAGTGATAACATATATGACAATAATATAACAACTAATAACAGGCAAATATCATCAGTGATAAATAACAGAAAATGGTGTCAGACAGGTGAACAGGTACAGATTATGGCATATATAACAATGTAAATAACAAACAGCATCATATTTTAATTGTTGTTTCAATTGAAATCAAATTTAATAAATATAAGAACATTAATCGTGAGTGATTTCTAACCTTTCGGGGCTAGAGAGAATAGATAACACGATAAGCTACGATTTGAATCACGCTCTAGACCATCGACAGATCCAACAACAAATCTCAAAGCGAAGTAAGCTGAACACGGATTCGACGGACAAAGCTGATAGATAAGGAGTTGATGAAATAAATCAAAATCTGCTTGATATAGTTGAAATAAAGAGTATATTATATTATTATTTTATTACATTCTTCCAAAATCAATGTTTAAATCAAAACACGTATTTTAAAATAAAATATATATATTTGAAAGTAAATATAATTCTAAACGCATATATATGAAAAATCAAAATCTATTTACATATAAAAATTGAAATACATGTATATATTATAATATAAAAATCTATAGACATCTTGAAATCAAAATAACTATATATATATATATAATAAATCACATATATTGGCAGACACTTATAGACTATCAGATAATACAGACATAACTATATATATATAGACTTAGATTTTTTTATATATAAATATATTAAGAATCAGTCAAGGACAAATAGCATAATATTGGATCATATATATATAAGCTTATATAACTTAGAATCTATAACTTATATACCTTTATACAGTGTAATATAATACACTCAAAAATAAAATATACAAAAATTATATATATTTACTGACATGATATATAACAACATATGCAACCTCAACATACAAGTGAACATATAAACTTGCTGACATACAACGGCATAAATATATTTAAACTAACAGTACATAATATACTTATAAACCAAAATATAAACATTAATGTATTATAACTAAATATACAATATATATCTCTATATACGAGAGTGTTATATATATTAATCCATAAAAGAGATCTACAATCACAATTTATACAAACTTAATATACATATACTCACATAAAAAAACCCGGAACAAATTTATACTTTTATATATACTTTCGTACACCATATATATTATACAATTAATACTTTTCATAAAACAATATAACTTTAAATACAACACAATTGTATATTATTATATACGTACCAAATATATATATATATATATACCTGTGTACGAGCATGCAGGTGGACACGGGAGGGGGTGCTCAGGTCGGTGGGATGTGATGGCGGCCAGCGGAAGCAGAGGGGAGGAAAGTAGGCTGGAGGGTGGTGGGAAGGTGCGAAGTGGAGGTACTGCGCGTGGGTTACAGGAAAGAGGGATGGTCGAAGAACTAAAGGTGGGACTGCACTAGCGATCGACTGCAAGGTGAGAGGATGGGTAAGTCACGATCGAAAATAGAAGCAAGAGGTGGACGAGCAAGCTAGGAGATAAGCTGTTAGATCTATAAATATGCATTTTTCTTTCCTTTTCTTCCATAGCATGAACAGAAACAAATCAATGGGGAAGAAAAAGAAAAGGAATGAAAGTAAACCAACATACCACAAAATATATTGAAGTCACGGGGAATAGTGACAGTCAAAACTAAATTCTGAAAATAATAAAGTCAAGTGGCCTTTTGTTTTCAACAGCTAGATAGATGAAAGGACAAGAAGCCCAAAAGGTTGAGATTGGATACCGGTCCGGTTAAATCGTTGCACAGAATCCGCCAGGCACCGGACATCGAAATTTACAATTGGATATACTGCGGAGATCAGCATGACGAGACGATCAAAACAGTATACAGATATCAATGCTACGATCATCCTATCAAAAGTCGATAAGCAGTACCGAAAATGCGGCTAAAACGTCGGAATTAAGATAAACGGAGCAATAACAGTCCAAATTTGACGAAACGAAATATGACGTCACACACAGAAGATGATTTACAAATTTATTATATAAAAATATTATGGTTTGGAAAACATTTTATTATTGTTAAATATTAATCGATTTAAATTTAAATAATATTACATAAGAAAATAAACTTGTATATTATCTGATAAAAATTTACCAATTGCTATGTTTAATTAGACGTATTCCAAATATCAAATTTTATTTCCAAATTCAATTATTTAAAATTTCACAAAATTTCAGTTAAATATATATTTAAAACTATTAAAATTTTACGGGACGTTACACTCTCCCCCACTCAAAACTTTTCGTCCCCGAAAAGGAAGGAGGTAGGAGAATAGAAACAACCAGAAAGAAAATAAATTTGGAAAATAGAATAAAACCGTTAATTCAAACCATATATATTTTATTTGTTTAAAAATTGGTTTATTCAATTAATTTGGTTGAAATCTATTTTTTTAAATAAATAATTGATATTCATTTGTATTCATTATTTTGATGATTTCAATTCAAGCTATTTCATTAAGTTGATTTAATTTCAGTTTATAAATTACTTCAAAACAAAAATTTATTTAATTTATCTCATTTATTCATTATCTCATTATCAAATTATCCTCCATTAACAATTTTCTAAAATCATAAATTTGAATAGTCATTTATTATAATCATATTTTATTCAACAAATTTAATTCTTCTTTATTCCAAATTATTATTAAATTTATTCCACTTAATATATCTTATCACATATATTAAGTATATTTACACTTCTTATAACCACTCAAATTTATTTATAAATTCCTTTAACATCATTTTACATTATTATATTATCCAATTGCATAGTTAACTTCTGAATAATTTAGGTAAGTTATATATGGAATGCAATTGAGTATTATACAAGTAAACTTTTCTCAAATCAATTATTTAAGTTTAAATATTTATTCAAAATTTGGCTTTATTTAAAATTGGAATCATCCTTTAACCAAATTTTAAGAATTAAATTTCCGATTAACTTCAACAATTTAGAGAAAAATATATATACAATATATCAAATCAAATCTATAATCATATACTTATATATTATAAATCAAGTCATACTTTAGAAATTCAATTAAAATCCATTTTCAAAACAAGGTGTAGCAAGGCTACAGAATGGTCTCTCCACTTCGAAACTCGAAAATGAATGTCGATGATGCGGCCACCATCACCGAAATTATTTTCCAATGACAAAAGAGAAGAGCACTGATTTAAAATTCTTTGGAAACAAATTTCTATTCGAAAATACTTTAAATAATATGCATTTTAAAACTTTAAAACCAAAGTTTGAAATCATCGAAAATTAAATTCTCAAATTCCTGATTTAGATTCGTTTCAATTCCAAATCAATATGTAAACAATGTTTATAAATTCATTTATAGAACAATAAATGAAAATCAAATATTGTCATTTCAAACAACCAATTTAATTAACTTATTAAATTCCAAAATTTTTTACTTATATATATATATAATATGATTATACAATTTATTTCATTTACCAAATTTGAAAATAATATTGTGTCAGTTTGCTCTATTCAAGTGTTTTGGAAATCCTATCGATAGCGTTGATCAGACGAATCGATCGAAAACCCAAATCAACATCAATAACTCAAACAACACACTATAAAACATTTAATATTAATTTACAAATACACTCCCTCGCTCGATAATACAGAATGGATTAAACAAGGATAGAGATTCAAATTAGAGGGACCCTGCTAGAGGATAGGTTCGATAAGGAGATAAATAGATTACATAGAGAGAAAAGAATGGATAGACTTATATAAATCGCGGGCAACCTTAACCTGGTCAACCGTGACTTCAAAATAAGATCGTGGTAGAATTCTGGAACAAATCGACATTCGATCGCCAGAGATAAAATTCGGGTATAGCAAAAGGTAGCAGCCTCGTAAACCGAGGATATAGAAATCTCCAGTGAATCAATACCGATTGTAAAGGAGTTTCGCTGTAACATCCCGCCTTTTTGGATGTTTTAAGCAGACACACTTGTCGACTAAAACCATACAGAATGGTGGATTGCTATTGGGGTAAATAAGAAAAAGAGAAAGAAATAAAACAAATACAGAATCTCGCAGCGGAATGACAAAATATAATAATCAAATAACAGTTCATGAAGCTGTTTACAAAACATTTGATTATATTTATACAACACAGAATCAGAGTTACACATATCAGAGATAAATAAATAAATAAATAACAATGCAGCAGAACAGTATAATGCAGTGGAATAATATAGTAAATAATAATACAATCTTCGTCTACGTTCTCCAGAAACAAGTCTTCAAATCTGGAAATGCTTAGGCTGACCCAAGCGAATTGAAAAGACAAAACACTCGAGTCAGAACTAAAATATATTATGTAAGTTAAATCAACGGTAAATACATATGAGTGTAAACGGCGTCGGAGATGTTTACGGGGTTTGACATTTCCTATCCAGTGTCTAACGTGAGTGTAGTAACTTAAGAATTGTTTGGGATTCACATCTCCTAAGGATCCGTTAAACTATCTACTATGTAGTACAATACGCTATTATAATATGTCTACAGTAATATAAACTATTAAAATAGCGTTAAAACTTTACATTTTCCACCTTAACACATTTTTTATTTCCCATAGTCTATACAGTAGCGTAATCTCCCCCGTACTGGGCGTCTTCAGAGGGCACTACATAGGTATTGTACAAAACAAACTCGTAGAAGGCGCGTTAGGGTAGGTGACACGGCACAACTAGGCAATGCCAGGGTAGATATACCAATTACACTTCCGGGTCGGTGGTAACGCATAGCAGCCACTATCGCCCACCTCAAAACACACTCCCGAGTAAAATCGAAGGGTGGCCACCGAATAAATCACAAAGTTAGAATATATTATCGATGGAATGTGTTCGATCAGAGGAGCTACCTCATTAGCCCGTCGATTGCTCCTGTTTTAGACACCTTATGCCAACTCACGGGAGTCGGGTCCACATATATACCTCATATAGGATCATCGCCACCATCCTACTTCATTCTGGAATCTCCACCGCGTACACAGTTGTCAAAGTGGTTTTCGGTATCGACAGAGAGTATGCCCATATACGATCCCGGTCTCTTTAACAACCAAACGCTTATTACACACCAGATGGTTCTTTTACATTTCCAAACCATTTCATAATTGTTATCAAAATATCATATTCAAATCATATCACTTTCGAAATCATTACTTATTTTCGAAATCATAATTACCTTTGAAATCATAGTTCGATAATTATATTTCCTTTCAAAGTCAAATTCACAAGTTACATCAAAATATCGTATTCTCAAACCGGTTAAGCTCTTCCTTCAAAGTCATCTTTGAAATTTATTATGACATTTAAATTCCAACTTAGGTTATAATGTCGCTTAACCTCATTCACTTTAGAAAAATCAAGAATTTGAATATAAACCCATCCATTTTACTTAGTTTGGAATTTAGAATAAAATAGTTTAAATTGTTATAAATAGTTAATATAGATTTAAAATAGATTAAATGTAATTGAAATAGATTAAATAGATTTAAAATTGATTAAATAGATTTAGAATAAGTTAAAACAGGTTAATTAGTTTAAAAGTTGAAAATCTTAATAATTAAAGTCTTTAAAATAATATATTTTAAAACAGTTCATATAAAAATACGAAGTTGAAGATTTATATCAATTTAAACTATTTATTCCATTCCAGTACATTTGGACCATTTCAATATCCCAAACCCAAATTCAAATGTAACGACCCAGTATTTTGGACCATTCAAATCGACAATAAATCCACACATGTCGGACTTGAATTGCTCAAAATATCATATTGTTAAGTTAAATTTGGCAAAACTCAACATATACAGTAAATAAATCAATCACAGAATCATAGACATAGAGTAATACAATAATACGCAGCGGAATAGATAAAATAGTAGTTCATGAAGCTACTATATAACATCAGAGTTAAAATAAAATGCAACAAAATATCTCAAATACAGTGAAGTCTTCAGTACGAATAGATGACCTCTCTGAACAAATCAACTGGAAAAGCTGAAAGCTGAATCGATAGTTGGATCTCCGAATGAAGCTCCAAACTCCAAAGGTGAGTCTCAAATGCTGTATCACTCGGTCTGACCCGAGCGTAAAGCAAAACACAAAACACTCGAGTCAGGATTAACATTCTTATATCAGTAAATCCAACTCAAGTGAAATATCAACTGAAATACAAGTAACTTAAAGGATGTTTGGGATAACCATCCTCTAAGGATCTTCGGAACTATCTACAAGGTGGAAATATACACTATAACACCGTGGTCATTTCTATTTAATTTATACTTCAAACCCAAATATCATTTCATTTCAAATATATCTATTTTCCAAAATAGTATCTATAGGTTGAATAATTTATAAAGTAAAGTATTTATAATTTCCTCATGTCTCACAAATCGATTCAAATCAACTCAAATTCCAATTTCTAATTTATTCAAAGCTCAATTCATCAATTCAATTCGGTTCTAAATAGACCATTTAAATTTTCAATATATTTCCAAGCTTTAGTATTCAACATTTTCAAAGTTAAATTTAACAGTTTCATATAGCTCTTGATTTAACTTCATTATTATTTAATCAGGAATATTCACTTAATAAATTCAATGTCATTTAACTAGCCTTAAATTACATTTTTACTAAATATTTCCTTAAATTTATTTAAACAAGAAATATTCATTAAATTACTTAAATCAAACCCAAGTTATAAATCATATCTTAAATCTCAATTTCAATAAGTTTCAAATCGGTTTAATTAAATAAAATTATCTTCCCAACCTTAACTTATTCAAATTATTACCAAAATCTATTTTGAAACATAAATTTAAATGCTTAACCACATTATATGTATTAAATCAATCTTAATTAAATTCAATCTATATATATATATATATATCATTACCATTTATATATAATAATTTAAGAATCAACATTTATTAAAACCATATATTTCTTCCCAAATCCATAGAATTTATTTTCAAAATATTTATATATATGGACCAACGGTATCTGTATATATATCTATCATATGGTTAAGTGATACGGATATTTATCATTTCAATCCGTAATTTAAATATATACGGGTAGATATCATTTCAACCCGTAATCCCAATTCAATTCAAATGAAAATCGCTTGGGTTTATCAATTCAACCCATAACGATTTTCTCCTATTCTAAAGTCCGTTCGGTTATGTATCATTTCAACCCATAGTTAATTCTATACTAACAGGGAACTTGTAGAGTGATAATAGATAATATAAAATACAACAACAGGCATATATCATTAATAACAATATAATATAAACAACAGGATATGGTGTCATATCCCACAGGTGAACAGTTACAGATAATAGCATATATAACAATTTAAATGTCTACAACAGCATATTTCAATTGTTGTTTCAATTGAAATCAAATTTAATAAATATAAGAACGTAAATCATGAGTGATTGCTCACCTTTCGAGGCTAGATAGATTTGGCAAAGAATTGAGATGAGTTACGGATCCAAGCACGAATTCCAAATCAAAACTGGATTGGCACGAATTCGACGTACAAGCTGATAGATAAGAAATCGATGGGAATGAATTCAAATCAATTTTGATGTAAACTAAAATATATACATTATTTGTTAAAATCAATTTCCATTTAAAGCACAATAAATATATATATATATATATTTATTTAAAGCCTCAAATATTCGAAATCAAAAATATCTATAAAAATCAAAAATAAAATAGAAATGCAGACCACTAACTATATACATGATAGACTTACAAAGAAAAAAATAAAATATATGCAAATTCTTAGATCAAAATGTATACCAACTCATCATATTACTGTAAACAACAATTGAAATACATAATGTAAATTAGTATATATAGAACCAAACTCACTAAAACAATATTTTAATAACAAATATATATATTATGATTCGGCACATCAAATATATATACATTTAAAATCTCATATTGTAACGACCCGTATTTTTACGGATCGAAAAGTTTGTCAAAATCTGGGATTTTTAGCATTTTCTAGTTGTTTCAGATTTTGGTTGAAATTTGCCTAAGTCCTAGGTCGTACGCGACCTAGAGGTTAGTTAAATGTGGATTAACGACTTAGAAGATAAGTCGTGAGCGACTTAGAGAAGGTCTGCGACCTAAGGGGATAGGCGAGTTAAGGGTTAGGTCGTAGCCAGATTGAGTCGTAGGTCGCACTGTCTTGAGTTGCACCTAAGTGTTAGGTCGTTCAGGTGATAAGTCGCGGGGTGGTTTAGGTCGTAGACGACCTAAGAGAGAAGGCTTAAGGGTTTCGGGCGCGAGCTAAGGAACTTACGACCTAGTGGTTAGCGAGTTAGCGACCTAGTATATTTAGGTCGGCAGCGACCTAAGGGGACTAGTGAGATGCGACCTATAATAGTTCGCGACCTATAAGAGTTAGCGATCTAATTGTTGGCGACCTAAGAGTTAGGCAGAGTAGGGGATGGCTGGTTAGTAGTTAGGTCGTACGCGACCTAAGTTAGGTCGTGTGTTCTGTTTTGGTTAGGTCGCGTGTTGTTTTAGGTCGTCATGTGTTAGGTCGCTGAGGAGTTAGGTCGTGGCATCTGTTGGTCACGTGTGTTGGCTAAGTTGTTAGGTCGCTGGGTTTGGCTTAGTATTAGATCGCGTATAGTTGAGTCGCGCATTGCTTTAGGTCGTTGGTCTGTTAGGTCGCGCGCATGTTAAGTCGTTAGACTATTAAGTCGCTGGGTGCTTGGATGCGCATCTGGTTAGGTCGTTGAGTCTGGGGTGCTAGGTCGTAGGTCGTAGGTCGTAGCAGTTAGGTCGTGGACGACCTATGGAGATGAGCGACCTAGGAGCGGTTTTCAGCTATAAATAGTGGGGGTTGGCTTCATTTTTGGGATCCGGATTTTGAAGCGACGAAGTGCTGCCATTTTGAGAGATCGACTTCTACACTTCTTCACTTCTTTTCTCCACTCAAATCTAGTGCTTCCATCCATCCAAGTTGAAGATCAAATTGAAGATTCAAGAGCATAGATTGAAGATCTTCATCTTTTCAAGTGAGATTTCACCGTTTGAAGCGGATTCGTGATAGATCAAGCTTGATCCTTCGCTGTCCAGATCTGAAGCGTGTTGATTTGGGTTTGTTTAGGTGATTTGGTGAGTGGTGATTATCTCTCACACGGATCCAAAGGAGTATATCGGATTGTTGGCTCGATTTGGTGTTAAAATAGTGTTTTCCATGCATTTTCTTCATCCTAAGTGTAGATCCATGTAGACCCATTGTTCATGATGATGTTACATCCATTTTATCACATGTTAACCTATGCAAGTTCATTCATCAAGTTTGTAGAGATATTGTTCATGTTTTCATGCTTATTGGACTTTCAACTCTTTAATTACGAAAATGCCATTATTGTTATAATTGTCTACTTAGATCATATTTGAATGCTTGATTGTTTGGATTAATGTTTGATTTGATTGATTGATATGAATTAGATGATTGATGGTTTGATTTAGACCGAATACGATTCAAAAGCTAAGGGAAAGGCTCTTGAATTGGGAAAGCTGCTCGTGGCATATGTAGCGGGATGATGAAGCTCTTATGCATAGATTTGATGATGTGATGTTGAGATGAGGCTTCGCGAGGATGTGATGAAGCGAGGCAATCATGTGATGAAGACTTGGTCTAATCCAGACGGGATCATTCCAAGCATGTTGATAACTCGGTGATATGATTCGAGTTGAGGATAATGAACGGATATGAGAATAGTCGTCGAGGAGGATGACTAGGAGGCTTGGATAGCATCGTTGATGAAGGTTCTAGCATGCTCTAAGAAAGAGTACGTTTGGGCAGATTCGATAGTCCCAACGGCCAACTGTTGAAGGTCGAGTACTCTGGGCAGATTTGATAGTCCTAGGCACGGGTTGCGACGACGTGCGGGAGTTATGTCTAGAACCGGGGTTTCCATTAGCCCTTGACGGACGGCTGAAAGAATGTGCCGGTCATTCAATTAACGGTGAAATCGAAGCAATGATAACAGTGATAGCCAGAGTCATGGATGTTTGGTTGTATCGTCATTCGGGCTCGAGAGCGGTATTTTCTGGGTGCTTATCTGATTTAGGCCTTGGTACTTGGAAAGCATCGCCCTTGACTCGAATGATTGTTATTTTACTTTAAATTGTATGCTCTGTTGTGTTGCTTCTGCTTAGTTTGTGTCTGGGGGCTATCACTGTAGAAAGAGGTGGAGTGGGAGGGTTGTATTCCTATTTCTTTTTCCTTTATGTTCTTTTGGTATGTTGTTAGTTAATTTACTGCTCACTAAGACTGTTGTCTAACTCAAGGCTTTATGTTTTAATTCTTATTGCCTTGGGCTGTTCGTCCATTTTTGGGACGGGCGGACTAGGTAACAGGTGACAGGTGCTGTTCTCTTCTCACGATGCTGATATCGAAGACGGGCTGGAGGGTTGCATATTATCTTCTTATATGTACTGGATATTCCGCGGTTTGTATGATCTCTGAGTGTTATGTAGTGAGGCTTGATGTATTGACTATTTGGATGCCTGTATTCAACTATTATGGAGTTTATATGATGGCATTTTATTCTGTAAAGCTTCACTATACATATGTTCTATTGTATTTTGTCCATGCGCTGTGAGTAATACGATAGATTCTGTTGTTTTTTTTTAATTTACCTTGACAATCGTCCATGGTCGCCTGGCACACTTTACAGCGCACTATCTCTAGATTCGGTGCAGGGGTCATGGGCGGTCGTCACATTTGGTATTAGAGCATTGGTTAATCGATTTTACCCAACGCTCGCCGTCGTAACTACGTATGAGAGACGTAATTGTATTTTGATGGATGAATACTATATATAATATAGTAGCTTAGTAGAGTTGAGTCCTTTATGAAGTTGTTTCTCTAGATGTTCTAATCATTCCTTTTTATAGATATTGAGAATGAGTCGAAGAGGGAGACCAGCTGCTAGGGAAGACCGTGCTACTGAAGGGACTGCTGATTATGCAGCTATGTTCGAAGCTATGATGACTTCGATCATGAGAAGGATACCAGTTCCGGGGGCAGCAGTAGATGTTGGAGTTCAAGTCCAAACTCCGAAACCAGTGGATTTTGCTAAGTTGTGCAAAGACTTTATTGCTCTTGGAGGGAAGGTTTTCTTTGGAACAGAATCAACCATCGAAGTCCAGAGATGGATAGATGCTTGTAGAAGGATCTTTGGTGATTTGGGGATCGATGATGCAACTAAGAGGAAGTTGGCATCAAGGCAGCTTCAAGGGAGAGCCTCTGATTGGTGGAACTCTATTACCATCAATACTGCGGAGGAAGAGATTACTTGGGAGCAATTCCAAGCTAGATTTGAAGCTAAGTTCATTTCTACAGCTCAGAAGTCTGTTCTATTCAAGAAGTTTGTGGAGCTCAAGCAAGGTGGAAGATCTGTTCTTGAGTATGTTTCTGAGTTCGAAGCTTTGTCCAAGTATGCCCGGTCATATATCGAATCTGCATATCAGAAGAATGAGAAGTTTGTGACAGGTTTGGACAGTTATCTTGGGAGACAGTTGGTGGATCATTTGGACGATTCATTTGAGAAGCTTGTGGAGAAAGCTCTCAGGCATGAGAGTCTGTTTCCTAAGGAAGGATCTGTTGTTGCTGTGACCAGGGAAGAGTCTAAACCCCAGCAGGGTGGAAACAAGAAGAGGAAGCAGCAGCAGCAGAAGGGTAAGGATGGCCAGAAGAAGCCGAAAGGCGAAGTGACTTGCTACAATTGTCAGCAGAAGGGCCATTTCTCGAAGGATTGTAAGAATCCGAAGGTGCCAATGAAGTGTCACAACTGTGACAAGCCAGGGCACATCAGGAAGAATTGTGCAGAACCGAGGAAGGACAAGCAGATTGTGCAAGCTTATGCTTTGGGAGCTGTTCCGTCGTCTTCAAAAGCTCCTACTGCTGAAGAGAAGGGAAAGAGTGTGGTGGTTCAAGGTACTCTTTTCCTATGTGGTGTTCCAGTTAGAGTTTTGTTTGATACTGGGGCGTCGCATTCGTTTGTTTGTAGCGAACTCGTAGGCTGGTTAGGTTTGGAACCAGATATTGTTGATAGGCCATTGGTTGTGACTAATCCAGTTGGGGGTTCGTCTTGTTTGTGTATGTTATGCCATGGTCTGATTGTGTCGAGTCATGGTTGCTCTTTTGTTTGTGATTGCTTTGTTCTGAACTTTGCGGGGTTCGGAATTATTTTGGGTATGGACTGGCTTAGGAAGTATGCGGCTAAGGTTGATTGCGAGAGGTTGGAAGTGACAGTCGAGAATGTGGAGGGGCGAAAGGTTGTGATACGATGTAAGCATGAGGAAGGCGTCTTCATGAGCTTCATGTATTCGCTGGTTGTTCCACGGGATGGACTGTCATCAGTACCGATCGCTAATGGATTCGAGGATGTCTTTGACGAAGTCAAAGGGTTGCCGCCGCATAGAGAGATCGAGTTTCGTATAGATCTAGTAGAAGGAGCCAGACCTGTTGTGATGCCTCTTAGGCGAATGGCGCCTAGGGAACAACAGGAGTTGAGGGTGCAAGTTGATGATCTTTTGCAGAAAGGATTCATTCGGCGTAGTGTGTCCGAGTGGGGTGCACCAGTTGTGTTTGCAACCAAGGCAGATGGGTCGTTGAGATTGTGTGTAGATTATCGTGAGCTGAACAAGGTGACTAAGAAGAACAAGTATCCATTGCCGAGAATAGATGACTTGTTTGATCAGCTTCACGAGGCTAAGGTGTTTTCTCAGATGGATTTGGCAAGGGATTTCACCAGCTGAGAGTGGCTAAGGATAGTGTGCCGAAAACTGCTTTTCGAACACCATCCGGTTTCTTTGAGTGGCTGGTAATGCCGTTTGGGTTGACTAACGCGCCAGCATATTTTGTGGATCTTATGAATAGAGTGTTCAGAGATCAGTTGAACAAGTTCGTACTTGTGTTCGTGGATGATATTCTGATTTATTCCAGAACGGAAGAGGAGCACAAGACGCACTTGCGTATTGTTTTGGAAATCTTGCAGAAACATCAGCTGAAGGCTAAGTTTTCGAAGTGTCACTTCTGGAAGAGTGAAGTGAGGTTCTTAGGCCATGTGATTTCTGGAAATGGAATAGCGGTTAATCCCGCTAAGGTGGCAGCAATCCAGGATTGGGTTAGACCTAAGAATGCATCTGATGTGAGAAGTTTTCTTGGATTAGCAGGATATTATCGACGGTTTATCAAAGACTTCTCCAAGATAGCTGCACCGTTAACAGGATTGACGAAAAAGAACCAAGTATTCAGTTGGGATGCTAAGTGTGAGCAAGCTTTCGGAATCCTGAAAGAGAGATTGACGAGTGCTCCTGTTTTGACTATTCCAAGTGGGAATGATGAGATGGTGGTTTACACCGACGCATGTGGTACTGGACTTGGAGCAGTGCTGATGCAGAAGGATAAAGTTGTTGCGTATGCTAGTCGACAACTGAAGCCGCATGAAAGGAATTACCCGACTCATGATTTGGAGTTAGCGGCGATTGTATTTGCTCTGAAGATGTGGAGACATTATCTGTTGGGAGTTCGATTCGAGTTGTTTACGGATCATAAGTCATTGAAGTATCTTTTCTCCCAAAAGGATTTGAATCTTCGGCAGCAACGTTGGCTAGAGTTTTTTTGCATCATATGATTTTGGTATAGCTTATACTCCGGGAAAAGGTAACGCAGTGGCAGATGCGTTAAGTCGAAGACATGCAGGATTGGGAGCCATGTTTTCAGAATGGAAGAGTCTCGAGTATTTAGCCGGATTTGACTTTAGGCCTAGATGTGAATTGGAACCTGAGATGTTGGCAAACTTATCAATAAGACCGACTCTTGTGGAAAGGATTGGCGAGAGTCAAAAGCGAGATGATAAGCTTGTCAAGATTATTCGTGATTTGGAATCTGGATTGGAACCAGAAAGGGATAAAGATTCGAGGTCGATAGAGAAGGTTGGCTTCGAAAGCAAGGACGACTAGTTGTTCCCGATATAGATGAATTGAGGAGTGAAGTTCTGAAGGAAAGTCATCACTCGAAGTTGACAATTCATCCAGGTGGAAATAAGATGTATCGGGATATGAAGAGAACCTACTATTGGGAAGGTATGAAGAAGGATGTTGGAAATTTTATTTCCAAGTGTATGAACTGCCAGTTGGTTAAAGCCGAGCAGAAGAAGCCAAGTGGATTGCTTCAGCCATTAGAAGTTCCTACATGGAAGTGGGAGCAAGTGTCGATGGATTTTATTGATGGATTGCCTAGGACCAGAACGGGAAATGAAGGGATTTGGGTTATCGTTGATCGTTTGACCAAGAGTGCAAGATTCATTCCTGTTCGATCGACTAGAACTGCATCAAAGTTGGCTGAGTTGTATGTTAAGTGGATAGTTCGATTCCATGGTATCCCGAAGAGTATAGTGAGCGATCGAGACCCATTGTTCACTAGTGGATTTTGGAAGAGCTTCCAGGAAGTTTTGGGAACCGATTTGTGTTTGAGTACAGCTTATCACCCTCAAACAGATGGTCAGACCGAGAGAGTCAACCGAGTTTTGGAAGATCTTCTTAGAGCTTGTGTTTTGGACTTCGGAGGATCATGGGAAGATCACCTTCATTTGGTAGAGTTTTCATACAACAACAGTTACCAGTCAAGCATTGGTATGGCACCGTATGAGGCATTGTATGGAAGACCGTGTAACTCTCCGACATGTTGGTTGGAAACAGGAGAAAAGCTGATGCTTGGGCCAGAGATGATTCGATAGACTTCAGATTGTATAGAGATCATTCGGCAACGAATGAAGGCAGCCCAAGACCGTCAGAAGAGTTATGCCGATAGGCGTCGAAAGGATTTGGAATTCGACGTAGGAGATATGGTTTTTGTGAAGATTTCTCCACTAAAGAATGTTATTCGATTCGGGAAGAAAGGAAAATTGACTCCGAGATTTGTTGGACCGTTCCCGATTATCGAGCGAATTGGAAAGCTCGCTTATAGATTGGAATTACCAGAGAAGATGTCGAGTGTGCACAATGTTTTTCATGTATCATATCTACGGAAGTATGTGCACGACTCGAGTACGGTGGTTTCTGCTGATAGCTGTGAAGATTTCGAAGCTGATCCAGTCGATAGAAGACCTCGTAGGCCGCTTCGTGTTGTTGAAACCGACACGAAACAGCTTAGGAGGAAGGTAGTTAAGTTGCTCAAGATACAATGGAGTGACGATGATAACGACTGTACGTGGGAGGTGGAAGAGAGGATGAAGGCAGCTCATCCTGAACTCTTCGAGGTATGGCCCTAAGGTGTCGTCTCATCTCGCGATATTGTAACTTGTTCTAAGTCTTAGAATTCTGTACGCTAAGTTAGAATTGGATGCATGGTTTGTTGATTGCTATGGGTGGTAGGCGTACAGAATAGTCATTGATTGCTTTGCTTGCTTGGAATTTCGGGGGCGAAATTCCTAAGGGGGAGAGAATGTAACGACCCGTATTTTTACGGATCGAAAAGTTTGTCAAAATCTGGGATTTTTAGCGTTTTCTAGTTGTTTCAGATTTTGGTTGAAATTTGCCTAAGTCCTAGGTCGTACGCGACCTAGAGGTTAGTTAAATGTGGATTGACGACTTAGAAGATAAGTCGTGAGCGACTTAGAGAAGGTCTGCGACCTAAGGGGATAGGCGAGTTAAGGGTTAGGTCGTAGCCAGATTGAGTCGTAGGTCGCACTGTCTTGAGTTGCACCTAAGTGTTAGGTCGTTCAGGTGATAAGTCGCGGGGTGGTTTAGGTCGTAGACGACCTAAGAGAGAAGGCTTAAGGGTTTCGGGCGCGAGCTAAGGAACTTACGACCTAGTGGTTAGCGAGTTAGCGACCTAGTATATTTAGGTCGGCAGCAACCTAAGGGGACTAGTGAGATGCGACCTATAATAGTTCGCGACCTATAAGAGTTAGCGATCTAATTGTTGGCGACCTAAGAGTTAGGCAGAGTAGGGGATGGCTGGTTAGTAGTTAGGTCGTACGCGACCTAAGTTAGGTCGTGTGTTCTGTTTTGGTTAGGTCGCGTGTTGTTTTAGGTCGTCATGTGTTAGGTCGCTGAGGAGTTAGGTCGTGGCATCTGTTGGTCACGTGTGTTGGCTAAGTTGTTAGGTCGCTGGGTTTGGCTTAGTATTAGATCGCGTATAGTTGAGTCGCGCATTGCTTTAGGTCGTTGGTCTGTTAGGTCGCGCGCATGTTAAGTCGTTAGACTGTTAGGTCGTTGGGTGCTTGGATGCACATCTGGTTAGGTCGTTGAGTCTGGGGTGCTAGGTCGTAGGTCGTAGGTCGTAGCAGTTAGGTCGTGGACGACCTATGGAGATGAGCGACCTAGGAGCGGTTTTCAGCTATAAATAGGGGGGGTTGGCTTCATTTTTGGGATTCGGATTTTGAAGCGACGAAGTGCTGCCATTTTGAGAGCTCGACTTCTACACTTCTTCACTTCTTTTCTCCACTCAAATCTAGTGCTTCCATCCATCCAAGTTGAAGATCAAATTGAAGATTCAAGAGCATAGATTGAAGATCTTCATCTTTTCAAGTGAGATTTCACCGTTTGAAGCGGATTCGTGATAGATCAAGCTTGATCCTTCGCTGTCCAGATCTGAAGCGTGTTGATTTGGGTTTGTTTAGGTGATTTGGTGAGTGGTGATTATCTCTCACATGGATCCAAAGGAGTATATCAGATTGTTGGCTCGATTTGGTGTTAAAATAGTGTTTTCCATGCATTTTCTTCATCCTAAGTGTATATCCATGTAGATCCATTGTTCATGATGATGTTACATCCATTTTATCACATGTTAACCTATGCAAGTTCATTCATCAAGTTTGTAGAGATATTGTTCATGTTTTCATGCTTATTGGACTTTCAACTCTTTAATTACGAAAATGCCATTATTGTTATAATTGTCTACTTAGATCATATTTGAATGCTTGATTGTTTGGATTAATGTTTGATTTGATTGATTGATATGAATTAGATGATTGATGGTTTGATTTAGACCGAAGACGATTCAAAAGCTAAGGGAAAGGCTCTTGAATTGGGAAAGCTGCTCGTGGCATATGTAGCGGGATGATGAAGCTCTTATGCATAGATTTGATGATGTGATGTTGAGATGAGGCTTCGCGAGGATGTGATGAAGCGAGGCAATCATGTGATGAAGACTTGGTCTAATCCAGACGGGATCATTCCAAGCATGTTGATAACTCGGTGATATGATTCGAGTTGAGGATAATGAACGGATATGAGAATAGTCGTCGAGGAGGATGACTAGGAGGCTTGGATAGCATCGTTGTTGAAGGTTCTAGCATGCTCTAAGCAAGAGTACGTTTGGGCAGATTCGATAGTCCCAACGGCCAACTGTTGAAGGTCGAGTACTCTGGGCAGATTCGATAGTCCTAGGCACGGGTTGCGACGACGTGCGGGAGTTATGTCTAGAACCGGGGTTTCCATTAGCCCTTGACGGACGGCTGAAAGAATGTGCCGGTCATTCAATTAACGGTGAAATCGAAGCAATGATAACAGTGATAGCCAGAGTCATGGATGTTTGGTTGTATCGTCATTCGGGCTCGAGAGCGGTATTTTCTGGGTGCTTATCTGATTTAGGCCTTGGTACTTGGAAAGCATCGCCCTTGACTCGAATGATTGTTATTTTACTTTAAATTGTATGCTCTGCTGTGTTGCTTCTGCTTAGTTTGTGTCTGGGGGCTATCACTGTAGAAAGAGGTGGAGTGGGAGGGTTGTATTCCTATTTCTTTTTCCTTTATGTTCTTTTGGTATGTTGTTAGTTAATTTACTGCTCACTAAGACTGTTGTCTGACTCAAGGCTTTATGTTTTAATTCTTATTGCCTTGGGCTGTTCGTCCATTTTTGGGACGGGCAGACTAGGTAACAGGTGACAGGTGATGTTCTCTTCTCACGATGCTGATATCGAAGACGGGCTGGAGGGTTGCATATTATCTTCTTATATGTACTGGATATTCCGCTGTTTGTATGATCTCTGAGTGTTATGTAGTGAGGCTTGATGTATTGACTATTTGGATGCTTGTATTCAACTATTATGGAGTTTATATGATGGCATTTTATTCTGTAAAGCTTCACTATACATATGTTCTATTGTATTTTGTCCATGCGCTGTGAGTAATACGATAGATTCTGTTGTTTTTTTTAATTTACCTTGACAATCGTCCATGGTCGCCTGGCACACTTTACAGCGCACTATCTCTAGATTCGGTGCAGGGGTCATGGGCGGTCGTCACACATATACTATGGACAAAACTGTAAACATATATGTACGACCCTGATAAAACTCATTTAACCTTTGCCTATAATAACCTACTTCATTACATAAAACAATTTGTAACCAATACAAAATCTTATGTATGTAGATCACATAAATATTCAAGATCAAAATCACATATGCAGACAACTCCCAAACTCATAAATATAACTTGCTTAATATAAAATAAAATATACTCCTATATACGAACAACAGGCAAACCTTCGTAACATAATAAAGTACTTTTTCCAAAGAAGCTGCAGGCTAATGTACACAGAGACCAAATATATTTATGTTATTATTATTATTTTTAATATTATTATTATGTATATATACTAATATGTAATGTTATTTACATATGAACACTACTGGCAATTAATACATATATATATCTTACCATCACAATATCCGCAGTCTTACAAATAAATATATAATATTCTCATAACAAACTTTACATAATAACTTACATATATTAACCAAGGCCGATGTACTACTTATATAAAATATATATCATATAGACTATATTTGATAAAATCCTAGCTAGTATATACATAGGAATGCATTGACATCTTTCCAAATTTAAACATAGATTCCAACACACTTATCCCTGTATACAACAGGTATGCAGACTACCACAAAAAATGCAGGTTTTATTTATGTCCAAATATATGGATTAACTCATACCTAACTTAGACTATGCTCAAATAAACATACAAAAGGAAAATGATATACATTAATTGCCACAGAATAAAATTTGTAAAATATATATAAACATAACATATAAATATTACCTGAAAATACAAAAGGAAAGCGCGCACTTCTCGGCCAAAAGATAACTCGCAACATATATGGCGGAGGAAGGTTGCGACGATGATGGGTAGGCGTGGCACATGAGGCGGAGGTTTGCTGGGTGCCAGGGAGTTGCTCGCGCGGAGGAGTGGAGGAGAGTCTGGGCTTGCGGTGGTGGCCAAGGCACTATGTAACGACCCGTAAATTTCAACTGTTTTAATAACGTAATTAGTTGAAATTTTGTGAAATTTTAAACGATAAAATTTTGAAATAAAAATTTGATATTTGGAATACGTCTAGTTAAACATAGCAATTGGTAAATTTTCGTCCGAAAATATGAAAGTTTATTTCGCGCGTGTTTGCACAAAAAATGGACAAACACCTCAAAGTTGTATGATTTAGTAGATCTTATGTTATTCTTAGTGATTTGGGTGATTTATGCAAATATATGAAAAGCAGGGGCTAAACTGTAAAAAGACACGCAGATTTATAGTGGTTCAGCCAGAATGTGCCTACGTCCACTTTATATGTTATTTCTCTTCTCTTGTTTTGATTACAAGTACAAAGCTTTGATACAAGTAAAAGAAAGTTGTTTGAAAGTTCTCTCCGTGCTTGAGCTCTCAAACTTGTCCCCCATTGTTGTACCCCTGCCTCTCTATTTATAGAGTGAGGTTGGGGGCAGGGGTCTTGGATGTATACAGCTGCTGGTGGGCCTGGGCTGAAGTGATCTGGCCTGGCAGTCTGGTTCGGTATTCTCTTGGTTCGGTGAAGTATGGAGTTGGTCTGGTTGGGCTTCATCCGGTGAAGTGTGGAGTGGTGAGGTTGGACCGGTGGCAGTTGCCGGATGAAGGTCTACCGAATGGACACGAGGGAGGGCTGCCGAATGGGTTATGCCGAATGGACTCGGGGGAGAGCTGCCGAATGGGTCATGCCGAATGGACTCGGGGGAGAGCTGCCGAATGAATCACGTCTCTGGGTCTCGAGGTCTTCTGGGTAAGAATTCACCCAACATTTGCCCCCCAAAGTAGGGCATATGTCTAACATATGTCGTGCTTTGTCTTCCTTCGTTCGGTCTTGGTTGCGCCGAGCCAGTTGGTCCGGTCGATGTGCTTCGCTTATAAATAAGGGCGCCACTCTACTATTGTTTCTTCACTTTTCGAGATAGCCGAACCACTTGACTCCCATTTTTTCCGAACTAGACCCTTATCATTGCCGAATCAGGTGAGATTTTATTCTGCCGAATGAGATCTTATTCTCGTATTACCGGACGAGAACGGGAGACACCGAATGAACCCATACTTGAACCACCGAATGGACCTTGAGAGTTCGAGAATTTCCATTGTCTTTACCGAATGACGATGGGAGTTTGAGCACTTTGAACTTTCTTTGCTTACACTCGAGACACCGAATGAACCCATACTTGAACCACCGAATGAAAATGATACTGAATATGTTTTTACCGAATGAAGTCATATACTTGTTTATATCCTCTGTTCTAAATGTGTTTTTCCGGTATTGTAGATAATGTCTCGCAAAGTAGAAACTCGATCAGACAAGAAGCGATCCGTGGGTGAAGGAGAGTCATCGGCTGTGCCCCCAGCTCAATCAGGATCGGAGCGTCATGGGCCCGCCCCGAGGTCATTAGTGGATGGATATGGTCCCCAGGAGTTGCTGGATTCCCCGCCTGACTGCTTTCCTAGCCTTCTCAAAGAGGAGCAACTCGATGTTATATCTCGTTCTTTTGGGATTGATAGAGCCCTCATGCTGCTGCCGGGTCCAGGAGTCATGCCATACAGTCCTCCCGAAGGATACTTCGCTTATAGCAGGTACCATTGCATGTGTGGTGCTATCCCGCCTCTCAATGCTTGGATAGTTAGCTTCCTCACGTACCTGAAGGTGGCCCCATTTCAGCTTCAGCCTAACTCTTACGCCATACTGGTGAGCCTTTTCGTTATTTTTCGGAGGAAGTATGGTCGCGCTCCCTCCAACCGGGAGATCCGGTACTTGTACAACTTAAGGGGCTACAAGAAGGGGTCCCCATATATTAACTTGGAATCTGCTGTGACCTTCAAGCCGGTCCTGGACCTTTACTCCAAATTCAGCATGTTCAAGAAAGAATGGTTCTTTGTTAGGGACGACTCCGTCTCTATCCGGCGCTTTACCTCTGGATGTAAGTTGATGCTTTTACTTATAATTTCTATCCTGATTGTGATGCTTCTTCTCATACTTTCTCATTTTTGCTAGCGACAGGTGGCTTTCCTGTTGTGGAAACTGACCGCCTGGTTCAGACGGCGGCGGAGATAGAAGGCATTCTTGGGAAATACAGATCATCTGCTTACTTGATTAGAAATGCGATCCTTCTAGAATACAACTTGATCCTTCCGCAGCAGTCTGTAGTTAAGTTGAGGGAAACGGCGGAAGAGAGGGCGGCTGCTCAGGCCAAGGGAGGCGTTGCGGCAGAGGGTGGAAAGAGAAAACCATTCACGAAACCTCCAGCCGTTGGAGGTAAGAAACTTAAGAGGTCAGACGGTCCTTCTCCCAGCAATTGTCCACTTACTCAGGGGGAGATAGACGCGGAGGAGGAAAGAGGTGAGGCGGAGGGCGGGAGTGACGTTGAGCGTCTTGGTGACGAGGGTGGCGATGGACAGGGTGGTGATGGTTCCAGGGCTTTGTCTTCTGGGCAAGTAGGCGAGATGCAAGAGTGGACGGACGATGCTCTCCGTCAGGCTTTTGAGGAGTTGGGTGATGATCCGGCTTTGGTAGAGAAGACCGGGGAGGCGGACAAAACCGGGACTGGTGCAAGTGAGTCTTCTCCGACTATTCCGGCCAAGGTGGCTTTGACAACTCAAGGTGAACTCTTGACCCCTGCACGCTTCACTAATGATAGGGACTTAGGAATATTTTATGACCCGCTCCCGTCCTGGAATGAAATCCGGGACTTATTGCAGTATCCCACTCCTCCCCAGGGTTTGTACAACCACAGCTGTGTTTCTTTTCCTTTTCTAATCTTGCAATTTACCGCGTTCCTTGAATCATATTGTAATGTAAGATTATGACACTTGTTCTTTATATCAGGAGCAGGCAAGACGCCCAAAGCTTCAGACCTTCGACACAGGCTCGAGCAATATAAACTTTCCAAAATTTCTGCTAAGCCGAAGCCCTCAGCCCAACGCTCCGGGGATGTAGTCGGGTACCGTCCTCTTCTTGGGGTCATCGAAGAGGGTATTCAGCAGAGGAAGAGGAGTCATCCTTTATCCGAAACTTCGCTCGGTTCTCAGCCTCCGGCTCAGCCTATTCATGATATTACTGAGGAGGGCAGCGAGTTTGTATCTTCTCCACACCCATCCGGAAACCCTTCTGTTGTTCATATCGACCGTCCCGATCTGGCCCGTAATCCATTTGCCGGTCATCCTGATCTGGATCCGGGTTCTCAGGATATTAATTTTGACGAAGTTACTGGTGAACACCTTCTCCCCCGTAACCCCATGGTACGAGTACTTGACGAAGCCAAGTCCTTAGACCTCGATCTACTCACCACTCGTATAGTCACTATGGGAGACGAGGCCAAGGCCAACATTGATCGGGTGGCGGAGGAGGCCAAGAAGCTGATGGGGCATCACGCTCGGCTGGTTAAGGCCGGAGAGGAGATAGGGAGCGCCAATATCCGACTTCGATTGGTGGTCTCGGATCAGGCCAAGCAGCTTGCGGATCAGGCTATCCAGATTTCTCAGCATGAGGCTGCCGCTGGGCGATTAAGGAGAACCATGGAAGAGGCTAGTCGGGCCGAATTGCGGAAAATGGAAGCTGCTTGCAAAGAGCGGATTGATATGGCTATTACCACGGTGGATGAGGTTCGGAGAGCGGATCTCGAGCAGGTGGAGGAATTGTCCGAGAAGCTTGAGGCTGCCGAGCTTGCTCAAGCTAAGTTGAGGGAAGAGATGGCGGTGATGCGGAGGTCCCTTCAAGCTGATTGCTCGAGATACAGACTGGAGAGAGATGCTGCCGTGGAAAGGTTGTCGGCCTCCGATGCCCGGATGAGGGAGTTTGAGGAGAACGAAGGAATGATGGATGACATGCTCCAGGACATGTATTTCCGGACTTGGAAGCAGGGTAACCTCTCTTGGATGGATGATTATCCCAGAGTCATGGCCAAGATATATCTTCGGGCTTTGGAGGAGGCTAAGGCTGATGCAGATAAAGAGGGTGGAACGGTCTTCAGTATGGATGTGGTCACGGCCCAGTTCACCAAGGAGGAGAAAGTGGCGGTAAAGGAGGGTATGCGGCTGCTTGCTGCTGAAGAGGCGGGTGTGCAGGTAGAAGATGACGACCAGGATGGTCAAGAAGCTAGTACTGGTAAGTCTTCCTTTCTAGTCTTTCTGTTAACTTGGTTACTCATCACTAATGAACCCTTTTTATGACCGGACAGGCGGGCAAAAGAACAAGGACAAGACTTCGACGCAACCAGCTCCATGACTGAACCTGAAAAATTCTTTTTGTAGGCTTGGCATTGTTGTATCTGTTAGTCTTAAGACAGTAGGGTAACTTCCAAGTTGTAATTCTTGCTACTTGTAATAACATTATTCTTGACGTGTAATTTTTTAGCTCAAGTTGATTTTGTCATTTCTTGAATATTTGTTGCTATTTCGACATATCGTATGAGAAATGTAGCTATGTGTATTCTTGTAATTAAATTGTGTTTGATGTCAGATTCTGGTTTTAAATCATAATCTCATGACTTGCAATGTTAGCGTGTGGTGTGGAAAAATCAAATTATAGTCATGCATTTGTACATAAAGGAAGAAAATACCGCCTTTCATGTTCTGTTTGTAAATGGCAGTTTCGAATATCTTATATGACCAAGCATGGAGAGCAGTTGACTGCCCCGCCATCTGATTGTGAATCTCTGCATCCATTGGCGGGTACCTCTTACCCTGCATCCTGTACTTTATGGTTTGTTATAGAGGATAGGAGGAAAGTTTTTTAAGTAAAATTGAAATATGTGAAATAGTAAAACTTCCAGTCACGGAAGGCCTTCGATGTGCTTAAGTTCGTGGCAAACGGGTTTTGTAGTCACTTTCCCTAGCTGTGGGTCTTGGAGACATTTGTCACCCATCTTACGCCTCCGCGGGGAGTTAATTCTTTTTTACCACAGCCGCACTTAAGACACACCGGAGCCGAGATCGCGCACAGTAACTACCCGGGCCATTATGGCCCGTACTCATGGGTATTATTCGACTTACTGTGGCCGGCTAGCGTGGGTGCCGATCGCCAACTGTGAACTGCCCCTGGCTGGCCACACCTTATGTTGGGGCTTATAATCGGTTCACAGTCGCCGGCGAGCCTAACGCCGTAATGAGCTGCCTCGGCTATAGTCGGCCTTCTCGGTGGCTTATAATCGGCTCATTACAGTTGGCTTTAAGGGCCGTCGCGAGCAATGAGTTAACCCGCAGCAGAGGGATGCTGGAGCAAAAGTGTCTCATTGGCGAGGGCATAGATTCGCATAGTACCTGTTGGGGCTTGTCCACGTGGAGTTGCATTGTGGAGTGCTTTGAATAGAAATGCTATATGCTCAGGATTTTGTTCAACAGAAAAGGATAAAGTTAACAAGCAGCCAAGATACAAAGGAACAAGCTAAAAAGAGACAAGGCTTTTTTAAAGTGGTTCGGCACGAAAAAATGCCTACGTCCACTGATTCTCTTCGTTAATTCACTTCATATGGGCAATACAAGTTAAGAAAAGTATCGACGGAGGTGTTGGATGTTCCATGCCCTCTGGAACACCTCCCCGTCCACTGTTGACAAAATATAGGCTCCGTTGTGGAGATCTTTATGAATTACATATGGTCCATCCCAGATTGGGTCTAGTGCTCCGGGGCGAGGGAAGATTCGCTTGAGGACAAGATCCCCTTCTCGTAAGGCACGATGCTTGACTTTGGAGTTGTATTGTGCTGCCACCTTTTGCTTGTGGGCTGCTGTTTTTAGGACTGCATCATTCCTTCTCTCCTCGACTAGATCCAAAGACATGTTGAGGAGCTCTTCGTTTTCTTCTGGGTTATAGTGGATCCTACGGTGGGAAGGCACAATGGTTTCAACTGGGAGCATAGCCTCCGATCCGTATGCCAAAGAGAAAGGAGTGTGCCCTGTTGATGTTCTGAAAGATGTGCGGTAGGCCCATAGTGCCGTAGGGAGTTCATCCACCCAAGCGCCCTTTGACTTTTCGAGCTTCTTTTTGATCAGAGTTTTCAGAATTTTGTTGACTGCTTCGACTTGTCCGTTTGCTTGGGGATATGCTACGGATGAGAAGCTTTTGCGAATTCCGTGTTCTTGGCACCAGTTGGCGAATTCCTCGCTGTCAAACTGAAGTCCATTGTCTGATATGATTTTTAGTGGGACTCCGTACCTGCACAGAACATTTTTGATTAAGAAGTTGATAACTTTCGCTGAAGATACTTTATTTAGAGGTTCTGCTTCCACCCATTTGGTGAAATAGTCGACTGCTACTATAGCATATTTGGCGCCGCCTCGACCCATTGGCAGTTCACCGATTAAGTCAATTCCCCATACTGCCAAGGGCCAAGGGCTGGTCATCTGGGTAATCTCGGTTGTTGGTAGCCGAGGGACCTTAGCAAACTTTTGGCATCTGTCACACTTCTTGACGAAATCTAAGGCGTCCTTGCCTAAGGTGGGCCAGAAATATCCGTATCGGAGTATCTTTTTTGCTAATGTTTGCCCTCCGGTGTGATCTCCGCAGCTTCCTTGATGAATGTTGGATAAGATTTCCTTGGCTTCCCTTCCGGCGACACACCTTAATAATGGGTTAGAGAACCCACGCCGATAGAGGATGTCTCCTTGTATTGTGTAGCGGGACGCTTTCCTCAAGATTTTCTTGACTTCGTTACGCCCGTCGGGTAGTGTGCCATTTTGTAGGTAGTCTCGGATGGGAGTTATCCAAGTTGCTTCTTCGGTTGCAGCTATCAGATTCACTTGTTCAAAACTCGGGATCATTTGCTTTGAGACAGTTACTGCCCCGAAGATGGCGACGTCTCTCATACTTGCTTGCTTTGCCAATTCGTCGGCCTCTTGGTTCTCTTCCCGAGGGATGTGTTTGACTAAGTAGTGGTCCAATCGGCTGAGAAGTAACTTGGTCTTCTTTAGATATGCTATGAGTCGTTCTTCTCGAGCTTGGAATTCCCCTAGTATTTGATTAACAATAAGCTGAGAATCGCTGTGAAGACACAAAGAATTGGCTCCGATCTCGATAGCAATTTCTAATCCGGCTATTACTGCTTCGTATTCTGCATCGTTGTTGGTGGCAGTGAACTCCAACCTTATAGCATAGTGCAGTTTATTTCCCCTGGGAGTGATGATTACCACACCTGCCCCCGAGCCTTGTTCGTTAGATGCACCGTCCACAAAGAGATTCCACTTGATATCTTCTGTTATTTCCAGTTGCTCCTTATCCTCGTTGGTAGTGAATTCTGCAATGAAATCAGCCATGGCTTGTCCCTTGATGGCGGTGCGAGGGTGATAGGTGATATCATATTGACTCAGCTCAATACACCATTTAAGTAGTCGCCCGGAAGTGTCGGGACGATGGAGTACCTGCCTCAGTGGTTGATTGGTTAGAACCTTGATGGAATGGGATTGGAAGTAATGACGTAGCTTTCGTGAAGTGATTAGTAAACAGTATGCTAACTTTTCGAGCTTAGGATATCTGACTTCTGCCCCAGTAAACCTTTTACTGACGAAGTAAACTGGTCGTTGCGTACGGTTATCTTCTCTTACCAAGGCAGCGCTTAGAGCGTGAGATGACACAGCAAGGTATAGGTATAATTCTTCGCCTTCGCTTGGGGTCGAGAGTACTGGTGGTTTCTGGAGGTGTTCGATTAGGTTAAGGAAAGCGGTCAAGCATTCGTCCGTCCATTCGAACTTTCCTTTATCTTTCTTTAGAGCTTCGAAAAAGGGGACGCACTTGTCCGTTGCTTTGGAGATGAATCGGCTTAGGGCAGCCACTTTTCCATTTAGGCTTTGCATTTCCTTTCGGGTGGAAGGTATCTTGATGTCTCTTAATGCTCGGACTTGTTCAGGGTTTGCTTCTATCCCTCGGGCATGGACGATGAATCCTAAGAATTTTCCTGATGACACTCCGAAGGAGCACTTTAGTGGATTCAACTTCATTCCATACTGTCGAAGTACCTGGAACATCTCGCCCAGGTGGCTTACGTGATCTTTGGCTTTCCGTGATTTTACCAGCATGTCGTCTACATATACTTCCATTGTTTGTCCTATTAGCCCTGCGAACATCTTGTTGACGAGGCGCTGGTAGGTGGCTCCTGCGTTTTTAAGTCCGAAGGGCATCACTTTGTAGCAGTACAAACCCCGGTCGGTGATGAAACTAGTGTGATCTTGGTCGGGAGCATGCATAGGAATTTGGTTATATCCTGAGTATGCATCCATAAAAGACAGGAGTTCGTGCCCGGCTGTGCTGTCTACAAGTTGGTCGATTCTGGGAAGCGGGAAGCAATCCTTTGGGCAGGCGTCATTTAGGTTGGAGAAGTCAATGCAGGTCCGCCACTTCCCATTAGCCTTCTTTACTAGTACCGGGTTGGCGATCCATTCTGGGTAAATAGCTTCTCGTATGAAGTCATTGGCGAGTAGATTCTTTACTTCTTCATCGAGGGCTGCTGATCGCTCTGCCCCCATACTTCTCTTCTTTTGTTTTACGGGTGCCTTGGTAGGATCAATTTTTAATACGTGGCACGCTATGTTGGGGGAGATTCCGGTCATGTCAGCGTGTGACCAAGCGAATACATCTAAGTTGTGGCGGAGAAAATCAACGAGTTGTTCCTTCAATTCGGTTTTCAATTGCGACCCAATTTTCAGTAGCCTACTTGAGTCGTGCTTGTCTACAGATATAAACTCCATAGCCTCTGCAGGCTCGGCGGTGGCCTCCTCCTCTTTGTCCCTCGGGTCTAATTCATTGAAAGGGTCGCTGGTGTATCGAAGAGGAGGGGCTTTCTTTAGTTGCTATGCTTCAAGGCTTTTTGTGCAGAGAGCAATCTCTACACCTTTCCCTTTATCTCTCCTGTGGTTGTTGCGAAGTTCGGTTACATAGCAGTCTCGTGCAATATCTTGGTCTCCTTCCACTTCCCCTACCCCACTGTCTGTTGGAAATTTCATTTTTAGGCACCACGGGGCTAGGACAATCTGGAAGTCAGATAGGGCTGGTCTTCCTAGGAAGGCGTTGTAGGCCGAATGGTTTTCTATCAGCACAAACGTCTGTTTCCTTACAACGGAGCGGGGATGGCTTCCGATTTCAACGAAGAGGTCCAGCCGCCCGATGGGCATTTTCGCATCTCCAGTGAAACCGTGTAGCGGTTTATCGCAGGGAGATACGTCCTTCATTGACAACCTCATTTTGTCGAATGCGTGTTTGAACAGGATATTTACAGAGCTTCCAGTGTCTACCAGGATTCGGTAAACTTCGGCGGGACCGAGTCGGGCAGAGATAACCATGGGATCCATGTGAGGGTACTGTCTTCCTTCTAGGTCGCGTTTACTGAATGTGATGTCATCACTTTCTTTCCGCTTTGGGTGGCGCTCTTCTATAACCGTATTGACACAGTCTCTATTGTCTCTGAGCGACTTCCCATATCTTTCCATCTCTTTCCAACTTCTGTCTGCGATGTGTGGACCTCCTGAGATGGTATGGACCACTATCTTCTCTTGACTAGAGCTGCTAGCGTTGCGGTCGCCTCTGCCGGTCCCTGGTGAGGGTAGCCTTGGGTTTTCATTGGCAGGATCTGGAGTCCTGCCTTGACTTTTTACATAGCGTTCCAGTTTCTTTCTTCTGATGTGTTCCTCAATCAGATCTCGGAGATGATGGCATTCGTTGGTATCATGTCCGTGGGATTCGTGGAAGCGGCAGAATTTTCCAGATTTCTGTGCGCTATCTGATTCCTTCTTGTATGGTGGGCGTTTGTATCTAACTTCGCCTTGGGTGGCAAGGAAGATGTTTTCGACGGTCTCGTTCAAAGGGGTGTAAGAGTCGAATCTTGGTCCTGGCCGATATAGGCGTTTCTCTACTTTCTTGCCCCCAGCATTGTCTCTGGAATCATTTCTTCGAACGTCCCTTGCCACAGCAGGGGCATTGCCATGGGTCGTCTTACTTTGCTGTCCTGACTGCCCCTCAATGGCAGCATCCTCAAGCCTCATGTATTTCCCGGCTTCATGGAAGAAATCGGGTAAAGTAGCTGGTTTTTCTTTTGTCAATCTCCTAGCAAATTTAGTGTCCGGATGCACCCCACTGCAGAGGGCCATTAGGATAAGCTTCTCATCGGCATCTTGAACTGCGGCTGCTGCGGCGTTGAATCTGGTTAGGTATTGTTGCAGCTTTTCTCCAGGTTTCTGTTTGACGCTGGATAAGGAATAAGCGTCCTTAGGTTGCTCCACATGAATGCGGAACTGACTGATGAATTTTTCTTTCAACATTTCCCATGAGCTGATGGATCCTTGGGGTAGATGACAGAACCAGGAGGTAGCAAGATCTGCTAAGAAGAGCGGGAAGCATTTGCACAGCACTCCCTCTGTTGCTCCACTCATGAGCATATGCTGCGTGTACCTCTGTAAGTGTACAACGGGATCGGAGGTTCCTTTGTAGGGTTCCATTGTTGGCATCTTCCATTCTCGGGGGGTGATAGCAATTTCGATATTGCGGGCGAAAGGGCTGGTTACCCTAGCGCCTATCCCTCGATCTCTTTGCTCCCGTTGGACACACTCTCTGAATAAGCGTGCCATCCTTTCATCAGAATTTGGAGCGGACAGAAATGAGTTTGGTTCCGTTCTGTGGGGTTGACTCCGACCAGACAACCTGTAGGGATGGTATCGTCTATCATTCCTCATATTTTCCAGTGGCTGCCTTTGATCTTCTGGGAGCATGCTTGGGTCAGCTACAGTTGGCCCTTGCCTTGATCTTCCCCTGTTGGGTTCTGATCTAAGCACTTCCTCGGGTCCAACTTCGGGCTGAACTCTAGCTCGGCCCCGTTCATTGGTGTTCCTGTGGTTAGGCAGCATGACCGGCTCAGCTGCAGTTGACCTCCGCCCGGTACCTTCCGCGTTGGGTTCGGCACCAAACGCTTCCTCAGGCCTAACTTCGGGCTGAGCTCGGTCTCGGCTCCTACCATGGCTACCCCTGCCGTTAGCTCCTTCGAAGAAGGAAGATCTTTGCTGTCTCTGAGATCCTCCAGATTGGGACTCGCCCCATGATTCAGTGTTGCGGTTGGATTCTTCAGCGTCCCTCAAGCGTGACATGAGATGGTCTACCAAGGCTTCCTGCTGGGACGTGAAGCGGTTAGTTACTTCAACAACAACTCTGTCCAAATCTGCCCTAGTAATTGCTGCAGGCTGTTCTGTGGCAGGAGTGGCTGGGTTAGCCTGTCCTTCATTTGTTGCCGTTGCTGGAGGAGGACGGTTCACTTGATTTGTGGCAGCTGGATCAGGAAGGCTGCTGGATGCGATGTTTTTTCCTTTGTTAACATCTTTTCTCTGTTTGGGAGGCATGTTTTCCAAGCGGCGGACGATGGTGTTAGGAAAACTTGTTAAGCGGATGAAGCTGAAGCTTCGAGCTTCTAGTTCTCAGTGAAAGCACCAAAAATGTTTGCACAAAAAATGGACAAACACCTCAAAGTTGTATGATTTAGTAGATCTTATGTTATTCTTAGTGATTTGGGTGATTTATGCAAATATATGAAAAGCAGGGGCTAAACTGTAAAAAGACACGCAGATTTATAGTGGTTCAGCCAGAATGTGCCTACGTCCACTTTATATGTTATTTCTCTTCTCTTGTTTTGATTACAAGTACAAAGCTTTGATACAAGTAAAAGAAAGTTGTTTGAAAGTTCTCTCCGTGCTTGAGCTCTCGAACTTGTCCCCCATTGTTGTACCCCTGCCTCTCTATTTATAGAGTGAGGTTGGGGGCAGGGGTCTTGGATGTATACAGCTGCTGGTGGGCCTGGGCTGAAGTGATCTGGCCTGGCAGTCTGGTTCGGTATTCTCTTGGTTCGGTGAAGTATGGAGTTGGTCTGGTTGGGCTTCATCCGGTGAAGTGTGGAGTGGTGAGGTTGGACCGGTGGCAGTTGCCGGATGAAGGTCTACCGAATGGACACGAGGGAGGGCTGCCGAATGGGTTATGCCGAATGGACTCGGGGGAGAGCTGCCGAATGGGTCATGCCGAATGGACTCGGGGGAGAGCTGCCGAATGAATCACGTCTCTGGGTCTCGAGGTCTTCTGGGTAAGAATTCACCCAACAGCGCGTAAATTCACTTCAATTTAATCAGTTAAAGAGCGATGAAAATAAAACGTTTTCAAAACCAAAATATTTTTACATAGAAAAATTCTAAACCATCTTCTGAGCAAGATATCAGTTGGTCGTTTTTCCAAATTCGGACATCTTTGGCTCCGTCGATCTTAATTTTCAGCGTTTTTCTTGCATTTTTCGCTATTAGAAATTCGAATTTTTAAAATTCAAATCATACCATTAATATCTATATATCGTTTTGATCGTCTCGTCGTACTGATCTCTGCAGTGTATTTGTTAGTGTGTTTCGACGTCCGGTGGACAGCGAAATTTGTAAAACGGTTGATCGTATCGGTAACCGTTGTCGAAGCTTTTTGGCTTCCGTGACCCTTCATTAATTATCTACCGTATAATCCAATGGTTGCAACCTTTTACCTTTCCTAGTAATTCAAAACTATGACTATTACTATTCCTATCATCATTTAATATCGTTTTCATTTTCTCACCGGTTCACTTTCACTTCTTTTATTCAATTCTGTTCTTCATTTTATTTCGCTTTGTAGCAACTTGTGCCTGTGAAAAATTATTTTCCTCCTCCTCCACGCAAACAAGATCATGCCCGAGCCTCCTTTTGTCACTGCTCCTCCCACTTTCTCATCCGCCCTCCATGCTATTTCCATGCCATCTCCAGGTGAAACCGTCCATTTGCCACTTCCCTCCGACCAAGTACCAACCTTCTTCACCGCATTTCCACCATAGCTCGACCAGCCTGGAAGCAACACCTCGCCGACACCACTAACCACCACGCAGCGCCTCCACGTCCCGCAATGGTCTCCCCTTTCATGCCGATCTCCACTGCCGAGAACCCCACTCCACTCGCCCTCCTGTTTTCTTTCCCACATGCTTCCACCTCCGCCTTCATCCCCGGCCTCCACGTTCGTTTGTAAACCCTCAACGTGACAGTGCTTAAACACATAGCATCAGCCCCTTTTCATCTCCACTGCCACGTCCATCTTCAACTTGCCACCACCATAATCGGCTACACCTCCCTTCGTGACTTCAACATCAACGCACCACCTATCCTCCAAACCCGCAGGCGCCAGGTCACCACCCTCCGGTCGTGCCTCTCTGCTTGATTCGAGCTTTTGACGAAAAAAAAATGTATGCATAGCTTTTATATTTATATAATACAATATTATTCATGTGTTTAAAGATTTACTTTTCCTGTAGCAAGTTGGTATCATATACAGTTACAGCAATATATACTGGTTTACAGTGTACTAGTTGAAATTTTTATGGGTATATACTGTATTTATAGGAAACAGTATTATATATATTTTATTTGTTAGTTTATATAACGCGTAAGTTTTTTTATGAGGTATATTCATATTGATTTTAAGTATTATACATAGAAAGTTTGGCCTATTGTTTATATATATATAATGTTATATCAGTTAGTATATAATATAAGTTTTACAAGTTTTATAATATGGGTTGTTTATATAATAGTTAGTCATGTGTTGTGCTAGTCTTATTGAAGGTCAGTATGTTTGTGTATATTTTAACTGTGTATAGTTTATATGTATGCGTGGGTCAAGAGCATCTTATATATACTATGTCCAGACTTGTAGAAATTTAACAGTAAGGCAAATATATGTAGTATACATATTATGGATCAGTTTCATTTATATAATAGGTTAGTTATATATATTGGTTTACATTTATAATATAATATATTAGCTATGCACGATGTTATAATGTTTGTTTAAATGGTTAAAAGCTTATATAGATTATCAATTGTCTGTTTCTATATATGAATTATGAAAGCTATATATTAGTTTATATAAGTATGTTTAACTGTATAAGAAAACAAGAATCAATTGTTCACATCAAAAACTATATATATATATTTATAAAATTATAATGATAGATTTTATGTATATTGCACATAAGTATAATTGAGTTTGATCTAAATTACATTATATATGTATATAAATTCATTTATACCAATTATCTTCATCGATCCAGTCTGATTTGATTTCGTCTATTCAAACTATCAGCCTTGTTCGTCAAATCCGTGCCAATCTAGCTTCGCTTTGAAATCCGTGCTTGGATCCGTAACTCATCCCGTTGTTTCTCTCTAGCCTCGAAAGGTGAGCACTCACTCACGATTAACGTTCTTTTATTTATTAAATTTGATTTCAATTGAAATGACAATTGAAATATGCTACTGTTGATGATTACACTGTTATTACCTGTATCAGTTCACCTGTAACATCTGACACCATTATCTGTTATATATGCAATGATAATCCAGTTGATTGTTAAATGATTGATTGTTTGATGTTTATATTGGACGTTAAATTGTTAATGATATAAGTGAATAATTTGAAATTGAAATTGACGTAGGATAGTTAGATTTGATATATGTGTTAAAATTGATTAAATGACATTTGTATAATATGACCCCTTTTAACTGTTAAATTTATGGACACGTAGGATTCGTTTAATTACACTTTGAACCACTGAATGTATGTTGTTAAATTGATGATGTATGGAATTGTAAATAGATGACAAGTGAAAAACCGTAATGTAATAATCTTTAATCTACATGAAATGATAGTGTAGATTCTAGAAATAATTATATTAATTCGTACAAATAACAATGCGAATTAATACGGTTATTTCGGGATTATTTAAATTGATTATTGTATTGATATTGGTTGTTGTTATTGCTTGTTTATTTACTTTGACACCATCCCAGTTATCACACTGCAAGTTCCCTTTGCTATGCTTTGATTTTGAATTGAATTGGAATCGGGTTGAAATGATAAATACCCAAATTGAACTTTGACCTAGGATAGAGAATTAAATAAAACCCGATTGGTCAAATAATTTGATTTAAAAATAAAATGAAGATTTTATTTGAATAAATAATATGGTTTTGAAATGAAGTTGAAATTTGAATTTTTATGAAAGGAAAATGTTAATGTTTAATAATATGAAACAAAATATAAAAATGTAATTGACGAAAGAATGTTGTTTAAACTTTGAAATGATTTAATAATTAAGTTTGAAATTGAATTTAGTTTGAAATTATTAAACTTTGAAATTATTTAATAATTAAGTTTGAAATTATAATTTAGTTTGAAATTATTAAACTTTGAAATTATTTAATAATTAAGTTTGAATTATTTAATAATTAAATAAGATTGAATTATTTAATGATTAAATTGAATTGAATTCTTTAATAAGAAAATTGAACTTTTGAATAAGTGAATTCTACTTCGTAAATAATTGAAATTGAGTTCTTTATTAATTAAGTTTTTGGAAAATTATTTAAGGAAGTAAATAAGAGAAATTGGATTTCTTTAACAAGAAATGAAAATGTGATATTTTTGGAATTAATGTAAGACTTGAAAGTTAAAGAATTTGATTTAACGAATTGGAAATTTAATAGAAATTGTTTTGAATGATAGAGTAACTTAACGAATATTGAATGAAATCGATAAATGGAGTTAAACTGATTTGGAATGTTAAATTAAATTAATTTAAATGATTTCGGAATGAAACTTATATACGAACTTGAATCAATTTTGAATTGTTTTAAATAGAAATTGAAATTGAAATATAAGCTTTTGAAATGGTAATTTGGAAGTTTTGAAACGGAAATTTATGGAAATGGTTTGAAAGACAAATGAAATGTTGATTTACGAATTCTAATTGCAATTGAAATTGATTTGGTTTTGAAATGTATAAACGACCAATCAGTATAATAATTACGAAAGTTATTAAAGAGACCGGAATTCGGTTATGGATATACTCTCTATCTAAACCGAAAACCACTTTAATAACTATACGCGGAGTGATGATCCAGAATGAAGTGGTTGGAATGATGTACGTGATGACTGAAGAAAGAGAATGATAATGGATAGCCTTGACACTTGTGTCAAATTGGAAATGACTAAAACAGGAGCTGTGCCGGGCCAATGGAGGATTTGCTACCTCAAGTGGACACACTTCTTCGAACTACTTATACTTGTTGTCGATTGGTGCACCCTTGATTTTGGGAGTGTTGTTTCACGGTGTTGCGGGCGCTGCGGCGTTGCGTTCTCACCAGTCCGGATGAGGCGAACGGTAGTATCACTACCTTGGGTATTGCCTCATGTGCCTTGTCATACTTGTATTCCATTTATGCGCGACCACTATGATTTTGATTTGTACCTTTAGTATATGGATTGCCCTCTGGTGACTTCCGGTTTTGGGGAAACTACGGTCTTGTATATGCTTTTGGGAATAAAAATGTGTTAAGGGTGGAATGGGCCATGACTTAACGCTATTTTGATATCTTATTATTACTGATAGACATTATCTACTTAGCGTATATTACTACCTAGTAGATAGTTTAACGGATCCTTAAAGGATGGTTATTCCAAACATCCTTTGAGTTACTTGTATTTCAATTGCTATTTCACTTGAGTTGGATTTATTAATATAAGAATGTTAATCCTGACTCGAGTGTCTTGTGTTTTTGCTTTACGCTCGGGTCAGACTGAGTGTACCAGCATTCGAGACTCACCTTTGGAGTTGGAGCTTTGCTTGAAGATCCAGCCATCTATTCTGCTTTCAGTATTCGATGATTCCAGTGATGTATTCTGATTTGTATCTGATGTATTGTATTTCTCTTCCATTGTATCTGTTCTAACTCTGATGTATTTTATATATTCATATAGTAGCTTCATGAACTACTATCTCTTTTATTTCCGCTGCAATTATTACTCTGTGTCTGTGATCTGTGATTATTTATTTACTGTATATGTTCAGTTTTGCCAAATTTAAATTAACAACGCGGTATTTTGAGCAATTCAACACCGGCATGAGTGTCTACCTATACACTTATAATGGATGCGAATGGTCCAAAATGGCGGGTCGTTACAGTTGGTATCAGAGCTTTGGTAGCTCTAGGCAAAACTCAACATATAGGGTAAATGTATTTACAGAATCACTCTCATTCGGGTTTCAATCTCTTCCTTTTGACTCGATTTCTTTGAATTTTGGAACGTTCCCTACGGTTCCAAATTTCATTCGTGTCCCTCACTATTCGTCTTCTTTCAATTCTGGAGCACCCCATAACTCCACTTCGAATGACCCTTATAGTGAACAGGCGGTCTCGCCAATCTTCGAATGATTCGTGAAGGATTAAACTCCTTTACAATAGGCATTGATTTACCGGAGATTTCTGTACCCTCGGTTTACGATGCTATCTATTCCTTGCTAAACCTGAATTTTATTTCTTGAGATCGAATGTCGATTTACCTCGGAATTCTACAACGATCTTATTCTTGAAGTCACGGTCGACCCGGTTAAGGTTGCCCGTGAATTAAATAAACTCATCCATCTCCCGATTGTGGTAATTGAATTATCTTACCTTCTGTTTCAAACTTATTTTCGAATCAAAATTCTCTTTGATTTGAGTCAACAAATTTGAATCCCTATCCTTATTTTGAATATTCATTCCTGTATCGTCGAGCAAAGAAATGTATTTCTAAATTTATATTAAAAATGTTGTTTTCAAATTTGATAAACAAAATAGTTGAATGATTATATTATATATAAATATAAGTTTCTGAAATTAAATTGTTAATGAATTTGTTGTCTGAAATAATAATATTTGATTTTCATTTATTGTTTTGTAAACCATTGACTATTGCATAATATAAATAAATAAATTTATAAATACGGTTTATAAATTGATTTGGAATTTGAAATGAATTTAATTCAGAAATTTGAGAATTTATTAGTTTCCGGTGATTTCGAATTTTGGTTTTTAAACTTTAAAGTATATATTATCGGAAATATTTTCAAATAGAAATCGTTTTCAAAGAACTTTAAAATGTTTGAATCAGTGCTCTCCTATTTTGTCGCTGGGAACTAATTTCGGTGATGGCGGCCGCATCATCGACATTCATTTTCGAGTTTCGAAGTGGAGATATGTAACGACCCACTATTTTGGACCATTCAAATCAACAATAATCCACGCATGTCTGACTTGAATAATTCAAAATAACAGATTGTAATAAAATTTGGAGCAAATAAAATCAAATACAGAATCACAGACACAGAATATCAGAATAACTCGCAGCGGAATATAAACACCATAGTAGTTCATGAAGCTACTATAACAAACTCTCAAAACAAAATACATAATATCTGTTTGAAAACATATACAATAGAAATCTCAAATACATAGAAGTTTATAATACCAGAGCTGAAATAGAACAACTGAAACTGGAATGGATAGATAACTAGATAAGCAGAATCTCCAACGATTCCTAGCTCCAGAAAGAGATCCAAATCTAAGCTGTAAATACTCAGGCTGACCCGAGCGTAAAGCAAAATACAAAACACTCGAGTCAGGACAATATATACTTATATAATGTAAACCAACTCAAGTGAACTGTAGCAGTAATGCATAATAACTTAAAGGATGCTTGGGATCGCCCATCCTCTAAGGATCAGTTAAACCATAAATTAAATACATCCCGTGGTTAAAATTTCAAAATTGGTAATTTATATTTCAAAATCAAATATCATTTCAAAATTCAATATCATTTAAAAAATCCAGTTCAAAATATCATATTTCAAAATAGTTTATATTACGAAACAAATTACTTCATTTTAAATCATAAAATGAAGTTATTATATTAAATAATTAAATTATTAAATTTCCAAAATTTTAATCTTTCAAAGTTCATTCGTTCACTTAAATTAATTAAGACAATGAAAATTCAACTTTCGCAACATTTAGAAAATGCTATGGAAAGTCACATTTAAAACAGTTCAATTTAACAAAAGACAACATTTAAAATGCTGTAATAGGGTTACATTAGTTTCAAATAAACTTAGTTAAATTCAACCATTATAACATTTACAAAAATGCCATAATAGCCTTTAATTAAATTCAGCCATTTGGTTCATTATTATCAACTACAACATTTACAAATGTTGTATTATCATTTACATTATAATTAATAGCATTTCAGAAATGCAGTTAATTAACTTCAAATATTTAGTATAACTTCACAACAATTATATTTTTATATAAATCATTTTTAACTTATAAAATCATATAATTTCACTTTTAAAACAATCATTCAAATACCCTTATATTCATGATTTTATAAAGTTAAACCTCCATTCAAAAATCAAAATTTAATAATAATTCACTTATTAAATTCCAATATTAAATTATAAATTCATTAAATTAAATTAACTTAACACTTAAGTTTAAATATTCAAATATAACTTAATTCCATTTTTATTTACTTAACTTAAAATTCATTTTAAGCCAAATTCACAAATTTCCAATTTTAGTTATATTTCAAAATTTCAACTTAAATATTCATTCATTTCACATTTTAACTTTATTCAAAATCATTAATATAAAATAAAATCATTTAAATTCACTTTAATCCAAATTATCATGAATGTATCACATTTCATATTTAATTTAAATTCCAATTATCACCAAATTAAAATTTCCTAAAATAACTTACATTTCAAATTTTCTAATTTTACCATTAATTTATTTCACTTATAAATTTTCAGAAAATCAATAATGCTTTACAAAAATCATTTTTATTTAGTTTAAGTCAAAATATTATAATATTTACATTTCTAAAATAATAATAAAAAAATTTATAAAACATATTTTAACAACGGGTCTGTATTTCATTTTCTAGCCTAGGTAAAGTGATACGGGTAATTTATCATTTCAACCCGTAATTTACAAAGATACCCGGGTTTGATCATTTCAAACCCGCAATCCCAAGCAAATGAAAATAATTGAAAATCATTCAGGCCTATCATTTCAGTCCATAACGATTTTCTCTTATTCTAAAGTCCGTTCGGGTATGTATCATTTCAACCCATAGTGATTTTAATCTAAAGGGAACTTGCAGTGTGAT
Organism: Allium fistulosum; assembly: GCA_030737815.1. NCBI lineage: Eukaryota > Viridiplantae > Streptophyta > Magnoliopsida > Asparagales > Amaryllidaceae > Allium > Allium fistulosum. The sequence continues at coordinate 541,023,159 of CM060903.1, forward strand.
AAACTGATAAAAATAACAGAACAACATAATATAATAGTAACATATGATATAACAAGTGTTTAAGCATGGGTGAACATCATATAATCATAACATAGCAGATATAATATGGTGATGCATTTTACAGATTCAAAAGTGGTCAATTTACTAGTTATATAGGTATACACTGTCTGGTGAGAATAACTCACTTGTTAAAAGCTGGAGATAGCCACAAAAGCACACAATACTGACACTACGAAGGCACGACAACACGGGAATGACTTGAGAGTGGAGAGCGAGATCCAAGTTATAGATCTTGTGTTACAACCCAAAAACAAAACCAAAATAATAGTTAAAAATCAATACGATTGAATTTGAATAACTTTGAAACAAAAAGTAGTTTGAATACGAAACTTTTTACCTTGCTTTCTCTACTTGTTTGCATGGCCTAGGGGATCAATTAGGTCAGGTTTGTACTTGGTTTGGATCAGGTATGGGTCTGGAAAAGGTAAGGCTACAAGGTAGAACATGATGGAGGAAGTTACAACACAGGGATGTGAAGGGGTTTAGGCTAAAACATGGTTTTTGGCAACCAAAAGGGCTCGATCATGGGGTTATATGCCTGGCCAGTCAAGCTCAGGTCTGGACAGAGGTTGGAGTGGTGTGGGGAGGTCTGGAAAAGGTGGTGGTGGCAGCCTATGGTGGTGGTGGTGGTGTAAAATGAAGGGAAGGTTGCATACATGGCTCGGGTAGGCGATAATTGTAGAGTTTTCAATGTTTTTGTGGAGTTTTGCTCAAGGGGAGGCCATGGAACTTTCATGTCAGTGGAGAATGATGGTTTGGCCGTGGATTTAGTGGGGAGGAAGGGATGGTGGTCGATGGTGGTGATGGTGAGGCTATGGGCCGAGCAAAGCATGAAGATTTCAAGGCAATTTACAAAGGAAAATCAATAAAAGAAGGTGAAAAAGAATAGAAAAGAGGAAGACATTACAATTCTTTTTCTTCAGATCTGAAAACATATGTGAATGAGGAATGAGAAAGTGATGTTTTCACGTGAATTGCAAAATGAGAAATGCAGCTGAAAGAATGAGGAGTTAAGGCCAATTGAATGAAAAGTAATGTTGAAATGTGAAAAGGTGGGAATTCAAAAGGCCTTAGGAAATAAAAAGCCACAAACCTTTCAAATCACTTTTATTTCTTTTTAATAAGTTTAAATAACTGAAAATAATTAAAAATTCAGTTTCAATTCGAAAATGTAACAAATATACAAAATATAAATAAATAAATATTAATTATATATGATTAAAATAAGAAAATAGTACAAAATGAAAACTAGTCTAGAAAATTTGAAAATAAATGAAATAAACTTAGGGAAAATTGTATGGACTTTGAAAAATATTTATAAATAAAGATAAGAACATAAAATAAAAATGCATTCACAAAAATAAATAAATAAATTTTAATTAAATAAAATTTAAATGAAGAATATAGTAGAAAAATAGAAACTAGTCTTTAATAAATGCAATAAATTTTGGAAAAGTTTTATTATCACTTCAAAAATATTAAAAGACAAAAATATACATAAAATAACATATTAACACATTTTAAAATAAAATATGACAAAGAAAATATGATTTATAAAATTTAAAATAGGCAAAATTGCAAAATAAAACAAATTATACTCATAATTGAAATGTACATAACTTTTACAATTTAATTCCATTTTCAACGAAACAAAAAGCAGTATTCATGTTATTAAGTCTATTTTCATAATAAAAGATAAAATTTAAGATTTTAAACAATTTAAATTTGAAGTTTTAAAAGTCAAAGTTTGACCAGATTGACCAGAAATCCCTTTTTCAGGAAATGTTCAATTTATACCAGTTTGAAATTAAAAGTTACATTATAATCAAAATTTATATTTAAAAATGAAATGTTTGAAATAAAACAAGTTTAAAATAGTTTTCAAAATATAATAAAGTCAAATAAAATATATACAAAAATCTAGGGCTGTTACACTCTCCCCCACTCAAATCTTTTCGTCCTCGAAAAGGAATGAAGTATGGAAAACACAGAAAAAGATAGAATGGAATAGGATTAAGACAAGATGACAAGAATATTAAAATTATACCTGATAACTGTTGTTATAGGTAAGTTTAACAAGGTGGAGAATAGGAATAGCAAGAAGGGAAAATAGGATGAAAGACAAGGATGAGCCATTTATTAAAAGTGTTGGTTAAAGAGGTAAAATATTTAAAACACTTTAAAATCCTTTAAAAAGGAAATAACTGATCAAAGTATCATTTATATAATATTTTATCAAAATACTTTTATAACTCGATGTCTTAACAAGTTTATCCTCATTCTTGCAGACTCTGGTAGTGCGTTGATCAGGCGCAAAGCTAGAATTCTCCAGGTACTTAGTAGACTTGTTTCAACACCTAGTGAAAATACTGGAAAAACCTTTAAAAACTGATATGGAAAGTACAATCCAAACAAAAACGAATCAAATCATGGATCGCAGATACACAATGGTTACGCCTGGGTCCCCCAGGAAACATCCGTACCTTTTAAGCATTCACTGCCTTGCGAATTTTGCCATGCAACAAAACGGTGGACCGCAGGATACATAAAAATGGTTACGCCTGGATCCCCCAGGAAACATCCATACCCCTTAAGCAATCTCTGCCTTGCGGATTACGCCACTAACACGACCATAGATCGCAGATACACAATGGTTACGCCTGGATCCCCCAGGAAACATCCGTACCTTTTAAGCAATCACTGCCTTACGAATTACGCTATGCAGTCGAGTTCGTAAGACCATGGGTAACGCCATGGAATTCGAAGGACACTCGAGTATCATATCCGGAAAACCAAAAATCAGAGAGAATAATATCGATAGAATGAATCCAAGATGTGGCCACAAATCGGATATCAAGCAGAAGGCACTTTCCATATCTTTACTTCGAAAATATGTATCATATATTACCTTTTCAAATCACTTTCAAATATCGTACTGATATAATATCCATTATATATAAGATTTCACTTTCAAATTGAGTACCTTTTCAAATCTATAGTTTTCGAATCAATTTCATACTCATACAAATCAATTTTATATAAGTTCGACAACTCCCAAATCAAGTGTTTAGTAACACAAGGTTCTCAAATTTCAATTTGTTTCAATATCAGTTCAATTTCAAAAATCATATACAATTTCACCAAATTACTTCTTCTCAAATTAAATATCTTTAGTTTCAAAGTTTCCAAAATAATAGATTTAGAAAATAAATCCAAATTTCCAAATCAATATAATTTAAGTCAACCAATTTATTTTCAAAATCAAATGTTTTCAAAACCATCTTATACTTACGTAAGGTCTATCTTATATAAGGATCAAATTTTTCAAAATAAATTTTGTTGTATGAAGAGCCATATGGGATTTGAATATCTTTGCTTTTATGGGTTATATATCTTTGTAATTTAAATTGGAAATTTTCTTTTTAGTAAGCAAAGATATTCTAACATGACAGCTTCAATTTCAGCGTCAAAATATATCAATGATATTAGAATATAAGATGTACATACGTCATCATTTCGCAGAATCACATTTGATCGCTCGCTCGATCACACAAGTTCGCTTTCGAACTAGTATTGTCCATTCGACTTCCCTAATGCGGATTTTCGATATGGTTTCTCGACTAGAAGCCATCAGTCTCCTTGCATAGCCATATATTATGATAGAGAATTCTAGAATCAAGCCCAAAATCCATATCAAATATTCGCCATCAAGAATCGAATGAACAATCCTAACGCGAAATGGTGTAATTCACCTCGAACTTGTGTACTCAAACCTGGATCAAAGTAATTATGCGAATAAAACAGCATACATACAACTTATATATTTATTCCAACTTGTTAAATATAGTTTCATAAAGATGTTACTAAGTTAAAACATTTAAACTAAACTTTATTCAAAATATTTTGAAGACCAAATTCTTTTCGAAACATTTCAAAAATCTAAATTTCATATTAGAAAAAATTAAAATTTCCTTATTCATTTACTTAACAAAACAGTTTCCACTTATTTAAATCATATTACTACATACTTCAAACATACACACCAAACTTATATACTTTATACTTTTCGAAATTTCTTAGCTTTGAAAAGTTAACCTTGATTTGGAAGTGCTCGAACCTTCAAAATAGTTGAAGAAATCATTTTCAATTTCAAGAGTTGGAAATCAGCTCAAATTAGTAAATTAATTTTAATAGATAGCGTTATATCAAATCCAAAACTCGAGGAACGAACACCGGCTTACTTCAAATCATTTCAAATATACATATATCTTTCGAGTATCAAATCTTACTTCGGAATTTGAAATCAAAATGGTTTCATAAAATCACTCGCATAGCAATGCTATTAAAGTGGAATTTCCCTCACTCTGAAACTCGAAAATCAATGTCGATGATGCGTGCACTCATCACCGAAATTATTTTCCAGCGACATAAGTGAGTTCTGGACTTCTATTTACTCAAACTTCTTTTGAAATTTCTTCGAAACTCATCAAAAACTTATTAAAATCATTTGAAACATTTCTTATTCGGAAAATACTTTTAAATCATATTATTATATATTTCAAAATCTTAAAACCAATTTCAAAATACCGGAGTTCAATTCTCGAATTTCAAATTTAAAATCCTTCAGTTATAAATCAAATTTCTTATATAGTTTTTTTTTTCAAAATTACAAATCCTTTCAAAACCTCAAATTATCATTTTTTAAAAAAGTATATAATCCTTATCAAAAACATTTCATCTTTATATAAAAATATGGCCATCCTTATAAAAATAAAAACTATGATGAATACACAATTTTCAAAAGACAATCAACCACAAACTTTCCAAGGGACGATTCAAGGATGGATTTCAAAGCAAAACAGAGATTCAAATTTAGAAGGACTCTAATTAAATAGAATTCTAATTCAAAGATAGGCTCAAACGAAGATAAGATAATTAAATTACCAAATAGAAGATGGATAAGCCTATATGAATCGCGGGCGACCTTAACTGGTCAACCGTGACTTCAGGAATATAATCGATGCGAAAATCTAAGGCAAATCGACCTTCGATTGCCAGAGATAGAATCTAAATATAGCAGAAGATAGAAAACATCGTAAACCGAGGATACAGAAATCTCCGATGAATCAATGCCAATTATAATCATTCAAAGATTGGAGGAATCGCCACCCTATAAAGGTCATACAAAGTGGAGTGATGCAATGCTCCAAAATCAAAAGAATACAATTAGGGGAGACAGGAACGGATTTCAGAACAAGTGGGAGCGTTCCAAAATTCAAAGGAATCTTATTCGATAAGAATCCAAACGAAGATTAGAGATATATAACCTATATCGATACAGAAAAATTCCCATAAAAATTTGGAAAGACTCGAATTCATAACATACGAAAACAGAAGCATAAATATCTTTAGTTGGACAACTTTAGCTAAGCAAAAGATACAACAGAGTTTACTCAAAACAACTTAACAAACTATTGATTTTGCCATACTCAAAATAGATTCCTATCAACAATGGATCTAGATCAATCAAGAGAGAAGTTCAAAATTTTAGAGGATCCTAATCAAAGAAATTACTAACAAGGTGGATACGAAAGGAATGAAGTTTAAGAAATATTTTACTTTCAAAGCAAGGAAATTTATATCAAAATAATCTTTGAAAATTCTTTAAAAATCATTTGAAAATCATTTTATACTTCGAAAATACGTTCTCTCACAAAGAAATGATTCTGAGATTGATTTCACTTATACTAGGGTATTTCTACCCTATCTCTAATGAGTTTTTGCTCCGTAGGCTAAGGTTTGCCTAAACCTAAAGCTCTGATACCAACTGTAACGACCCACTATTTTGGACAATTCAAATCAACAATAATCCACGCATGTCTGACTTGAATAATTCAAAATAACAGATTGTAATAAAATTTGGAGCAAATAAAATCAAATACAGAATCACAGACACAGAATATCAGAATAACTCGCAGCGGAATATAAACACCATAGTAGTTCATGAAGCTACTATAACAAACTCTCAAAACAAAATACATAATATCTGTTTGAAAACATATACAATAGAAATCTCAAATACATAGAAGTTTATAATACCAGAGCTGAAATAGAACAACTGAAACTGGAATGGATAGATAACTAGATAAGCAGAATCTCCAACGATTCCTAGCTCCAGAAAGAGATCCAAATCTAAGCTGTAAATACTCAGGCTGACCCGAGCGTAAAGCAAAATACAAAACACTCGAGTCAGGACAATATATACTTATATAATGTAAACCAACTCAAGTGAACTGTAGCAGTAATGCATAATAACTTAAAGGATGCTTGGGATCGCCCATCCTCTAAGGATCAGTTAAACCATAAATTAAATACATCCCGTGGTTAAAATTTCAAAATTGGTAATTTATATTTCGAAATCAAATATCATTTCAAAATTCAATATCATTTAAAAAATCCAATTCAAAATATCATATTTCAAAATAGTTTATATTACGAAACAAATTACTTCATTTTAAATCATAAAATGAAGTTATTAAATAATTAAATTATTAAATTTCCAAAATTTTAATCTTTCAAAGTTCATTCGTTCACTTAAATTAATTAAGACAATGAAAATTCAACTTTCGCAACATTTAGAAAATGCTATGGAAAGTCACATTTAAAACAGTTCAATTTAACAAAAGACAACATTTAAAATGCTGTAATAGGGTTACATTAGTTTCAAATAAACTTAGTTAAATTCAACCATTATAACATTTACAAAAATGCCATAATAGCCTTTAATTAAATTCAGCCATTTGGTTCATTATTATCAACTACAACATTTACAAATGTTGTATTATCATTTACATTATAATTAATAGCATTTCAGAAATGCAGTTAATTAACTTCAAATATTTAGTATAACTTCACAACAATTATATTTTTATATAAATCATTTTTAACTTATAAAATCATATAATTTCACTTTTAAAACAATCATTCAAATACCCTTATATTCATGATTTTATAAAGTTAAACCTCCATTCAAAAATCAAAATTTAATAATAATTCACTTATTAAATTCCAATATTAAATTATAAATTCATTAAATTAAATTAACTTAACACTTAAGTTTAAATATTCAAATATAACTTAATTCCATTTTTATTTACTTAACTTAAAATTCATTTTAAGCCAAATTCACAAATTTCCAATTTTAGTTATATTTCAAAATTTCAACTTAAATATTCATTCATTTCACATTTTAACTTTATTCAAAATCATTAATATAAAATAAAATCATTTAAATTCACTTTAATCCAAATTATCATGAATGTATCACATTTCATATTTAATTTAAATTCCAATTATCACCAAATTAAAATTTCCCAAAATAACTTACATTTCAAATTTTCTAATTTTACCATTAATTTATTTCACTTATAAATTTTCAGAAAATCAATAATGCTTTACAAAAATCATTTTTATTTAGTTTAAGTCAAAATATTATAATATTTACATTTCTAAAATAATAATAAAAAAATTTATAAAACATATTTTAACAACGGGTCTGTATTTCATTTTCTAGCCTAGGTAAAGTGATACGGGTAATTTATCATTTCAACCCGTAATTTACAAAGATACCCGGGTTTGATCATTTCAAACCCGCAATCCCAAGCAAATGAAAATAATTAAAAATCATTCAGGCCTATCATTTCAGTCCATAACGATTTTCTCTTATTCTAAAGTCCGTTCGGGTATGTATCATTTCAACCCATAGTGATTCTAATCTAAAGGGAACTTGCAGTGTGATAAACTGATAAAAATAACAGAACAACATAATATAACAGTAACATATGATATAACAAGTGTTTAAGCATGGGTGAACATCATATAATCATAACATAGCAGATATAATATGGTGATGCATTTTACAGATTCAAAAGTGGTCAATTTACTAGTTATATAGGTATACACTGTCTGGTGAGAATAACTCACTTGTTAAAAGCTGGAGATAGCCACAAAAGCACACAATACTGACACTACGAAGGCACGACAACACGGGAATGACTTGAGAGTGGAGAGCGAGATCCAAGTTATAGATCTTGTGTTACAACCCAAAAACAAAACCAAAATAATAGTTAAAAATCATTACGATTGAATTTGAATAACTTTGAAACAAAAAGTAGTTTGAATACGAAACTTTTTACCTTGCTTTCTCTACTTGTTTGCATGGCCTAGGGGATCAATTAGGTCAGGTTTGTACTTGGTTTGGATCAGGTATGGGTCTGGAAAAGGTAAGGCTACAAGGTAGAACATGATGGAGGAAGTTACAACACAGGGATGTGAAGGGGTTTAGGCTAAAACATGGTTTTTGGCAACCAAAAGGGCTCGATCATGGGGTTATATGCTTGGCCAGTCAAGCTCAGGTCTGGACAGAGGTTGGAGTGGTGTGGGGAGGTCTGGAAAAGGTGGTGGTGGCAGCCTATGGTGGTGGTGGTGGTGTAAAATGAAGGGAAGGTTGCATACATGGCTCGGGTAGGCGATAATTGTAGAGTTTTCAATGTTTTTGTGGAGTTTTGCTCAAGGGGAGGCCATGGAACTTTCATGTCAGTGGAGAATGATGGTTTGGCCGTGGATTTAGTGGGGAGGAAGGGATGGTGGTCGATGGTGGTGATGGTGAGGCTATGGGCCGAGCAAAGCATGAAGATTTCAAGGCAATTTACAAAGGAAAATCAATAAAAGAAGGTGAAAAAGAATAGAAAAGAGGAAGACATTACAATTCTTTTTCTTCAGATCTGAAAACATATGTGAATGAGGAATGAGAAAGTGATGTTTTCACGTGAATTGCAAAATGAGAAATGCAGCTGAAAGAATGAGGAGTTAAGGCCAATTGAATGAAAAGTAATGTTGAAATGTGAAAAGGTGGGAATTCAAAAGGCCTTAGGAAATAAAAAGCCACAAACCTTTCAAATCACTTTTATTTCTTTTTAATAAGTTTAAATAACTGAAAATAATTAAAAATTCAGTTTCAATTCGAAAATGTAACAAATATACAAAATATAAATAAATAAATATTAATTATATATGATTAAAATAAGAAAATAGTACAAAATGAAAACTAGTCTAGAAAATTTGAAAATAAATGAAATAAACTTAGGGAAAATTGTATGGACTTTGAAAAATATTTATAAATAAAGATAAGAACATAAAATAAAAATGCATTCACAAAAATAAATAAATAAATTTTAATTAAATAAAATTTAAATGAAGAATATAGTAGAAAAATAGAAACTAGTCTTTAATAAATGCAATAAATTTTGGAAAAGTTTTATTATCACTTCAAAAATATTAAAAGACAAAAATATACATAAAATAACATATTAACACATTTTAAAATAAAATATGACAAAGAAAATATGATTTATAAAATTTAAAATAGGCAAAATTGCAAAATAAAACAAATTATACTCAAAATTGAAATGTACATAACTTTTACAATTTAATTCCATTTTCAACGAAACAAAAAGCAGTATTCATGTTATTAAGTCTATTTTCATAATAAAAGATAAAATTTAAGATTTTAAACAATTTAAATTTGAAGTTTTAAAAGTCAAAGTTTGACCAGATTGACCAGAAATCCCTTTTTCAGGAAATGTTCAATTTATACCAGTTTGAAATTAAAAGTTACATTATAATCAAAATTTATATTTAAAAATGAAATGTTTGAAATAAAACAAGTTTAAAATAGTTTTCAAAATATAATAAAGTCAAATAAAATATATACAAAAATCTAGGGCTGTTACAAGATACTATTCTGTAGCTTTGCTACGGTTTTGTTTGAAAAATATATTTTGATTTGAATTTCTTCAGTATATTTTGACTTATATATATATATATATATGTATCTTATTTTAAAATTTAATTTGATTTGATATAAATAATATTATATATATCTCTAAATTGTTTAAGGTTAATCGGAAATCTAATTCTTAAATTTTGTTAAAGGATGATTTTAATTATAAATAAAACCAAAATTTGGAATAAATATTTAAACTTGAATAATTGAATTGGGAAAATTTATTTGTATATTGTTCAACTGCATTCTAATACAACTTACCTAAATCATTCAGAAGTTGAATATGTAATTGGATAATATATAAGATAAATTGAATGTATAAATAAAATTTGAGTGTTTATAATAAATGTTATACACTAAATTTTGATTATAAAGATGATAATAGAGTTAGATAGGATAATAAGTAAACTCAGTTAATAATGAAATAAATTTGTTTTGAAAAGAATTAATAAATTTGTTTTGAAAGAATTAATGAATTGAATTTTGATCAACACATGAAAATACCTTGAATTTGAAAGCAATTAGTAAATATAAATTAATTTAAATCGAAACTTCTATGGTTTAAATTAATTTATATGGGTTAAATATATGTGAGTAGATATATTAAGTAGAATAAATTTAACAGTAATTTGGAATAAAGAAGAATTTAAAATTGTTGAAGAAAATCTGATTGTAATAAATGACTATTCAAATTTATGGTTTTAGAAAGTGTAAATTTAAGAAAATGGGATAATAAGATAATGAATTTAGAAATAGTTGAGATTGATTTTAGTGAAATCAAATGGATTAAATCAATTATTGAATATCAATTAATTCAAATTTGAATTTATATGGTTTAAAATAATTGTTATTTTGTATTTCAAATCTGTTTTTCTTTCTGGTTGTTTCTATTATCCTACCTCGTTCCTTTTCGGGGACGAAAAGTTTTGAGTGGGGGAGAGTGTAACGACCCGTAAATTTCAACTGTTTTAATAACGTAATTAGTTGAAATTTTGTGAAATTTTAAACGATAAAATTTTGAAATAAAAATTTGATATTTGGAATACGTCTAGTTAAACATAGCAACTGGTAAATTTTCGTCCGAAAATATGAAAGTTTATTTCGCGCGTAAATTCACTTCAATTTAATCAGTTAAAGAGCGATGAAAATAAAACGTTTTCAAAACCAAAATATTTTTACATAGAAAAATTCTAAACCATCTTCTGAGCAAGATATCAGTTGGTCGTTTTTCCAAATTCTTACATCTTTGGCTCCGTCGATCTTAATTTTCAGCGTTTTTCTTGCATTTTTCGCTATTAGAAATTCGAATTTTTAAAATTCAAATCATACCATTAATATCTATATATCGTTTTGATCGTCTCGTCGTACTGATCTCTGCAGTGTATTTGTTTGTGTGTTTCGACGTCCGGTGGACAGCGAAATTTGTAAAACGGTTGATCGTATCGGTAACCGTTGTCGAAGCTTTTTGGCTTCCGTGACCCTTCATTAATTATCTACCGTATAATCCAATGGTTGCAACCTTTTACCTTTCCCAGTAATTCAAAACTATGACTATTACTATTCCTATCATCATTTAATATCGTTTTCATTTTCTCACCGGTTCACTTTCACTTCTTTTATTCAATTCTGTTCTTCATTTTATTTCGCTTTGTAGCAACTTGTGCCTGTGAAAAATTATTTTCCTCCTCCTCCACGCAAACAAGATCATGCCCGAGCCTCCTTTTGTCACTGCTCCTCCCACTTTCTCATCCGCCCTCCATGCTATTTCCATGCCATCTCCAGGTGAAACCGTCCATTTGCCACTTCCCTCCGACCAAGTACCAACCTTCTTCACCGCATTTCCACCATAGCTCGACCCGCCTGGAAGCAACACCTCGCCGACACCACTAACCACCACGCAGCGCCTCCACGTCCCGCAATGGTCTCCCCTTTCATGCCGATCTCCCCTGCCGAGAACCCCACTCCACTCGACCTCCTGTTTTCTTTCCCACATGCTTCCACCTCCGCCTTCATCCCCGGCCTCCACGTTCGTTTGTAAACCCTCAACGTGACAGTGCTTAAACACATAGCATCATCCCCTTTTCATCTCCACTGCCACGTCTGTCAAGACCCAAAAGTCGACCTTCGAAAATCGGCACCCGTACTCCACTTGTACTCAAAATGCCGTAGATTCAAATGTCGAATCTGGTTCTTGGGAGCTTATAACAACATTAAGTAAATAACACAGCGGAATAAAAGAATATAGATATACAACATCTGATACAATATCCAGATACAATGAATATCAATATACATCAGAGATATGATACAACAAATAGCAGCGGAAAGAAAAAAATAGGTAACTAATATCAGCAGCGGAACAAATAACTCTAAGATAGTCTTCAAGAGAAAACTCCAGTAGTAGCTCGAACTCCCAATAACGATACACCAAGAATAAGTAAGTGCAGTCTGATCCAAAGACTGAACTAGCTCCAGAAAATCGACTGAACCTGACTATCTGAAAAACCCAACTCTAGACTGCTCGTGTAGAAAATTATGAGCACCCAGAGTTTAGGAAAGAAACAATAAACTCCGGATCAGTCATGGGACTGGTGTGAGCAACAAAAACAGTTTATCTTTAAAACAAATAGCAGAGAATTTTAAAGTCAATTCGCAATGTTTTTTGAAAATGAAACTACCATAAGACCTCCCACCACACACACAATGCAAACGCAGAATTGGAGGAGATTTCTTCTTATGATAGTCAAAGATGCTTACTACGCAAAAATCAAATCACTTGATATTATTATTAGTGCATAGTGGAAAACATTTCGAAAGTATAATATAAATCTTAGCCAACATACAACCATTATTGTATGCCTACTATAGCTACTATGTTCAATAGCAGGTTACCGCCACATTCCATAGCAGGTAATACAACTAAAACCGTACACGTCGCGTATTGTTTCTTTGGATTTCCAACAAATGGTCAGGCTAAGGAACTTCCTTTTCCACGATGGGTACGTCCCTGGAATAGACGACCCGAGAACCTAACCGGATCTCTGCCAACACAAGGCCGGGTTACCTCTGCAAAAATAGGTAACTACTGACACGCGTATGCCATCCCCCGATCGTCACCGATCTTCCCGAGGATCCCCGATTCGCAACAAACCACATAGAAATAATAATGCAGTAACCACAGAGGTTAAGTATCTGGGCTCCATACCATGATACCACCTTTATCCAGAAGGAATGACATACACTAAGGGGCGCTACTCCCTAGAACCTTGCTGCATTCTTCCTGTTTTGACCATTTCCGGGGTGTGAGGCTCGATGAAGTCTCGTCCACAAAGCTACGCTTTGTTCACAAAGCCATGCTTCGGGTCAAACAAATGATCAACCTATGATCACAAAGATATAAGATCAAACAAATGATCATATCGCAAATAATCAAACACTGATCATCACACAGCAACACTCAGCATGCCACATTACCAAATTGGGATATATCGCTGATAAATTTCAACTACATAACCTCTGAGCTCGTACGTCTCAGAGAAGGGTGTTAAGCTAAGAGAATAAATTCTCCGCCACCAACAGAAATGTATTTGAAAGAAATCGGCTTTATATCTCAAAGTGTAATGTCAGACATGTATCCATACAAGTCTGTTCCGGGTTCGAACAGAACCGAAGGCACTTCTTACGAAGCCCTTGCAATTCCGGGATTCACAATCCCGTCCGGACTTCCCATCACAAAGGGTGATAAAATCTCTATATCGGGGCCAGTCGATGCAGAGACATTCGACGAGTTGTCCTTTCGTTTTCGCAAATATCCGGTCTTCATCACCGGTCTTCAAATGCTATCCATATACGACGTATCACTATTCGGAATGGGTTATATGACACAAATGTCTTTTCCCGGCTAACCCGAATAATGAGCGCAATATTTAAAAACATATGGATATTGAGATTTCAATTAAATCACAGCTTAAAGCCCAAAACTTTTCATTCGAATGGTTAAACAAATTACCATTTTCAAATCTTTAAACAAAAAGATTCATTTCCCAAAGTTAACCCCATTCACAAAGATACATTCATGGATTTCAAAACAATTTCCAATTTAATTGGATTAACTCGTTAAATCTTTAAAACAAAGATTTAACTTATAGCTTTCAAAATAATTTCATTTCAATGGGTTTAAACAAATCATCATTTTAAATCTGTCAAAAATAAACAGATTCAATTCATAGCTTTCAAAAACAATTTATTCATAGCCTTTCAAAACATTTCAATTTCATTTTAAATTTAAAACCTTTCAACACAAATTGGAAGTTCACTTCTTATATGAAAGCTGTTATTAAATGAAAACAATTAGTTTTCGTTTCAGAAAAATCCAATTATATTTGCACGAGTTAAAGCCCTTGAATTATATTCACATTTCAAAATCAATACCTTTTAAAATAGTTTAACCCATATATAAACATCTTTAATCCCTAGTTCCAAATCATAGAATTCAATTTCAAATCTTGAATTTAAGTTTAAATCAAATTATTTAAATTTTCAAAACTCGATTAAGTTGTTCAAAATAACTTTTATCTTTGAAATTCCATTTCAAAAGCTTTTCATATTTAAACCGAAATTTCCAATTTCAAAATCAATTGAAATTAAAATTTCAATTCTAAAAACATCAGATTTAAATTATCCGTGACTTAACCGATTTCCACGTGAAATCCATATTGTGTGTGTAAAGGTGTAGTCCAGGGGTTTTACACACAATAGTGCAACATCAATCATCACAAATATATCGATAAGCGGTATAATCGACAACGCTTATCTTCATTCACAGATTCATAGATAAAATAAATTTATCAGTCACAAAGATTCACAATTATAATTCGATGTGGGTTTCGGATAACCAACTGGAATCCGACTCCCTGTCGCATCGAAATTCAAGTGCCGTTTTACGGACCAAGGGGTTTCATATTCACATCGTAATATATCACAGAAACAGGAATCACAGATCACGACATAAATCAGGACGTAACACAAAGCATCACAAATCAGGGATATCAAACAATTCAACATTCAATAGAATTCAAACATTCATAAGTAAGGTCAAATTTATTTATCTGATCAGATTAGTCACCAATACTGTTAATTAACATTAACCAATTACAATTTTATTTAGATTAATTAATCTTTAATAATAAATAAATTAGCCTCAAATAAATAAATTGATTAACTATCATTTAATTAATTCTCCTTAATTATTTTTATTAAGTAATTAACAATTTACGATTAATTATCTAAATTAATTAATCTAATTAATTATCAAAATTTATCACATAAATTTGATTACTTAATGGATTTCTAGTTAATTAACAATTCAACTAATAACACTTCTTTAATTACTTTCTTAAGAAATTTCCTTAGGTTTAAATCATCGTTAATTATTTCAAATCAACTTTATTTATTAATTAGTTACTTTTAATCAAATAATTATCTTTAAGTAATTAAGTACCTTTAATTCTTTCCTTAACCATAAATTAATATATTTCAATTATTAAATGAATAAACTTTTAATTAATCACATAATTTATTCTTTTAATTTAATTACACAAAGTAATTAGCTTTCAAATCATTTATACAAAGGAATTAGTTTTAATTTAATTACACAAAGTAATTATTTACCAATTATCATTTAAAACTTTACTTGTATAAAGTTTTTAAAACTGTTTCATTTTGCACCCAGAAGATCTCGAGTCAAACCCGAGTAAATCCCAGTTTTACCCGAACTATTCCCCGTGCCAACTAAATTTCTATCTGCTTCGAGTCGCCCCTGAAATTTCTCGAGCTATACCCGATACCATCCTTCTTCTCCAAACACAGTAATCCAGGCATACACGCGAGTGCACGTGTACGTGCACAGATCGTCAACGACGATCCTACCTCCTACGACACCACCAACAAACCACGATTTGACCCACAACTTGAAATCGAAACCCAGTTTTTCGAATAAAAGTCGAAATCGAAAATTCACCTACAGCTCGAACCAAAAGCTCGAATACTCTCCAGAAAACGCACGTTCGACCAACCCCGACCCATGGAGGCGATGAAACTCCGTCCTCGTCATGGCCATACTCTTCCCTACCACCTCCCAGAACCGCGAGAAGCTCGATCAAGTCACGGCGATGAAATTTACATTTTAACAGACCCCAGATAAAACTCGAACCAAACCCTATATTCGAATCGACCCCAAAATCTATGCATTCGAAAATTATTCTAGCATTTTTCCTAGGATGCTATATCTTAAATCTTGCCTCCTACCAAATTTTAAAATTTAAATTTGTTTCAATCGATGGAAATTTGAAAAATGCATTTTTACTTCATATTCGAACTGCACCTAGAAGACCCCTTTAAAAATCATCATTTCTATATTAAAAATCCCAATTTAGTGTGCTAAATCCAGATATGAGATCGAATTCACGAATTAAAACATTTGAATTTTTTTAACATATTGATTTCTTCAACTATAACTTAAACAGACAGTTTCTATATTATACTGTTGTGCTTCAAAATGAACTTCCAGGCTAATAAATCAAGTTAAACAACTTTATTAACTTAGTTTCTTAGGTTTAAATTATTTATATGAAGAAGAATTTAAAATTATGCTCTGCTTTACTTTGTTCAGACCTTGAGATGTTGAAGAACATCACACAGCAGAGTTTTCAGATAAACAACCAATTATCACAGAATTACTTGTTTTCAATATAAAGCGACCATAAGATTTCATAAACTAATTATCAAACTCAACTTTAAACTTGTGTGTTTACTCACAGGTAAATAAGAAGGGTTGCTCACCAGAGATTGAAGCAGAGAAGAACAGAGAAGAAGCTTATGCCTGGAAGTGATTTTGTTTGAAAAAAAACTGGAAACTGATTGCTCTACCTTAAATCTTGGGACTTGATTTCTTGTTTTATTTGTTTGATATTCCTTTACTTCATCCCAGAGACAACTGCTTACTCAAAACTGAAGCTCCACTCTTCTTTTTTTTTCCTTTTCTTTGAATTGAGTTTGTTGTTTTAAATTGAAGTTTGTTTCAGTATTTTCTTCTTTCTTTCTTCAGTTTTGAAATGGAACGAACTGGAATGAGGATTTGATGCATATAAAAAGTAAGTATGCACTATATTTTTTGTACAAAAAGCATGCTGGAGACATTTGCATTAAATGCATGAAGCATGTTGCATTTATTGCTTTGAGTACTTTCTTCTCTTTTGTTCTATTTTACTAATATTTTGTTTATTTACTTATCTTCATTTCGGCTGAGAGGATTTGTTATGTACAATATGAAAGATATTTTGTTGCAGCCTACTACTTGTCTTCATTTGTTTATACATAGATGCTTTCATATTTCTTTTCTGTTTTGTATTTTCTTGCTTTTGTTTAGTTAATCAACTTGAATATGTTTGACTGTCTAGTGCTCATACTTAAGCATATTTTGTTTTGCTCGGCTGTTATGATGTTATGGTGGCTGGAAGATGATTGTGTATTGGTTTAGTTCATGCTTTGTATTCTATTTTTCTTGTTTCTGTTATTGTACAAATTTGTTAAACTTGTTAAATATTTTACTTAATGTTCTTTATTTTTAATTCACCTGTTTTGATTACATGGTTTGAACTTGTGAAATCTTCATTTCTAGTTATACTTGTAGTGTGTTTTCTTTGGTCATATACTTTGAAATTTAAATGAAGTTCTTTTATCATTATATTGTTAGATTTTATTATTTTGTTGTTATATATTTATTTTTTTATTTTAACTAAAATATTTATTTTACTGTAATATTATCATCATCATTTATTTACACTTCAAATCAAAAATTAATATATATATACTTATATATAAGATTTCCAATTCACTCATATTCAAGTCGGGGAAACTCGCTCCAATTAATCCAGTTATTTCACAATTTTTATTCAGAAATTTATTTAATTACTCAATTTAATCCAAAAATTCGTTTAATTATTAATTTAAATAAATTAAAATTTCGGGGTCGTTACAAACTCCCCCCCTTAAAAGAATTTCGTCCTCGAAATTCGCAGGCACGAAAACAACAGAGATAGACTGATTCGATCTCCTATAATTCTTCAAACACAAGATACGGATTCCGAATTCAAGTCGGAATATCTCAGAATATATACCAATTTGTCCCTCTTCGGACTTTGGTATTCACAAGAAATTACAACAGAATTTCAAAATTTGGTTTTCAAACGAAATCGTTTTATTGATTAAATTCAAATTTAGCTTCATATTCTATTAATCAATTTAACTCAACTTAAAATTTCCAATTTATTTAAAATTTTCAATTTCAAATTTCAAATTCATATTCATTGAGGTTTAAATCGAAAAGCTGATAAGAAAATGATGAAGATACGAAGTAAGAATTTTCTACAACGATTCGTAGAGCCATCATCACACCGAAACTTCTTCTTGTAACTGATACGAAGCAATCAAAAGAATTTGGAAACGAATCAAAGAAGATTGATAAGAAGGTTATTTCCACTGTTGCAGGGTATTGACCATTTATAGTCGTATTCCCTTATCCCCTATCTCGTTCTCTTCTTGCACTCATACTCACTATCAGTGGATAGCAAGAGAATTTACTGAGACATTCAGACGGATATCTGAGGATACTCATTCTAGAGTTTACTTCACTCTATCTCTAATGGGCTACTTAACGTGTTATACTCCTGAGCTAAAGTTCAACCTTAGCTCTGATACCACTTGTCAAGACCCAAAAGTCGACCTTCGAAAATCGGCACCCGTACTCCACTTGTACTCAAAATGCCGTAGATTCAAATGTCGAATCTGGTTCTTGGGAGCTTATAACAACATTAAGTAAATAACACAGCGGAATAAAAGAATATAGATATACAACATCTGATACAATATCCAGATACAATGAATATCAATATACATCAGAGATATGATACAACAAATAGCAGCGGAAAGAAAAAAATAGGTAACTAATATCAGCAGCGGAACAAATAACTCTAAGATAGTCTTCAAGAGAAAACTCCAGTAGTAGCTCGAACTCCCAATAACGATACACCAAGAATAAGTAAGTGCAGTCTGATCCAAAGACTGAACTAGCTCCAGAAAATCGACTGAACCTGACTATCTAAAAAACCCAACTCTAGACTGCTCGTGTAGAAAATTATGAGCACCCAGAGTTTAGGAAAGAAACAATAAACTCCGGATCAGTCATGGGACTGGTGTGAGCAACAAAAACAGTATATCTTTAAAACAAATAGCAGAGAATTTTAAAGTCAATTCGCAATGTTTTTTGAAAATGAAACTACCATAAGACCTCCCACCACACACACAATGCAAACGCATAATTGGAGGAGATTTCTTCTTATGATAGTCAAAGATGCTTACTACGCAAAAATCAAATCACTTGATATTATTATTAGTGCATAGTGGAAAACATTTCGAAAGTATAATATAAATCTTAGCCAACATACAACCATTATTGTATGCCTACTATAGCTACTATGTTCAATAGCAGGTTACCGCCACATTCCATAGCAGGTAATACAACTAAAACCGTACACGTCGCGTATTGTTTCTTTGGATTTCCAACAAATGGTCAGGCTAAGGAACTTCCTTTTCCACGATGGGTACGTCCCTGGAATAGACGACCCGAGAACCTAACCGGATCTCTGCCAACACAAGGCCGGGTTACCTCTGCAAAAATAGGTAACTACTGACACGCGTATGCCATCCCCCGATCGTCACCGATCTTCCCGAGGATCCCCGATTCGCAACAAACCACATAGAAATAATAATGCAGTAACCACAGAGGTTAAGTATCTGGGCTCCATACCATGATACCACCTTTATCCAGAAGGAATGACATACACTAAGGGGCGCTACTCCCTAGAACCTTGCTGCATTCTTCCTGTTTTGACCATTTCCGGGGTGTGAGGCTCGATGAAGTCTCGTCCACAAAGCTACGCTTTGTTCACAAAGCCATGCTTCGGGTCAAACAAATGATCAACCTATGATCACAAAGATATAAGATCAAACAAATGATCATATCGCAAATAATCAAACACTGATCATCACACAGCAACACTCAGCATGCCACATTACCAAATTGGGATATATCGCTGATAAATTTCAACTACATAACCTCTGAGCTCGTACGTCTCAGAGAAGGGTGTTAAGCTAAGAGAATAAATTCTCCGCCACCAACAGAAATGTATTTGAAAGAAATCGGCTTTATATCTCAAAGTGTAATGTCAGACATGTATCCATACAAGTCTGTTCCGGGTTCGAACAGAACCGAAGGCACTTCTTACGAAGCCCTTGCAATTCCGGGATTCACAATCCCGTCCGGACTTCCCATCACAAAGGGTGATAAAATCTCTATATCGGGGCCAGTCGATGCAGAGACATTCGACGAGTTGTCCTTTCGTTTTCGCAAATATCCGGTCTTCATCACCGGTCTTCAAATGCTATCCATATACGACGTATCACTATTCGGAATGGGTTATATGACACAAATGTCTTTTCCCGGCTAACCCGAATAATGAGCGCAATATTTAAAAACATATGGATATTGAGATTTCAATTAAATCACAGCTTAAAGCCCAAAACTTTTCATTCGAATGGTTAAACAAATTACCATTTTCAAATCTTTAAACAAAAAGATTCATTTCCCAAAGTTAACCCCATTCACAAAGATACATTCATGGATTTCAAAACAATTTCCAATTTAATTGGATTAACTCGTTAAATCTTTAAAACAAAGATTTAACTTATAGCTTTCAAAATAATTTCATTTCAATGGGTTTAAACAAATCATCATTTTAAATCTGTCAAAAATAAACAGATTCAATTCATAGCTTTCAAAAACAATTTATTCATAGCCTTTCAAAACATTTCAATTTCATTTTAAATTTAAAACCTTTCAACACAAATTGGAAGTTCACTTCTTATATGAAAGCTGTTATTAAATGAAAACAATTAGTTTTCGTTTCAGAAAAATCCAATTATATTTGCACGAGTTAAAGCCCTTGAATTATATTCACATTTCAAAATCAATACCTTTTAAAATAGTTTAACCCATATATAAACATCTTTAATCCCTAGTTCCAAATCATAGAATTCAATTTCAAATCTTGAATTTAAGTTTAAATCAAATTATTTAAATTTTCAAAACTCGATTAAGTTGTTCAAAATAACTTTTATCTTTGAAATTCCATTTCAAAAGCTTTTCATATTTAAACCGAAATTTCCAATTTCAAAATCAATTGAAATTAAAATTTCAATTCTAAAAACATCAGATTTAAATTATCCGTGACTTAACCGATTTCCACGTGAAATCCATATTGTGTGTGTAAAGGTGTAGTCCAGGGGTTTTACACACAATAGTGCAACATCAATCATCACAAATATATCGATAAGCGGTATAATCGACAACGCTTATCTTCATTCACAGATTCATAGATAAAATAAATTTATCAGTCACAAAGATTCACAATTATAATTCGATGTGGGTTTCGGATAACCAACTGGAATCCGACTCCCTGTCGCATCGAAATTCAAGTGCCGTTTTACGGACCAAGGGGTTTCATATTCACATCGTAATATATCACAGAAACAGGAATCACAGATCACGACATAAATCAGGACGTAACACAAAGCATCACAAATCAGGGATATCAAACAATTCAACATTCAATAGAATTCAAACATTCATAAGTAAGGTCAAATTTATTTATCTGATCAGATTAGTCACCAATACTGTTAATTAACATTAACCAATTACAATTTTATTTAGATTAATTAATCTTTAATAATAAATAAATTAGCCTCAAATAAATAAATTGATTAACTATCATTTAATTAATTCTCCTTAATTATTTTTATTAAGTAATTAACAATTTACGATTAATTATCTAAATTAATTAATCTAATTAATTATCAAAATTTATCACATAAATTTGATTACTTAATGGATTTCTAGTTAATTAACAATTCAACTAATAACACTTCTTTAATTACTTTCTTAAGAAATTTCCTTAGGTTTAAATCATCGTTAATTATTTCAAATCAACTTTATTTATTAATTAGTTACTTTTAATCAAATAATTATCTTTAAGTAATTAAGTACCTTTAATTCTTTCCTTAACCATAAATTAATATATTTCAATTATTAAATGAATAAACTTTTAATTAATCACATAATTTATTCTTTTAATTTAATTACACAAAGTAATTAGCTTTCAAATCATTTATACAAAGGAATTAGTTTTAATTTAATTACACAAAGTAATTATTTACCAATTATCATTTAAAACTTTACTTGTATAAAGTTTTTAAAACTGTTTCATTTTGCACCCAGAAGATCTCGAGTCAAACCCGAGTAAATCCCAGTTTTACCCGAACTATTCCCCGTGCCAACTAAATTTCTATCTGCTTCGAGTCGCCCCTGAAATTTCTCGAGCTATACCCGATACCATCCTTCTTCTCCAAACACAGCAATCCAGGCATACACGCGAGTGCACGTGTACGTGCACAGATCGTCAACGACGATCCTACCTCCTACGACACCACCAACAAACCACGATTTGACCCACAACTTGAAATCGAAACCCAGTTTTTCGAATAAAAGTCGAAATCGAAAATTCACCTACAGCTCGAACCAAAAGCTCGAATACTCTCCAGAAAACGCACGTTCGACCAACCCCGACCCATGGAGGCGATGAAACTCCGTCCTCGTCATGGCCATACTCTTCCCTACCACCTCCCAGAACCGCGAGAAGCTCGATCAAGTCACGGCGATGAAATTTACATTTTAACAGACCCCAGATAAAACTCGAACCAAACCCTATATTCGAATCGACCCCAAAATCTATGCATTCGAAAATTATTCTAGCATTTTTCCTAGGATGCTATATCTTAAATCTTGCCTCCTACCAAATTTTAAAATTTAAATTTGTTTCAATCGATGGAAATTTGAAAAATGCATTTTTACTTCATATTCGAACTGCACCTAGAAGACCCCTTTAAAAATCATCATTTCTATATTAAAAATCCCAATTTAGTGTGCTAAATCCAGATATGAGATCGAATTCACGAATTAAAACATTTGAATTTTTTTAACATATTGATTTCTTCAACTATAACTTAAACAGACAGTTTCTATATTATACTGTTGTGCTTCAAAATGAACTTCCAAGCTAATAAATCAAGTTAAACAACTTTATTAACTTAGTTTCTTAGGTTTAAATTATTTATATGAAGAAGAATTTAAAATTATGCTCTGCTTTACTTTGTTCAGACCTTGAGATGTTGAAGAACATCACACAGCAGAGTTTTCAGATAAACAACCAATTATCACAGAATTACTTGTTTTCAATATAAAGCGACCATAAGATTTCATAAACTAATTATCAAACTCAACTTTAAACTTGTGTGTTTACTCATAGGTAAATAAGAAGGGTTGCTCACCAGAGATTGAAGCAGAGAAGAACAGAGAAGAAGCTTATGCCTGGAAGTGATTTTGTTTGAAAAAAAACTGGAAACTGATTGCTCTACCTTAAATCTTGGGACTTGATTTCTTGTTTTATTTGTTTGATATTCCTTTACTTCATCCCAGAGACAACTGCTTACTCAAAACTGAAGCTCCACTCTTCTTTTTTTTCCCTTTTCTTTGAATTGAGTTTGTTGTTTTAAATTGAAGTTTGTTTCAGTATTTTCTTCTTTCTTTCTTCAGTTTTGAAATGGAACGAACTGGAATGAGGATTTGATGCATATAAAAAGTAAGTATGCACTATATTTTTTGTACAAAAAGCATGCTGGAGACATTTGCATTAAATGCATGAAGCATGTTGCATTTATTGCTTTGAGTACTTTCTTCTCTTTTGTTCTATTTTACTAATATTTTGTTTATTTACTTATCTTCATTTCGGCTGAGAGGATTTGTTATGTACAATATGAAAGATATTTTGTTGCAGCCTACTACTTGTCTTCATTTGTTTATACATAGATGCTTTCATATTTCTTTTCTGTTTTGTATTTTCTTGCTTTTGTTTAGTTAATCAACTTGAATATGTTTGACTGTCTAGTGCTCATACTTAAGCATATTTTGTTTTGCTCGGCTGTTATGATGTTATGGTGGCTGGAAGATGATTGTGTATTGGTTTAGTTCATGCTTTGTATTCTATTTTTCTTGTTTCTGTTATTGTACAAATTTGTTAAACTTGTTAAATATTTTACTTAATGTTCTTTATTTTTAATTCACCTGTTTTGATTACATGGTTTGAACTTGTGAAATCTTCATTTCTAGTTATACTTGTAGTGTGTTTTCTTTGGTCATATACTTTGAAATTTAAATGAAGTTCTTTTATCATTATATTGTTAGATTTTATTATTTTGTTGTTATATATTTATTTTTTTATTTTAACTTAAATATTTATTTTACTGTAATATTATCATCATCATTTATTTACACTTCAAATCAAAAATTAATATATATATACTTATATATAAGATTTCCAATTCACTCATATTCAAGTCGGGGAAACTCGCTCCAATTAATCCAGTTATTTCACAATTTTTATTCAGAAATTTATTTAATTACTCAATTTAATCCAAAAATTCGTTTAATTATTAATTTAAATAAATTAAAATTTCGGGGTCGTTACAAACTTCCCCCCTTAAAAGAATTTCGTCCTCGAAATTCGCAGGCACGAAAACAACAGAGATAGACTGATTCGATCTCCTATAATTCTTCAAACACAAGATACGGATTCCGAATTCAAGTCGGAATATCTCAGAATATATACCAATTTGTCCCTCTTCGGACTTTGGTATTCACAAGAAATTACAACAGAATTTCAAAATTTGGTTTTCAAACGAAATCGTTTTATTGATTAAATTCAAATTTAGCTTCATATTCTATTAATCAATTTAACTCAACTTAAAATTTCCAATTTATTTAAAATTTTCAATTTCAAATTTCAAATTCATATTCATTGAGGTTTAAATCGAAAAGCTGATAAGAAAATGATGAAGATACGAAGTAAGAATTTTCTACAACGATTCGTAGAGCCATCATCACACCGAAACTTCTTCTTGTAACTGATACGAAGCAATCAAAAGAATTTGGAAACGAATCAAAGAAGATTGATAAGAAGGTTATTTCCACTGTTGCAGGGTATTGACCATTTATAGTCGTATTCCCTTATCCCCTATCTCGTTCTCTTCTTGCACTCATACTCACTATCAGTGGATAGCAAGAGAATTTACTGAGACATTCAGACGGATATCTGAGGATACTCATTCTAGAGTTTACTTCACTCTATCTCTAATGGGCTACTTAACGTGTTATACTCCTGAGCTAAAGTTCAACCTTAGCTCTGATACCACTTGTCAAGACCCAAAAGTCGACCTTCGAAAATCGGCACCCGTACTCCACTTGTACTCAAAATGCCGTAGATTCAAATGTCGAATCTGGTTCTTGGGAGCTTATAACAACATTAAGTAAATAACACAGCGGAATAAAAGAATATAGATATACAACATCTGATACAATATCCAGATACAATGAATATCAATATACATCAGAGATATGATACAACAAATAGCAGCGGAAAGAAAAAAATAGGTAACTAATATCAGCAGCGGAACAAATAACTCTAAGATAGTCTTCAAGAGAAAACTCCAGTAGTAGCTCGAACTCCCAATAACGATACACCAAGAATAAGTAAGTGCAGTCTGATCCAAAGACTGAACTAGCTCCAGAAAATCGACTGAACCTGACTATCTGAAAAACCCAACTCTAGACTGCTCGTGTAGAAAATTATGAGCACCCAGAGTTTAGGAAAGAAACAATAAACTCCGGATCAGTCATGGGACTGGTGTGAGCAACAAAAACAGTTTATCTTTAAAACAAATAGCAGAGAATTTTAAAGTCAATTCGCAATGTTTTTTGAAAATGAAACTACCATAAGACCTCCCACCACACACACAATGCAAACGCAGAATTGGAGGAGATTTCTTCTTATGATAGTCAAAGATGCTTACTACGCAAAAATCAAATCACTTGATATTATTATTAGTGCATAGTGGAAAACATTTCGAAAGTATAATATAAATCTTAGCCAACATACAACCATTATTGTATGCCTACTATAGCTACTATGTTCAATAGCAGGTTACCGCCACATTCCATAGCAGGTAATACAACTAAAACCGTACACGTCGCGTATTGTTTCTTTGGATTTCCAACAAATGGTCAGGCTAAGGAACTTCCTTTTCCACGATGGGTACGTCCCTGGAATAGACGACCCGAGAACCTAACCGGATCTCTGCCAACATAAGGCCGGGTTACCTCTGCAAAAATAGGTAACTACTGACACGCGTATGCCATCCCCCGATCGTCACCGATCTTCCCGAGGATCCCCGATTCGCAACAAACCACATAGAAATAATAATGCAGTAACCACAGAGGTTAAGTATCTGGGCTCCATACCATGATACCACCTTTATCCAGAAGGAATGACATACACTAAGGGGCGCTACTCCCTAGAACCTTGCTGCATTCTTCCTGTTTTGACCATTTCCGGGGTGTGAGGCTCGATGAAGTCTCGTCCACAAAGCTACGCTTTGTTCACAAAGCCATGCTTCGGGTCAAACAAATGATCAACCTATGATCACAAAGATATAAGATCAAACAAATGATCATATCGCAAATAATCAAACACTGATCATCACACAGCAACACTCAGCATGCCACATTACCAAATTGGGATATATCGCTGATAAATTTCAACTACATAACCTCTGAGCTCGTACGTCTCAGAGAAGGGTGTTAAGCTAAGAGAATAAATTATCCGCCACCAACAGAAATGTATTTGAAAGAAATCGGCTTTATATCTCAAAGTGTAATGTCAGACATGTATCCATACAAGTCTGTTCCGGGTTCGAACAGAACCGAAGGCACTTCTTACGAAGCCCTTGCAATTCCGGGATTCACAATCCCGTCCGGACTTCCCATCACAAAGGGTGATAAAATCTCTATATCGGGGCCAGTCGATGCAGAGACATTCGACGAGTTGTCCTTTCGTTTTCGCAAATATCCGGTCTTCATCACCGGTCTTCAAATGCTATCCATATACGACGTATCACTATTCGGAATGGGTTATATGACACAAATGTCTTTTCCCGGCTAACCCGAATAATGAGCGCAATATTTAAAAACATATGGATATTGAGATTTCAATTAAATCACAGCTTAAAGCCCAAAACTTTTCATTCGAATGGTTAAACAAATTACCATTTTCAAATCTTTAAACAAAAAGATTCATTTCCCAAAGTTAACCCCATTCACAAAGATACATTCATGGATTTCAAAACAATTTCCAATTTAATTGGATTAACTCGTTAAATCTTTAAAACAAAGATTTAACTTATAGCTTTCAAAATAATTTCATTTCAATGGGTTTAAACAAATCATCATTTTAAATCTGTCAAAAATAAACAGATTCAATTCATAGCTTTCAAAAACAATTTATTCATAGCCTTTCAAAACATTTCAATTTCATTTTAAATTTAAAACCTTTCAACACAAATTGGAAGTTCACTTCTTATATGAAAGCTGTTATTAAATGAAAACAATTAGTTTTCATTTCAGAAAAATCCAATTATATTTGCACGAGTTAAAGCCCTTGAATTATATTCACATTTCAAAATCAATACCTTTTAAAATAGTTTAACCCATATATAAACATCTTTAATCCCTAGTTCCAAATCATAGAATTCAATTTCAAATCTTGAATTTAAGTTTAAATCAAATTATTTAAATTTTCAAAACTCGATTAAGTTGTTCAAAATAACTTTTATCTTTGAAATTCCATTTCAAAAGCTTTTCATATTTAAACCGAAATTTCCAATTTCAAAATCAATTGAAATTAAAATTTCAATTCTAAAAACATCAGATTTAAATTATCTGTGACTTAACCGATTTCCACGTGAAATCCATATTGTGTGTGTAAAGGTGTAGTCCAGGGGTTTTACACACAATAGTGCAACATCAATCATCACAAATATATCGATAAGCGGTATAATCGACAACGCTTATCTTCATTCACAGATTCATAGATAAAATAAATTTATCAGTCACAAAGATTCACAATTATAATTCGATGTGGGTTTCGGATAACCAACTGGAATCCGACTCCCTGTCGCATCGAAATTCAAGTGCCGTTTTACGGACCAAGGGGTTTCATATTCACATCGTAATATATCACAGAAACAGGAATCACAGATCACGACATAAATCAGGACGTAACACAAAGCATCACAAATCAGGGATATCAAACAATTCAACATTCAATAGAATTCAAACATTCATAAGTAAGGTCAAATTTATTTATCTGATCAGATTAGTCACCAATACTGTTAATTAACATTAACCAATTACAATTTTATTTAGATTAATTAATCTTTAATAATAAATAAATTAGCCTCAAATAAATAAATTGATTAACTATCATTTAATTAATTCTCCTTAATTATTTTTATTAAGTAATTAACAATTTACGATTAATTATCTAAATTAATTAATCTAATTAATTATCAAAATTTATCACATAAATTTGATTACTTAATGGATTTCTAGTTAATTAACAATTCAACTAATAACACTTCTTTAATTACTTTCTTAAGAAATTTCCTTAGGTTTAAATCATCGTTAATTATTTCAAATCAACTTTATTTATTAATTAGTTACTTTTAATCAAATAATTATCTTTAAGTAATTAAGTACCTTTAATTCTTTCCTTAACCATAAATTAATATATTTCAATTATTAAATGAATAAACTTTTAATTAATCACATAATTTATTCTTTTAATTTAATTACACAAAGTAATTAGCTTTCAAATCATTTATACAAAGGAATTAGTTTTAATTTAATTACACAAAGTAATTATTTACCAATTATCATTTAAAACTTTACTTGTATAAAGTTTTTAAAACTGTTTCATTTTGCACCCAGAAGATCTCGAGTCAAACCCGAGTAAATCCCAGTTTTACCCGAACTATTCCCCGTGCCAACTAAATTTCTATCTGCTTCGAGTCGCCCCTGAAATTTCTCGAGCTATACCCGATACCATCCTTCTTCTCCAAACACAGCAATCCAGGCATACACGCGAGTGCACGTGTACGTGCACAGATCGTCAACGACGATCCTACCTCCTACGACACCACCAACAAACCACGATTTGACCCACAACTTGAAATCGAAACCCAGTTTTTCGAATAAAAGTCGAAATCGAAAATTCACCTACAGCTCGAACCAAAAGCTCGAATACTCTCAAGAAAACGCACGTTCGACCAACCCCGACCCATGGAGGCGATGAAACTCCGTCCTCGTCATGGCCATACTCTTCCCTACCACCTCCCAGAACCGCGAGAAGCTCGATCAAGTCACGGCGATGAAATTTACATTTTAACAGACCCCAGATAAAACTCGAACCAAACCCTATATTCGAATCGACCCCAAAATCTATGCATTCGAAAATTATTCTAGCATTTTTCCTAGGATGCTATATCTTAAATCTTGCCTCCTACCAAATTTTAAAATTTAAATTTGTTTCAATCGATGGAAATTTGAAAAATGCATTTTTACTTCATATTCGAACTGCACCTAGAAGACCCCTTTAAAAATCATCATTTCTATATTAAAAATCCCAATTTAGTGTGCTATATCCAGATATGAGATCGAATTCACGAATTAAAACATTTGAATTTTTTTAACATATTGATTTCTTCAACTATAACTTAAACAGACAGTTTCTATATTATACTGTTGTGCTTCAAAATGAACTTCCAGGCTAATAAATCAAGTTAAACAACTTTATTAACTTAGTTTCTTAGGTTTAAATTATTTATATGAAGAAGAATTTAAAATTATGCTCTGCTTTACTTTGTTCAGACCTTGAGATGTTGAAGAACATCACACAGCAGAGTTTTCAGATAAACAACCAATTATCACAGAATTACTTGTTTTCAATATAAAGCGACCATAAGATTTCATAAACTAATTATCAAACTCAACTTTAAACTTGTGTGTTTACTCACAGGTAAATAAGAAGGGTTGCTCACCAGAGATTGAAGCAGAGAAGAATAGAGAAGAAGCTTATGCCTGGAAGTGATTTTGTTTGAAAAAAAACTGGAAACTGATTGCTCTACCTTAAATCTTGAGACTTGATTTCTTGTTTTATTTGTTTGATATTCCTTTACTTCATCCCAGAGACAACTGCTTACTCAAAACTGAAGCTCCACTCTTCTTTTTTTTTTCCTTTTCTTTGAATTGAGTTTGTTGTTTTAAATTGAAGTTTGTTTCAGTATTTTCTTCTTTCTTTCTTCAGTTTTGAAATGGAACGAACTGGAATGAGGATTTGATGCATATAAAAAGTAAGTATGCACTATATTTTTTGTACAAAAAGCATGCTGGAGACATTTGCATTAAATGCATGAAGCATGTTGCATTTATTGCTTTGAGTACTTTCTTCTCTTTTGTTCTATTTTACTAATATTTTGTTTATTTACTTATCTTCATTTCGGCTGAGAGGATTTGTTATGTACAATATGAAAGATATTTTGTTGCAGCCTACTACTTGTCTTCATTTGTTTATACATAGATGCTTTCATATTTCTTTTCTGTTTTGTATTTTCTTGCTTTTGTTTAGTTAATCAACTTGAATATGTTTGACTGTCTAGTGCTCATACTTAAGCATATTTTGTTTTGCTCGGCTGTTATGATGTTATGGTGGCTGGAAGATGATTGTGTATTGGTTTAGTTCATGCTTTGTATTCTATTTTTCTTGTTTCTGTTATTGTACAAATTTGTTAAACTTGTTAAATATTTTACTTAATGTTCTTTATTTTTAATTCACCTGTTTTGATTACATGGTTTGAACTTGTGAAATCTTCATTTCTAGTTATACTTGTAGTGTGTTTTCTTTGGTCATATACTTTGAAATTTAAATGAAGTTCTTTTATCATTATATTGTTAGATTTTATTATTTTGTTGTTATATATTTATTTTTTTATTTTAACTTAAATATTTATTTTACTGTAATATTATCATCATCATTTATTTACACTTCAAATCAAAAATTAATATATATATACTTATATATAAGATTTCCAATTCACTCATATTCAAGTCGGGGAAACTCGCTCCAATTAATCCAGTTATTTCACAATTTTTATTCAGAAATTTATTTAATTACTCAATTTAATCCAAAAATTCGTTTAATTATTAATTTAAATAAATTAAAATTTCGGGGTCGTTACAACGTCCACCTTCAACTTGCCACCACCATAATCGGCTACACCTCCCTTCGTGACTTCAACATCAACGCACCACCTATCCTCCAAACCCGTAGGCGCCAGGTCACCACCCTCCGGTCGTGCCTCTCTGCTTGATTCGAGCTTTTGACGAAAAAAAATGTATGCATAGCTTTTATATTTATATAATACAATATTATTCATGTGTTTAAAGATTTACTTTTCCTGTAGCAAGTTGGTATCATATACAGTTACAGCAATATATACTGGTTTACAGTGTACTAGTTGAAATTTTTATGGGTATATACTGTATTTATAGGAAACAGTATTATATATATTTTATTTGTTAGTTTATATAACGCGTAAGTTTTTTTATGAGGTATATTCATATTGATTTTAAGTATTATACATAGAAAGTTTGGCCTATTGTTTATATATATATATATAATGTTATATCAGTTAGTATATAATATAAGTTTTACAAGTTTTATAATATGGGTTGTTTATATAATAGTTAGTCATGTGTTGTGCTAGTCTTGTTGAAGGTCAGTATGTTTGTGTATATTTTAACTGTGTATAGTTTACATGTATGCGTGGGTCAAGAGCATCTTATATATACTATGTCCAGACTTGTAGAAATTTAACAGTAAGGCAAATATATGTAGTATACATATTATGGATCAGTTTCATTTATATAATAGGTTAGTTATATATATTGGTTTACATTTATAATATAATATATTAGCTATGCACGATGTTATAATGTTTGTTTAAATGGTTAAAAGCTTATATAGATTATCAATTGTCTGTTTCTATATATGAATTATGAAAGCTATATATTAGTTTATATAAGTATGTTTAACTGTATAAGAAAACAAGAATCAATTGTTCACATCAAAAACTATATATATATATATTTATAAAATTATAATGATAGATTTTATGTATATTGCACATAAGTATAATTGAGTTTGATCTAAATTACATTATATATGTATATAAATTCATTTATACCAATTATCTTCATCGATCCAGTCTGATTTGATTTCGTCTATTCAAACTATCAGCCTTGTTCGTCAAATCCGTGCCAATCTAGCTTCGCTTTGAAATCCGTGCTTGGATCCGTAACTCATCCCGTTGTTTCTCTCTAGCCTCGAAAGGTGAGCACTCACTCACGATTAACGTTCTTTTATTTATTAAATTTGATTTCAATTGAAATGACAATTGAAATATGCTACTATTGATGATTACACTGTTATTACCTGTATCATTTCACCTGTAACATTTGACACCATTATCTGTTATATATGCAATGATAATCCAGTTGATTGTTAAATGATTGATTGTTTGATGTTTATATTGGACGTTAAATTGTTAATGATATAAGTGAATAATTTGAAATTGAAATTGACGTAGGATAGTTAGATTTGATATATGTGTTAAAATTGATTAAATGACATTTGTATAATATGACCCCTTTTAACTGTTAAATTTATGGACACGTAGGATTCGTTTAATTACACTTTGAACCACTGAATGTATGTTGTTAAATTGATGATGTATGGAATTGTAAATAGATGACAAGTGAAAAACCGTAATGTAATAATCTTTAATCTACATGAAATGATAGTGTAGATTCTAGAAATAATTATATTAATTCGTACAAATAACAATGCGAATTAATACGGTTATTTCGGGATTATTTAAATTGATTATTGTATTGATATTGGTTGTTGTTATTGCTTGTTTATTTACTTTGACACCATCCCAGTTATCACACTGCAAGTTCCCTTTGCTATGCTTTGATTTTGAATTGAATTGGAATCGGGTTGAAATGATAAATACCCAAATTGAACTTTGACCTAGGATAGAGAATTAAATAAAACCCGATTGGTCAAATAATTTGATTTAAAAATAAAATGAAGATTTTATTTGAATAAATAATATGGTTTTGAAATGAAGTTGAAATTTGAATTTTTATGAAAGGAAAATGTTAATGTTTAATAATATGAAACAAAATATAAAAATGTAATTGACGAAAGAATGTTGTTTAAACTTTGAAATGATTTAATAATTAAGTTTGAAATTGAATTTAGTTTGAAATTATTAAACTTTTAAATTATTTAATAATTAAGTTTGAAGTTATAATTTAGTTTGAAATTATTAAACTTTGAAATTATTTAATAATTAAGTTTGAATTATTTAATAATTAAATAAGATCGAATTATTTAATGATTAAATTGAATTGAATTCTTTAATAAGAAAATTGAACTTTTGAATAAGTGAATTCTACTTCGTAAATAATTGAAATTGAGTTCTTTATTAATTAAGTTTTTGGAAAATTATTTAAGGAAGTAAATAAGAGAAATTGGATTTCTTTAACAAGAAATGAAAATGTGATATTTTTGGAATTAATGTAAGACTTGAAAGTTAAAGAATTTGATTTAACGAATTGGAAATTTAATAGAAATTGTTTTGAATGATAGAGTAACTTAACGAATATTGAATGGAATCGATAAATGGAGTTAAACTGATTTGGAATGTTAAATTAAATTAATTTAAATGATTTCGGAATGAAACTTATATACGAACTTGAATCAATTTTGAATTGTTTTAAATAGAAATTGAAATTGAAATATAAGCTTTTGAAATGGTAATTTGGAAGTTTTGAAACGGAAATTTATGGAAATGGTTTGAAAGACAAATGAAATGTTGATTTACGAATTCTAATTGCAATTGAAATTGATTTGGTTTTGAAATGTATAAACGACCAATCGGTATAATAATTACGAAAGTTATTAAAGAGACCGGAATTCGGTTATGGATATACTCTCTATCTAAACCGAAAACCACTTTAATAACTATACGCGGAGTGATGATCCAGAATGAAGTGGTTGGAATGATGTACGTGATGACTGAAGAAAGAGAACGATAATGGATAGCCTTGACACTTGTGTCAAATTGTAAATGACTAAAACAGGAGCTGTGCCGGGCCAATGGAGGATTTGCTACCTCAAGTGGACACACTTCTTCGAACTACTTATACTTGTTGTCGATTGGTGCACCCTTGATTTTGGGAGTGTTGTTTCACAGTGTTGCGGGCGCTGCGGCGTTGCGTTCTCACCAGTCCGGATCAGGCGAACGGTAGTATCACTACCTTGGGTATTGCCTCATGTGCCTTGTCATACTTGTATTCCATTTATGCGCGACCACTACGATTTTGATTTGTACCTTTAGTATATGGATTGCCCTCTGGTGACTTCCGGTTTTGGGGAAACTACGGTCTTGTATATGCTTTTGGGAATAAAAATGTGTTAAGGGTGGAATGGGCCATGACTTAACGCTATTTTGATATCTTATTATTACTGATAGACATTATCTACTTAGCGTATATTACTACCTAGTAGATAGTTTAACGGATCCTTAAAGGATGGTTATTCCAAACATCCTTTGAGTTACTTGTATTTCAATTGCTATTTCACTTGAGTTGGATTTATTAATATAAGAATGTTAATCCTGACTCGAGTGTCTTGTGTTTTTGCTTTACACTCGGGTCAGACTGAGTGTACCAGCATTCGAGACTCACCTTTGGAGTTGGAGCTTTGCTTGAAGATCCAGCCATCTATTCTGCTTTCAGTATTCAATGATTCCAGTGATGTATTCTGATTTGTATCTGATGTATTGTATTTCTCTTCCGTTGTATCTGTTCTAACTCTGATGTATTTTATATATTCATATAGTAGCTTCATGAACTACTATCTCTTTTATTTCCGCTGCAATTATTACTCTGTGTCTGTGATCTGTGATTATTTATTTACTATATATGTTCAGTTTTGCCAAATTTAAATTAACAACGCGGTATTTTGAGCAATTCAACACCGGCATGAGTGTCTACCTATACACTTATAATGGATGCGAATGGTCCAAAATGGCGGGTCGTTACACACTAGTTGATGGCCGAGGGAGGGAAGGGTACGGCGGTTGGCAGGGGATGATCAGTGCGGAGGAGTTCTGTGATATCCCGGAAATTTGGCAATATCAATTTAATAATCTTTATTAATAATTAAATTGATTTGTTGATTTATTTTATAAATTGACAAGTTTATTCATTTTAAAAGGTTAATAATATTTTAAATTGGCAAATTTATTTCTTTTGAAAACTAATAACATTTTAATTTGGGAATATCTATTCTAAAATTTTTATTAGGAAGATTTATCTTACTAAAAACTAATATAAGTGTTTATATTTATAATGTATATATATATTGGTATATATATATATTGAATAGGGAATCTTTTAATTTAATAAAACTATGTTTTCAAATTATAATATATATGTATATATATATATATTGTTATTTGAAGTTATGTATTAAATCTCAATATGATAATTATCAAAACTAATGTTAAAAGTATTTTCCATTTAGAATATATATATTTGTATATATTGGAATGGAAAGAGTATTGGATTTGAATTTAATTAAGATGTTTTCAAACTTTAATATTTATACAATTTTTAATTTGACAATACTTTTGGAAATGATAATTGAGATTTAAGTAACAAGAATAATTTCTTATTCATTAAAGATATATTTTAGCTTAAGTTTTGAATAAGATTAAATTAAGAAGTTCAATTGTTTTAATATTCTTTCATTTTTAAAATACAAACCTAAGACAAATTTAGTTTAAAAAATATATATATAGTAAAATAAGTTTCTCAAGCATATATAAATATGTTATAAATATTTGATTAAGGTATAAGTTACTTAAATAATAGTTTTCACATTTGTATATTTTTATAGGAATGTAAAAGCTTAATTATAAAAAGACAAATATATCATTTTATACACATAAATATTTCTTAAATACACATATATGACTTAAGTAAATTAATTAAAACAAGAATTTACACTTGTTAGCATTTTAGAGTGGTTTAGTGACATTTGTAAAGATATAAGCCTATGTGTAAGCAAATTAACACTTAAAGAAGACACATGGCTATTTTCTTTGGTAATTAAAGTTTTAAAATTTTAAATATAGAAAAAGATCTGCAATTTTCTTTCTTCAGCTCTAATTTTTCTTCACTCTTCAACTAAAACAATTCGAATCAATGAAAGAAAGTAAAAATAATATAAGCTGGAAATCTAAAAGTAAAAGAAGAAGTAAATCTGGAAACTGGAAATTCAAATGCAAACTGGAAATCAAAGGATCAGGAGATCAAAACTCAACATCAGTTTAAAATCTTCAAACAAATTGAAGTCCAGAATAAGGAAATCAAATTGCAAGTTTATCATTCAGCAAGCAAAAACAAAAGGAGTTCAAAACTGGAAAGCCTGGAAACAAAATCTGTTTTCTGTTTTAAATTACAGGTGAGTAAACAAAACATATAAAAACAATAATATGGTTGCTAGCTTTATTGCATATGATGATTCTATATGAATAAGTTGTTTGAATGATTGATTTTTACTTGGATATATATATATGAATAGCTTTGATTATGTGAATATATCTATATATATATATAAACTGCTCTCTGTTCTAGTTTTCCAGTGAACAAACCACATAACTATGATATATCTCTTAGTGTTTGGATTTGTATTTGAAATATAATATGAAGTATGCTTAAATGATTGTGTGAATGTGTTTGCATGCTGTTATATATATGAATGACTGTGTGTACAATAGTGTAGAGGCAAAAACATGACTCTGTTCATACTCTACAGGTTTAAAAATCTGTTTATAAACTCATATCTACTCATGAAATGAAATTTAGACTATGATTCCTGAAAGTAAAATGACTGTAACTATGTAATACAAAATCTAAAAATGGTTTCAGGTTTATATATTAGATAATTATTTCAAAATAAGGAATTTACAGTAATAATCAATGTAAGTCAGGAAAATCAAATGATTTGATTTCATGTTTTGATTTCATAATTTGATTAGTATTTAGAATTGATGAATTTACATAAAGATTTCATGATTTTTAAACTAGAGAATGTTGTGAAATCGCGAGATGAACGAATTTGGGTTTTTTGTTAATTTCTGGTGATCGGAGGGGAGATGGTCGTCGTGGTTGATGCTGGAGGTGGGTGGAAGGTTGGGTCGCTGGGGAAAAATAGTATAAGGATTTATTGACGATCGTGGTGATCGGAAATGGATGAGATAGGGTTTAACGCTCTGATATTGTCGATGATGTTCATATGGTTTTCGCGGCATCGAGATGGAGTCGAAGGTGATCGCGAGGCGTGTGATGGGTAATGGTAGATGAGGCGAAACTATGGGGAAGATGGCGGAGCTACTCGTGGCAGAGATCGTCAGTGGCGAGTTGATTTTCTGGTGATGAACGTGTTGAGCTGATGGGTTCGATGATCATTTTCAAATTCTCGTTCGAATCGAAACCATCTAGGTGTTCGAACGTGATGTCGTGATGGAAGACGACTTGCCGGAGCATTGATCAGAGTTCGCCGACGACCAGAATAGACGTGCACGTGCACGAGCACGTTCGTGTGCATCTGGAAAGTTTGATTGGAGAAGAAATAGTAGGAGCTCGGGTTTACTTCGGGAAAATTCGAGTTTTACTCGAAGCTGGGTGAGGGGTGTTGGTCGCTTCGAGTTTCTGATGGTTTTACTCGAGGGTTGCCTCGGGGTTTCTAACGATTTACTCGAGTATAGGAAAACAGGCTTAAAGTTTTTAAAGGAAAATGTTTTAAGTTTTTAAAAACAAAGATAAAACAAGTTTTTCTGTAAAACTAAATTGTTTTTTCAAAAATATAAGTTTAAATAAGTTTTTATATTAAATAGATAAGTTAAAAAGGTTGAATAAGTGGGTATTAATAAATGGGGTTTGTTTAAATATTTATTAATAACTTTGAAAAGTTTATTTAAGATTTTAAAGGTTAAATTAGAATGTTTAAATTGTTTAGTTATAATTGATTTCTTAAGTATTTTATTTTAAATAAAGATTAAAGATTTAGATTTGGAAAATCAATTATAATAAGAATTATCTTAAGTAATTAAGAGATTTAATTAATTAAAGATAATCACTTATAAAGTAAAATTATTTGATGAGGTAATTAAGGAAAATTACTGGATATAATTAAGTAAGGGAAGTTATTTAATAAATTAATTAGAGGATAATTATTTTAAGAAAGAAATTAAATAGAAAGTGATTAAGGGTTAATTACCTAGTGTTATTAATTAAATAAATTATTTAATTAAAGGATTAAGATTTATTAATAAGGAAATTAATTATTTGTTAAGGTAATTAATTAAAAAGTAATTAATTTATGGAAGTAATTAAGGGAAGTTAATTACTGGATTATATTAATCAAAGATGATTAATAATTGTGGATTAATTAAGAATAATTACTTAATGTAATTAATAAATAATTAAAGATATAATTAAAGATCATTAATTTATAATTAATTAATTAAGAGTTGATTAATTTAGATTAATTAATCAAATGATAAGTGATAATTGTAATTAATTAAGGATTAAAGTAATTAATTTATAATTAATTAATTAATGAAGTAATTAAAGGTTAATTACTGTATTTGGTTAAGAATAATTAATTTGTGAAATTAATTAAAGATAATTACTTAAATGTAATTAAAGTATAATTAATCAAGGTGATTAATTAAATGGATAATTAGAGAATGATTAATTAATTTATTTGTAATTAATTAATGATTATATAAGTAAGATTTATAATGAAATAATTAATTTAATTTATTTTAAATTAATTAAGAAATGAAGTAATTAATTTAACTCACTTTAAATTAATTAAAGATAGAGATAGTTAATTTAATTCATTTTAAATTAATTATGTTATGATTAAGTAAATCATTGCTTATATAAGAATGGATGACATTGATTGTCTTGAATGGATGTAATCTCATAAATGAGATAAGTAATGTTGTGTGGTATGAATGCTTGGTTGCATTGTGATGGTAATATAGATTAACTATTGTGATGTTGATATGGATTACTTATTTGATTATGAATCATCTGTTTAAATGATAATGTGATTATCAATTGTAACTTGTGAATTATCTATCTGTATAGATAAGTTAAATTGTTTAAACCTTTAAACAACTTGGCCTTAAAAGATACGTTTTGGATTTCGATGAGACCGGGATCGGGTTTCCGTATACCGGTATTCCAGGTCTGGAGACCCGAATACCACATCGATCCAAATTAACGATAGGTCGTGAATCTCAAGTGAAGATGAAGATTCAGAGTGCAAGGGTTATTGTCGTTAACTCTGAGGGTGATTTCAAAACGAGTGTAACGAGATAATGCCTTCGGTTTCGTTCGAACCCGGAACGAACTTATATGGATTGAATGCTTTCAGCACATCGTCAGGCGGACGATGAGCATTCTAAGTGATATGTTCTGATTAAAGGTAATCGTAACCTCAAGCCTCATCAACCGGGAATGGCTAAAACAGGGGAGGTGCAGCAAGGCTTCGTGGGTAGCACCCACTGAGAGCAAGATAGATCCCTGTCTAGAGGTCCCTTTTCTTTTATTCGGCTTAGTGTGTGGTTGGTCGCGCCAACCACGGGATTGTCTTGTTCGGGATTATCCAGTAAGGGATGGTTCCGGCTTTGTGTTGCAGGGGAGCGGGCGTACTCCTCGGTACGGTGATCTAGGCCACGTACTGTGACGGGCGATACCCCAGTAGCCCTGCCATTGTATGGAATCCAAACTCCAATAAGTGCCGTACGTATTAGTTGTGCCCAACTATGTTGGAATGTGAGATGTAAGCATTTCAACTATTTCTGTATTTTACTTGAAAACCCTAGACCCTATTATAATATAACTGGATTTCCTATCAAATGTTTTGGTTAGCGTAAGGTAAAAACTTTTCCATGTTTATGTGTGGGAAGTCTTACGTGATACCTTTGTTTTCAAAAGGTTTTGAAGTTAAACAAATTTTAACCCGTTTACTCACACCAGACCCATGTCTGACCCAAGTGTTTATTTTCTGTTTTATTAAACCTTGGGTACTCAATTTTTACGAGTAGCCAAGGGATTCAGGTTTAGCTTTGACGAATTGTGGAGGAGCAATGGAGCAGGAGGCTTCGGCGTTCATAGATATAGTATTCCGCTGTGTTGATATCTGTGTTGGAGTCTTGTATTGTATTTGAGTTGTAATATCTAGACAGATGTTTATAACTGTCTAGTATGTGTTGTATAGTTGTGTAAACTCTGATAAGTGTTGTATACTATGTAACTGTTTATGTTATTAATATAATTTATTCGTTCCGCTGTGAGATCGTTGTTGTTGTTTCTTTCTTTCTTCTCTTCTTTTCTATTTTCTACCCCTTTCTTTCTTCATAATGATGCGATTTTCTGGGCATAGGAAGTCGGGCCGTTACATTTGGTATCAGAGCAGTAGGTTGAGTGAATACCTAGGCTCTGAAGTGGTGTCTATCTTGAGAGCGCGTAATTGTTAGTTATATAAAAATGGTTTTATATTGTGTTAATTGATCGGTTGAGTGGTATATGGATTCTGGTCAATACGAGTAGCTAACGTTATTGATAGGGATCTCTAAACACTTGAACCAGGTCAACGGACACAATATTGTTTTAAAGAGGTAAATGAAATAATTTTACCCAGAAATAATTTCTATATAAAAAGTATCATTTTGAAATATATATATTTATGTATTTCTACCTATTTGTTGGGTTACCTGTTCGGGTTTTCCAATATAAGTTATAAAGGTAGATAAGGTGGTAGTGTGAGTAACACGACTACCAATAGTTAGAATTTGAGTGTTGAGGTTGGAAGTATATCTGACGAGACTGTAGACCTAATACTGTCTCGAGTGAACTTTGTTGTGGTGTAAAGATTTCACCGATATCTGAAGGAAACCAGTTATGGTTTAGAGTTTATCTTTGAAGTTGGATGAATAGAGTAGATCTATTGGATGAGCTGAAGAGAGTGATGATATTTTGGTAACCTCAGGAAGTAGTAGCTGTGTGGTGAGACGCGGTGACTATGGACGTTTCTGAAGATGTTTCTTCTGAAGCAAGTTTAAGGAAGTAGATCTGTTTCGGTGTTGTGGCTGGGTCCAGCGGGGTGTTTCTATTTGCTTTGAGGTCCGAGTTTCTCAAGGAGTTTCGGATAAGAAGTCTTTGGTTTGTGGCAGCAGTGCGGCTCGGAGTATTCTGTGTGTTAGCAGGAAGTTTCTGGCTGAGTAGTTTTCTGAAGTTGGAGTCCAGAAGCAGCTGAGTGAATCCATTTCTTCGATGAATTGGATAGTTAAGTATGAGCTGTTCTAATTTGTGAAGAGAGAACAGTATCTGTGGAAGTTAGGTCGAGTTGATCGCAAAAGAGACTTGCGATTGATTGAGTGTTCTTTTGGGTTATTGGAGATTGAGATTCCGTATCGACTTGATTCGTGGAGTTACCAGAAGTTCAGCTTAGTAGAAGGATGTCTTCTAGAGAAGAATTTGGTGAAGCAGCTCAGGATTCTTTGGAGAAGGATTGATCAGTCCTAATTTTCTGGAGTGAATTATGGATGATCAAGTTTGTGCTCGAGTTTCTCCGATGGCATTCTCATCTATTCCAGATCAGAGTTGTGCAGCGGAAGAAAGATAGCAGCTATTCTAGAATGGAATCAACCGAGAGTTGTAATTTTCTTGGAATAGAGAATTTCTATAGGAAATTCAAGTGTATCTCTAAGTGTGAAGAAATTTTCGGGATTTGGAGATAAGGTTGTCAAGTGCAACTGTTTTGGCTATTCCAGATAGGAGAAGTAGTTCATAGTTCTCTAATGTTTGTGGAGTAGAATTGTGTTCTGGATTTCGGTGATTTTTGGGAAACCATTTTGTTGAGTAGGATCCGGAAATTGGTTTGATATTGGTCTAATCTGTTTCAAGAAGCATCAGCAAGGGTTAAGCTGATCAGGAAGAATGAAGTGACTCAGGATCGTCAAAGGAGTTATGCAGTTAAGAATTGATGGAATTTGGAAATTGATGTTGAAATTGGATATTGTTTAAGTTTTCTCCGATCAAAGGAGATATAAGATTTTGTAAGACTGGAGAGTAAGCTCCGGAAGTATTATGAGATTTTTCTGTGTTCTTTGGAGATTAGATTTTGATCCCCAGAATTGAGTTGCCAGTTCGGATAACTGGAATTCATTTTATTTCACATATCTCTGAGGAATATGTGTATGATTCATCGAGTGATGGAATCAGCAGTTCAGAAGGATACTTGGGATGGTTTTGAGTTAGTCTGATATCTTGTTCAGATTTGTAATCTAGAAAGGAAGGACTTCTAGATTATTGTAGATAGTTAGTTTAGATCCTGTAGAACGAGTCTCCCGGTATATATATATACTTGAGGAAACTCGAGTAAATTCTATCCAGATTTTGACTGGATAGTTAAATTTGTTTGATTTAATTTGTTTGCTATGGTTGTTTGAATATGATTGATATCTATGGTTGCTGTTTAAAATAAAATTTTGCTGGGTTATTAAATTATCTTTGCTTTTAAATTTCGGGGACGAAATTATTTTAAGGGGGGAGGAATGTGATATCCCGGAAATTTGGCAATATCAATTTAATAATCTTTATTAATAATTAAATTGATTTGTTGATTTATTTTATAAATTGACAAGTTTATTCATTTTAAAAGGTTAATAATATTTTAAATTGGCAAATTTATTTCTTTTGAAAACTAATAACATTTTAATTTGGGAATATCTATTCTAAAATTTTTATTAGGAAGATTTATCTTACTAAAAACTAATATAAGTGTTTATATTTATAATGTATATATATATTGGTATATATATATATTGAATAGGGAATCTTTTAATTTAATAAAACTATGTTTTCAAATTATAATATATATGTATATATATATATATTGTTATTTGAAGTTATGTATTAAATCTCAATATGATAATTATCAAAACTAATGTTAAAAGTATTTTCCATTTAGAATATATATATTTGTATATATTGGAATGGAAAGAGTATTGGATTTGAATTTAATTAAGATGTTTTCAAACTTTAATATTTATACAATTTTTAATTTGACAATACTTTTGGAAATGATAATTGAGATTTAAGTAACAAGAATAATTTCTTATTCATTAAAGATATATTTTAGCTTAAGTTTTGAATAAGATTAAATTAAGAAGTTCAATTGTTTTAATATTCTTTCATTTTTAAAATACAAACCTAAGACAAATTTAGTTTAAAAAATATATATATAGTAAAATAAGTTTCTCAAGCATATATAAATATGTTATAAATATTTGATTAAGGTATAAGTTACTTAAATAATAGTTTTCACATTTGTATATTTTTATAGGAATGTAAAAGCTTAATTATAAAAAGACAAATATATCATTTTATACACATAAATATTTCTTAAATACACATATATGACTTAAGTAAATTAATTAAAACAAGAATTTACACTTGTTAGCATTTTAGAGTGGTTTAGTGACATTTGTAAAGATATAAGCCTATGTGTAAGCAAATTAACACTTAAAGAAGACACATGGCTATTTTCTTTGGTAATTAAAGTTTTAAAATTTTAAATATAGAAAAAGATCTGCAATTTTCTTTCTTCAGCTCTAATTTTTCTTCACTCTTCAACTAAAACAATTCGAATCAATGAAAGAAAGTAAAAATAATATAAGCTGGAAATCTAAAAGTAAAAGAAGAAGTAAATCTGGAAACTGGAAATTCAAATGCAAACTGGAAATCAAAGGATCAGGAGATCAAAACTCAACATCAGTTTAAAATCTTCAAACAAATTGAAGTCCAGAATAAGGAAATCAAATTGCAAGTTTATCATTCAGCAAGCAAAAACAAAAGGAGTTCAAAACTGGAAAGCCTGGAAACAAAATCTGTTTTCTGTTTTAAATTACAGGTGAGTAAACAAAA
Source organism: Allium fistulosum (assembly GCA_030737815.1). Classification (NCBI taxonomy): domain Eukaryota; kingdom Viridiplantae; phylum Streptophyta; class Magnoliopsida; order Asparagales; family Amaryllidaceae; genus Allium; species Allium fistulosum. The sequence goes on from CM060903.1 coordinate 541,067,327, forward strand.
CATATAAAAACAATAATATGGTTGCTAGCTTTATTGCATATGATGATTCTATATGAATAAGTTGTTTGAATGATTGATTTTTACTTGGATATATATATATGAATAGCTTTGATTATGTGAATATATCTATATATATATATAAACTGCTCTCTGTTCTAGTTTTCCAGTGAACAAACCACATAACTATGATATATCTCTTAGTGTTTGGATTTGTATTTGAAATATAATATGAAGTATGCTTAAATGATTGTGTGAATGTGTTTGCATGCTGTTATATATATGAATGACTGTGTGTACAATAGTGTAGAGGCAAAAACATGACTCTGTTCATACTCTACAGGTTTAAAAATCTGTTTATAAACTCATATCTACTCATGAAATGAAATTTAGACTATGATTCCTGAAAGTAAAATGACTGTAACTATGTAATACAAAATCTAAAAATGGTTTCAGGTTTATATATTAGATAATTATTTCAAAATAAGGAATTTACAGTAATAATCAATGTAAGTCAGGAAAATCAAATGATTTGATTTCATGTTTTGATTTCATAATTTGATTAGTATTTAGAATTGATGAATTTACATAAAGATTTCATGATTTTTAAACTAGAGAATGTTGTGAAATCGCGAGATGAACGAATTTGGGTTTTTTGTTAATTTCTGGTGATCGGAGGGGAGATGGTCGTCGTGGTTGATGCTGGAGGTGGGTGGAAGGTTGGGTCGCTGGGGAAAAATAGTATAAGGATTTATTGACGATCGTGGTGATCGGAAATGGATGAGATAGGGTTTAACGCTCTGATATTGTCGATGATGTTCATATGGTTTTCGCGGCATCGAGATGGAGTCGAAGGTGATCGCGAGGCGTGTGATGGGTAATGGTAGATGAGGCGAAACTATGGGGAAGATGGCGGAGCTACTCGTGGCAGAGATCGTCAGTGGCGAGTTGATTTTCTGGTGATGAACGTGTTGAGCTGATGGGTTCGATGATCATTTTCAAATTCTCGTTCGAATCGAAACCATCTGGGTGTTCGAACGTGATGTCGTGATGGAAGACGACTTGCCGGAGCATTGATCAGAGTTCGCCGACGACCAGAATAGACGTGCACGTGCACGAGCACGTTCGTGTGCATCTGGAAAGTTTGATTGGAGAAGAAATAGTAGGAGCTCGGGTTTACTTCGGGAAAATTCGAGTTTTACTCGAAGCTGGGTGAGGGGTGTTGGTCGCTTCGAGTTTCTGATGGTTTTACTCGAGGGTTGCCTCGGGGTTTCTAACGATTTACTCGAGTATAGGAAAACAGGCTTAAAGTTTTTAAAGGAAAATGTTTTAAGTTTTTAAAAACAAAGATAAAACAAGTTTTTCTGTAAAACTAAATTGTTTTTTCAAAAATATAAGTTTAAATAAGTTTTTATATTAAATAGATAAGTTAAAAAGGTTGAATAAGTGGGTATTAATAAATGGGGTTTGTTTAAATATTTATTAATAACTTTGAAAAGTTTATTTAAGATTTTAAAGGTTAAATTAGAATGTTTAAATTGTTTAGTTATAATTGATTTCTTAAGTATTTTATTTTAAATAAAGATTAAAGATTTAGATTTGGAAAATCAATTATAATAAGAATTATCTTAAGTAATTAAGAGATTTAATTAATTAAAGATAATCACTTATAAAGTAAAATTATTTGATGAGGTAATTAAGGAAAATTACTGGATATAATTAAGTAAGGGAAGTTATTTAATAAATTAATTAGAGGATAATTATTTTAAGAAAGAAATTAAATAGAAAGTGATTAAGGGTTAATTACCTAGTGTTATTAATTAAATAAATTATTTAATTAAAGGATTAAGATTTATTAATAAGGAAATTAATTATTTGTTAAGGTAATTAATTAAAAAGTAATTAATTTATGGAAGTAATTAAGGGAAGTTAATTACTGGATTATATTAATCAAAGATGATTAATAATTGTGGATTAATTAAGAATAATTACTTAATGTAATTAATAAATAATTAAAGATATAATTAAAGATCATTAATTTATAATTAATTAATTAAGAGTTGATTAATTTAGATTAATTAATCAAATGATAAGTGATAATTGTAATTAATTAAGGATTAAAGTAATTAATTTATAATTAATTAATTAATGAAGTAATTAAAGGTTAATTACTGTATTTGGTTAAGAATAATTAATTTGTGAAATTAATTAAAGATAATTACTTAAATGTAATTAAAGTATAATTAATCAAGGTGATTAATTAAATGGATAATTAGAGAATGATTAATTAATTTATTTGTAATTAATTAATGATTATATAAGTAAGATTTATAATGAAATAATTAATTTAATTTATTTTAAATTAATTAAGAAATGAAGTAATTAATTTAACTCACTTTAAATTAATTAAAGATAGAGATAGTTAATTTAATTCATTTTAAATTAATTATGTTATGATTAAGTAAATCATTGCTTATATAAGAATGGATGACATTGATTGTCTTGAATGGATGTAATCTCATAAATGAGATAAGTAATGTTGTGTGGTATGAATGCTTGGTTGCATTGTGATGGTAATATAGATTAACTATTGTGATGTTGATATGGATTACTTATTTGATTATGAATCATCTGTTTAAATGATAATGTGATTATCAATTGTAACTTGTGAATTATCTATCTGTATAGATAAGTTAAATTGTTTAAACCTTTAAACAACTTGGCCTTAAAAGATACGTTTTGGATTTCGATGAGACCGGGATCGGGTTTCCGTATACCGGTATTCCACGTCTGGAGACCCGAATACCACATCGATCCAAATTAACGATAGGTCGTGAATCTCAAGTGAAGATGAAGATTCAGAGTGCAAGGGTTATTGTCGTTAACTCTGAGGGTGATTTTAAAACGAGTGTAACGAGATAATGCCTTCGGTTTCGTTCGAACCCGGAACGAACTTATATGGATTGAATGCTTTCAGCACATCGTCAGGCGGACGATGAGCATTCTAAGTGATATGTTCTGATTAAAGGTAATCGTAACCTCAAGCCTCATCAACCGGGAATGGCTAAAACAGGGGAGGTGCAGCAAGGCTTCGTGGGTAGCACCCACTGAGAGCAAGATAGATCCCTGTCTAGAGGTCCCTTTTCTTTTATTCGGCTTAGTGTGTGGTTGGTCGCGCCAACCACGGGATTGTCTTGTTCGGGATTATCCAGTAAGGGATGGTTCCGGCTTTGTGTTGCAGGGGAGCGGGCGTACTCCTCGGTACGGTGATCTAGGCCACGTACTGTGACGGGCGATACCCCAGTAGCCCTGCCATTGTATGGAATCCAAACTCCAATAAGTGCCGTACGTATTAGTTGTGCCCAACTATGTTGGAATGTGAGATGTAAGCATTTCAACTATTTCTGTATTTTACTTGAAAACCCTAGACCCTATTATAATATAACTGGATTTCCTATCAAATGTTTTGGTTAGCGTAAGGTAAAAACTTTTCCATGTTTATGTGTGGGAAGTCTTACGTGATACCTTTGTTTTCAAAAGGTTTTGAAGTTAAACAAATTTTAACCCGTTTACTCACACCAGACCCATGTCTGACCCAAGTGTTTATTTTCTGTTTTATTAAACCTTGGGTACTCAATTTTTACGAGTAGCCAAGGGATTCAGGTTTAGCTTTGACGAATTGTGGAGGAGCAATGGAGCAGGAGGCTTCGGCGTTCATAGATATAGTATTCCGCTGTGTTGATATCTGTGTTGGAGTCTTGTATTGTATTTGAGTTGTAATATCTAGACAGATGTTTATAACTGTCTAGTATGTGTTGTATAGTTGTGTAAACTCTGATAAGTGTTGTATACTATGTAACTGTTTATGTTATTAATATAATTTATTCGTTCCGCTGTGAGATCGTTGTTGTTGTTTCTTTCTTTCTTCTCTTCTTTTCTATTTTCTACCCCTTTCTTTCTTCATAATGATGCGATTTTCTGGGCATAGGAAGTCGGGTCGTTACAAGTTCATGGCGAAGTGGAGGCTCGGTGATGGCATGGGTTTGCTTGCAGGAAGGGGGAAGAGAGGATGGTCTCACGTGAAGTACTGGGGAGAGGAAAAGAAAATGTAAAAGATTAGAGAAGAATGAGGACAGAGGAAAGAATTAAAATAGGCTAGAATTAGAATAAGGTAACTTATAATATGAAGGGAAGGGGACAGGGAGACAGACATAAGGAAAACGAAATGACAGAAGAAAAATGGGAAAGGAAAAGGAACGTCACGCGTGATTTCAGAGAATAAATAATAGTAACGGCTATCGGTATAAAAGAAAAAGTGCAAAAGAGATAATAAAAGAAAAGGAAACAGTGGACTGAAGGAAAGGAAGGGTCATAAAAATATAATTGTGACCCTTAAATTCTGGAAAAATATAAAAGCAACGACTATAATTTAGCTGAAAATAATTTATGCCTTGATTGGACATCACGTTTGAATTTTGAAACGGAAAGAAAAAAGTTAAGTCACAATTTATGGTATCGTTATAACCAACGGTTTATTGTTTCGTCACATACCGGTCCCCAAAACACAGAAATAAATATACCACAGAGATCAGCACGACGAGATGATCAAAACGGTATACAGATATCAGTGGTACGATCATCCGATTAAAAGTCGATATTCGGTACCAGAAAATGCTGCTATTTGGCCAGAATTAAGATAAATGGAGCAATAAAAGTCCAAATTTGGAAAAACGAAAGATGACGTCCCACTCAGAAGAGGATTAAGAATTTTCTATAGAAAAATATCTAGGTTTGAAAAATATTTTATTACCATCAATTATTAACTGATTTAAATTGAAATAGAATTTCACAAGAAAATAAACTTTAATATTATCAGATGAAAATTTACCAGTTGCTATGTTGAAATAGACGTATTCCAAATAATAAAATTTTATTTCAAAATTCAATTATTTAAAATTTCACAAAATTTAGTTAAATACGTTATTAAAACTAATAAAATTTACGGGTCGTTACACTCTCCCCCACTCAAAACTTTTCGTCCCCGAAAAGGAAGGAGGTAGGAGAATAGAAACAACCAGAAAAGAAAATAGATTGAAATACCAAATATAATAATTTAATTTAAAACTATATAAATTTAAATTAATTAATATTCAAAAAGTTTGGTTAATCCAATTTATTATATCCATAAAAGTCATTTATAAACTTTGCAAATCAAAATATTTCCATTTATATAATATCTTTAAATTATATATTCAAAGAAACTTATATAAATTTTACTTGAAATATTCATTTGAAACTTCATTTGCAATTCAATTATCTTTAATACTTTAATATTTTTCAAACCCACTTGTACAATTTCTTACTTCCTTTATAAATACCATTTATATGTTTAAATAACACTTTTATAAATATATGAAAATTATTTGAAAACAATTATTTACATCATTAGTTATATTTATAAAGAAGCTATTGAAAACATTAAATCTATGATTCATAAATTTATTAATTTATCTCAAGATACTTTCCAAACATTATTAATAAATCAATAATCATTTCTTTAAATACGCTTTAATTTATTAAATTTCTAAAATATTTAAAACACTAATAATTTACTATTGAACCATGCAGTATATAAATAAAAATATAAAAAAAATATAGTCAACAAGGAAAAGAAGGAGGATTTGGAAAAACAGATGACGGGTGAATGAATAAAGCTGAGCAGATAAGGTAGATTCAAAAGAATGGTATCGGGCAGGAATAATTAATTCAAACCATAAGGATTTCAATTTCAAATATTAATACAAAATTTCTTTGTTGGAAATACTTTTATAATAAAATACCTTTATAATAAAATACTTTTATAACTCGATGTTTCAACAAGTTTATCCTCGTTCCTGTAGATTCTGGCAGTGCGTTGATCAGGCGCAAAACTAGAATTCTCCAGGTACTTAGTAGACCTGTTTCAACACCCAGTGAAAATACTGGAAAAAATAAAAAAAACAGATATGGAAAGTACAATCCAAACAAAAACAAACAAATCATGGATTGCAGATACACAATAGTTACGCCTGGGTCCCCCAGGAAACATCCGTACCTTTTAAGCATTCACTGCCTTGCGAATTTCGCCATGATAACAAAACTGTGGACCGCAGGATACATAACAATGGTTACGCCTGGATCCCCCAGGAAACATCCATACTCCTTAAGCAATCTCTGCCTTGCGGATTACGCCACTAACACGACCATAAATCGCAGATACACAATGGTTACGCCTGGATCCCCTAGGAAACATCCGTACCTTTTAAGCAATCAATGCTTGCGAATTACGCTATGCAGTCGAGTTCATAAGACCATGGGTAACGCCATGGAATTCGAAGGAGACTCGAGTATCATATCCGGAAAACCAAAAAAGAGAATAATATCGATAGAACGAATCCAAGATGTGGCCACAAATCGGATATCAAGCAGAAGGCACTTTCCATATCTTTACTTCGAAAATATGTATCATATAGTACCTTTCAATTTAATTTCAAATATTATACTTATATAAAGTCCATTATATATAAGATTTCATTTTCAAATCAAATACTTTCTGAAATTAATAGTATATCAAATCACACTTATATAGACTTCAATTACATAAGATTTCACTTTTCAAATTGAGTACCTTTTCAAATCAATAGTTTTCGAATCAATTTCATACTTATACAAACCAATTTTATATAAGTTCGATAACTCCCAAATCAAGTATTTAGTAACACAAGGTTCTCAATTTCAATTTGTTTCAATATCAATGTAATTTTCAAAATCATATACGCTTTCACCAAATTATTCTTCCAAATCAAATATCTTTAGTTCCAAAGTTTCCAAAATAATAAATTTAGGAAATAAATCCAAATTTCCAAATCAATATAATTTAGGTCAAACAATTCATTTCCAAAATCACCTTATATTTACATAAAGTCCATCTTATATCAGGATCAAAATTTTCAAAAATAAATTTCGCTGTATGAAAAGCCATATGGGATTTAATATCTTTGCTTTTATGGGTTATATATCTTTGTAATTTAAATTGGAAATTTTCTTCTAGTAAGCAAAGATATTCTAACCCGACAGCTTTCAATTTCAGCGTCAAAATATATCACTGATATTAGAATATAAGATGTACATACGTCATTATTTCACAAAATCACATTTGATCGCTCGCTCGATCACACAAATTCGCTTTCAAACTAGTATTGTCCATTCGACTTCCCTAATGCGTATTTCGATATGGTTTCTCGACTAGAAGCCATCAGTGTCCTTGCATAGCCATATACTATGATAGAGAATTCTAGAATCAAGCCCAAAATCCATATCAAATATTCGCCATCAAGAATTGAATGAAAAATCCTAACACGAAATGGTGTAATTCACCTCGAACTTGTGTACTCAAACCTGGATCAAATTAATTATGCGAATAAAACAGCATACGTACAACTTATATATTTATTCCAACTTGTTAAATATATAGTTTCATAAAGGTGTTACTAAGTTAAAACATTTAAACTAAATTTTATTCAAAATATTTCGAAAACCAAATTCTTTTCAAAACATTTCAAATCTAAATTTCATATTAGAAAATTTTAAAACTGCCTTATTCATTTACTTAACAAAACAGTTTCAATTTATTTAAACCATATTACTACATACTTTAACATACATACCAAACTTATATATTTTATACTTTTCAAAATTTCTTAGCTTTGAAAAGTTAACCTTGATTTGGAAGTGCTCGAACCTTCAAAATAGTTGAAGAAATCATTTTCAAATTCTACAGTTGGAAATCAGCAACAAATCAGTAAATCAATTTCAAAAGATAGGTTTCAAATCCGAAACTCAAGGACTGAACACCGACTCATTTCAAATCGTTTCAAATACATATACATATATCTTTCGAATATCAAATCATACTTCAAAATTTTGAAATCAAAATTGGTTTCGCAAAATCACTCGCGTAGCAATGCTACTAAAGTGGCCTCTCCCCCACTTTGAAACTCGAAAATCAATGTCGATGATGCGTGCACTCATCACCGAAATTATTTTCCAGCGACATAAGTGAGTTCTGGACTTCTATTTTCTCAAACTTCTTTTGAAATTTCTTCGAAATCATTCAAATCGACAATAAATCCACACATGTCGGACTTGAATAGCTCAAAATATCAGATTGTTAATTTAAATTTGGCAAAACTCAACATATACAGTAAATAAATCAATCACAGAATCATAGACATAGAGTTATACAATAATACGCAGCGGAATAGATAAAATAGTAGTTCATGAAGCTACTATATAACATCAGAGTTAAAATAAAATACAACAGAATATCTCAAATACAGTGAAGTCTTCAGTACGAATAGATGACCTCTCTAAACAAATCAACTGGAAAAGCTGAAAGCTGAATCGATAGTTGGATCTCCAAATGAAGCTCCAAACTCCAAAGGTGAGTCTCAAATGCTATATCACTCGGTCTGACCCGAGCGTAAAGCAAAACACAAAACACTCGAGTCAGGATTAACATTCTTATATCAATAAATCCAACTCAAGTGAAATATCAACTGAAATACAAGTAACTTAAAGGATGTTTGGGATAACCATCCTCTAAGGATCTTCGGAACTATCTACAAGGTGGAAATATACACTATAACACCGTGGTCATTTCTATTTAATTTATACTTCAAACCCAAATATCATTTCATTTCAAATATATCTATTTTCCAAAATAGTATCTATAGGTTGAATAATTTATAAAGTAAAGTATTTATAATTTCCTCAAGTCTCACAAATCGATTCAAATCAACTCAAATTCCAATTTCAAATTTATTCAAAGCTCAATTCATCAATTCAATTCGGTTCTAAATAGACCATTTAAATTTTCAATATATTTCCAAGCTTTAGTATTCAACATTTTCAAAGTTAAATTTAACAGTTTCATATAGCTCTTGATTTAACTTCATTATTATTTAATCAGGAATATTCACTTAATAAATTCAATGTCATTTAACTAGCCTTAAATTACATTTTTACTAAATATTTCCTTAAATTTATTTAAACAAGAAATATTCATTAAATTACTTAAATCAAACCCAAGTTATAAATCATATCTTAAATCTCAATTTCAATAAGTTTCAAATCAGTTTAATTAAATAAAATTATCTTCCCAACCTTAACTTATTCAAATTATTACCAAAATCTATTTTGAAACATAAATTTAAATGCTTAACCACATTATATGTATTAAATCAATCTTAATTAAATTCAGTCTATATATATATATATCATTACCATTTATATATAATAATTTAAGAATCAACATTTATTAAAACCATATATTTCTTCCTAAATCCATAGAATTTATTTTCAAAATATTTATATATATGGACCAACGGTATCTGTATATATATTTATCATATGGTAAAGTGATACGAATATTTATCATTTCAATCCGTAATTTAAATATATACGGGTAGATATCATTTCAACCCGTAATCCCAATTCAATTCAAATGAAAATCGCTTGGGTTTATCATTTCAACCCATAACGATTTTCTCCTATTCTAAAGTCCGTTCGGGTATGTATCATTTCAACCCATAGTGAATTCTATACTAACAGGGAACTTGCAGAGTGATAACAGATAATATAAAATACAACAACAGGCATATATCATTAATAACAATATAATATAAACAACAGGATATGGTGTCATATCCCACAGGTGAACAGTTACAGATAATAGCATATATAACAATTTAAATGTCTACAACAGCATATTTCAATTGTTGTTTCAATTGAAATCAAATTTAATAAATATAAGAACGTAAATCGTGAGTGATTGCTCACATTTCGAGGCTAGATAGATTTGGCAAAGAATTGAGATGAGTTACGGATCCAAGCACGAATTCCAAATCAAAACTGGATTGGCACGAATTCGACGTACAAGCTGATAGATAAGAAATCGATGGGAATGAATTCAAATCAATTTTGATGTAAACTAAAATATATACATTATTTGTTAAAATCAATTTCCATTTAAAGCACAATATATATATATATATATATATTTAAAGTCTTAGAAATTCGAAATCAAAAATATCTATAAAAATCAAAAATAAAATAGAAATGTAGACCACTAACTATATACATGATAGACTTACATAGAAAAAAATAAAATATATGCAAATTCTTAGATCAAAATGTATACCAACTCATCATATTACTGTAAACAACAATTGAAATACATAATGTAAATTAGTATATATAGAACCAAACTCACTAAAATAGTATTCTAATAACAAATATATATATTTTGATTCGGTACGTCAAATATATATACATTTAAAATCTCATATACTATGGACAAAACTGTAAACATATATGTACGGCCCTGATAAAACTCATTTAACCTTTGCCTATAATAACTTACTTCATTACATAAAACAATTTGTAACCAATACAACATCTTATGTATGCAGATCACATAAATATTCAAGATCAAAATCACATATGCAGACAACTCCCAAACTCATAAATATAACTTGCTTTATATAAAATAAAATATACTCCTATATATGAACAACAGGAAAACCTTCATAACATAATAAAGTACTTTTTCCAAAGAAGCCACAGGCTGATGTACACAGAGACCAAATATATTTATGTTATTATTATTATTTTTAATATTATTATTATGTATATATACTAATATGTAATGTTATTTGCATATGAACACTACTGGCAATTAATACATATATATATCTTACCATCACAATATCCGCAGTCTTACAAATAAATATATAATATTCTCATAACAGACTTTACATAATAACTTACATATATTAACCAAGGCAGATGTACTACTTATATAAAATATATATCATATAGACTATATTTGATAAAATCCTAGCTAGTATATACATAGGAATGCATTGACATCTTTCCAAATTTAAACATAGATTCCAACACACTTATCCCTGTATACAACAGGTATGTAGACTACCACAGAAAATGCAGGTTTTATTTATGTCCAAATATATGGATTAACTCATACCTAACTTAGACTATGCTCAAATAAACATACAAAAGGAAAATGATATACATTAATTGCCACAGAAAAAAATTTGTAATATATATATAAACATAACATATAAATATTACCTGAAAATACAAAAGGAAAGCGCGCACTTCTCGGCCAAAAGATAACTCGCAACATATATGGCGGAGGAAGGTTGAGACAATGATGGGTAGGCGTGGCACACGAGGCGGAGGTTTGCTGGGTGCCAGGGAGTTGCTCGCGCGGAGGAGAGGAGGAGAGTCTGGGCTTGCGATAGTGGCCAAGGCATTAGTTGATGGCCGAGGGAGGGAAGGGTACGGCGGTTGGCAGGGGATGATCGGTGCGGAGGAGTTCGTGGCGAAGTGGAGGCTCGGTGATGGCATGGGTTTGCTTGCAGGAAGGGGGAAGAGAGGATGGTCTCACATGAAGGACTGGGGAGAGGAAAAGAAAATGGAAAAGATTAGAGAAGAATGAAGACAGAGGAAAGAATTAAAGTAGGCTAGAATTAGAATAAGGTAACTTATAATATGAAGGGAAGGGGACAGGGAGACAGACATAAGGAAAACGAAATGACAGAAGAAAAATGGGAAAGGAAAAGGAACGTCACGCGTGATTTCAGAGAATAAATAAAAGTAACGGCTATCGGTATAAAAGCAAAAGTGCAAAAGAGATAATAAAAGAAAAGGAAACAGTGGACGGAAGGAAAGGAAGGGTCAGAAAAATATAATTGTGACCCTTAAATTCTGGAAAAATATAAAAGCAACGACTATAATTTAGCTGAAAATAATTTATGCCTTGATTGGACATCACGTTTGAATTTTGAAACGGAAAGAAAAAAGTTAAGTCATAGTTTATGGTACCGTTATAACCAACGGTTTATTGTTCCGTCGCATACCGGTCAAAACACAGAAATAAATATAACGCAGAGATCAGCACGATGAGACGATCAAAACGGTATACAGATATCAGTGGTACGATCATCCGATTAAAAGTCGATATTCGGTACCAGAAAATGCTGCTATTTGGCCAGAATTAAGATAAATGGAGCAATAAAAGTCCAAATTTGGAAAAAACGAAAGATGACGTCCCACTCAGAAGAGGATTAAGAAATTTTCTATAGAAAAATATCTAGGTTTGAAAAATATTTTATTACCATCAATTATTAACTGATTTAAATTGAAATAGAATTTCACAAGAAAATAAACTTTAATATTATCAGATGAAAATTTACCAGTTGCTATATTGAAATAGACGTATTCCAAATAATAAATTTTTATTTCAAAATTCAATTATTTAAAATTTCACAAAATTCAGTTAAATACGTTATTAAAACTAATAAAATTTACGGGTCGTTACATCAAATTTTCCAATTCCAATTCTCAATAAAATATTCAATTCAATATCGCCTCCAATCCATGTTCGAATTATCAATTTAAATTTCTCCAAATTCAACATATTTCAAAGTTATATTTCAAACAACTTAAAATAACTCAATTCTGACAAATTTCACTTTTTATTCCAAATTCAACTTTGAAATTTCGATTATATCCTTTTTGACAATACCTTTAAACCAATTCCAATTTTATGATAACTTGAATTTCGATAATAATTCAATTTGTATAAATCAAATTTTATTTCAAAATATCATATAAAGGATTCAAAATTTAAAGCTTTAAAATCATTTAATTTAACCAATCCGATGTCCGTATATAATTCTCTACCCTAGGGTTAAGTGATACGGATATTTATCATTTCAATTCGCAGTTTACAATGTTACGGTTATATATCATTTCAAACCGCAATCCCGAAAAATCCATAAAATCTCTCGAGTCTATCATTTCAACCCATAACGATTTTTCCCAAATCTGTTGATCATTCGGGTATGTATCATTTCAACCCATAGTGAACTTGCAATATTATAACAATATAAAATGCAGCATCCAGACATCCAATATCAACAAATCAAACATCATCACAATCATCATCCAAATCAATCAATAAATATCAATATGGAACTGATATTCAATAACAGGTATTTAACTGGCAATTTATATTCAACACAGGTATTTACTGGCAATTTATATTCAATAATAAATTAAATAACGATTAATTCAAATGTATTCGGATTAACTGAGATGATGATTTAAAATATACCAGACGGTCATACATAAATTTCTAATCACATCAAACATTAACTTAACAACCATAAGAAATTTTAGAAGTTGTGAGTGGGTTAAAACACTCACCTTTGAATTTAAATTCAAAATTAGTCCAAAATTTGAATGGTCTCAGAATTCGTCCAAACCAGCGTCAAAATGTCCAGAATTTTGATATGATCTCAGTGGATCGAACCGCGCATGAATTGGACCTTGTATGCGAAAGTTATTCGAGTTAGAAGATTATACAGTTTTAAGCTAAATAAAGAAAAGAAACGAACCAATCAGGGCATGCCACGTCACGAACCTTTCTTCCAGAAACCCATCACGCGCACGAATATAATGCTACAAGTCACGAACGAAGCCGCATCGCTCTTCATCGTCGTTCGCCAACGTACACGCCTTCGGTAACGCCGCAACCACGCGCGACCACTCCCCAACACGCCGCGACCTTCCCCTAGCCACGACGACCCCCGAACATCCACCGTTCGCCCAAAAATTTTGAGCAGCCGCCACCACCACTACAAACCCTAATCAATTGATGTCGATGATCAAGCCAAAGGTTCGACGAACGGTTAGCATAGATGAACTACGCACGGCCATCTCCACCCATCCATACCGACGATTCGACGATCAGTCGAAGTTGATCGGAAGGTGATGAACGACCAAGAATAGTTCATCGAATTCTGGGCACATAGAAACTCAGATCAAGAAACCAATGGCTGATTTGACTTGCGCTCGTCGAGAGCTTCAAATCGATATAAAATTCGATATAGTTTGTGGAGTTTGAAATTTTGATTTGGTTTTTGGTTTGAAATTGGATCTAGAATTTGTTTGTCTGCCATTGGAATGAGGAGTTGAGAAAAGAAATGTACGTACAGACAACAATGAAATAAGAAATGACCTAGTGTTTATAACAAGCTATTTATAGGCGAAGCTGAAATAGAAAAGAATAGATCAGATTGATTGAACGATAAAGGACCCGAAAAGCCCGTTCTGTCTCCGGAACGAAATTGGGTCAACCCATATATCAAAATAGATGTTTTCGATAATTTTAAATTCAATGGAAGAGGTTTCACGTCCTAATTCCATCGTATGAAGAAGTTATGCCAAAATCAGTTTATTTTAAATTGATTTCAATTGATTTCAATTAAATTGATTTCAAGGCGTTTCAAGCCCGTACGATCAAATGACAAGTCCGATCGTTACGAAACTTGAAATCTTATAATAATTCACTGTTACGGATCCGATGAAACTGGTTTCATCGAAATACGAGTTAGTGGCCAAAATGTCTATTTTTCAATTAATTAAATAAATTAATATTAAATTAATTAAATCTCATTTTCAGTTTAAATTTTAATAATTTACAGCTTCTATCGTTTTTGATTTCTCAATCACTTACAATAATCTAAACAAATTTAGATGTCAATTTAAAGTTGATTAATCCATCAATTACAGTGTTTAATTTCAATTTCATTAAATTCAGAAATTATAAATTAAATTTTCAGTAATTTCACCTAATTGACCTTCATCCTATTATTCAATCCATTTTTATCAAATTGATGAAATTAACATTGGTTTATGGTCTATTACATTAATATTCTCAAATTTCATCTTAATTTCTATTTATGTAAAATTTAAATATTTCATTTCATTTAATTGCAATTAATCCAATTATTATAATTTTAAATTCAAATTAATTAATAAATCTCAATTTCCACTCTTTTTATTCAATCAATTGTCATAATATGAATAAAATTAACATTATTTTCAAATATTAACTAAATTTTCATTAACATAATTTTTAATTACATTTATTGAAATTTATTTCCAATTTAAATTAACAGGCTAAATAAATAGGTAATATACAATAATTGTTACCATTATCTTCTAATTACACTTATAAGTTATTATTAACAAACAAATGTTACAATTGCTTACATAACGCTGTTTTTATCCAATTATCATAAATTATATACTGATTCATCAATTAGTCCAATATCTACATTTGTTTCCCTATATTCAATTCATAGCCAAGTATAACATTTTACACTATTTCATTTATCGTAATTTCATCCAATTAGTTAATATTTAACTTTAATTAACCATGTTACTTTTCATTTTGTTATTATTTCACTACTAAATCTCCAATTTTTATTTCTTCCAAATTTAATTATCAAAATCGTATTAAATTAACACATTTAAATTATCGAAAATTTACGGGTCGTTACACTCTCCGCCACTCAAAATTTTTCATCCCCGAAAAGGAAAAAGAAGGAAAGAGAAGAAATTAAGAATCAATATACCTTATTCAAAATATTAAGTTTATAAAAAAATAAATTTACAACTCAAATAACTTAAATATAATATATCAATTTATAACAATTTAAATCCTCTTTACTCAAATTAATATAGTTTGAATAGTATTTCATAAAATTTTCCAAGTCCAAAATTTATGAAAAATTTCGGCATAGTCTCCTTTGTACGGAGAGGCTCGGGAGAAATTATAATATCAATAAAACAATATATAACATATAATTTCCAAAATAATATATCCCAACACGGGAAAATAATACAATATCGCTAGAAAACCGAAATCCGAGAACGTACCTATTTGTCGAGCAAACAACGCTTAATTATGAAACCAGAAGCAGTAGCTATTGCTTCCATAACCTGTATTTCACTTATATAATCCAAAAGAGTTAGTCATTATATAAAATTAAATATTTAAAGTTGTTTCAACCACTAACAAACAAATCTATATAAAGCAACAATCACTTGCAACCATTATAGAGTCATCATATGAAATCAAATACCAATCAACTATCCATCCATGTCAACCAAAACAAATAGTTTGTTCGGGCTTAGGCACATTCAAATTGCATAGAATGACAAATAAACTACAAAGTGCACCATTTACTCAACAGTCTTAGATGAAACTAAATAGATTATTCATACATACAAACAATTAGAAGTATCCTTGCCCAAACAACCCATAAACCAAAAAAACAACAAATTCTAACATTATTTAAGTTTATTCTTATAAATTTCCTTCACAACATTTGTTGTTTATCCCCTTTTTTCTTTTCATTCAGTGATTTCTTTCTTTAATTTTACACTTGCTTCTTACAAAATTTTATTCCCATTCATCCATTCAGTGTTTATTTCATTTATTTGCATTTATACTTACATAAATTCATTTCCATTTATTTATATCATGTAAATTATCTTTTTATTGCATTACATTCATTCATTACTTAATTTCATTTATTTACATTCATTTATCAATAATATTCATGTTCCATCCAATTTCTTAGCATTTCAATTCATTTACTTAAGTTTATAATCATTTATTTATAATACTTACCTTTCTGTTATATTTAATTATAGTAACACTTCAATTATAACTTAAGTTTATAACAATATATCATCAATTCTTATTTATTAAAGGACTTCATAAATACTTTCATTGCCTTAAGTTTTACTTGCATAATGAACTATTACATTTTCTTATTAAACATTATAACTTTTAATATTTGGTAAGTCATATATACATGCTTTTAAGAATGCAATTGAGAGTTATACAAGTTTGACTCATTTCTTTTAATTAATTTAATGTTCAATAATCATATCCTTTTATTTACAGGTTACAAGCTTCAAATTTCTTGTATATCTCATTTATAACTAAGCATTCAATTTCTTATTTTCATTTTAGAGGTTCCAATTATTAAATATTTAAATTCCCATTTAATTAATTAAATCCCTAATTCATAGAAATTTTAAGAACTAAATGCCGGGTTCCGTTTCAAATCATTTAAAAATAATAGATAGATGTATACACTTACAATTTGTATATCCAATTATATTTAAACAATTTGAAATTTATATTTGTTTGTCAAAATAAATCTGTAGTAAAACTACTACAGTTTCCTTCCCACTTCGAAACTCAAAAATGAATGTCGATGATGCATGCACTCATCACCGAAATTATTTTCCAACGACAGAGAAGGGAGTATAGAACTTATTTCTTTTCAAAATTTCTTTAAAACAATCCTTTCAAATTATATCGAAATATTTATATCAGAAAATACTTCTAAATAATATTATTATTATATTCCAAAAGTATTCGGAAGAAATTTTCGAACCCCGGAACTTAAGTCCTACATTTTCCAAATTATGTTTATCTTATTTCAAATCTTGTTTCCAACCTATATTTATAAATTTCACTACCTAACAACCAATATATTACAACCAAATATATAGTTTTTAAATCATTATTTTATATATAAAAATATACAATAGGCAAAAATTATTTCATTTACCTATATTTCAAAACAAATATTGTGTCAGACTGTCTTATTAAGTGTTTAGAAATCCCTATCGATGTCATAGCATCCTAT
This sequence comes from Allium fistulosum, assembly GCA_030737815.1. Lineage (NCBI taxonomy): Eukaryota > Viridiplantae > Streptophyta > Magnoliopsida > Asparagales > Amaryllidaceae > Allium > Allium fistulosum. Next base: position 541,084,969 of record CM060903.1, read on the forward strand.
GCATCAACCAGAATTTATAAATACAAAACGGAACAAATTAACACAATATCAAAACATTTAATAACACTAACAAATACGCTCTCTCATATTTATACACTCAGCGACTCATCATAGGGTATTACTACCTTATTAATAAAGAGTCAGACCCCACAAAGCTAAGGTTTTCGCTAAACCAAAGCTCTGATACCAACTGTAAAATCCCACCTTTTTGGACGTTTTAAGCAGACACACTTGTCGACTCAAACCATACAGAAGGGCGGATTGTTATTGGGGTAAATAAGAAAAAGAGAAAGAAATAAAACAAATACAGAATCTCACAGCGGAATGACAAAATATAATAATCAAATAACAGTTCATGAAGCTGTTTACAAAACATTTGATAATATCTATACAACACAGAATCAGAGTTACACATATCAGAGATAAATAAATAAATAACAATGCAGCGGAACAGTATAATGTAGTGGAATAATATAGTAAATAATAATACAATCTTCGTCTACGTTCTCCAGAAACAAGTCTTCAAATCTGGAAATGCTCAGGCTGACCCGAGCGAATTGAAAAGATAAAACACTCGTGTCAGAACTTAAAGATCTTATTTAAGTTAAATCAACGGTAAATAAATATGAGTGTAAACGGCGTCGGAGATGTTTACGGGGTTTGACATCTCCTATCCAGTGTCTAACGTGAGTGTAGTAACTTAAGAGATGTTCGAGATTCACATCTCTTAAGGATCCATTAAACTATCTACTATGTAGTACAATACGCTATTATAATATGTTTACAGTAATATAAGGCTTTACATTTTCCACCTTAACACATTTTTTATTTCCTATAGTCTATATAGTACCGTAATCTCCCTCGTACTGGGCGTCGTCAGAGGGCACTCCATAGGTATGGTTCAAAACAAACTCGTAGAAGGCGCGCTAGGGTAGGTGACACGGCACAACTAGGCAATGCCAGGGTAGATATACCAATTACACTTCCGGACCGGTGGTAACGCATAGCAGCCACTACCGCCAACCTCGAAACACACTCCCGAGTAAAATCGAAGGGTGGCCACCGAATAAATCACAAAGTCAGAATATTGTATCGATGGAATGTGTTCGATCAGAGGAGCTACCTCATTAGCCCGTCGATTGCTCCTGTTTTAGCCACCTTATGCCAACTCACGGGAGTCGGGTCCACGTATATACCTTATATAGGATCGTCGCCACCATCCTACTTCATTCTGGAATCTCCACCGCGTACACAGTTGTCAAAGTGGTTTTCGGTATCGACAGAGAGTATGCCCATATCCGATCCCGAACTCTTTAACAACCAATCGCTTATTACACACCGGATGGTTCTTTTACATTTCCAAACCATTTCATAATTGTTATCAAAATATCATATTCAATTCAAATCATATCACTTTCGAAATCATTACTTATTTTCGAAATCATATTTACCTTTGAAATCATAGTTCGATAATTATATTTCCTTTCAAAGTCAAATTCACAAGTTACATCAAAATATCGTATTCTCAAACCGGTTAAGCTCTTACTTCAAAGTCATCTTTTAAATTTATTATGACATTTAAATTCCAACTTAGGTTATAATGTCGCTTAACCTCATTCACTTTAAAAAAATCGAGAATTTGAATATAAACCCATCCATTTTACATAGTTTGGAATTTAGAAGAAAATAGTTTAAATTGTTGTAAATAGTTATAAATAGTTAATATAGATTTAAATTAGATTAAATGTAATTGAAATAGATTAAATAGCTTTAAAATAGATTAAATAGATTTAAAATAAGTTAAAACATGTTAATTAGTTTAAAAGTTGAAAATCTTAATAATTAAAGTCTTTAAAATAATATATTTTAAAATAGTTTATATAAAAATATGAAGTTGAAGATTTATATCAATTTAAACTATTTATTCCATTCCAGTACATTTGGACCATTTCAATATCCCAAACCCAAATTCAAATTTTCCCATTCCAATTCTTAATAAAATATTTAATTCAATATCGACTCCAATCCATGTTCGAATTATCAATTTAAATTTCTCCAAATTCAATATATTTCAAAGTTATATTTCAAACAACTTAAAATAACTCAATTCTGACAAATTTCACATTTTATTCCAAATTCAACTTTGAAATTTCGATTAAATCCTTATTGACAATACCTTTAAACCAATTCCAATTTTATCATAACTTGAATTTCGATAATAATTCAATTCATATAAATCAAATTTTATTTCAAAATATCATATAAAGGATTCAAAATTTAAAGCTTTAAAATCATTTAATTTAACCAATCCGGTGTCCGTATATAATTCTCTACCCTAAGGTTAAGTGATACGGATATTTATCATTTTAATCCGTAGTTTACAATGTTACGGTTATATATCATTTCAAACCGCAATCCCAAAAAATCCATAAAATCGCTCGAGTCTATCATTTCAACCCATAACGATTTTTCCCTAATCTATTGATCATTCGGGTATGTATCATTTCAACCCAAAGTGAACTTGCAATATTATAACAATATAAAATGCAGCATCCAGACATCCAATATCAACAAATCAAACATCATCACAATCATCATCCAAATCAATCAATAAATATCAATATGGAACTGATAATCAATAACAGGTATTTAACTGGCAATTTATATTCAATACAGGTATTTACTGGCAATTTATATTCAATAATAAATTAAATAACGATTAATTCAAATATATTCGGATTAACTGAGATGATGATTTAAAATATACCAGACGGTCATACATAAATTTCTAATCACATCAAACATTAATTTAACAACCATAAGAAATTTTAAAAGTTGTGAGTGGGTTAAAACACTCACCTTTGAATTTAAATTCAAAATTAGTCCAAAATTTGAACGGTCTCAAAATTCGTCCAAACCAGCATCAAAATGTCCAGAATTTTGATACGATCTCAGTGGATCGAACCGCGCGTGAATTGGACCTTGTATGCAAAAGTTATTCGAGTCAGAAGATTATACAGTTTTAAGCTAAATAAAGAAAAGAAACGAACCAATCAGGGCATGCCACGTCACGAACATTTCTTCCAGAAACCCATCACACACACGAATACAATGATACAGGTCACAAACGAAGCCACCCCGCTCTTCATCGTCGTTCGCCAACGTACACGCCTTCGGTAACGCTGCAACCACGCGCGACCACCCCCCAACACGCCGCGACCTTCCCCTAGCCACGACGACCCCCGAACATCCACCGTTCGCCCAAAAAATTTTAGCAGCCGCCACCACCACCACATAACCCTAATCAATTGATGTCAATGATCAAGCCAATGGTTCGACGAACGGTTAGCATAGATGAACTACGCACGGCCATCTCCACCCATCCATACCGACAATTCGACGATCGCTCGAAGTTGATCGGAAGGTGATGAACGACCGAGAATAGTTCATCGAATTCTGGGCACATAGAAACTCAGATCAAGAAACAGATGGTTGATTTGACTTGCGCTCGTCGAGGGCTTCAAATCGATATAAAATTCGATATAGTTTGTAGAGTTTGAAATTTTGATTTGGTTTTTGATTTGAAATTGGATCTAGAATTTGTTTGTCTGCCATTGGAATGAGGAGTTGAGAAAAGAAATGTACGTACAGACAACAATGAAATAAGAAATGACCTAGGGTTTATAACGAGCTATTTATAGGCGAAACTGAAATAGAAAAGAATAGATCAGATTGATTGAACGCTAAATGACCCGAAAAGCCTGTTCTGTCTCCGTAACGAAATTGGGTCAACCCATATATCAAAATAGATGTTTTCGATAATTTTAAAATCAATGGAAGAGGTTTCACGTCCTAATTCCATCGTATGAAGAAGTTATGCCGACATCAGCTTATTTCAAATTGATTTCAAGGCGTTTCGAGCCCGTACGATCAAACATAAAGTCCGATCGTTATGAAACTTGAAATCCTATAATAATTCACTGTTACGGATCCGTTGAAACTGGTTTCGTCGAAATCCAAGTCAGTGGCCAAAATGTCTATTTTTCAGTTAATTAAATAAATTAATATTAAATTAATTAAATCTCATTTTCAGTTTAAATTTTAATAATTTACAGCTTCTATCATTTTTGTTTTCTTATTCACTTACAATAATCTAAACAAATTCAGATGCCAATTTAAAGTTGATTAATCCATCAATTACAGTGTTTAATTTCAATTTCATTAAATTCAGAAATTATAAGTTGAATTTTCAATAATTCCACCTAATTGACCTTCATCCTATTATTCAATCCATTTTTATCAAATTGATGAAATTCAAATTGATGAAATTGACATTGGTTTATGATCTATTACATTAATATTCTCAAATTTCATCTTAATTTCTATTTACGTAATATTTAAATATTTCATTTCATTTAATTGCAATTAATCCAATTATTATAATTTTAAATTCAAATTAATTAATAAATCTCAATTTCCACTCTTTTTATTCAACCAATTGTCATAATATGAATAAAATTAACATTATTTCCAAATATTAACTAAATTTTCATTAACATAATTTTTAATTACATTTATTGAAATTTATTTCCAATTTAAATTAACAGGCTAAATAAATAGGTAATATACAATAATTGTTACCATTATCTTCTAATTACACTTATAAGTTATTATTAAAACAAATGTTACAATTGCTTACATAACACTGTTTTTATCCAATTATCATAAATTATACACTGATTCATCAATTAGTCCAATATCTACATTTGTTTCCCTATATTCAATTCATAGCCAAGTATAACATTTTACACTATTTCATTTATCGTAATTTCATTCAATTAGTTAATATTTAACTTTAATTAACCATGTTACTTTTCATTTTGTTATTATTTCACTACTAAATCTCCAATTTTTATTTCTTCCAAATTTAATTGTCAAAATCGTATTAAATTAACACATTCAAATTATCAAAAATTTACGGGTCGTTACATTCACCTTTTTACAAATCATTAAAAGATTGGTGAGACCGTCGATTTATTATAGAAATCAATTGAAGTGGAGTTATGGGATGCTCCAGAGTAAAAAGAACCCGAATGAGAAAGACAAGGATGGATTTCAGAACAAGTGGGAGAGTTCCAACAATTCAAAGGAAACCGAATCAAAGAGAAAGAGATTCAAGCTCAAACGAAAATGATTCTGTAATTAAATCTTCTATATATGCTAAGCTTTGCCTAAAACCAGAGCTTTGATACCACATGTAACATCCTAAAATTTTGAACTATTCGCATCCATACATGTCGGATTTGAATTGCTCAAAATATTAGATTGTTAATTTAAATTTGGCAAAACTCAGCATATACAGTAAATAAATAATTACAGAATCACAAACACAGAGTAATATAACAATAATGCAACGGAAACAAAATAATAGTAGTTCTTGAAGCTACTATATATATATATATAACAGAGTTAAACAAGATACAACAGAAGTCACGAATACGTAGATGTCTCAATACAATAGTCAGATACAAGATCTGAATACATCACTGGAATCAACTGAAATACTGAAAGCAGAATCGATAGATGGATCTCCAAGCGAAGCTCCAACTCCAAAGGTGAGTCTCGAATGCTGGTACACTCAGTCTGACCTGAGCGAAAAGCAAAACACAAAACACTCGAGTCAGGATTAACATTATTATATCAATAAATCCAACTCAAGTGAAATATCAACTGAAATACAAGTAACTCAAAGGATGTTTGGGATAACCATCCTCTAAGGATCCGTTAAACTATCTACTATGTAGTACAATAAGCTATTATAATATGTCTATAGTAAAGTAAACTATTAAAATAGCATTAAGGCTTTACATATTCCACCTTAACACATTTTATATATTCCCATAGTCTATACAGTACCGTAATCTCCCCCATAATGGGCATCGTCGGAGGGCACTCCATAGGTTTGGTACAAAACAAACTCGTAGAAGGCGCGCTAGGGTAGGTGATACGGCACAACTAGGCAATGCCAGGGTAGATATACCAATTACACTTCCGGGCCGGTGGTAACGCAGAGCCCCAGCAATCGCCCACCTCGAGCCACACTCCCGAAAATCCGAAGGTGCGCACCAAATCAATCACAAAGTAATAGGATGGTATACGATGGAGTGTGTCCGATAAGAGGAGCTACCTCATTAGCCCGTCGATTGCTCCTGTATTAGCCACCTTATGCCAACTCACGGGAGTTGGGTTGTAACGACCCGATATTTCAACCATTCGCATCCATTATAAGTGTATAGGTAGACACTCATGCCGGAGTTGAATTGCTCAAAATACCGCGTTGTAATTAAAATTTGGCAAATCTCAGAATATACAGTAAATAAATATAATCACAGATCACAGACACAGAGTAAAATAATGCAGTGGAAGTAAAAGAAATAGTAGTTCATGAAGCTACTATGAAAATATATCAGAGTTACATAAGATACAACATAAGAAATAAAGTACAGCAGAAGTCTCAATACAATAACCAAGTACAGGCTGAATAGAACAACGGAACCGAAGTTGATAGAACAAGACTAGCAAATAATCTCCAGCGATTCAAATCTCCAGAAGGTGGAAATCCAAATCTGTGAATACTCAGGCTGACCCGAGCGTAAAGCAAAACACAAAACACTCGAGTCAGGACAATATATACTTATATAATGTAAACCAACTTAAGTGAACTGTAATAAAGGTACAAGTAACTTAGAAGATGCTTGGGACCGCCCATCCTCTAAGGATCCGTTAAAATATCTACTATGTAGTAATATTCGCTATTATAATAATGTCTAATAAGTAAAGTATAATCATATAGAAAATAGCGTTAAGGGGATGGAGAACCTTAACGCGGTCGGATCTTAAAATCATAATCGTAGTAAAGCTCGATATGGTAGGTGACACGGCACAACTAGGCAATGCCAGGGTAGATATACCAATTACGCACACGGACTGATGGATACGCATAGCAGCCACTACCGTTCCACCTCGAACAACACTCCCAAATCGGAGGATGGCCATCTAATCAATCACAAGTAAGAGTATAATATCGAAGAAATGTGTCCGAGAAGAGGTGCTACCTCACTGGTCCGAGATCGCTCCTGTTTTAGCCACCTTATGCCAACTCACGGGAGTTGGGTCCACGTAACATACCTTAAGAACGTCGCCACCATCCTACTTCATTCTGGAATCTCCACCGCGTACACGGTTGTCAAAGTGGTTTTCGGTATCGACAGAGAGTATGTCCATATCCGATCCCGGTCTCTTTGCCAACCAATCGTTATTATAACCCGTGGTTATAACTTTTAAAAATAGTTTATGTTTCAGATCAAAATACATCCTTTAAACCATTTCAAAATCATATCATTTATTTCAAACTAATACATACTTTCAAATCCAAAACATATCTATTCAAAACCAATTCAAAAATATATCATTTCCATTTCAAAACCAATTCAATAATATATCATTTCAATAAAACCCAAATTTCAAAATCACTGAATATTTCCTTTAATTTATTAAACTTGAAATCTTCCTTTAAATTATCATAGCATTTTGGTAATGTAACCTTAAGGAATCATAGCATTTTTGGAATGTAATACTTCCCAATTTAACATTTTATATAATCAAAGTATTTATATACTTACAAATATTTAACATGGTCATTTTATCATAGCCTTATAGTTAAATAAACTTTGTTACTGTAATATCCAATTTAATGCTAAAATTCTTATGTTAAGTTAAGAGTACCTTATTAACTTACATTATCATTACAATAAAGAAACTTTATTATTTTAGTCATTAAAATATGTCATTTACATTAATTAAAACTTACATATTAAATGTACTTTTTAACTTACATTCCTATTACAGTAAAGAGCATTTATCATTTAATCAATATTACACTAATTAAACTTACATTATCGAATGTACGTTTTAATTTACGTTTTATTTCAAAAGGGGCCTTTATTACTTTAAATCAATATTACACAAATTAAGACCTACATGTTTCTTTCATTAATTAAGACTTTACATGTTTCTTTCAGTAGGTAAAACTTTACATATTTCTTTCATTAATTAGAACTTTACATGTTTCTTTCATAAATTAAACTTTACATATTTCTTTCATTAATTAGAACTTTACACGTTTCTTTCACAATAAATTTCTTATAATTAAATCCAATTTTCAACAATTTACTTAATAAGTTTAAGTGTAAAAGTTCCAATTCTTCATATTTCAACAAATAGACTCAACACTTCAAATTTAAATTACCATTTCACAATTTAACAAAATTTCCAATTTTATTTAATTAACTTAAACCTTTAATTAAAACCAAATTTCACATTTCCTAGTCAAGTTATATTTTAAAAGATCACTTTTAAACATTCATTTATTTAACCACTTAAATTCATAGAAAAATCAATAATACTTAATAATCACTTAAATTCAAATTTAATCAAATTATCGTATTTACCATTTCCAAATAAAATTTAATATCCATTTTATTTATATAACTTAAATATCATTTTTAACCAAAATTCCAAATTTCCAACTTAAGTTATATTTCAAAAATCCAGTTAAACCATTCATTAATTACATTTTTAACACATAGAAAAATCATAATTTCTTTAATTCAAAATATTTCAAAATCTGTTTAAATCAAATTTCATAAATTTATATTTTTAAAATACTTAAAAATATTCAAAACACTTTATAAAATAACCACGGGCCTGTGTATAATTTTCTAACCTAGGTCAAGTGATACGGATATGTATCATTTCAATCCGCAGTTAAAAAAGAAAAATCCGGGTTCTATCATTTCAAACCCGCAATCCCAAGTTAAAATAATTTAAATAAAAATCATTCAGGCCTATCATTTCAGCCCATAACGATTTTTCCCTATTCTAAAGTCTGTTCGGGTATGTATCATTTCAACCCATAGTGATTCTAATCTACAGGGAACTTGCAATGGTGATAACATATATAAATAACAGAATAACATTAAATAATAGTAACATATGATATAATAAGTGTAATAACAGGTGTGAACATCATATGATAATAATATAAACATATATAACATGATGATATACATTACAGATTCAAATGGTGTCGGTTTATCAGTTATATAGGTACATATTGTCTGGTGAGAATAACTCACCTGTTTGTGCTGGCGATATCAAAACCAATGACACAATGGAACAAAAGCACGATGACAAAACTACGGACTTGAGTGGAGAGCAAGATCCAAAGCTACAACTCTTGTATTACAACCCAAAACATACATCAAAACAAACACAATTTCAACGCACTTGAAATGGAATAACTTTTAAACGAAAAGAGATTTGAATGTCAAATCTTTTGCCTTGCTTTCTCTATCCTTTTGCATGGCCTAGGGTATGTTTTGGTTCAGGTTTGGACATGGTTTGGGTCTGGTTTGGACCAAGGGATGCACGGCTACAAGCTAGAGATGATGGGGAAGTTACAACATAGGCATGTGAAGAGTTTTATGCAATATGGTGGAGTTTTGGTTCATCTTTGGCTCGGTCTACAAGGTCCTAGGCTTGGCCATGACTTGCTACAGGTCTGGACAGATGAGATGGTGATGTGTAGTGGTGGTATCAAGGTGGTGGTGGCGGGTAGAGGTGGTGTCCAAGGTGGTGGGCGAAGGTATGTTGCAACTAGTGGTGGCTATGCATTGTTTTAAGGGATTTGTGCAAGGTTTTGTGTGGTTTTTAGTCAAAAGGAGTGCATGGCCTGTCATGGTCAGAGGAGGAGGGGGTTTGGTCGTGGATGGTGTGGGGAAGGAAGTGGTGGTGGTCGGTGGAGGAGATGGTGGAGGTGTTAGGCCAAGCAAAGCAAGAGAAACATGGCAAAAATCATTGAAAATGAAGAGAAAAGAAGAAAAAGAAGGAGAGGCCATTACCTATTTTTGGATGAAGCCATGAGAAATGAGGAGCTGATTTGTTTTCACGTGAAAAGATGAGAAACAAAAAGTGGCGGCTACACTAGGGTTTTAGATGGCTTGGGCAAAATTTGAGGAGTTAAAGAAAATGAAGGGTTTGGACAAAACAGGGCTTAAGTTTCAAAGTGTTTTACAACCTTTCATATTTCTTTTCTTTTTAATCTTTATATAAACAAAAATATTCAGAAAAATAATTTACAAACCGAAATCAATTATAAATATGAGAAAACAAATAATAAATTTTGGAAAAATATAAAAAGAATGAAGAAAATTACTTAAAAATACCAAACAGTGTTCAAAAATTATAAATAAATCACTGTCCGTCTTGAAAAACTATACACTTCATTATAAAAATATTATGAAGTGAAAATTTGAATTAAAATAATTTATTTATCATTTTCAAAATAAAATAGATAATTAAATTGGAGAAAATAGAAAAGGATTAAAGAAAAATGTTTAAAATTTACAAACAGGGCATGGAAATTTGCAAGAAAAATACTACTAACTCTGGAAAAATTCTTACCTTACTTTAAAAATATTTAAAAGCCAAAATATATTTTATATAACATAAATGTACAAATTAGAATAAAATATATCAAATAAAAATGTCATTTATATAATTTTAAAATAAAGAATATTGCTGAATAACCCAATATACACACAATATTGAAAATAGTATAACTTTTGCAATTTAAATCCGTTTGCAACGAAACGAAAAGCAGTATTCAAGTTATTAAATCTATTTTTATAATAAAAGATAAAATTCATAAATTTCAAACTTTTAAATTTTCAAGTTAAAAGTCGAAGTTTGACTATTTGACCAAAATTCACATTTTCTGGAAATATTAAATTTAGTCATATTTGGAATTCAAATCCACATACAAAATCAAAGTTTTTTTATATTTACAATAACAACATTTATTCTTTTCATAAATAAAGCTCTTAAATTTGGAAAAATCAAATTAAAATTAATTGTAAAATACAGGGTTGTTACACTCTCCCCCACTCAAAACTTTTCGTCCCCGAAAAGGAACGAGGTACGGGAAAGCACCTAAAAAGATAGAATGAATAGAATTAAGACAAGATGATAAGAATATTGGAATTACACCTGATAACTATTGTTATAGGCAAGTTTAACAAGTTGGAGGTGATCAAATCAAGAACACAAACACGAAAAAGAACCTCTAGAGTCTGAATCACCCCTTTCACTTGACCGATGGTCTATGAATGGAAAAAACAGTGTTCAGATCCAAATGAGTAACAAAGATTTAAAAGATTATAAAAAGATGTCTAAACAGACTGGTATAAGCAATAGCCTTCCCATTCTGTAACAAGATAAGAGAAATAAGGACAACCAAAAGATAGTTTGAAAAAAAAACAAAATAAGATAATAAATGTGAAAAAATAACGCTTTGAAATCATAACAAATTAGAGATGTTTATCATTTGGAAATCATACTACTAAAATCATAACACTTTGGAAATGTAATTCTAAAAAAAAACATAATACTTAGAAAATCATAACACCTTTTAAAATAATCTTTATTTAAACCATTTTAATTCAAGGTCAAATAATATTCATTTTAAAGTTGTAACATTTCTAAGTTCATTCAATTATAAAACTTCCAAAACATTGTATTTTCAAAACAGCAGCACTTATAAAATGCTACAGTAGATATATTAATATTTCAAATCAGTTTTATTCTAGAATATTCATTTGGATATCATTTAACTTATGACTTATTAAAACAAACCTTTATGAATGGAATATCCAAATTAAACTATACTTCGTTTATTAAGTCAAAAGCTCACTATTTTACTTAGCTCTTCATTTAACAAATAACCTAACACTTTATTTAAAATGCCCATTTCATATATAGATATTCCTTCAATAAGTTACACTTAAAATTTCCATTTGAAAACCAAATTCTCAATTATCAAATTTAGTGATGTTAAAATACATTATAACTATCATAATTATCCATTTTTCAAGACATATCAATTTCATAAATAAAATATTTATCATAGAAAATATAACAATCAAATTTCTTTACACATTTATTCATTTAGACATCAATTAAACTATGAATTCAAGTTAAATAAACTTTATTACAAAATGTCCAATTCCAATGTATTTTATTTTATCTATTCAAAGATACATTATTTATTATACAACATATTCATTTCAGGAAATAACCATTATTAAAATTCCTAGGTTAGACTTAAGGTTCCATATTAAATCAAATTTGATTATCAAGTTATTTAAATAAAATCTCTTTAAATTCCTTTTTCACTATTTACCTCTGTAAATCTTTTATAACTAAAATTTAGGTGTATAAAATTTATTATAACCACTCAAATTTTATTTAAAAAATCCTTTTTATATTGTATATTATCCAATTACATTGTTAACTTCTATATTTTTTTTAAGGTAAGTTATATTTGAATGCAATTGTATTATACAAATAAAACTTTCCAATTCAATTATCTCAAGTTTGAATCATTTATTCAAAAATTTTAATTTTTCTTTTTATAACTGAAATTATTCTTTAAGATGAAATTTAAGAATTAATTTTCCGGTTTCCTTCAAACCAGTTAGAGATAAATAAATATATGTACATAATATGTCAAATCAATTTAAATCATATATCTATATATATTATAAATCAAATCATATTTAGAAATTCAAATAAATTAAATCTTTCAAAACAAAGCTGTAGTAAGACTACAGAACGGTCTCTTCAGTTCAAAACTCGAAAATGAACGTCGATGATGCTGCAGTCATCACCGAAATTATTTTCCAGCGACAAAGAGAAGAGCACTTAATTTTTAACTTTAAAATCCTTTAGAGACAAATTTTTTATTCAAAATACTTTAAATTATATCCTTTTAAAAATTTTAAACACAAGGTTTGAAATCCATCGAAAACTTGAATTATAAAATTCTTGATTCAAATTCATTTCAGTTCCCAAATCAATTTATAAACAACTATTTATAAATTCATTTGTAGAACAATAAATGATAAATCAAGTATTATCATTTCAAATTATCAATTTAAATCAATTTATTAAGTTCCATAAATTTACTTATATATCAAAATTTTATTTCATTAACCAAATTTAAAATAATATCGTGTCAGTTTGTTCTGTTAAAGTGTTTTAGAAATCCTATCGATAGCGTTGATCAGACGAATCGATCGGAAATCCAAATCAACATCAACAACTCAAACAACACCATATATAAAACAAAACATAGATTTACAAGTACAATTCAAAATGTTTGGAGATAGTTTAGAAACAAAAGACAAGATGGTTAAACAGAGTAGAGAGATGGGTAAGCTTAGGTAAATCGCGGACAACTTTAACCGGGTCAACCGTGACTTAAAGAATAAGATCGATGTGGATTTTTCTGGGATAAATCTACGTTCGATCTCAAGAGATAGAGTTTGGAATAATAAAAGATATTAGCATCTAAACCAAGGATAGATAAAATCTCTGGTGAATCGATGCTGACTGTAAAGGATTTTCACCCCTTTACAAGAAAATTAGAATATTGGCGAGATCGTCAATTCACTATAAAGATCATTCGAAGTGGAGTTATGTGATACTCCAAAATCAAAAGAAGATGAATAGTGAGGGACAAGAATGAATTTTGGAACCGCAGGAAACGTTCCAAAATTCAAAGGAAATCGAATCAAAAGGAAGAGATTCAAACTCGAACGAAAGTGATTCTGTAAATAAATTTACCATACATTCTAAGTTTTGCCTCAAAGCCAAAGCTCTGATACCAACTGTAACGACCCGATATTTCAACCATTCGCATCCATTATAAGTGTATAGGTAGACACTCATGCCGGAGTTGAATTGCTCAAAATACCGCGTTGTAATTAAAATTTGGCAAATCTCAGAATATACAGTAAATAAATATAATCACAGATCACAGACACAGAGTAAAATAATGCAGTGGAAGTAAAAGAAATAGTAGTTCATGAAGCTACTATGAAAATATATCAGAGTTACATAAGATACAACATAAGAAATAAAGTACAGCAGAAGTCTCAATACAATAACCAAGTACAGGCTGAATAGAACAACGGAACCGAAGTTGATAGAACAAGACTAGCAAATAATCTCCAGCGATTCAAATCTCCAGAAGGTGGAAATCCAAATCTGTGAATACTCAGGCTGACCCGAGCGTAAAGCAAAACACAAAACACTCGAGTCAGGACAATATATACTTATATAATGTAAACCAACTCAAGTGAACTGTAATAAAGGTACAAGTAACTTAGAAGATGCTTGGGACCTCCCATCCTCTAAGGATCCGTTAAAATATCTACTATGTAGTAATATTCGCTATTATAATAATGTCTAATAAGTAAAGTATAATCATATAGAAAATAGCGTTAAGGGTATGGAGAACCTGTAATGACCCAAGATTTTAGGAATTCATTCTGGAAAATATAAATAAATTTAAAATAATTTTTAAATTAATTTTGGAAGGAGATTGTTGTGGCTTGATAGTGTATCAGTATGTGTGTACATGTGTGCACAGGGTATACACATGAACTAAAGCTAAAAATCTCTGAACTTTAAGAATAAATACATATTGATATGTATGGGAATAAATATATATATATATATATTAAAATCTTTAAAGCTGAATGCATAAGTAAATATAAATATATGTATGCTACTGAATATTTTTCTTAAGTATACATGTGCATGTGTGTGTCAATACAGAGTGATATATATATAAACATATACATGTGCTAATAAAATACTAGAGTTCAAACTAGTGAAATAAAATATATATATATATAGACATATTTTAATATAAGCAGAAAATAAAAGGCAAGAAGATATAAAAAGAACTAATTCTCTTATAAATAAATAAGGGAGGTACATACCATTTACATGAAAGCTAAAAATAGGAAAATAAGATAAAAACAGAGAAGTTCTTGGTATAGGCAGAATTAGAAAAGAGTATTTAATAAATAACAAAACCAAGTCACATTTTTTGCATGATTGTAGACAAGGGGGAAAAGTATTTTCTGAAAAGCAATTTCTGAAAGAAAAATATAACCACTTTTCTCTTCACCCAAATTAAGCCGGGAAGGGGTAAAACTTTGGGTTTAAAATGCAGAAAACATGATTTTCTGGTGGGCAAAAATGGCTTTAGCCAATACCCAAAAACCCTAAGAGAGAGACCCTGTATATATATACATGTATATGCAGCAGCCTCCTCTTCTCTTCAGAAAAGAATTTTGAAAAAAAAAAGAAGAAAAACAATACCACAGAAATCATAAGACAAGGGAAGAAAGAGAGCTTGAGGATAAGAGCAGGAGTTCATCAGTTAATTAAGGAAACAAAGGAGAGAGCTAGGTGAGAAAACTCACTCAAAAATCTAAGGCAATAAGTCCTAATGTAGGCAGCTAGATAAAAGTATTTTTATTAAAAGAGTATTTTCATATATATATGTTTATCTGTGAATTTAAATCTGAATATGTTTTGATTTTCTTTGATTGATCATTTGTTTTATTATAACAAAGTTTTATGTGTTGAATCTGTTTATACACTCAGATCTCTGATATGTTAATATTTAGGGATATAAACAAATACCCAGAAAATAAAATGTTGAGAATAGGCAAGTAGTATTGGTTTTGGCTTAACCCAGAAAAAAATGCAAATAATGTTGAGCTGCAATATACTCATGTATATAGTGCTGAGGCTTGAAATAGAAAGGAATTAGGGGTGCAATAGGGTTGCCTATGTGCTGATGCTCCTGATTCAATAAAATACATAGCAAACAAAATTTTGTGATTCAGTGAAACCGGATTATTCTGAGTTTAACTCAAGCACAAATGTTTGCAAAAGAAAACTCCCCCAGAAGTTATAAGCCAATGTTAGTTGCCTAAACTCCTTCTAGAATACCAAGATGAATATATGTATATACAGAACCTTACTTTGTAATCACAAATGGTTGTTGCTTGTTTGTCTCTGTATGATTATGAATAATATGAGATGCCATGTTATGGATGTTTTAGCTAATGAAATGAATCACTGAAGGGTTTTGCCATGAACAATCAAAAGAGCTATTATTAACTTAAACCTGATTAGGAAATTGGGGTCAAGAACACTGCAGGAATGACTTGTGTGCTTGAGTAACATAAGTTGACACATGGCTTGTTTAAGTCCTGAGATCTTTGTGTAATGGAGTGAATTAGTTCATTACAGTGTGTCCATTGATTCATAAATATTGCAGGTGAGACCAAGGATAGATAAATATACCAAGGAGGTAATACTTGAGCAGATGAGAAAACTAGAGTTTTTCCCAGATTTGAAATATGAGTATTGAATGAGTGATTTAACTCATATTAGTTATTTTCCTGTTTGGTATGAATGATTGTTTGTCTATGATTGAATTGTATGCTTGAATGTTTGTGCTATATATATATATGTAGTCTCTGGGAAGAAAATTTAAGTGTGCACATGCACAATGACACAGAGCATGCACACAAGTATTTACCTAATTCCAAAGGACAGAACCTTATGTATTTGTACTTAACTTGATTTTAAACTAATTAACAAATTGATTTTGTGAATTTTCTCATACCAGACATGTGTCTGACCCTAGTGTGCTATTGGCATCTGGGGTGTCTCATTTAAAATGAGGCAGTTTCCAATGCTTTTTCAGGGATTGCAGCAACTAAATAGGAGTAGGAGCAAGGCCTTGAGAAGAAGATATAGCATGCTAAAACTTAGTTAGATAAGAGCCTAAATGTTGAAATCTGCATGTATTGACAATTTAAATTGCTACTTGTATTAAGTGTTGAATATTGGATTGATATTTTGTTAGGCATTTTGTTAAGAATTTGACTTGTATCTGGAATCTATGAATTTAGTTAAATTTCTGTTATGTTTAAAAAGGGTTTTGATCAAATCTTGTAAGTAGATTTAGCAAGAACACCAGGTTAAAATTGAATGATTACATTTTATAAATGCATTAGTCAATCATGAATCTTTGGAAAGGATCTAAGTTTTGGAAAATCTGGAGAGTTGATTCTCAGAAAAATTTAAATGGTTTTATTTTCTACTATGGCATATGTATACAAAAGAAAATAGACATAGGTTGAATGTTTATATGTCTGCAAGGTTTTTCATGATTCAATTTGTCCCATACAATTGTTTCATGTCCTATTTTTAAACAAAGAAAGAATCTGAAGTAAGGTAGATGAAACCAGATTCAAAGAGTTGCAGATATATATGCACCTAAACATGTTTTGTGCAAATATCAACACACCTTTTTCCTTTGCACTTGAATTAGGAATCTGAACTTCACTCAGATTTTAACCAAAGGCATTTTAAATGCCAGACAGATCTTATAAGAAGAAATATAAACATGAATAGGGATAAACACTTTTGCCATTCTCAAAACCCAAGAACCATACTCTTAATTCATATCAATCCTGAAGCCTTCCAGGTTATAGGGATGGGATTCAATAATGATTAAGCAAGGGTTATTGTTTTCTATGATGGATTTTAGGCAAAAATAATATATATATGTGCAGATAGGTAGATAACAGATTCCAGACTGCACAAAAGAAAAATGAAAAAAAAAAGGAAAAAACCAAAAATTGTGTTTGAACCGACCAGCATAGCACTCGAACTCGTGACCTTGTATGTATAAGTTAGGCGCGTTTCCATTACGCCTAGATGTTGCTTGTGTTTCCTTAGGATCCACTTTATTTTATACTGATTTTGACACTATTCAGAACTTAACACAAACATCTATATTAAAAGCTTGTTTACTACTGATTATTTCTTGATCACTTCTTAGTTAGTATAAACAGACTAATGTGTTTGTTCCCAGTGGATTGTTTGATCAAAAAAAAAATATATGAAATAAATTAGCAATCCAACATCCTCTTGTTTTTCAAAACTCTGATTCAAATAAGAGAGGCATATACATCCTCACATGTATGTGCTTATTTTTGTAAATGTACTGATATATTTATATTGGTTGATTATTGTGATCCTGGATATATTTGATTTATTGGAAAAAGAAAGTGACCCTGAGAATGATAATTGAAATGGATGATATATCTATATATATATATATATATATCCTCTTTACTTAAAAAAAAAATTCCTTATGAAATTAGAGTATTTTCTGGTGGGTCATTTCAGTTGGTATCAGAGCTATGTTATTCAACATAGTAGAAGTAAGGATCAAGTCCTTAGATAGAAATAAAATTAAAAGGAACTAAATATCAAACTAACCAGCTATGTAAATTATTATTAGCAAACTATGGTAGGGAGACCACCAAATCAGGGAGCAGGATCTTCCCATGCACCACCAATGGTCAATCTGCAAGACTTGGTGAGAGCATTTAGGGATGGGGCAGGACAAAGGCAAGAAAATCCCTATGAAGAACTCTCAAAATTGCTTAAGACATATACTCATTTAGGAGGCAAAAGCTTTGAAGGGACAGAGAGTATCATGGAGATTCAAACATGGTTGAGAACATTGGAAAGAATTTTCAATGACATGCAACTTGATGATCAAAGAAAGAGGCAAGTGGCTTCAAGACAGCTGAAAGGAGTAGCTTTAGGCTGGTGGGAAGTAATCATTGCAGGAAGGAATGAGAATGAAATCACTTGGAATCAATTCAAAGAGATGTTGGAAGCAAGGTTTGTACCAGCATCAGCAAAGACTACCTTGTTAGAAGAATTCATTAGGCTTAGACAAGGGACCATGACTGTCACAGAATACACTCAAAGGTTTGAGGGGCTTTCCACATATGGAGCAATGCTTGTGGCAGATGAGGCATCTAAAAATGATAGGTACATAAAGGGTTTGAATCCAGGACTTAGCAGAGCCATGTTACCCTATGCAGACAAGACTTTTGATCATGTGATAGACTTAGCTTTGAGGTTGGAGCAGCATGACAAGGAAAGGGAGAAGTTCAGAAATTTTAAGAGCAATAATAACAAGAAAGGTAAGGGGAGGTATCACCCTTATGATAAGAAGAAAGAAGAGGCTAGTAACAAAAACACTGGAGATGTCAAGGCTAAGGAAGACAAGAAGAAAATTGTGTGCCATCAGTGTGGAAAGGAAGGGCATATCAAACCAAAATGTCCAGAATTGAAAGGAGGAGCTTTCAAATGCTATCTATGTGGGAAAGAGGGGCATATGAAGAGGAATTGTCCTGAGTATAAACAGCAAGGCAAATTGGCAAATTTGGAAGGAAAAGGCAAAGCCACAGTGGAGAGTAACACTGTAAACCATAGCCAAGTGGAAGGTACATTACTTATTTGTACCATACCCATAACAGTAGTATATGATACTGGGGCAACTCACTCCTTAATTTCTTATGAACTGGTTAGAATGCTAAAACTGAATTGCATATTGGTTGAAACCCCATTGCATATACACAGTCCATTGGGGAGTTCTAGTGTTTTAAATATGATTTGTGTGGATGTGGGATTAAACATAGGGGGAAATATTTTTATTTCCAATTTATATGTTTTGAATTACCCAAATATAGGTGTTATATTGGGGGTAGACTGGTTAAGGCAATTTAAAGCCATAATTAATTTAGACTCATCCACCATATCATTGCAAAATTCTAGAGGCCAAAGAATCACAGTTTTATGTGAGGTAGCTAAGGAAGGAAAACTATATCATTTAGTTGACTCAGAAAAAGATTTCAGTGAACTAACCATTGAAGAAATTCCCATAGTCAATAAATATTTGGATGTGTTTGGTGAGGTCAAGGGTATTCCACACCATAGACCAGTAGAATTCCAGATTAATTTAGTTCCAGGAGCAAGCCCAGTGATTAAAAAGCCAACTAGAATGGGGCCAAATGAACTAAAGGAACTAAAGAAACAGTTAGAAGAATTGGAAGAAAAGGGTTTTATAAGACCAAGTAATTCTTGCTGGGGAGCACCAGTGGTATTTGTTAAGAAGCAAGATGGTTCTTTAAGACTCTGCATAGATTATAGAGAGTTAAACAAAGTAACTATTAAAAATAAATACCCATTGCCAAGAATAGATGATCTTTTTGATCAATTAGCAGGGGCAAAAGTATTTTCTAGACTAGACTTAGCATCTGGTTTTCATCAAATGAAGGTGGAAGAATCAAGCATCAAGTACACTGCCTTTAACACTAGGTATGGGTTGTATGAATTTTTGGTTATGCCATTTGGCTTGACCAATGCACCATCTTACTTTGTAGATTTAATGAACAGAACCTTTAGAGATTGTTTAGACAAGTTTGTGCTTATTTTTATAGATGACATTTTGATTTATTCCAAGACAGTGGAAGAACATAAGCATCATTTGCACCTGGTTTTGTCTAGACTAAGGGAAAAAGATTTAAAGGCAAAATTTTCAAAATGTGTGTTTTGGAAGGAGGAAGTACATTTTCTTGGCCATGTTATATCTGCCAAAGGAATTTCTGTGAACCCCAATAAAGTAGTGGCTATTCAAGCATGGAAGAGGCCAAGCACTGTGAGTGAAGTGAGGTCATTTATGGGGATGGCAGGGTATTATAGAAGGTTTATAAAAGATTTTTCAAAAATTTCTACACCACTCACTAACCTAACCAGGAAGAACCAAGCTTTTGTTTGGTCAGAAAAGTGTGAAAAGTCTTTTGAACAATTGAAGGAGGCATTGGTGAATGCTCCAATTCTAAAGGTACCACATGGAAATGAAGAATTAGTGGTATACACTGATGCTAGTGGATTTGGCTTGGGTGCAGTGTTGATGCAACAAGGCCAAGTCATTGCATATGCATCCAGACAACTTAACCCCATGAAGTAAGGTATGCCACACATGATCTCGAATTAGCAGCTGTGATATATGCTTTAAAACTTTGGAGACATTATTTATTAGGCACAAAGTTTGAACTCTACACTGACCACAAGTCTCTAAAATATTTGTTTTCACAAAAAGATCTGAATATGAGGCAACATAGATGGGTGGAGTTCTTAGCTGCCTATGATTTTGACATACTCTATACACCAGGCAAAGCAAACAAAGTTGCAGATGCTCTAAGTAGACAGCATGCTAAATTGGCTATGATGATGATGGCAGAATTTAAAGATTTGTCTTTGCTAACTGAGTTAGAGATTGAGGAGAATGGTTGTGTGCACATTAATGAGCAAATGCATGGTGCACAAGAAGATAAAGGGAAGTTAAGCTTAATGACACTTCAACCAGATTTAATTCTGAAGGTAGGAAAAATGCAAGAACAAGATGCTCACTTATTAGAGAAGAGAATGCTCCTCTCAAGAGGGGAGGAAGTAATGAATCACCACGTTGATAAAGATGGTTATGTGAGATACCAGAATAGGATGTGTGTACCAGAGGACATAGAATTGAAGAAGGGGATATTGGATGAATATCACAGAAGTAAATACTCCATACACCCAGGTAACACAAAAATGTATCAAAATTTGAAAAGAGACTTCTGGTGGAAGGGGATGAAATCTGATATAGCTAAGTACATTGCCAAATGTATGACTTGCCAACAAGTCAAGGCTGAAACTCAAAGACCATCAGGGTTGATGCAACCTCTTAGTGTACCACAGTGGAAGTGGGAAGACATATCTATGGACTTCATAGATGGACTGCCTAGATCTAAGAGAGGTAATACAAGTATATGGGTGATAGTGGATAGGTTAACCAAGGTAGCACACTTCATCCCAGTCAAGTCAGAAAGAACAGCACCAAAACTAGCTCAAATTTTTATAAAAGAAGTGGTAAGGTTACATGGCATTCCCAAAACCATTGTGAGTGATAGGGATACCATCTTCACTTCAAAATTCTGGAGAAGCTTTCAAGAAGCAATGGGAAGTGAACTATGTTTAAGTACTGCCTACCATCCTCAATCAGATGGGCAGACTGAGGTGGTAAACAAAGTTTTGGAGGACATGTTGAGGGCATGTATATTGGATTTTGGGGGCAACTGGGAAGATTATCTTCATCTAGTTGAATTTACATACAACAACAGCTACCAAAGCACCATAGGAATGGCTCCATTTGAAGCCTTGTATGGTAAACCCTGCTTGTCACCTGTTTGCTGGGTAGAAGCAGGAGAAAGGTCTATTTTAGGACCTGAGTACATACAAGAAACCAAGGAGAAAATTGAGTTGATAAGAAGAAGAATGACAGCAGCTCAAGATAGGCAAAAGAAATTTGCAGACATGAGAAGGAGGCAGGTAGAATATGAGGTGGGAAATTTTGTTTTCATCAAAATCTCACCCATGAAAAATGTGCTGAGGTTTGGAAAACAAGGCAAATTAACCCTAAGATATATTGGACCATACAAAATTCTGGAGAGAATTGGTCCTTTGGCATATAAGTTGGAATTACCAGAAAACATGCAAGGCATACATGATGTTTTTCATGTATCACAATTGAGAAGGTGGGTCCATGACAAGGCAGAAATTCTTGAAACCCCAACCCAAGTGCAGATAAATCCTAATTTGATTTATGAAAAGGATCCAGTGGGAATTTTAGCAAAAGATGTGAAGAAGTTGAGGAATAAATCTCTGAAACTTGTGAAGGTACAGTGGAGTCTAGATCCTAGTGATTGCACATGGGAATTAGAAGACAAAGTTAGGATGAATTATCCTAAGCTATTTTCAGATTAAGGTAATTCTGATTTTTGATTGTTTTCTTTATTTTGGATGAATATATTTTTTTAGTTAGTATAGAACTAAGAATCTATTTGGTAGAGAATATACTTGTTCTCTGAATTAAGTTTAAAATTTATTTTAAGCTTAGGAAAATTGTGGGACACAATTTCTAAAAGGAGGGGTGTATGTAATGACCCAAGATTTTAGGAATTCATTCTGGAAAATATAAATAAATTTAAAATAATTTTTAAATTAATTTTGGAAGGAGATTGTTGTGGCTTGATAGTGTATCAGTATGTGTGTACATGTGTGCACAGGGTATACACATGAACTAAAGCTAAAAATCTCTGAACTTTAAGAATAAATACATATTGATATGTATGGGAATAAATATATATATATATATATATATATATATATTAAAATCTTTAAAGCTGAATGCATAAGTAAATATAAATATATGTATGCTACTGAATATTTTTCTTAAGTATACATGTGCATGTGTGTGTCAATACAGAGTGATATATATATAAACATATACATGTGCTAATAAAATACTAGAGTTCAAACTAGTGAAATAAAATATATATATATATAGACATATTTTAATATAAGCAGAAAATAAAAGGCAAGAAGATATAAAAAGAACTAATTCTCTTATAAATAAATAAGGGAGGTACATACCATTTACATGAAAGCTAAAAATAGGAAAATAAGATAAAAACAGAGAAGTTCTTGGTATAGGCAGAATTAGAAAAGAGTATTTAATAAATAACAAAACCAAGTCACATTTTTAGCATGATTGTAGACAAGGGGGAAAAGTATTTTCTGAAAAGCAATTTCTGAAAGAAAAATATAACCACTTTTCTCTTCACCCAAATTAAGCCGGGAAGGGGTAAAACTTTGGGTTTAAAATGCAGAAAACATGATTTTCTGGTGGGCAAAAATGGCTTTAGCCAATACCCAAAAACCCTAAGAGAGAGACCCTGTATATATATACATGTATATGCAGCAGCCTCCTCTTCTCTTCAGAAAAGAATTTTGAAAAAAAAAAGAAGAAAAACAATACCACAGAAATCATAAGACAAGGGAAGAAAGAGAGCTTGAGGATAAGAGCAGGAGTTCATCAGTTAATTAAGGAAACAAAGGAGAGAGCTAGGTGAGAAAACTCACTCAAAAATCTAAGGCAATAAGTCCTAATGTAGGCAGCCAGATAAAAGTATTTTTATTAAAAGAGTATTTTCATATATATATGTTTATCTGTGAATTTAAATCTGAATATGTTTTGATTTTCTTTGATTGATCATTTGTTTTATTATAACAAAGTTTTATGTGTTGAATCTGTTTATACACTCAGATCTCTGATATGTTAATATTTAGGGATATAAACAAATACCCAGAAAATAAAATGTTGAGAATAGGCAAGTAGTATTGGTTTTGGCTTAACCCAGAAAAAAATGCAAATAATGTTGAGCTGCAATATACTCATGTATATAGTGATGAGGCTTGAAATAGAAAGGAATTAGGGGTGCAATAGGGTTGCCTATGTGCTGATGCTCCTGATTCAATAAAATACATAGCAAACAAAATTTTGTGATTCAGTGAAACCGGATTATTCTGAGTTTAACTCAAGCACAAATGTTTGCAAAAGAAAACTCCCCCAGAAGTTATAAGCCAATGTTAGTTGCCTAAACTCCTTCTAGAATACCAAGATGAATATATGTATATACAGAACCTTACTTTGTAATCACAAATGGTTGTTGCTTGTTTGTCTCTGTATGATTATGAATAATATGAGATGCCATCTTATGGATGTTTTAGCTAATGAAATGAATCACTGAAGGGTTTTGCCATGAACAATCAAAAGAGCTATTATTAACTTAAACCTGATTAGGAAATTGGGGTCAAGAACACTGCAGGAATGACTTGTGTGCTTGAGTAACATAAGTTGACACATGGCTTGTTTAAGTCCTGAGATCTTTGTGTAATGGAGTGAATTAGTTCATTACAGTGTGTCCATTGATTCATAAATATTGCAGGTAAGACCAAGGATAGATAAATATACCAAGGAGGTAATACTTGAGCAGATGAGAAAACTAGAGTTTTTCCCAGATTTGAAATATGAGTATTGAATGAGTGATTTAACTCATATTAGTTATTTTCCTGTTTGGTATGAATGATTGTTTGTCTATGATTGAATTGTATGCTTGAATGTTTGTGCTATATATATATATGTAGTCTCTGGGAAGAAAATTTAAGTGTGCACATGCACAATGACACAGAGCATGCACACAAGTATTTACCTAATTCCAAAGGACAGAACCTTATGTATTTGTACTTAACTTGATTTTAAACTAATTAACAAATTGATTTTGTGAATTTTCTCATACCAGACATGTGTCTGAGCCTAGTGTGCTATTGGCATCTGGGGTGTCTCATTTAAAATGAGGCAGTTTCCAATGCTTTTTCAGGGATTGCAGCAACTAAATAGGAGTAGGAGCAAGGCCTTGAGAAGAAGATATAGCATGCTAAAACTTAGTTAGATAAGAGCCTAAATGTTGAAATCTGCATGTATTGACAATTTAAATTGCTACTTGTATTAAGTGTTGAATATTGGATTGATATTTTGTTAGGCATTTTGTTAAGAATTTGACTTGTATTTGGAATCTATGAATTTAGTTAAATTTCTGTTATGTTTAAAAAGGGTTTTGATCAAATCTTGTAAGTAGATTTAGCAAGAACACCAGGTTAAAATTGAATGATTACATTTTATAAATGCATTAGTCAATCATGAATCTTTGGAAAGGATCTAAGTTTTGGAAAATCTGGAGAGTTGATTCTCAGAAAAATTTAAATGGTTTTATTTTCTACTATGGCATATGTATACAAAAGAAAATAGACATAGGTTGAATGTTTATATGTCTGCAAGGTTTTTCATGATTCAATTTGTCCCATACAATTGTTTCATGTCCTATTTTTAAACAAAGAAAGAATCTGAAGTAAGGTAGATGAAACCAGATTCAAAGAGTTGCAGATATATATGCACCTAAACATGTTTTGTGCAAATATCAACACACCTTTTTCCTTTGCACTTGAATTAGGAATCTGAACTTCACTCAGATTTTAACCAAAGGCATTTTAAATGCCAGACAGATCTTATAAGAAGAAATATAAACATGAATAGGGATAAACACTTTTGCCATTCTCAAAACCCAAGAACCATACTCTTAATTCATATCAATCCTGAAGCCTTCCAGGTTATAGGGATGGGATTCAATAATGATTAAGCAAGGGTTATTGTTTTCTATGATGGATTTTAGGCAAAAATAATATATATATGTGCAGATAGGTAGATAACAGATTCCAGACTGCACAAAAGAAAAATGAAAAAAAAAGGAAAAAACCAAAAATTGTGTTTGAACCGACCAGCATAGCACTCGAACTCGTGACCTTGTATGTATAAGTTAGGCGTGTTTCCATTACGCCTAGATGTTGCTTGTGTTTCCTTAGGATCCACTTTATTTTATACTGATTTTGACACTATTCAGAACTTAACACAAACATCTATATTAAAAGCTTGTTTACTACTGATTATTTCTTGATCACTTCTTAGTTAGTATAAACAGACTAATGTGTTTGTTCCCAGTGGATTGTTTGATCAAAAAAAAAATAATATATGAAATAAATTAGCAATCCAACATCCTCTTGTTTTTCAAAACTCTGATTCAAATAAGAGAGGCATATACATCCTCACATGTATGTGCTTATTTTTGTAAATGTACTGATATATTTATATTGGTTGATTATTGTGATCCTGGATATATTTGATTTATTGGAAAAAGAAAGTGACCCTGAGAATGATAATTGAAATGGATGATATATCTATATATATATATATATATATATATATATCCTCTTTACTTAAAAAAAAAAAATTCCTTATGAAATTAGAGTATTTTCTGGTGGGTCATTTCAGAACCTTAACGCGGTCGGATCTTAAAATCATAATCGTAGTAAAGCTCGATATGGTAGGTGACACGGCACAACTAGGCAATGCCAGGGTAGATATACCAATTACGCACACGGACTGATGGATACGCATAGCAGCCACTACCGTTCCACCTCGAACAACACTCCCAAATCGGAGGATGGCCATCTAATCAATCACAAGTAAGAGTATAATATCGAAGAAATGTGTCCGAGAAGAGGTGCTACCTCACTGGTCCGAGATCGCTCCTGTTTTAGCCACCTTATGCCAACTCACGGGAGTTGGGTCCACGTAACATACCTTAAGAACGTCGCCACCATCCTACTTCATTCTGGAATCTCCACCGCGTACACGGTTGTCAAAGTGGTTTTCGGTATCGACAGAGAGTATGTCCATATCCGATCCCGGTCTCTTTGCCAACCAATCGTTATTATAACCCGTGGTTATAACTTTTAAAAATAGTTTATGTTTCAAATCAAAATACATCCTTTAAACCATTTCAAAATCATATCATTTATTTCAAACTAATACATACTTTCAAATCCAAAACATATCTATTCAAAACCAATTCAAAAATATATCATTTCCATTTCAAAACCAATTCAATAATATATCATTTCAATAAAACCCAAATTTCAAAATCACTGAATATTTCCTTTAATTTATTAAACTTGAAATCTTCCTTTAAATTATCATAGCATTTTGGTAATGTAACCTTAAGGAATCATAGCATTTTTGGAATGTAATACTTCCCAATTTAACATTTTATATAATCAAAGTATTTATATACTTACAAATTTTTAACATGGTCATTTTATCATAGCCTTATAGTTAAATAAACTTTGTTACTGTAATATCCAATTTAATGCTAAAATTCTTATGTTAAGTTAAGAGTACCTTATTAACTTACATTATCATTACAATAAAGAAA
This sequence comes from Allium fistulosum, assembly GCA_030737815.1. Lineage (NCBI taxonomy): Eukaryota > Viridiplantae > Streptophyta > Magnoliopsida > Asparagales > Amaryllidaceae > Allium > Allium fistulosum. The sequence goes on from CM060903.1 coordinate 541,112,538, forward strand.
CTTTATTATTTTAGTCATTAAAATATGTCATTTACATTAATTAAAACTTACATATTAAATGTACTTTTTAACTTACATTCCTATTACAGTAAAGAGCATTTATCATTTAATCAATATTACACTAATTAAACTTACATTATCGAATGTACGTTTTAATTTACGTTTTATTACAAAAGGGGCCTTTATTATTTTAAATCAATATTACACAAATTAAGACTTACATGTTTCTTTCATTAATTAAGACTTTACATGTTTCTTTCAGTAGGTAAAACTTTACATATTTCTTTCATTAATTAGAACTTTACACGTTTCTTTCATAAATTAAACTTTACATATTTCTTTCATTAATTAGAACTTTACACGTTTCTTTCACAATAAATTTCTTATAATTAAATCCAATTTTCAACAATTTACTTAATAAGTTTAAGTGTAAAAGTTCCAATTCTTCATATTTCAACAAATAGACTCAACACTTCAAATTTAAATTACCATTTCACAATTTAACAAAATTTCCAATTTTATTTAATTAACTTAAACCTTTAATTAAAACCAAATTTCACATTTCCTAGTCAAGTTATATTTTAAAAGATCACTTTTAAACATTCATTTATTTAACCACTTAAATTCATAGAAAAATCAATAATACTTAATAATCACTTAAATTCAAATTTAATCAAATTATCATATTTACCATTTCCAAATAAAATTTAATATCCATTTTATTTATATAACTTAAATATCATTTTTAACCAAAATTCCAAATTTCCAACTTAAGTTATATTTCAAAAATCCAGTTAAACCATTCATTAATTACATTTTTAACACATAGAAAAATCATAATTTCTTTAATTCAAAATATTTCAAAATCTGTTTAAATCAAATTTCATAAATTTATATTTTTAAAATACTTAAAAATATTCAAAACACTTTATAAAATAACCACGGGCCTGTGTATAATTTTCTAACCTAGGTCAAGTGATACGGATATGTATCATTTCAATCCGCAATTAAAAAAGAAAAATCCGGGTTCTATCATTTCAAACCCGCAATCCCAAGTTAAAATAATTTAAATAAAAATCATTCAGGCCTATCATTTCAGCCCATAACGATTTTTCCCTATTCTAAAGTCCGTTCGGGTATGTATCATTTCAACCCATAGTGATTCTAATCTACAGGGAACTTGCAATGGTGATAACATATATAAATAACAGAATAACATTAAATAATAGTAACATATGATATAATAAGTGTAATAACAGGTGTGAACATCATATGATAATAATATAAACATATATAACATGATGATATACATTACAGATTCAAATGGTGTCGGTTTATCAGTTATATAGGTACATATTGTCTGGTGAGAATAACTCACCTGTTTGTGCTGGCGATATCAAAACCAATGACACAATGGAACAAAAGCACAATGACAAAACTACGGACTTGAGTGGAGAGCAAGATCCAAAGCTACAACTCTTGTATTACAACCCAAAACATACATTAAAACAAACACAATTTCAACGCACTTGAAATGGAATAACTTTTAAACGAAAAGAGATTTGAATGTCAAATCTTTTGCCTTGCTTTCTCTATCCTTTTGCATGGCCTAGGGAATGTTTTGGTTCAGGTTTGGACATGGTTTGGGTCTGGTTTGGACCAAGGGATGCACGGCTACAAGCTAGAGATGATGGGGAAGTTACAACATAGGCATGTGAAGAGTTTTATGCAATATGGTGGAGTTTTGGTTCATCTTTGGCTCGGTCTACAAGGTCCTAGGCTTGGCCATGACTTGCTACAGGTCTGGACAGATGAGATGGTGATGTGTAGTGGTGGTATCAAGGTGGTGGTGGCGGGTAGAGGTGGTGTCCAAGGTGGTGGGCGAAGGTATGTTGCAACTAGTGGTGGCTATGCATTGTTTTAAGGGATTTGTGCAAGGTTTTGTGTGGTTTTTAGTCAAAAGGAGTGCATGGCCTGTCATGGTCAGAGGAGGAGGGGGTTTGGTCGTGGATGGTGTGGGGAAGGAAGTGGTGGTGGTCGGTGGAGGAGATGGTGGAGGTGTTAGGCCAAGCAAAGCAAGAGAAACATGGCAAAAATCATTGAAAATGAAGAGAAAAGAAGAAAAAGAAGGAGAGGCCATTACCTATTTTTGGATGAAGCCATGAGAAATGAGGAGCTGATTTGTTTTCACGTGAAAAGATGAGAAACAAAAAGTGGCAGCTACACTAGGGTTTTAGATGGCTAGGGCAAAATTTGAGGAGTTAAAGAAAATGAAGGGTTTGGACAAAACAGGGCTTAAGTTTCAAAGTGTTTTACAACCTTTCATATTTCTTTTCTTTTTAATCTTTATATAAACAAAAATATTCAGAAAAATAATTTACAAACCGAAATCAATTATAAATATGAGAAAACAAATAATAAATTTTGGAAAAATATAAAAAGAATGAAGAAAATTACTTAAAAATACCAAACAGTGTTCAAAAATTATAAATAAATCACTGTCCGTCTTGAAAAACTATACACTTCATTATAAAAATATTATGAAGTGAAAATTTGAATTAAAATAATTTATTTATCATTTTCAAAATAAAATAGATAATTAAATTGGAGAAAATAGAAAAGGATTAAAGAAAAATGTTTAAAATTTACAAACAGGGCATGGAAATTTGCAAGAAAAATACTACTAACTCTGGAAAAATTCTTACCTTACTTTAAAAATATTTAAAAGCCAAAATATATTTTATATAACATAAATGTACAAATTAGAATAAAATATATCAAATAAAAATGTCATTTATATAATTTTAAAATAAAGAATATTGCTGAATAACCCAATATACACACAATATTGAAAATAGTATAACTTTTGCAATTTAAATCCGTTTGCAACGAAACGAAAAGCAGTATTCAAGTTATTAAATCTATTTTTATAATAAAAGATAAAATTCATAAATTTCAAACTTTTAAATTTTCAAGTTAAAAGTCGAAGTTTGACTATTTGACCAAAATTCACATTTTCTGGAAATATTAAATTTAGTCATATTTGGAATTCAAATCCACATACAAAATCAAAGTTTTTTTATATTTACAATAACAACATTTATTCTTTTCATAAATAAAGCTCTTAAATTTGGAAAAATCAAATTAAAATTAATTGTAAAATACAGGGTTGTTACATGGGTCCACGTATATACCTCATATAAGACCGTCGCCACCATCCTACTTCATTCTGGAATATCCACCGCGTACATAGTTGTTAAAGTGGTTTTCGATATCGACAGAGAGTATGCCCATATCCGATCCCAATCTCTTTAACAACTAATCGTTATTATAACACCGCGGTCATTTCAAAATAGTTTATACTTCAAAACCAAAATATCATATTCATTCCAAAAACCAAATCAATACGATATCATATCTTACTTAAAATAATATTCATTTCCAAAATCATATCACTTTCCAAAGTTATAACGCTTTCGAAATAAAAAGTCTTTTAAATCAAAACACTTCGGAAATCAAAACATTTTGAAATCATAGCACTTTGAAAATCATAACACTTCCCTTCAAACAGTTTAGATATTAATAATAGTATATATAATAAAATAGTTTGTAAAATAAAATAGTTTATATAAAATAGTTATAAGTTAAAACAATTTATATTAAAATAATTAGTATATTTAAAATAGTTTATATTAAAATGATTTATAAGTAAAATAAAAATAGTTTTAAATATAATTTAAATTACTTTATAAAATAAAATAGCTTCCTCAAATTTCACAAATCGATTCAAAATCAACTCGAATTTCAAAATTCAAATTTAATCAAATCTCAAATCAGCGATTTCAATTCGATTCAGTTTCTCAATAAACCATTTCAGATTATCGATTTCAAATACATATTTGAACCATAAAATAAGCCATTTCAATTTCAATATATTTCAAAGCTTAAATATTCAACATTTCAAAACTAAATTCGATAATTATATATATATATATATCAGATTTCCTTTACTATTATTTAGTTTTGAAATATTCACTTAATAAACCCAATATCATTTAAATAAAACCCCAAATTTCAAACCACTAATTATTTCCTTCGATTTATTAAACTTGAAATATTCATTTAATCACTTTAAACCAAAATCAAGTTAAAAAAATCATATCTTTAAATCTTAAATTTAAAAATTTCAAATCAAACTTATTTAAGTATAATTCTTAAATAAATATAATTCCAAATCAATTTCAAATTTATCTTTTCAACCTGAATCATTTCAAACTATATATTTGAAAATATAAATTTAAATAAATACTTAAACATATTTTATATTGATTAAATCAAATTTATTAAATCAACTTTAATAAATCTTGAAATCATTTTTCAAAATATTTATATATAGACCAACGGCGTTTGTATAAAATTTTCTATCCTATGGTCAACAGGTCAAGTGATATGGATATTTGTCATTTCAATCCGCAATTTAAATATATACGGGTATATATCTTTTCAACCCGCAATCCCAAAATTCAATTCACTGGAAATCGCTTGGGTTTATCATTTCAACCCATAACGATTTCCTCTTATTCTACAGATTGTTCGGGTATGTATCATTTCAACCCATAGGGAATTCTATACTAACAGGGAACTTGTAGAGCGATAACAGATATCACAATAATATAACAATTAGTAACAGGCATATATCATCAGTGATAAATAACAGAAAATGGTGTCAGATGTCACAGGTGAATAGGTATAGATAATGGCATATATAACAATGTAAATAACAAATAGCAGCATATTTCAATTGTCGTTTCAATTGAAATCAAATTTAATAAATATAAGAACATTAATCGTGAGTGATTTCTCACCTTCTGAGGCTAGAGAGAATAAATAACACGACAAGCTACGATTTGAATCACGCTCTAGACCATCGACAAATCCAACAACAAATCTCAAAGCGAAGTAAGCTGAACACGGATTCGACGGACAAAGCTGATAGATATGGAGTTGAGGAAATAAATCAGAATCTGCTTTATATTGTTGAAATAAAGAGTATATTATATTATTATTTTATTACATTCTTCCAAAATCAATGTTTAAATCAAAACATGTATTTTAAAATAAAATATATATATTTGAAAGTCAATATAATTCTAAACGCATATATATGAAAAATCAAAATCTATTTACATATAAAAATAGAAGTACCTGTATATATTATAATATAAAAATCTATAGGCATCTTGAAATCAAAATACATATATATGTTTATATATATATATAATAAATCACATATATTGGCAGACACTTATAGACTATCAGATAATACAGACATAACTATATATATATATAGACTTAGATTTTTTTTATATATAAATATATTAAGAATCAGTCAAGGACAAATAGCATAATACTGGATCATATATATATAAGCTTATATAACTTAGAATCTATAACTTATATACCTTTAAACAGTGTAATATAATACACTCAAAAATAAAATATACAGAAATTATATATATGTACTGACATGATATATAACAACATATGCAACCTCAACATACAAGTAAACATATAAACTTGCTGACATACAACGACATAAATATATTTAAACTAACAGTACATAATATACTTATAAACCAAAATATAAACATTAATGTATTATAACTAAATATACAATATATATCTCTATATACGAGACTGTTATATATATTAATCCATAAAAGAGATCTACAATCACAATTTATACAAACTTAATATACATATACTCACATAAAAAAACCCAGAACAAATTTATACTCTTATATATACTTTCGTATAGCATATATATTATAAAATTAACACATTTCATAAAACAATATAACTTTAAATACAACACAATTGTATATTATTATATACGTACCAAATATATATATACCAATGTACGAGCATGTAGGTGGACACGGGAGGGGTGCTCAGGTCGGTGGGATGTGATGGGGGCCCGCGAAAGCAGAGAGGAGGAAAGCAGGCTGGAGGGTGGTGGGAAGGTGTAAAGTGGAGGTGTTGCGCGTGGGTAACAGGAGAGAGGGATGGTCGAAGAACTAAAGGTGGAACTACACTGGCGATCGACTGCAAGGTGAGGGGATGGGTGAGTCACGATCAAAAATAGGAGCAAGAGGTGGACGAGCAAGCTAGGAGATAAGCTGTTAGATCTATAAATATGCATTTTTCTTTCCTTTTCTTCCGTAGCACGAACAGAAACAAATCAAAGGGGAAGAAAAAGAAAAGAAATGAAAGTAAACCAACATACCACAAAATATATTGAAGTCACGAGGAATAGTGACAGTCAAAACTAAATTCTGAAAATAATAAAGTCAAGTGGCCGTTTGTTTTCAACAGTTAGATAGATGAAAGGACAAGAAGCCCAAAAGGTTGAGATTGGATACCGGTCCGGTTAAATCGTTTCACAGATTTCGCCGGGCAACGGACATCAAAATTTACAATTGGATATACTGCGGAGATCAGCACGACGAGACGATCAAAACGGTATACAGATATCAGTGGTACGATCATCCTATCAAAAGTCGATAATCGGTATAGAAAATGCGGCAAAAACGCCGGAAATAAGATAAACGGAGCAATAACATTCCAAATTTGACGAAACGAAATATGGCGTCACACACAGAAGATGATTTACAAATTTATTATATAAAAATATTCGGGTTTGGAAAACATTTTATTATTGTTAAATATTAACTGATTTAAATTTAAATAATATTACACAAGAAAATAAACTTGTATATTATCTGATAAAAATTTACCAATTGCTATGTTTAATTAGACGTATTCCAAATATCAAAATTATATTTCCAAATTCAATTATTTAAAATTTCACAAAATTTTAGTTAAATATATATTTAAAACTATTAAAATTTTACCGGTCGTTACAGTCTAATTGCGAGAATATCTTTGAGCCATTAAGTTGAACAAATAAGTCATCTATGCATGACAACATACTTGTTCTTCTGAGTCAGCTTATTTAGTTCTCTATAATCAAGGCAAAGCCTTAATGAACCATTAGCCTTTATAGAAAATATAGTCGCCCCTTACTCCAAAGTACTTCTTTGAATAAAGCCCTTACTTATCATATCTTTGGTCTGCGCTTCCAACTCCCTTCGCTCTCTTGGTGCCATGTACCTAATTCGCATAATCACCAACTTAGTATCACTCTCGAGGTTGATATTGTTATGCCCAAGTTTTCAAAAGTTTGAACAAGAATAATTTTATCGAGGTTCAAGGTGTAAAGAGCTATCACATACCAAAGATATTAATGCTATCAAGTACCATGACATAGTAGGCTACCGCATGCCAAGGCAGAAAACCATTGAAGCTATCGCTTAATAAAGATATTAAAACTATCAAGTACAAAACATACAAGATTATTGTAACACCCTACCTCTACACCCATACTATGAAAGAGTATTAATAGGTAATATTGTTTGATAATACTTAGAATGAGACGATATTGGGCTGTCATAGATGAAAATTACCTTGGGTTTGTACTAGTACGTGTAACGACCATCATTCTACATATATAAGGATCGTAAAATATTAATATTATTTCCGTATTGGGTCGTATGACTCTATAACTTTGAGAAATGACTACTAGGGTCATTTATTTTTTCTTATAATTTTCATCGAATTTTTCTATGACCATTTTGACCATGTAAATCTTGCATGGCTGCCCATAACTTTCAATAGGAGCCGAACCGGGATTCAAAACCACTTCCATTAGATAGAGATGATGGTTTCCCATTCTATAGAGTGGTCATACTAAGAGAACGGACTTACCGTTTAAGAGTTATGTCTGTTTGAAGTTTTATTTGATTTTGAACCACTTAAGGGGATTATTCAGGTCATTAGTGCTAAGGCCCATGACCCATTTCAGATTTGGAGTAAGTGGTGGCTGTTGGGACCTCATCCCCATCATTTCACAACTCCTAAAAATAGCTGGAAACCTCCATTAACCAAAAAGCAACCCTTAAACCTACTTTAGTTAGCCAAATTTCATCATTAAGAGGAGATTAGCGGGATTGGGATTAGAGATTTTCTATTGGAGAAGCCTTGGATTCCATGCCTTCTACTATTCATTGTGGGATTTGGATCTTGCTTTAGGTTAAGGTAAGTGATTAGATCTCTCACTTGCTAATTTGGTTATTATACACCCTAAACGATGTTTTAAAAATTATATAAAAATATCTAAAAATGGTTTAGACCATAATGGACCATATATTTGAAATTTAGACAATTTGGGCATGATTTATAAAAATGTGTTCTTATTGACCATTAACCTTCACCTTAGATTTAGTTTTCTTTAAAATAGATATGTTTGGATGTTCGGCTGATATTTTGGTTACTATATGATGTATGCATGTTTACCTAATGTATGAATGGATGAAAACACCGATAGAATGGCGACTTAGTTCGGAAGAAGTAAGGATTGGTGATGATCCCTGAATTTTATTCCAAATTTGGTGTGATCAATGTGGGGCAACAAGGTAGGCCTCATAAGTTTGCATACCAAGTTTTAGGTCATTAGGAGTTGATATGGTTAAGATATGGGCACTCAGAGCAGGGATCGGTGGAGAATCCTATGCATGGAGTGCTTCGGAAAAATGCTAAGTGTGGGGATCGTTAGTGACACTTGGAGATTGGTAGTGATCCATGGGGATCAGTGGAACTCTGTTATGCTTGAAGCATTGAATTAGGGTGCAAGCTCTGGATTAGAGCATGGGAAAATGGAGGCAAGGGAGTGGAGCCAAAATCACACGATTTTGGCTAACTTTGGGATCGTCCCCATGGATCGGTACCGATCTACAAGGGTTAGCCCATTAGACTTACAAAACACTTTAGAGCATGGCAAAGTCTACTGGAGCTTATATGTGAAGTTTGGGATCGATGGTGATGCATTAGTGACCATGAATCGGCGAGGGATGGTTCGGTGATCGATGCTTGGTCATAATACCCGTCTTTTACCCCAATCTTGGTGATATTTATATGGGGTGACAAGGAAGACCGCATAAGCCTACATTTCAAGTTTTAGACCATTCTTTCACTCAAGTTGTGGTCATTTGAGAATGTAAATTGTGGGGATCGGTGATGATCCCTGAATTTTGTCCCAAACTTGGTAAGATTTATACAGGGTGACAAGGAAGGCCTCATAAGGCTACATTCCATGTTTTTATCATTTGGAGTTCGTATGCCTGAGTTATGGTCATTGAAAATGGATTGGTGGTGATTATCGACAACAATGATGTGGAGTTCGACGATGTTGATTCCGTGATGGGAAGTGATGGTTTTGATGATGAATTGCTATAGTTCGAGACGCGGAGTAGGCGACGGCCAGTCAGATTAAAAGAACTATCGGCGATAATTTACAGGATGAATGATGATATTCTACAACTAATGATGGCTGTCTAGAATAGTTCCCAACCGTAATGACTTTAGACGAGAGTCGTAAGGACAGTTCCGAGATGAGCTCTACCATGGACGATTGTGCAAAAGGATCGTTGATATTCATGGGTTTTGAAGTGTACTCGTAAAGTAGGGGTATGTGAGGTTGTTCACTTGGGTTATGGAGTATGCCCTGGAGCACATGATGTTTCGATCCATATACCTTAGGCTGAAATTGGGTATGCAGTCTAGTTCCTGGCCTACAGAGTGGAATGGATTCATGTATTGAGAAACCAAGACATTGAGTTGACTTTGACTATTTGTGGGTGGTCTTACGAGTATCGTATATCCAATGAACTGAGTGAACGTAAGGATGGATGATGATGCTATGGTTGTTTTGATTGTATATCACCTTAGTGATGTCACCTGATGTCGATTATTGAAGTATATATCTAGACACCCTTAGTACTTTGATATATAGTACACCCATGATGATTATCGTAGAGTAGCATATATCTTTTGTATGTGCTAACTCTGTGGATGTAGGGACAGGTCAGGTATGATTTTCCATACCATTTGTCCTAGTATATTGAGTTTATAGTATTTGAGATTTCTTCCGCTCACACCAGACGGTTGTCTGACCTAGGGTTTTATGCTTTGCTTCCTATTATTCTGAGTATTCTTAAATGAGCAGATTGGGGGTATTAGGTCTGAAGATCATGTGGAGTTGGATAGGCAACATGCTAGAAGCTATTCTCTCGTATTATTATATTTACTCATTTGCTATTCCACTACACAACACTATTGAGCTTACTAGTGCCTTACTATTTAGAGACATTTTATGAGTTATTATTTAATATATAACTCTATTACTTATGTTGTTTACTGTATGGAACTATATACTCCGATGTTGTGATTCATTCAGTTATTTACCGTCTCGCTTGTTTTATTACCGAGAAGTTTACTATTATATTTTATTCGATGCGCTGTAAGATATACGGTTTTTTTTGTATTGCTTATTTACTTTATTGATGAACCTCCTACATTGGCCTGGAACCGGTGCAACGCACTATACAAGTATATTGGGTGTTGGTGATGTAGGTTGGTTGTCACATTTGTTATCAAAGCTTAAGTTGCATTATTTGACTTAATGGATACCGTGATTCAGTAAATATAGGGTAGGAGTTCTCACCCTAGGCTAGATCGAGAGAGTATATATATATGAGAGCACATACTTGTTGTATATTTTTGTTTTCAAAGCTATAGTAGTATATATAGTATATAAGTCACACTGCACACATGAGTACTACTTTAGTGGGACTATTTATAGTGAGATTGATCGTCCTTATTACAGATTGAAGGATGAGCCCTCGAATAAGGAATGCTGCTAGGAACTCCATCTATGGAGTCAAAGAAAGTGCTGGCTCAGGAGCTGCTAATCTTGATTTGCAGAACATATTAAATACCATGACAAGGAACATGCTGCAAAATTCTTAAGTACCCGCTCCGAATGTTGCTATAGAAGGTGGTGCTCCGATGCAAGTGCCTAGAGCTGACTTCGCTAAGCTAAACAAGGACATACTAGTCTTGGTTGCAAACCAATCCATGGAACGGAGTAAGCAATGAAAGATCTGGATTGGCTCGACATTTGTGACACATATTTGAAGATCTTGAACTTAATGATGCTATGAAGAGGAGGTTGGCCTCGCATTAACTTCAAGGAAGGGCAATGAACTGGTGGAACGCCGTGAAAATTGGTACAGTCGAGGATCAGTTTACTTAGGATCAATTCAAAGCCCACTTTGAAGTGAAGTTTATCATGGCTTCTTAGAAGTCGGTCTTGTTTCATCAGTTTACGGACCTAAAGCAAGGAGACATGACCATCTCCAAGTATGTTGTTGAGTTCAACGCTCTTTCGATCTATGGGGTGTCTTTCATTGACACTCCGTTAAAGAGGAATGAGAAGTTCATCATCGGCTCAGATGGCTACTTAGGAGAGAAGCTTGTGGGCCATATTGATGAGACTTTAGAGATGTTAGTCGAGATGGCCCCAAGGCATGAAAGTCTATATTCGAAACTAAAAGCTATTATTCCTAAAGAAGAGCCAAAGCCACAATTGGGCCGGGGAGGCAAGAAGAAATGGAAACACAACAAGAAGAAGTAGTTTCAGAACAAAGACGACCAAAAGAAGAAGGTCAAGCCGGGACCGACTTACTACAACTGTGGAGAGAAGGGTCACCATTGTAGATAATACAAAGCCGAGGGGAAGAAATACTACAACTGCAACAAGCTTGGGCACATTCAGAAGAACTGTCCTGAGCCATTAAAGTAGAAGCAGGTAGTGTAGGCATATGCTATCAATGCCATTCCAACTTCGTCGAATGCTCAATCAGCGAAGGAGAGGGGGAAGGCATCGTTATTCAAGGTATGATTTCCATTTATGATGTTCCTACACAAGATTTATTTGTTACCGAGGCTTTACATTATTTCATATCTAGTGACTTAGTTATAGATTGGGATTGAGACCCAAAATAATTTATCAACCTTTGAATGTGACGAACCCTGTGAGAGCCTCCACTAATCTGTGTATGGTTTTTTGTGGTTTGGTCTTATCGAGTCTTGGATATTCTTTTGACTGTGATTTCTATGTTTTAGGTTTTATGGGGTTCAATATTATACTAGGGATGGATTGGTTTTATGGATATGGAGTGATGGTGGATTGTGAGAAGCCATTGGTGACGATAGGGGTAGACGATGGGTTGACGGTAGTGTTAGGATACCTTCCAGATGACGTTGTGATGGTTAGCTTTCTATGTTTGTTCGATTTCCCACATGATGAGTTATCATCCGTGCTTATTACTTGGGAGTATCCAGATGTATTTGAGGAGGTGACCGAACTTCCGCCACATAGAGAGATTGAGTTCCATATTGATTTGATAAAAGATGCAAGGCCGATAGTGATGCCTTTGAGGAGGTGGCACCTAGAGAGCAACGAGAGCTCGAGGTGCAAGTGAATGACCTATTACAATGAGGGTTCATTCATAGGAGTATTTTCGAGTAGGGAGATCCCATAGTATTCTCCATGAAGATAGATGACTCCCTTAGATTATGTGTTGATTACCGTGAGCTGCATAAAGTGACGAAGAATAACAAGTATCCACTCCTATGTATTGATGACTTATTCGATCAGCTTTATAGTGCTAGAGTATTTTCTCAGTTCGATCTTGGGATGGGATTCCACAAAATGAGAGTGGAGAAGGAGAGTGTACCAACTACTACATTTTGTATGCAATCTGGATTTTATGAGTGGTTGGTTATGCCATTTAGGCTAACCAACGCTCCAGCATACTTTGTCGATCTCGTGAACATCGTCTTCAGCGGTCAGCTAAACAAATTCGTTACTGTGTTTGTTGATGACATTTTCGTCTACTAACGGATGGAAGAAGAACACAAGATGCATTTGAGGATTGTATTAAAGGTGTTGACAGTGCATTGACTAAAGGTGAAGTTTTCTAGATGTCACTTCTGGAGGAGAGAAGTGCAATTCTTGCGTCATGTTATTTCTGAATAGGGCATTGTCATCGATCCTGCAAAAGTTGCAGCAGTCCAAGATTAGATTAGACCCAAAAATTATACAGATGTGGGAAGTTTCTTTGGTTAGTTGGATATTATAGACGATTCATTTAGGACTTCACTAAGGTAGCGTCATAGTTGACTCACTTGATGAAAAAGAATAAGACTTTTACTTGGGATGCGAGATGTGAGAAGGCTTTCATAAGTATGAAGGAATAGTTGACTAATGCACCAGTGTTGACCATTAGCGGGAATTAGGAGATGAAGTTTTAAACTTATGCTTATGGTACCGGAATGGGCATGGTATTAATGCAGAGGGGTAAAGTTTTTGCATATGCTAGTCGACATCTGAAGCCACATGAGAAGAAATACTCAATCCACATTCTAGAGTTAGCAGTGATTGTGTTTGTGCTGAAGATTTGCAGGATCTATCTTTTAGGAGAGAGGTTCGACCTGTTCACCGATCATAAATCATTAAAGTACCACTTTTCATAGAAGGATCTTAACCTTCGCTACCAGCGATGGATAGAGTTCCTAGCCTAATATGACTTTAATTGCATATACACCAGGTAATGGTAATGCAGTGGTTGATGCTTTATGTAGGAGTCATGCCAAAAGTGGAGCTATGTCGCTAGAGTGGACGTAGTTACAGTATATTACTGGTTATGATTTCCAATCGAGGTGCAAGCTAAAGCCAGAGATGTTAGTGAGCTTGACCACCTGACCTACTTTAATTGAGTAGGTTGGTACAAGTCAAAGGCACGATGCCAGATTACCTGATATTATCACTAGGACTGAAACTGGAGTAGAGTTCGAGGATATGAGACAGTACAGACTCGACCGAGACGGTTGGCCTCGTAAGGATGGAAGATTTTTTGTTTCGGATGTTGATGGTTTAAGGGATGAGGTATTATGAGAGTGCCATTATTCGAGATTGACTATACGCCCAGATGTCAAAAGGATGTACTTTGATATGAAGCTGACTAATCATTGGGAAGGGATGAAGAAAGATATTGGGACACTCATCTAAAAATGTATGAAGTGCCAATTAGTTAAGGCAGAGCAGAAGAAGCCTAATGGTTTAATGCAACCGCTAGAAGTTCCCGACTGCAAATAGGAAAACGTATCGATGGATTTTATCAATGGACTGCCGAGGACTCAAGCAGGGTTCGATAGCATTCGAGTCATAGTCGACCGATTGACCAAGAGCGCTAAATTTATACTCGTCAAGTCAGGTAGAACAGATGCTAAATTGGCTGACTTGTATGTGAAGTGGATAGTACGATTCTATGGTGTGCTAAAAAGCATTATGAGTGATCGAGACCCGTTGTTCACTAGTGGGTCTTGGAAGAGCTTATAGGAGGCATTGGGGACAGAGCAACACCTCAACATACTTACCACTATCAAACTGTCAGCCAAACTGAGAGAGTGAATCGTATCTTAGAAGATCTCTTGCATGCTTGTATACATGACTTTGGACACTCGTGGGATGATCACTTACACCTTGTTGAATTAGCATACAATAAAAGTAATCAGTCTAGCATTAGTATGGCACCATTTGAGGCATTATATGCCAGACCGTGCAACGCACCTTTATGTTGGTGGGAAGCGGGCGAGAAACTAATACTTGGGCTAGATATGATTAGCGAGACATCAAAGAAGATTGAGATCATTCGATAATGAATGAAAGCTGACCAAGACAAACGGAAAAGCTATGCTGATAAGAGATGTTTAGATTTAGAATTCTTTATCGGTGGTTTGGTATTTGTCAACGTCTCTCCATTAAAGAATGTCATTAGATTCAGTAATAAAGGGAAGTTAGCATCGATATTAGTAAGTTCTTTTTTGACAGTAGAGAGGATTGGGAACCTTGCTTATAGAGGCGACTAATTTCAAAGAATGGCGGGTGTGCACAATGTATTCCACATTTCTCACTTGCGGAAATTTGTGCATGCTCAGGCATAACTATCACATCGAATCAAACTAAATGATATCGAGTTGAGCTAGAAGCTTCGAGACCTCGTGGGCCAATTCGTATTGTCGGAAGCGATATGAAGTAGCTTAGGAGGAAGACGGTGAAGTTGGTGAAGGTTCAGTGGAGTTAAAGCGAAGGCATTGCACTTAGTACATCCAGGAGAGCATGAGGACAACTTATCCGGTGCTCTTTACTTGGTGAGACTTTCTATTTATTGCTTTTACTTTCACTTATGATATCATGAAATGTAGCATGGCATAATTTCTTGCATGCTAGAATAGGCTAATGTATTCTCCTTTTCACTTATTTCTATGTACGCATGTTTGACATGTGATGGTTGTCTGTGCTTGTATATGGTGCCTAGGCCCCTATTGACTTGATTCTGGAATTTTAGGGGCGAAATTTGTAGAGGAGGGAGAATGTAACGATATGCATTCTACGATATACCCTATAAATCTAATATGTCCTATAACTTTTGACAGAAGCCGAACCAAGGTCTGAAACGACTTCCATTAGATCAGGATGATGGTTTCCCTTTTCATATAGTAGTCGTACTAAGAGAATAAACTTACCGTTTGAGAGTTATGGCTGTTTTTAGTTTTATATGATTTTGAACGGCTTAATTGGGTAATTAGGGTCATTAGTGCTAAGATCCATGACCCATTTAGGGTTTGGAGTAAGTGGAGGCTGATGGGA
The DNA here is from genome assembly GCA_030737815.1 of Allium fistulosum. NCBI lineage: Eukaryota > Viridiplantae > Streptophyta > Magnoliopsida > Asparagales > Amaryllidaceae > Allium > Allium fistulosum. The sequence continues at coordinate 541,128,211 of CM060903.1, forward strand.
CCTCATCTCCATTATTTCACAGCACCTAAAAATAGTTAGGAACTTCCATTATCCTACATTGACCAAAAGGCAACCCTTAAACCTACCTTAATTTTCCAAATTTCCTCATTAAAATTATATTAGCTTGATAAGCACTTGGGATTAGAGATTTGCTAATGGAGAAGCCTTGTATTCCATGCCTTTTACTGTTCATATGGGATTTGGATCTTGCTTTGAGTTAAGGTGAGTGATTAGATCTCTCACTTTCTAATTAGATCATTATACACCTTTAACAATGTTTTAAAATTTTTATAAAATTCTCTAAAAATGTAACAACCCTAATATTTTGTAAATATTTTTAAATCATTTTAAAATAAATTTTATTTCAATATTTCTATTTTTAAAACATTTTAAAAGTGAAGCTATAATTTTCCAAAGTTAATTGCATTTTTGTTTGAAATTTTTAATGCTAGTTTCAATATAATAAGCTATTTTCTTTATTTTCTTTTATTTTCTTTTTATTTTTCCAATGAATAATTATTTATTTTCATTTTCACTTTATTTTTGTTTGCCTTTTATTTATTTACTGATTTTATTTTGTTTATATTGAATTAAAAAGGAAGGGGAAATTTGAAGAGACTAAAGCTTTAAAACATTTGACTTTTCACTTTCTAAACCTTTCAATTTCTTGGTCGTTCATTGCTTTACTTTAGCCGTGAGTTTTACTTTGTATTTCACGTGAAAAAAAACTTCTCATTTCATCTCAAGTTCGGCCAAACACTTCTGAAAAAAAATTGGTAATGGCTTCCTTCTTTTTTCTACTTTTCTTCCCATTTTTCTATTGATTTTTTTCTATGTTTTTGCCTTGACTTCCCATAGCTTTGCTCGGCCATAGACCTCACCATCACCACCGACCACCACTCCTACTCCTCCCCATGATCCATGGCAACAACCCCTCCATCTCCTCTGACCATTGATGGCCGTGACCATCCCTTGAACCATCACCACAAAAACAATGCAAAACCCTTCATATATTGTCATAGTTGAGCCCTATTTCAACAACCCCTTTATATTTGACCATGGCCACCACCATGAACCACCACCACCTGTCTGATTTGACCCCTGACCATCTTGTCCAGTCATGTAGCAGCCCTAGCCGAGCCCATAGGACCATAGGCCGAGACCATGGTGAACCAAACCACCTTGTTAGCCTTTGCCTTTTGACCTTCTTCCATTTGTAACTCCTACCCCTTTGTATTCCATTTTGTAGCCATTCCATATTGATACAAACACGACCCTTTTCCATCTATAAGACCATCATGGCCGAGCCTAGTGCATGTGTGGTCGAGCAAAGTTGAGTGGAGATCAAGCAAAAATGGTTTAAAGGCTTGGTGATGTTCTTTTATTGCTTCTATTTCCATTTGTTTCAATATAATCTTTTGTATTGTATTTATATTTATATTTTTCTTTATTTATTTTGTGAATACAAGATTAACATCTTGGCTCTCTCTCCATTCAAATCTAGTCGTGCTATCGTGCTTTTCGGATTTTCTGTTGTGTGTTTTATTTGCAAACTCCAGCGTAAAAAGGTGAGTATTCACACACGACATCTATACTTATATAAATTGTGAAGTGACAACAAGTGAATGTGTAGAAACTATTATCTCATGTTATACATGCCTGTGATGTAAATTATATGATGTTAAACCCTGTTATAAACTTGTCACATCATCTGTTATGCTATATTTTATTATTACTGTTTATTCTATTCTATTTATCACACTGCAAGTTTCCTATAGAATAGAATCACTATGGGTTGAAATGATACATACCCGAACGGACTTTAGAATATGGAAAGATCGTTATGGGCTGAAATGATAAGCCTGAGTGATTTTTATTTATTTTCATTTACTTGGGATTGCGGGTTTGAAATGATAAAACCCGGATTTTCTTTGTAAATTACGGATTGAAATGATATATTATCTGTATCACTTGACTTAGGTTAGAAAATATTATACAGACCCGTGGTTATTTTATATATTTTTCTGAAATTTTTTAAGTATTTTTAAAATATAAAAATATGATAATTTGATTTAAATTGAATTTTAAATGATTTAATAAAGTGAAAATGATTTTCTATGTATTAAAAATGTTAAATAAATGAATAGAAAATTGTAATTTAAATATAACTTAATTTAGAAATTTGTGATTTGATTTTTAATGGAAATTTAAGTTAATTAAATTAAAAATGGAAATTAAGTTTTAAATTGTGAAGATGGAAATTTAAATTTAAGTGTTAAAGTAAATAGTAAAAAAAAAAGAATAAGAAAATGGTACACTTGAATCTAATAAGTGAAATTGTTGGAAAATTTGATTTTTATTGTCAAAATTTTCTTTATAAAAACCATAAGTTAAAGGTATTTAAATGAACATTTTTGATGTGGAAAAATGTGATTTTTATAAGTTAAAATGATTTAAATTGAAGTTTATTTGTGGTTGGAATTCTATTTATAATCTGGAAATTCTTTTAGTAACACTTCAGAAATGCTATCGTTTCTGAAAATAAACTAAAAACTGAACTAATAGAATCTGCAGCACTAGGTAAGTGCTATAGTTGCAGAAGTAAACTAAAAGGAAATTTAACTTAGGGCTATCACAGCACTTTGTAAGTGCTGTCTTTGCTGAATTGAATTAAATCTTTAATTTGAACCCTGAACTATTACAGCAGTTTTGTAAATGCTGTCTTTTCTGAATTGAACTATTTTTCCACTAAAATTGAACTATTACAGCAGTTTATAAATGTTGTCTTTGCTGAATTGAATTGTTTTCAAATATAGCTTACCGCAGCACTTTCTAAATGCTGTGAAAGTTGGAATTTTAATGTTTTAAAGTATTTAAGTGAATAAATGAACTCAGAAAAGGTTAAAATTTTAGGAATTGAATATTTGATTTAAAGGAATAATGACTTTAATTTTAAATGGTTTAAATGAAGTATTTTGATTTGAAATACCAACTATATTGAAATTTATAACCACGGGTTATAATAACGATTGGTTGTTAAAGAGACCGGGATCGGATATGGACATACTCTCTGTCGATACCGAAAACCACTTTAATAACTGTGTACGCGGTGGAGATTCCAGAATGAAGTAGGATGGTGGCGACAATCCTAAAGGTATATGCGTGGACCCAACTCCCGTGAGTTGGCATAAAGTGGCTAAAACAGGAGCGATTGACGGGCCAATGAGGTAGCACCTCTGATCGGACACACTTCTTCGATACCATTCTATTACTTTTGTGATTGATTGGGTGCACCCCTTGATTTAGGAGTGTTGTTCGAGGTGGGCGGTAGTGGCTGCTATGTGTTTCCACCAGCCCGGATGCGTAATTGGTATATCTATCCTGGCATTTCCTAGTTGTGCCGTGTCACTTACCATAGCGAGCTTTACTACGAGTTGTGATTTCTCCCGTAGCCTGTGGAGTATCGAGGGTAGCCCCCGTTTTGGGAGTATGCTAATACTGGATAGACTACTGGGACTATTACGTGTTAAGGGCTATATGGGTAACCCCTTGACTCTATTAAAAAGTATGTTTATTTTATATTAGACATTATTATAATAGTGAATATTACTACATAGTAGATAGTTTAACGGATCCTTAAAGAATGGGCGATCCCAAGCATTCTTTAAGTTACTTGTACCTTTTATTACAGTTCACTTGAGTTGGTTTACATTGTATAAGTATGTATGTCCTGACTCGAGTGTTTGTGTTTTATTTACGCTCAGGTCAGCCTGAGTATTCACAGCTTTGGACTTCACTTTCTGGAGCTAGGAATCACTGGAGATTCTGCTTATCTAGTTATTCATCTATTTCAGTTTTAGTTGTTCAATTTTAGCTTTTGTATTAGAGACATATGTTGTAACGACCCGATATTTTGGACCATTCGCGTCCATTATAAGTGTATAGGTAGACACTCATGCCGGAGTTGAATTGCTCAAAATACCGCGTTGTTAATTTAAATTGGCAAAACTGAACATATACAGTAAATAAATAATCACAGATCACAGACACAGAGTAATAAGTGCAGCGGAAATAAAAGAGATAGTAGTTCATGAAGCTACTATATGAATAAATAGAATACATCAGAGTTTACAACAGAAGAGTAATATGATACATCAGAGTTAAACCAGATACAACGGAAGAGTAACAGATACAAATCAGAATACATCCCTGGACTCATCGAATATCTGAAAGCTGGATAAATAGCTGGATCTCCAAGCGAATCTCCAACTCCAAAGGTGAGTCTCGAAAGCTGAACTACTCAGTCTGACCCGAGCGTAAAGCAAAAACACAAGACACTCGAGTCAAGATTAACATTCTTATATTTATAAATCCAACTCAAGTGAAATAGCAATTGAAATACAAGTAACTCAAAGGATGTTTGGAATAACCATCCTTTAAGGATCCGTTAAACTATCTACTAGGTAGTAATGTACGCTAAGTAGATAATGTCTATCAGTAATATAAAGATATCAAAGTAGGGTTAAGCAGGGCCCATACACCTCTTAACCTGTTTATTCCCAAAAGCATATACAAGACCGTAGTTTCCCCAAAACCGGAAGTCACCAGAGGGCAATCCATATACTAAAGGTACAAATCAAAATCGTAGTGGTCGCGAATAGGATAATCAGTATGACAAGGTACATGAGGCGATACCAACTAGGATACTAGTAGTTGCGTGATCCGGACTGATGTTGGGCATAGCAGCTACTACCCCAACACCGCGAAACAACACTCCCAAATCAAGGGGTGCACCCAAATCGAATCACAATAGTAATAGATATGGTATCGAAGAAGTGTGTCCGCTAGAGATGGCGATCCTCAATGGCCCGGCGCGGCTCCTGTTTTAGTCATGTCAGGGGTCATCCAAAATCGTTCTCTTTCTTCAGTCAACGCGTTCACCAAAACCATCCACTTCGTTCTGGATCAACACTCCGCGTATAGTTATTAAAGTGGTTTCGGTTCAGATAGAGAGTATATCCATTACCGATCCCGGTCTCTTTAATAACTTTCGTAATTATTACACCGATTGGTCGTTTATATATTTCAAAAACCAAATCAATTTCAATTTCAAATAGAATTCGTAAATCAACATTTCATTTGTCTTTCTAAATCAATTTCCAAATTTTCGTTTCAAAACTTCCAATTTTCCGTTTCAAAATCTTATAATTCAATTTCAATTTCTATTTAAAACAATTCAAATATTGATTCAAGTTCGTATATAAGTTCACTCCGAAATCATTTAAATTAATTTGATTTAACATTTAAATCAATTTAAATTCATCTATCGATTCCATTCAATATTCATTAAGTAAATTTGCCATTCAAAATAATTTCTATTAAATTTCCAATTCATTAAATCAATTCTTAAGTTCAACTTCAATAAATCAAAATTTACAATTTTGAATTAAACTAAATTCGTCAAATCAATTCTTTTAAATTACAAGTCTTACATCAATTTCAATAAATCACATTTCAATTTTTGTTAAAGAAATCCAACTTCACTTATTTACTTCCCTAAATAATTTTCCAAAACTTAATTAATAAAGAAACTCAATTTCAATTCTTTACGAAGTAAGATTCACTTATTCAAAAGTTCAATTATCTTATTAAAGAATTTCAATTCAATTTAATCATTTAATAATTCATTATTAAATAGTTCAAAACTTAATTATTAAATAATTTCAAAGTTTAATAATTTAAACTTAATTATAATTTCAAACTTAATTATTAAATCATTTCAACTTAATTCAATCATTTCTCAAATTAAACAACATTCTTTCATTAATTACATTATTAATCTTTTTGTTTCAGATTATCAAATATTCACATTTATTTTTCATTAAAATTCAAATTTCAACTTCATTTCAAAACCATATTATTTATTCAAATAAAATCTTCGTTTATTTTTAAATCAAATTATTGACCAATCGGGTTTTATTTAATTTTCTATCCTAGGTCAAAGTTCAATTTGGGTATTTATCATTTCAACCCGATTCCAATTCAATTCAAAATCAAAACATAGCAAAGGGAACTTGCAGTGTGATAACTGGGATGGTGTCAAAGTAAATAAACAAGCAATAACAACAAACAATAACAATCCAATAATCAATTTAAATAATCCCGAAATAACCGTATTAATTCGCATTGTTATTTGTACGAATTAATATAATTATTTCTAGAATCCACACTATCATTTCATGTAGATTAAAGATTATTACATTACGGTTTTCACTTGTCGTCTATTTACAATTTCATACATCATCAATTTAACAACATACACTCAGTGGTTCAAAATGTAATTAAACAAATCCTACGTATCAATAAATTTAACAGTTAAAGGGGTCATATTATACAAATGTCAGTTAATCAAATTTAACAATTAATTATCCTATATCAAGTTCAATTTCATACTATTTATCATTTTAACATTAACAATTTAACGTCCAATACAAACATCAACAATCAATCAATTATCAGCCAAACTGTATTATCATCGCATAAATTATTAACAGATAATGGTGTCAGATGTCACAGGTGAACTGATACAGGTAATAGCATATATAACAGTGTAATTAACTAACAGTTGCATATTTCAATTGTCGTTTCAATTGAAATCAAATCTAATAAATAAAAGAACGTTAATCGTGAGTGAGTGCTCACCTTTCGAGGCTAGAGAATGAACGGGATAGGACACGGATTCGAACACAGATACGGACACCGAAATTGAGTTACGCATCCAAGCAAAGCAAAATCGGCACGAATTCAACGATCAAAGCTGATAACAGAAATTGATGGGACAAATCAGAACGGGGTCAATGAAGATGAAATGGTATAAGTGAATTTATATATACATATATATACAAAACTTATATTCTATAACTAATATTTTATAATTTTCAAAACTCAATATACGTATACCAACAGTATTATAAAAGTTAGGATTTGAATAACAAAATGCATGAATAAGCCCAAACATCTAACCTTTGCATTTATACTAATGTATGTAAAATAACACTAATGTATGAAGAAAAAGAAAAGAAAAAAAAAGAAAAAAAAAAATATATATATAAAATATAAAATAAAATAAAATAAAATAAACAACAGCAGAACCACTTTATAAAACTATCATATAACTTACGTATGTACTTTCAATATAACAAACTGTTATAGATATACTTGAAATTCAAAGTTTTAAAATAACGTGAATAACATATTTTTCACAACCGAATATGTATATATTGCCATTCAAACATAAACAGGTATATAGAACGTGAAATACATGTACTATTAAACGTGTATATATGATCAACAGTTAGGATGTGATACTTCTATACGTAACTAAAATATACAAAATTTACATAAGTATAATACTTAGAATCATATATTTTTCTTTTGGTTATGGTCAAGTCTTGGAACTTCAACTTAACATATATACGAAAGCTGCAAATACCATATATTTAAAACAGCTAGCTAACAGCAAACCCCCCCAGTTCACTTTATAAATCAAATATAACTTATGGTAATAGAGTATACATATATATAATACTATTAAACTTTTTATATAAACAGATAATATACACATATGAAATACTAACATAAGTTTTAACATATTCATTTATATACAATACTAATCCTAACATAATGTATTACGTACAAAAACTTTCGAAATTTTCTTCCGACAATACTTTAAAATACTGTAAAGTAAGTGATAGACTATAATCATGGATATGTTTTCAAACCAAAGCTCAGAACATATTATACAAAAAATATATAACAGACTAAATATATGAACTACTCTATATATATACTTAGCCTATGTAAAACTAACGTATGCTGCTATACTAATATAAATGTTAGTACTTTAACCATATTATTATACATGTAAAGTAAAGTGTACATATATTATTATTTTCGAAAATCTATGTATATTAGTAGGTTATATAGAATGGAGTAGAACTGCAAATACACTCACGAGGCACAAATCTGGTGGAGGCGGGACCCAAATCTGGTGGAGGCTCTGACATGGTGGAGGCGGGAACAGGGAGTTGTAGGTGGAGGCGGGTCAGATCTGGTGGGGAAGAAGAGGCCGGGCGGTGTAGCGCTTGGAGGGTGGAGCTGCGTGGTAGGCTCAGGTGGTGGCACGAGAGGCTGAGCGGAGAGGAGGCGGAGCTGAGGGGAGGACGGTGATGCTGGGTGGTGACGTGGGAAGAGACGAATGGTGGCGGATGCTTCCGGTTGTACTACAGGCGGCAATGGAGTGTTCGGTGGGGAGGAGTCGTAGGCCGGTTGGTGGGAGACAGGGCATCCGTTGATGGAGAGGGGAGAAAATGGGTTACAGGCTAATATAAGAAAGCAACATTATTTCTCCTTTTTGATGGAAAGAACAGGCGGATGTATGAAAGAAGTGAAGGGTCAGGGGAAAAAGAGAACGAACTGTATACATTGGAACCAGTGAAAAGCAAAAGGTAAGCACGTGAATTTTTGGAGATATAAATGCAACAGTTGTAATTTTGGGAATTACAAAAGCCAATGGTTGTTCAAATTTAAACGGTGGAATATGAAAAGTATTGGAAGCTAAAAAGTCGAATTACAGAACCGATACGGAAATTGTTACGCAAAGTGCAACGTACAACGAAACCCCAAATTTGACAATCGAATATACCGTAGAGATCGGCACGACGAGACGATCAAAACGGTATATAGAAATCAGTGGTACGATCATCCGATAAAAATCGATATCGGTACCAGAATACTGCTATTTTGTAGAAAATAAGAACGACGGAGCCAAAGATGTCCGAATTTTGAAAAACGACAAACTGTCATCTTGCTCAGAAGATGGTTTAGAATTTTTCTATGTAAAAATATTTAGGTTTCGAAAATATTTTATTTTCATCGTTTGTTAACCGATTAAATTGAAGTGAATTTACGCGCGAAATAAATTTTCATATTTTCGGACGAAAATTTACCAGTTGCTATGTTTAACTAGACGTATTTCAAATATTAAATTTTTATTTCAAAATTTTATTGTTTAAAATTTCACAAAATTTTAACTAATTGCGTTATTTAAACGGTTAAAATTTACGGGTCGTTACATTCTCCTCCACTCAAAACTTTTCGTCCCTGAAAAGGAACGCGGTAGGAAAATAGAACAACCAGAAAGAAAAACAGATTTGAAATACAAAATAACGATTAATTTAAACCATATAAATTCAAATTTTAATTAATTGATATTCAATAATTGATTTAATCCATTTGATTTCACTAAAATCAATCTCAACTATTTCTAAATTCATTATTTATTATCCCATTTTCTTCAATTTACAATTTCTAAACCATAAATTTGAATAGTCTTTTATTATAATCATATTTCTTCAACAATTTTAAATTCTTCTTTATTCCAAATTATTGTCAAATTTATCCTACTTAATATATCTAATTACATATATTTGACCCATATAAATTAATTTAAACCATAAAAGTTTCGATTTAAATTAATTTACATCTATTAATTTCTTTAAATTCAAGGTATTTCATAAGTTGATCAAATTTCAATTTATTAAATTTTTCAAAACAAATTTATTTCATTATTAACTGAGTTTACCTATTATCCTATCTAACTCTATTGACATCTTTATAATCAAAAATTTAGTGTATAACATTTATTATAAACACTCAAATTTTATTTTTAAATTCAATTTCTCTTATATATTATCCAATTACATATTCAACTTCTGAATGATTTAGGTAAGTTGTATTAGAATGCAGTTGAATAATATACAAATAAATTTTCTCAATTAAATTATTCAAGTTTAAATATTTATTCCGAATTTTTGTTTTATTTATAATAAAAATATCCTTTAACAAAATTTAAGAATTAGATTTCCGATTAACTTTAAATAATTTAGAGATATATATAATATATTTATATCAAATCAAATTAAATTTTAAAATAAGATACCTATATATATATAAATCAAAATATATTGAAGAAATTCAAATCAAAATATTATTTTCAAACAAAACCGTAGCAAAGCTACAGAATAGTATCTCCACTTCGAAACTCGAAAATGAATGTCGATGATGCGGCCGCCATCACCGAAATTATTTTCCAGCGACAAAGAGAAGAGTATTGATTTCATCATTTTAAAATTCTTTGAAAACGATTTATATTCGAAAATATTTTAAATACTATACACTTTAAAACTTTAAAAACCAAAGTTCGAAATCATCGAAAACTAATAAATTCTCAAATTTCTGAATTAAATTCATTTCGAATTCCAATCAATTTTATAACCAAGTTTATAAATTCATTTATTTATTATGCAAAAGCCTATGGTTTACAACACAATAAATGAAAATCAAATATTATTATTTTCAGACAACAAATTCATTAACAATTTAATTTCAGAAAACTTATATTTATATATAAGATAATCATACAAAACTTCTATTTTATTTATCAAATTTGAAAACGATATTGTGTCAGTTTGCTCTGTTCAAGTGTTTTGGAAATCCTATCGATAGCGTTGATCAGACGAATCGATCGAAAACCCAAATCAACATCAACAACTCAAACACACAAATAAAACATTTTAAAATTTATTTATAAATACACTTCCTCGCTCGACGATACAAGAATGGATTTTAAAGCAAGGATATAGATTCAATTTGATGGACTCAAATCAAAGAATTTTTTTTTTCCGAAGATAGGTTCGAAACAAAGATAAGATGATTAACTAACAAAGTAGGAAGATTGATAAATTATATAAATCGTGGGCAACCTTAACCGGGTCAACCGTGACTTCAAGGATAAGATCGATGCTGAATTCCGAGGTAAATCAAAATTCGATCTCAAGAGATAGAATTCAGGTATAGCAGAAGATAGATAACATCGTAAACCGAGGATATAGAAATTTCCGGTAAATCGATGCCTATTATAAAGGAGTTTACTCCTTTACGAATTATTCGAAGATTGGCGAGACCGCCGATCTATTATAGATATCATTCAAAATGGAGTTATGGGGTGCTCCAGAATTGAAAGAAGACGAATAGTGAGGGACACGAATGAATTTCGGAACCGAGGAGAACGTTCCAAAAATTCAAAGGAATTGAGTCAAAGGAAGAGATTGAAACTCGAATGAGAGTGATTCTGTAAATACATTTACCCTATATGTTGAGTTTTGCCTAGAGCTACCAAAGCTCTGATACCAACTGTAACGACCCGATATTTTGGACCATTCGCGTCCATTATAAGTGTATAGGTAGACACTCATGCCGGAGTTGAATTGCTCAAAATACCGCGTTGTTAATTTAAATTGGCAAAACTGAACATATACAGTAAATAAATAATCACAGATCACAGACACAGAGTAATAAGTGCAGCGGAAATAAAAGAGATAGTAGTTCATGAAGCTACTATATGAATAAATAGAATACATCAGAGTTTACAACAGAAGAGTAATATGATACATCAGAGTTAAACCAGATACAACGGAAGAGTAACAGATACAAATCAGAATACATCCCTGGACTCATCGAATATCTGAAAGCTGGATAAATAGCTGGATCTCCAAGCGAATCTCCAACTCCAAAGGTGAGTCTCGAAAGCTGAACTACTCAGTCTGACCCGAGCGTAAAGCAAAAACACAAGACACTCGAGTCAGGATTAACATTCTTATATTTATAAATCCAACTCAAGTGAAATAGCAATTGAAATACAAGTAACTCAAAGGATGTTTGGAATAACCATCCTTTAAGGATCCGTTAAACTATCTACTAGGTAGTAATGTACGCTAAGTAGATAATGTCTATCAGTAATATAAAGATATCAAAGTAGGGTTAAGCAGGGCCCATACACCTCTTAACCTGTTTATTCCCAAAAGCATATACAAGACCGTAGTTTCCCCAAAACCGGAAGTCACCAGAGGGCAATCCATATACTAAAGGTACAAATCAAAATCGTAGTGGTCGCGAATAGGATAATCAGTATGACAAGGTACATGAGGCGATACCAACTAGGATACTAGTAGTTGCGTGATCCGGACTGATATTGGGCATAGCAGCTACTACCCCAACACCGCGAAACAACACTCCCAAATCAAGGGGTGCACCCAAATCGAATCACAATAGTAATAGATATGGTATCGAAGAAGTGTGTCCGCTAGAGATGGCGATCCTCAATGGCCCGGCGCGGCTCCTGTTTTAGTCATGTCAGGGGTCATCCAAAATCGTTCTCTTTCTTCAGTCAACGCGTTCACCAAAACCATCCACTTCGTTCTGGATCAACACTCCGCGTATAGTTATTAAAGTGGTTTCGGTTCAGATAGAGAGTATATCCATTACCGATCCCGGTCTCTTTAATAACTTTCGTAATTATTACACCGATTGGTCGTTTATATATTTCAAAAACCAAATCAATTTCAATTTCAAATAGAATTCGTAAATCAACATTTCATTTGTCTTTCTAAATCAATTTCCAAATTTTCGTTTCAAAACTTCCAATTTTCCGTTTCAAAATCTTATAATTCAATTTCAATTTCTATTTAAAACAATTCAAATATTGATTCAAGTTCGTATATAAGTTCACTCCGAAATCATTTAAATTAATTTGATTTAACATTTAAATCAATTTAAATTCATCTATCGATTCCATTCAATATTCATTAAGTAAATTTTCCATTCAAAATAATTTCTATTAAATTTCCAATTCATTAAATCAATTCTTAAGTTCAACTTCAATAAATCAAAATTTACAATTTTGAATTAAACTAAATTCGTCAAATCAATTCTTTTAAATTACAAGTCTTACATCAATTTCAATAAATCACATTTCAATTTTTGTTAAAGAAATCCAATTTCACTTATTTACTTCCCTAAATAATTTTCCAAAACTTAATTAATAAAGAAACTCAATTTCAATTCTTTACGAAGTAAGATTCACTTATTCAAAAGTTCAATTATCTTATTAAAGAATTTCAATTCAATTTAATCATTTAATAATTCATTATTAAATAGTTCAAAACTTAATTATTAAATAATTTCAAAGTTTAATAATTTAAACTTAATTATAATTTCAAACTTAATTATTAAATCATTTCAACTTAATTCAATCATTTCTCAAATTAAACAACATTCTTTCATTAATTACATTATTAATCTTTTTGTTTCAGATTATCAAATATTCACATTTATTTTTCATTAAAATTCAAATTTCAACTTCATTTCAAAACCATATTATTTATTCAAATAAAATCTTCGTTTATTTTTAAATCAAATTATTGACCAATCGGGTTTTATTTAATTTTCTATCCTAGGTCAAAGTTCAATTTGGGTATTTATCATTTCAACCCGATTCCAATTCAACTCAAAATCAAAACATAGCAAAGGGAACTTGCAGTGTGATAACTGGGATGGTGTCAAAGTAAATAAACAAGCAATAACAACAAACAATAACAATCCAATAATCAATTTAAATAATCCCGAAATAACCGTATTAATTCGCATTGTTATTTGTACGAATTAATATAATTATTTCTAGAATCCACACTATCATTTCATGTAGATTAAAGATTATTACATTACGGTTTTCACTTGTCGTCTATTTACAATTTCATACATCATCAATTTAACAACATACACTCAGTGGTTCAAAATGTAATTAAACAAATCCTACGTATCAATAAATTTAACAGTTAAAGGGGTCATATTATACAAATGTCAGTTAATCAAATTTAACAATTAATTATCCTATATCAAGTTCAATTTCATACTATTTATCATTTTAACATTAACAATTTAACGTCCAATACAAACATCAACAATCAATCAATTATCAGCCAAACTGTATTATCATCGCATAAATTATTAACAGATAATGGTGTCAGATGTCACAGGTGAACTGATACAGGTAATAGCATATATAACAGTGTAATTAACTAACAGTTGCATATTTCAATTGTCGTTTCAATTGAAATCAAATCTAATAAATAAAAGAACGTTAATCGTGAGTGAGTGCTCACCTTTCGAGGCTAGAGAATGAACGGGACAGGACACGGATTCGAACACAGATACGGACACCGAAATTGAGTTACGCATCCAAGCAAAGCAAAATCGGCACGAATTCAACGATCAAAGCTGATAACAGAAATTGATGGGACAAATCAGAACGGGGTCAATGAAGATGAAATGGTATAAGTGAATTTATATATACATATATATACAAAACTTATATTCTATAACTAATATTTTATAATTTTCAAAACTCAATATACGTATACCAACAGTATTATAAAAGTTAGGATTTGAATAACAAAATGCATGAATAAGCCCAAACATCTAACCTTTGCATTTATACTAATGTATGTAAAATAACACTAATGTATGAAGAAAAAGAAAAGAAAAAAAAAGAAAAAAAAAATATATATATAAAATATAAAATAAAATAAAATAAAATAAACAACAGCAGAACCACTTTATAAAACTATCATATAACTTACGTATGTACTTTCAATATAACAAACTGTTATAGATATACTTGAAATTCAAAGTTTTAAAATAACGTGAATAACATATTTTTCACAACCGAATATGTATATATTGCCATTCAAACATAAACAGGTATATAGAACGTGAAATACATGTACTATTAAACGTGTATATATGATCAACAGTTAGGATGTGATACTTCTATACGTAACTAAAATATACAAAATTTACATAAGTATAATACTTAGAATCATATATTTTTCTTTTGGTTATGGTCAAGTCTTGGAACTTCAACTTAACATATATACGAAAGCTGCAAATACCATATATTTAAAACAGCTAGCTAACAGCAAACCCCCCCAGTTCACTTTATAAATCAAATATAACTTATGGTAATAGAGTATACATATATATAATACTATTAAACTTTTTATATAAACAGATAATATACACATATGAAATACTAACATAAGTTTTAACATATTCATTTATATACAATACTAATCCTAACATAATGTATTACGTACAAAAACTTTCGAAATTTTCTTCCGACAATACTTTAAAATACTGTAAAGTAAGTGATAGACTATAATCATGGATATGTTTTCAAACCAAAGCTCAGAACATATTATACAAAAAATATATAACAGACTAAATATATGAACTACTCTATATATATACTTAGCCTATGTAAAACTAACGTATGCTGCTATACTAATATAAATGTTAGTACTTTAACCATATTATTATACATGTAAAGTAAAGTGTACATATATTATTATTTTCGAAAATCTATGTATATTAGTAGGTTATATAGAATGGAGTAGAACTGCAAATACACTCACGAGGCACAAATCTGGTGGAGGCGGGACCCAAATCTGGTGGAGGCTCTGACATGGTGGAGGCGGGAACAGGGAGTTGTAGGTGGAGGCGGGTCAGATCTGGTGGGGAAGAAGAGGCCGGGCGGTGTAGCGCTTGGAGGGTGGAGCTGCGTGGTAGGCTCAGGTGGTGGCACGAGAGGCTGAGCGGAGAGGAGGCGGAGCTGAGGGGAGGGCGGTGATGCTGGGTGGTGACGTGGGAAGAGACGAATGGTGGCGGATGCTTCCGGTTGTACTACAGGCGGCAATGGAGTGTTCGGTGGGGAGGAGTCGTAGGCCGGTTGGTGGGAGACAGGGCATCCGTTGATGGAGAGGGGAGAAAATGGGTTACAGGCTAATATAAGAAAGCAACATTATTTCTCCTTTTTGATGGAAAGAACAGGCGGATGTATGAAAGAAGTGAAGGGTCAGGGGAAAAAGAGAACGAACTGTATACATTGGAACCAGTGAAAAGCAAAAGGTAAGCACGTGAATTTTTGGAGATATAAATGCAATAGTTGTAATTTTGGGAATTACAAAAGCCAATGGTTGTTCAAATTTAAACGGTGGAATATGAAAAGTATTGGAAGCTAAAAAGTCGAATTACAGAACCGATATGGAAATTGTTACGCAAAGTGCAACGTACAACGAAACCCCGAATTTGACAATCGAATATACCGTAGAGATCGGCACGACGAGACGATCAAAACGGTATATAGAAATCAGTGGTACGATCATCCGATAAAAATCGATATCGGTACCAGAATACTGCTATTTTGTAGAAAATAAGAACGACGGAGCCAAAGATGTCCGAATTTTGAAAAACGACAAACTGTCATCTTGCTCAGAAGATGGTTTAGAATTTTTCTATGTAAAAATATTTAGGTTTCGGAAATATTTTATTTTCATCGTTTGTTAACCGATTAAATTGAAGTGAATTTACGCGCGAAATAAATTTTCATATTTTCGGACGAAAATTTACCAGTTGCTATGTTTAACTAGACGTATTTCAAATATTAAATTTTTATTTCAAAATTTTATTGTTTAAAATTTCACAAAATTTTAACTAATTGCGTTATTTAAACGGTTAAAATTTACGGGTCGTTACATATGTATTTGGGATTTCTACTGTACTTGTTTCAGAACTGTATTTGTTTTTAGACTATGTATTTTGTATCTGTTTTTGAGACTCTGTTTTGTAGTGGCTTCATGAACCACTATTTATTTTATTTTCCGCTGCGAGTTATTCTGATATTCTGTGTCTGTGATTCTGTGAATGATTTTATTTGCTCCAAATTTTATTACAATCTATTATTTTGCATTATTCAAGTCCGACATGTGTGGATTACTGTCGATTTGAATGGTCCAAAATAGTGGGTCGTTACAAAAAATCATTTAGATTATAATTAACCATATATATGAAATTTCAGACAATTTGGACTTGATTTATTTAAACATGTTCTTATGGATTCTTAGCTTTCACCTAAGATTTAAGATTCTTTAAAATAGATATGCTTGGATGTTTGGCTGATATTTTGGTTCCTATATGATGTACGCTTGTTTGCATCATGTTTGAATGGTTGAAAACGCCGATCGAATGGCAACTTAGTTAGGGAGAAGTTAGGGATTGGTGATTATCCTCAGGGATCGGTGATGATCCTTGAATTTTGTTCCAAATTTGATGTGATCGATTTAGGGGAACAAGAAAGGCCTCATTAAGTTGCATACAAAGTTTCAGGTCATTAGGATTTGATATGGTTAAGATATGGGCATTCAAAGCAAGGACCCATGGAGAATCTATGCATGGAGTGCTTTCGAAAAATGCCAAGTGTGAGGGATCGGTAGTGATCCCTAGGGATCTGTGGAACTCACTTATGCTAGGAGCATAAGATTGAGGTGCAAGCTATGGATCAGAGCATGGAAAATAGAGGCAAGGAAGTGGAGTCAAATTCCCATGATTTTGGCTAACTTTTGGATCATCCCCATGGATCATACCGATGCATAGGGATTAGCTCATTAGGATCGCAAATCATTTTGGAGCATGTGGAGGTATGTTGGAGCTTATATGTGATTTATGGGATCGGCGGTGTTGGGTCGACGATCATGGATTGGCAGGGAATGTTTCGATGGTCTAGGATCGTTAATGATCCCCAAATTTTTTTCCAAACTTGGTGAGATTTATATGGTGTGTAAGGTAAGGCTTCATATGCCTACATTCTAAGTTTCAGATCGTTTGGATTTCATGTACTATAGTTATGGTTGTCTGAAGATGTAAAGAATGGGGATCGGTAATGTCCCGAGGATCAGTGATGATCCCTGACTTTTGTCCTAAACTTTGTGAGATTAATGTGGGGGTGACAGGGAAGGCCTCACAAATCTACATTCCAAGTTTTAGACCGTTTGGAGTTTGTATGCCCGAGTTATGGTCAAGAAAGATGGATCGGTGGCAATTATCGACGACGATGACGCGGAGTTTGACGATGATGATTCCATGATGGGAAGTTATAACTTCAATAATGAATAGCTATACTTCAAGATGTAGAGTAGGCGACAATGAGTCGGATTGAAGGAACCATCGGGGGATGATTACAGGATGAATGATAATGTTATATGACTAATAATAGTTGTTTAGAATAGTTCCTTACCACGATGACTTCAGACGGGACTCGTAAGGATAGTTCCGAGATGAGCACTACTACGGACGACATGTGTAAAGGGATCATTGATATTCATAGGTTTCGATGTGTATTTGTAAGGCAGGGGTATGTGAGGATGCTCACTTGGTTTATGGAGTACGCCCTGGATCATGTGATGTTTCGATCCATTTAATTTAGCTATTATGGGGTATGCAGTCTAATTCCTGGCCTACTGAATGGCATATATTCGAGTACAGAGAAACTAGGATGTTGGGTAGTCCTTAACTTGGTGAGGGTGGTCTTACAAGTATCATACATCCAACACACCGAGTGAGTGAATATGAGGATAGTTGATGGATGCTATGGTTGCTTTGATTGTTTACCACCTTAGGGTTGTCACCTGATGTTGATATTATTGACGTATATATCTGGATACCGTTTGTACCTTGATGTACTGTACACCCATGATGACCATAATGGAGTAGCATATATCTATTGTATTTTCTAACTCTGTGGATGTATAAACATGTCATATATGATTTTCCATACCATTTGCCCTAGTATGTTGACTTTGTCATATTTGATATTTATACCGCTCACACTAGACTGTTGTCTGACTTGGGTTTTTATGCTTTGCTTCCTATTACTCTGGGTACTCTTAAATGAGTAGATTAGGGATATCAGGTCTGGTGAGCATGTGGACCTGGACATGCGGTGAAGAGGAGGCTATTCTCTTGTACTATTATATTTACTCATTTGTTATTCAGTTGCACAACACTATCGAGCTTGCTAGTGCCTAATATTTAGAGACAATTTATGAGTTATTATTTGATGTATAACCTATTACTTATGTTGTTTACTGTATGTATCTATATAGTCTGGTGTTGTGATTCATTTAGCTAGTTACTATCTTGCTTGTTTTATATCTGAGATGTTTATAATTATATTTTATTCGATGCGCTATGAGGTAAACGGCAAGTTATTTATTGCTAATTTAATTTATTGATGATTGTCCTACATCGACTAGGCACCGTTAAAGTGCACTATACAGATACATTCGGTGCTAGTGATGTATCATGGTCGTTATAGTACGTATCAAAAATTGAACAAAAAACTCACCTATATATACTCATTACTGGCAAAAAGCAATAATCACATGGGTTTCCAAGATAAAACAATACAAATGTAAAGTAAATCACGGAGAACACAGAGTCATCAACGCAGTGATGACATCTAATATAAAATATACACAATTCAAGTGGGTCTACGAAAATAGCCAAATGCCCGCTGTCATCAAAAATATACATAGCATGTTCAATATATACATCTCAACACCACATGTACGCATGTAGCTAAAAATACACAAAATCATCCTCAACTCTATAATGTATATAACTATCCTCATATGTTCCCAACAATTAATGGTCGATCACCTCATCCCTGAACCTGTAATATCTTAGATTGTTGAGTGTTATATAAATAGCAGATGGGTCAGACTATATCTAAAATGTAGATGTCAACATGTGATAATAACTGGCATGTTATAACATGTATCTCACAAGGTAACATAAGATGATCACATGTATAAGAGTGTATCTCAAACCATACTACCAATCAATAAAACCACAACTTAGCGGGTGAATCAACAAAATATCCAACCATCAACCAACACACCCATAACATAAAATAAACCAATGATTAACAAGCAAAAAATCAAGTGAGGTGCTCTAAATATGGTATCGTATGTCTATATATCTCAAATCACATATTCCAGTTAGGAGCCACATAACACATAACATGCTCCAGTGGGTTAAGTGGTCCTCGTCCATAAATAGATGTCTAGAAGGGTTATCTTAATAATATAGTGCAATCATACAATCTCACATATTCCAAATAGAAGCCTCACAGCACACAACACGCTCTAGGGGACATTACACAGTACGCTTCAGGGGATTGCACATAGCACACCCTATAGTCTTGGTTACTCCCAATCATCGTGACTCTATGTCCATCAATACTCTATGATCACGAGCCTACTACACAATGGTAATAAACTGTTTGGCTAGTGTGGCATCGGGGTGTATAATCATACAATCTAGATATTAGCACACATCATGTAAAATAAGGCAATGCCATAGATCCAGGGTGCGACACCACGATCAGCCAACTAGGATGGACAACAATCTATCTAGATAAGAGAATAAAATAGACCCTTCCTTTAGACATTAACGCATAAAATAAGAGTATCCCTCACTTATAGAAAGTAATCGAACAAATATTAGTGTAGGCATCCCATACCACTTGGTATTACTTGCTCATTTATCCAATGCTCATAAACTACACTCACTACTATAATAATATTCAATACCATTAATCAAAAGAGTAATCGAAATAATATTACCGAATGTCCCATACCAGACGGCGTTATTAATCCGTTTGCTCAAAATTCTCATAATCTCGAATTTCACATAGTATAATTCTATATAACAAGTCTAAAGAATAATCAGAGAGTTATTATCGAAAGTCCCATGCCATAAGGTACTATAACTCCATTTATTTTGGATCATCATTACACAGAAATATAAATAATTCAAACCACATAGTACTACTATTTATTCATTCCAAAAGGGTTTTATTACAAAATACACTTTTTCAAGACCTTTACAATTTAAAATATCAAAATTTATAGAGAATTAAATTATAAAATCTTTTTCCTTACGCAAAAAATCCATTGATAGTTCCAAAAATAAACATTTGGTAACCCTTATTTAATTGCATGGAAATCCATATTTAAACCTTCATTCAGTTTCAAATCTCTTAACCTTCTTTTAAAATAATTCATATATTTTGGAATTCTTCTTAATACTTTGAAAAACATAAGACCAAAGGAGTTTTATATTTCACAATTTCCTTTAAACAATAAATTAAACCTATACCATTTTTCTAAAAAATGTTTTCGATTTAGATAATTCTCAAAGCTGTGAAATAAATTCCAACACCAATATAATTTACAATTTAAAACATTACCAAAAGCAATGTACCAATTTATAAAATTTATCAAACCAGAAGTAATTTCCCAAATCCAAATCACTTTTGAACTATTATTGAAATGTAATTTATCAAACCAAAAGTCTATTCTATATTAAACCTCCCAAACATTTAAGATTATATATATATATCAATTAATAAAAAAAATTATATAACCAATTCCCCATGATTACACTTTCCATAATGATTTAATTCAAATTCATCTAAACATATATATATATATATATCAAGGGCTTTTTAAAACAATTTCCTTTTATTTAAAATAATAATAATAATCAATTACTAAATATATTACTTCCAAAATTGTTCTTAGCAAAATATATAGTTAAATTTTTACTAATAATAATTTCTCAATAAATAAATCACATTATTTTTATTATTATTTCAAAACATTATTTCATGAAACTTCCAATTTATTCAAACTCATAAAACAAACACATCATTTTAAAATTATAAATTTTAAATACCATTCATTAAATGTCCTTATATATTTATATTCATAGACAAGTAAAAATATATTAAACGTTCACTTTTTCTTTTAAAGTAATTTAGAAAACCTCCACTTTTCAAATAATTTCTATTCACATAATCATCGAAATATTCCACTTTTACATTTTCCATCATTAATAATATTTTCCAATATTAAATAGAAATCATTCAAAAATTCAATATTTATTTCTAAAATAATTTATTACTTTCAAATCGTCCTATTTCAATTTATTTTCCCCATTTTAGATCAATCTCCAACGTTGTGTCTGACTAATTACAAGCATCTATTTATTATTCAAACGAGATCTAAAGTATGTGCAATCATTAGTCAACTAATAATTCATCACCACAACAAGTAAACAAGGGATTGTGTTCATTAACATCAATAGTTGTTAATCAATGCAACTCGATTTCAATCAATGCATTCCATATCAACTAAAATTCATCAACCAAACAATTAAAGATAATAATAGAAAGGGGATCTAGATTATAGTTGTGAGTTACAAAGGTAACTCACCTTGTTACCAAGAAAAATCCTTAACAGTGCTTCACTCTCACACGACAACCAACCAATGTAGCCACCATCAGTTACACCATTGATGCCGAGCACAGAACCCAAATAAAGACATCAACAATCCTAAATGCATGCTCTTCTCCACTATGCTTCTACTGCAACATCAGTTCCATGTGAAACTGCTAAAAAAGCCTATGTCGAGTGCACAATCCCATTCGTCCACCACCGCGCTTGCCTCCACCATCCTCCGCCTAGATCGCGGCACCCCTAACGTCACTAGCTCCTTGACGATGTTGTGCATGCCATTGTAGGCCTCCGCCTTCCTGACCCTGCACATGCGCTTCGGCATTGTTATTTTTTATAGATAAATTGCGAACTTGTTCCTTTTTTAGTTCCAAATGTCGCGCTGATAAGGCGATGGATGGGAAAATAAAAGAAGTGTGTTTTGGATCTTAGGTTAAGGCAAATGATGAATGTGGATCCCTTTAGAATTATGGGGAGAAGGAATTGGTTAATTTAATTTGTTATTACTACTTCTTTCTTCAATTTTCACTTAAGACCTAAAGAAATTAATTTTAAATTCAACTCTTTTAAGTGCAATTAATAATCTCCTCTTTTACACAAAAATAATTTTATCGTCTATTTATAAATATATAATTTCAATTAGACTGAATTCTCTATTTAAACAGATATATTTCAATAAATTATACAAACAATTTAAATTCATTAATTATTTATCTTCAACAATTTTATAAATATCAAACAAAATCTTCTTCCATCTATTTAATCCATAGTAAAATCAATTACATTATGAAAATATTTTATATTCATTCAAATATGATATTCAAATTCAGTATATTTTCTAAAAGAATCAATTTCAATTTATTAAACTAAAAATCCATTTATTAGTAAATATCAATAAATTATACTTTAAAAGTTAAAATTATCCATAAAATGAATGCTTAACCATTTATTTTAGTTAAAACCAATTTATTATACAAGTGGAGAAGGTCAGGTTGTTACAGCCATCACATTCTAAGGCAGAAAACCATTGAAGCTATCGAGGTTCAAGGTGTAAAAAGCTATTACATACCGA
Source organism: Allium fistulosum (assembly GCA_030737815.1). Classification (NCBI taxonomy): domain Eukaryota; kingdom Viridiplantae; phylum Streptophyta; class Magnoliopsida; order Asparagales; family Amaryllidaceae; genus Allium; species Allium fistulosum. The sequence continues at coordinate 541,151,377 of CM060903.1, forward strand.
AGATATTAAACTATCGAGTTCCAAGACAAAGTCAGCAATCGCATGCTAAGGTATAAAACCATTAGAACTAACTAGTGACAAGGGATAAAGAGCTATCGCATATCAGCGATAGGGCTATCGAGTGCCTAAGAAATACTTATATCGCACATTTGAAATAAGCAAAAAAGATTTCCATTCAGCGACGTGGTAACTCTTGGTTAGTCCATCTATTCCCTGTCACCTAAAAGAAAGCAAAACCAAATTGTGCCACATGTCAACTCGGCAATGTGTCAAGTCAATAGAATCTCAATTGTACTAGTCCAATAGATGCCACATGCTAATGTTCTAAGGATGTACTTTCTTTGTAAATAGGCATTTACCCCTACTAAGAATAGACAAAATTTTCAAAACTGTACTCCTTCCCCGTTTTCATTTTTATCCGCGCAACAATAAAGATCTCGATTTGGGACTTCAATGGCCGCCTAGGTCAAATTCTGTTTAAGACTTTTTGAAAAGGACTTGCATATTTACCTATTTGGATATTGACTATTTGATAATATGACGACTTGCATACTTGTCCAAGAATAATTCCTTTTGCTCATGTACCATTGAATTTTTTGACTTGAACATATAAGTTAGGCCTTGTTTTTGGTCTGACATTTTGGTGCTTTCATTGAGAATTGAACTCATGGGTCAATTCTATTTCCTTTAAAGAAACACCCATAATGCCCATTTCACAACAAGGATCCTCGCAACCAAATTTGGTTTATCTAGTATTTCATCGAACTACTCGCAAGTATAGTGAAGAACAAGTAAAAAATCTAGCCCTTCGAATCCTAGCAGAATAAAGGAAAATTACATAATACAACCAAAATAGATGGAGGAGCCTAAAACCATTTCATATAGAAGAGAAGCCTATTTTCACCTTAGCTTTAAAATTTGAAATGGAAGACCAATTCAGAGGCACATTAGAGTTAGGGCAATGTAAAATGATCCCGTTATTCAAATGAGAGTGGCCATCCAATCCCAAGCCAAAGGAACTATATTTAAGGAAGAAATCAACTATGACTTTAACCGATTTGCTCAGAAATGGAGAATCATGGTTAACAAATCCCTTTGTAAAATGAGAAAATACTCTCAAATCTTAGGAAAAGAATTAAAAAACAACAAAGGAGATTTACTACCTCCTCGAAAAAGGCATAAGGACAGACATGAAAACTAGGCTTTCAAAGGACCTAAGGTTAAGATAACTACTACTCTTTGTGCTTCACAAGAAGAAATTTATTTCCTCACTAATAAAAGGTTGGATTCTAGCATGCAAAGAAAATCACAAAAAAAAGAAATAAACATAAGGGAAGAGAATATTGCCACTATAATGGACAAATGGACATGAGACTAATAATTGTACTGCATTAGCAGGAATTATCAAGCATTATGTAAGATGAGGAAAATTGGAGAAATTCATTGAGAAAGACCAATCAAGGAGCTTCAGAGAGATATCTAATTTCCTAATAATAGATCAAGATACTTCTATCTTAACTCATTTCAAAAGGAATACATAAGGATTAATGTTCAGCAACAGATTTTCAAAAAAAGAAGAAGGATTTCATCAAAAACGGTAAAGGTCGCCTTTTCGACCCCCAAATGTCGACACTAATATATCGATGATATTCACGTGTCAAACACCCAATTACCGGAAAGACAGAACATTAAGGTAAACAAAAAAAGAAAAGAATGGAAACAAGAAATATGAGAATAAAAACTTTAGAAACTCAAAATGGATATATAATATCAAAAGATAATACACGGAGCAACTCCAATATACATAGCACTTCAGAATTACTAATCAGAGTACAATCATCATCTTGGGTAGTTATAATAGCCCATCCTTACAATCGTTGATACACAGAAACACACATAAAGTAGTGCAGAAGAAATAAATGTACAGTATGTAAATATCCAGCTCCTCTCCAAGAGCTCAATGGACATCAACAAAAATCTGCCTTTCTCAAAACTATTCGAAAGAGCACTCGAGGGATAAAGGGAAAATAAAACTACATTTCAAACAGAAGAGTGATGTGAGAAACTCAAGAAATATGCGACCAACATATAACAATACTTTTGAGACCGTATGGAATACCATAACGGTCGTCCCTTCAAAAGAACCACCATCTAATAAGATATATTGTGATATAATAGACTATGTCTAGGGTGTGTAATATAAATACGAAAAATAGTTGTGATGCTTACATTATTACACTATAACAATATTTATAGGTATACAAACAAAACCACAAAGGCGTGTTCACATAATAGATTTTCTGTGGATACCTTCCTAGTAAAACTCGTAAGTAAAACTATGACCGATCTCCTATGACAAGGATCATAAAATACCATTCAAGCATCATATATCCCTAGATAAAATATACCATAAGGTAAACATAACTAGCCTAGTACCCAAGCACTTTCGTGAACAACGAGAACCAAGTACCATCAACTCCCCGCACGCAACATACCGATAAGCATACTCTAGATATGAAGTCGATCGCCTACCCTATTGGGTTAGTTAAACCCAGGATTATGCATCCTACTCTATCTTTAGTCATATACCGATGGTGAAGTCACATTCAACATCTCAACACACGAACCATCATCACTCAAATAGATCACCAATCCCTAAATAGATTCCAGCAACTCGAACAGATCTACTTCCTAGAGATAGAATACGTATCTCCGTCTTAAAGTTGTTTTCGATAAGAGAAATACTTACCATTCCCAGCCACTTCAAGACTGAATCGATGAATTTTCGGTTGACTCAATTCCAGTTCTTTAAAAAGTAAGTGAAGGCAAGAGACGTTTCATACGAATGCTCCTCTCCGGAGGTTCTCAAAGTGTATGAAACCGTTAAGCCTTTAGATACTTCTTAAGTTAATTTGTTATATTAAACAACAATGAAACGATCACGAATGGAAACCAAGTCTCATATACTTATCATGTTTCCAACCTTTCAAACTTCTACTATCCACCGGTCAAGAAGGAAGTCGGAAGTTAGAGAATTATCGCTCCTTCCTCACATAAACATCAATCTTGACTCTCACAAATAGTATAAAGTTTACTTTGGTGAATTTTAGTGGTATGCACATGGCTAAATGTTTTCCATAGACCAGTAATCACACGAAGCACAATTAATACACACAAAGCATGATCAAGTCACATAAACGACTTTTAATCCCCTTTTTATTTAATTTAATATTTCATTAATTAAAACTTCTTTTTAGAAAAACACCTTTTTGTTGATTAAAACTTCTTTCATTTATTTTACAACTTCATCATTTAACTAAAGCTTCATTCTTTGATTAAAACTTCTTTTAATTTAAAAAATCTTCCTTTAATTAAAACTTATTTTAATTAAACATTTTAATTAATTAAACACCTTTATTAGTTAAAAACCTTTTATTAATTAAGATTTAACTTTCTTCATAAAACTTAACTTATTTAATTTAACTTCTTATAAATTAAAACTTAACTTATTTAATTAATCTTCTTTATTAAACTTGTACATATATCTAATTTCCCTACTTGTATTCCACTATTCATTTATACTTTTTCAATATTTCAACAGTATTCACATACTTATCTCAAATGGTATAAGTATATTCACAAATCATTGACAAGACTTACTTACTTTAAAATATAATCAAAGAGGTTAAAAACAAATGTTACTTAAACATCATTACTATAAACCTCTTCTCTTTTATAAGTGAAACTTTTACTTTTCTATCTTATATAAAAATATTTCATGCATGTTTTTATCTTTAAAACTTCATTAATAAAGATCTATGTATTTTCTCAAGGGTTAAAGAGAAGTTTTATTTAACAATGTCACAACAAACCTAAACCCATTTCACTTTAACCATTTTAAGAAAACTTGCTTTTTAAAGATTTAAGTACATTAAGGGTTTAAGACAATTGTTACTCAAACAATGTCACAACAATCCAAAACCCTTTATTACTTTAAAAATTATCTTTAAAATAATAACAATAAAATATCTAATTATATTTCTAATTATAATCTTCATTATAATCTTAATTATAATTAATAGGGTTAAAAACAAATGTTACTTAAACATTGTTTTCTATAACCTAAAACCATTTACTTATGTTATACAATCAAGTTCTAAAGTCGATAGCTTATAGAAATAAAGGTTCGTATACTTAGCACATTTTTGACATTCCAGATTAACTATTTCTCGGTCAAGAGTGAAGCCAGTAGGTTAGAGCGCTATTGCTCATCCTTACTCGAACGCCAATCTTGACTCTCACAAATAGAGAAGTTTACCTCGCTCGGCTTTTAGTGCTAAGTGTAGCAACACTATCATTAACTTTAAATATTCATTATTGAAGTCTAAGCATACATACACTTATTAATTAAGGTAATGCATTTTTATTTAACTTCACAGAACTATTTATTTAAGCTTAAGATTTATAGCCCAAATCCTCCTTTATATTTTATAAAATTCTTAACTTACTTTTAAAAACTTATTTATATATATATATACACACTTTAAAATACTTATAATTATTTTTTGGAAACATATAGAAAATACCATGTAAAAATACTATGTTTTGAAATTTAACAAAAACCAAAAATACACAAGTTTTACTTAAAAACCTTATCTTTGAAAATTCATAGCTAAATTTTTAAAAATACATTTTAACCTGAATCTACTTTTAAAGTACTCTTACATACGTTGAAAAATATTTCAAAAAATATTTTGGAAAAATACTTAATTTTAAACATGACTATTCAACTTTTAAAGAAAACAAGTTATTTTAATGAACTACTCATATAGCGACCTTTTTTTCAAACTTTCTTTACTTTGTTTGATTAGCTTTGAACCATTTCTAAAATCTTTTTCTCCTTAATGGCTTCTCATCCCGCTTGTCTCTCCTACCCAACTTTGAATCTTCCACTCTTCCCTAACCCTACTTCAGTCCCGTTACCTCCTCACTTCGGCGCTCCTCCGATCCTTGTCCTTCCGGCCCCGGATCATTCTGCACCTGCCGTGCCCTCGACTGTCCTTTCATTTTCCCCTTCGTCTCTAATTTGCCCATCTAACCCTCTCCCCTTCCTTCATCTCTCCTCGCCTCTACCATCCTTTCTTGGAACTCTCTTTTTAAAAGTAAGCCATGAAATGCAGGAAAGTTCATCCCCAAAGTCATTCTTCTGGTCTTCTTTGGTGATGTGATGATTTCCTCCAAGAAGTTGTCTAGGCAGGCAATGAAGCGTGGCATGAGTACTTGGTAGGTTTTTTCCTCGATACGCCGTTATCCTACTCAGCGGTTATACAACATTTGAAGAAAGTCCAGTGCCTTAAAGGATCTACAAGAGTGAAATATGATGGTTTTCTTTTCCTTTTCCTCCTGTCATGTGAGGAGGAAAGAAGGAGAATTACATAGGTTGACCTATTCATCATGAGGAATAAGTTGTTCGTAGTTAAACCATGGGACTTTTCGGTTGGAAATGGTTGTAGTGGAATAAAATCTATGCTGGTTTAGATTAAATTGTTTAACATACCTTTTTACCCATGGTCCCATCTCGGCATCAATTGGCTTATGACTAGGATGGGGAAATATCTTTGTATGGACCAATCTACCGAAAAAATTAAAAGAATCAAATTTTCAAAGTGCATGGTTGAAGTATTACCAAACAAGGATTTTGTAAATCAATTCCCAGTGCAATTAACTGATGGAACAGAGCAGTTAATTCAAGTAAAATACCTTTGGAAGCCTGAAATATGTGTGCATTGGAAGGTATTTGATCATGCTGAAGCAACCGCCTATATGTAGGAAGAATGGAAGAAGATCATAAAGGTGAAATGGAAAGTAGGAATAACGTGAAGCTAATTCTGTAAGGGAGGGAGAGAAGAGAGTTATTGTGATTAAGAAGAAGCAAATTTAGCAAAAGGTAACTTATTTAAAAATAAAGCAAATGTGTTCAAAGAAGTAAAGAAAAGAACAAGAAATGATATAGTCGAAGTGGATGAACTGAATGTTATATTGAAAAGCATGGAGCATGCCGAGTAGGTATAAAATGCAATGTAATCAAGATAGAGCTAAAGAGTATGAAGGAGAATGAAGTTATAATCTCAAATAAATTTGATGCTCTTGGGGAGGAGAATGAAAAGTCAATTGAAACTGACGACGAAAAGAAACTGACGTAATGGAGGAAGGGGAAGTAAGCCCAATTAATGAGCATGAAAGTGAACTAAATGTTGAAGCATAAGTGATTGCATTAATGGAAATTTATAAACTACAAAGAAAATGTAATGGAACTGAGAGTGTGCATGTGCACAATAATGATGTGCATATTGCACAAAGGGTGGATCTGAAACATCAGAGTGATCCAGAGGACTCCACCTACCAACAAAATATCATAAAATCATATTCCCTTGCCTTATTAAATGAAAAAAGTGTAGTTCAAGAAGCATCTATCATAACTTTAATTGATTCCCACCAAACCATATTCAATATTCCCATGCATGCCAATAACATGTCTCATGCCTTAATAAATCCTATACATCCACTTGCACCCCCTGCTCATGCCAAAAACCATTCAAGTCCCACCAACCTTAACCATATTCCTCAAAAGCATTCATTCGCATTGAGTACAGTGTACTAAATGCCAAAGTCTCATCACCACCTTATGTTAACAACAACCATCTACTTGAATGGATCTCACCATCTTCTTTCCCTACTGTGGATCCTTCCAATCTGCCTGGATCGGCATATTTTTAATCTACTCATGCAGGTAGCCATTAAATGGATGCAAAGAAAATGAATGATCCAATATCCTTAAACATCGCCCTTGAGGCAACCAAAACCTCTTCTCCAAATACTAGGAGAAATAAAATTGTTACCCACCTCTCCCTTTAAATGGTACAAAATTTAGCAGTGTAAAACATTTGTGGTGCTCATAACCACCTAAAATTGGACTAAGTCAAAAACCTTATTCATCTTTATAGCCTGAATCTTATAGCAATTCTTTAGACCAAATCGAATCTCCTGCTTTCTATCTCTACAGCCAAATAGATTAATTCCACATCGTAACACCACGCATTTTTAGATAATTAAATAACCAAAATAATTATTAAACAGTGAAAATGAGTGTTTTTGGAATTGTCAGAGTTTAGCTACGAGAGTTGCACCATTGGGTCCGCGGTAATTTTCTGACCAATTTCCATATATAACTTGTCAAAATCCAAGCTAGTATGAAGAAGTTACAAGAGAAACAAGATATCAGAATAAAATAAAATAAAAAAATATGTAAACAAAAAAAAGAGGACCCTACGGGTCGACCCTTGCCAGGATTGGGTCAACATGCAAAACCCCCAAGTCAACCTACATTTCCCTCCTGAACGTAAAAACGTCCAGGAGCGAGCCGATGGATCCAAAGTTGATTTTCGTGCGATCTGAAGCATTGTTTTCTGGATCCAACAATTCGCAGCGAGCCTATGGCGTGGTTGCACCAGATTCAATCCTAAAATCTGATGGTCTGAGATTCTGAAACTCCACTATAAATAGAACCCTAAGCCTAGCTATTTTCTCACAATCATATTTTCTCCCAATTGGATTCATTGCCTGAGGCTAAGCCCTAAATAGAAAAAATTTCTAGGGAGGAAATCTTTTTAATAAAAATATTTTACACCCTAGAAGTGGATCTAGGAAGGCTTAGGATTAGAGCTAAGAACCATAGGTGAGTGTTTTGTGATTATTTTAGATTTGTAAGTGATTTAAAATAATAGGGTTCTCAATAGTTGCAGTTTTTCTACAATTTTGAGATAGTTTTATGTAAGTTTATTTATAGTCGGTTTTTAAGTAAATTTCAAAAGTTCTTTTCAGTCTATTTTTATTCAGCTATTTTACTCAGCTATTTTATTCAGTTATTTGCAGTTATTTACGGTAATTTATAGTTATTTAAATCTGTTTTAAGTTAGAATTTAGCCTGTAAATGTTAGTTTCTTTTAATAGAGATTTAATCCTTTTTGACGCGAATAAAATATTAAAAAGAGAAGAATTCGCAAATATGGATTAAAATAGAAAAACACTAAATTTACAGAAATCAGATGTAAAATGAGAAAAACTGAAATAAAATGGAGATGGACTGAAATAGGCAAATTTGAGATATTTGCAAGCATGATTATGACAAGTGGTTATAACTTAAAAGAGGAAATAGAAGAGTAACAGTTGCAAGAACAAATATAACATGTAGGTTATAATTAGAAAGAAAGAAATAACAAAAGGGGCTTATTTTAAAACTTATATCTTGGATTAAGTTAATAAGAAAATATAGTAGTAGTGGCCCATAACGGCAGCATTTCCTTTCAGGTCTAGGACTGATGGTCTCACAGATAGGTGTGGCTGGGCATGCTTATGCTGATTAGGGTAAATAAGTGGCCAATAGATAGAGGCTCAAATTTGGGGATTTGGGCAAGCGGCGCAAAGTTAGAAGATTTGTTTGTTGGGACTAGTACCAGCAGCATTCCCTTTCAGGTCGAAGACTGATGGTCTCACACATGGGTGAGGCTGGGTACGCTTATGCTGATTATGGTAAATAAAGGGTCAAATAGGGGGCTACAGTCAGTGTGTACCGGCAATGACCGAGCATGCTGCATCAATTAGGATAAATAATTTGCTACTGCGTCCTAAGAGCTAAGTGGTGCCTATTGCTGTGGTACTAATGGGATTGGTTCACAGTGGCACAACAGAGATAGAAAAGGCCGATCAATGGGTATGATTAGGATTTCAGCCTAATCAAGTTAGCAGTTGAGATAGGATTAGGGTTTCAGTCTAATCACAGCAGTTTAAGACAAGTGCAAACAATCAAAGCAAATAGTCAAATAGAATCAGAAACAGTACATTATGCAAGTTTTTTCTTTTCTATGTCTTCCTTTCATGCTAGAACTATTGCTTAGTCTGTTATCTTTATCTTGCTTAGAAATGCTAGTAAATACTTTCACTCACCAGACTTATTGTCTAACCTACTCCTCTGTCTTTCCTTTTCCCAATAAGCCAGCAGAGTTGAGGATAGTTGATTCAGGTTGCTTAGAGATTCCTTTTCTGTGTTTTCTCATTTCAGATGTATTCTTCTACTTTTCATCTTTTCATTTGGCTTATGATGGATTGGCACTTGTGAGAGGGATTATTATTGTTATTTTTACTCTGATTATGTGAGACTGAGATGTATTTTCATAAGACGAGAGATTTTGAGTTTTTAAGACATGTTATGTTTTTATGACTTATTTTGAGATTAAGCTTAATTCTGAATGATAAGTTATTATTTAAATGTTTTCCGCTGCTTTTACTTATTTGTCTTGTGAATCTTAGTCTCTATGATGCTTTAGTTATACGTATAACGTAGCACATCCTTTGTTGTGGTCTTTTTGGGAATACTAAGCGGTGTGGAGTGTTTCACATGTAGTCCCTCTCTCATTACCTTTGCGAAGCACCTTATGGTAGAATCAGGGTGCTACACAATCCCTCTACCTTAACTTTATCTCCCACCTTATCCACCAGACAAGTTATCCACTTCCAAGTTCTCATCGTTCCCACCAACACTTCTGCTTATCTTTCAATTGTTTATGCTGACAATTCTGCTGATTCTAGACAAAGCCTATTCAACATTCTCCCTGCATTTAGACAGGAATTTCATCCTTGGATTATACTAGGATATTTTAGCAGCTGCCTTAACTTTCATGACAAGAATGGTGGCCTCCTTCTTACCCCAAGAGAAATCCTCCCTCTCAACATTGCAATTAATGAATCTTGCCTTCTGCCAATCATCAAATAAGGTGCCAAATTCAATTGGAATAATAGGAGTCAAAGTGGGGTCAGAACTTTCACAACCATTGACCATGCATTTTGCAATTATCTTGCCTTATTATCTTGGCAAACCATATCAAATTTCCTGCCTCAACCCATTCTCTCGGATCATTCTCCTCTTATCATTTAATTTGGCCATCATACTGTTAAGGAGAAATGAAGTTTCAAATTATACAATGCTTGGATCAAAGATCTAAAGTTCTTAAATATAATATCCAACTCAAGGTCTAATCACTTTTATGGTGACCCTATGTTTTTATTATGCAAGAAGCTCAAAGCCACAAAGATATCTCTAAGGAATTGGGCTCAAATCAAATATAGAAATGGGAATCTATTGTCAACCAATCTAAAGGTGGAGCTGAAGACAGTCCAGGATCTTATGATGGCCAACCCAGATGATATTGATGCTGCAAATAAGGAAGGAAGGCTTTTTTCTGCTCTAAATCAAGCCCTTGTTATTGAAGGAAGTATGAAAAAGAAGCAGCTCAAAACTAAATGGGCAAAAGAAGGAGGCAAGAACGCTGCATTTTTCATGCTTCAATAAAGGTAAATCAAGCAAAAGAGCAAATATACAAAATTTATGATGAAGAAGGATGATTTTCCCTAAACCAGACCAGGCATCTATCTATTGTGTGATCAAAACCTTAGACATCTTCTACCTAATGGCTAGGCTTAAGTTAAACCTCCATAAGTCCCACAATATGCTTTTTGGAGTTTCCCAGAGTATAGATGATAACCTTATCTTTTCAACTGGTCTTCAACCTATCTCCAATGACATGAACTACTTAGGCATCCCACTTGCAACCTCTAGGGTTATAACTGGTAATTGCCTCCCCTTGTACTCAAGAATAACTGTTGTAATGAATTATTGGGCCAGCAGGTTTCTCTCTAAGGCTAGTAGGCTTGTGCTAATAAAGTTAGTTAGTTTTGTAATGATAGTATACTAGGCAAGGACTTTCATCTTGTCAAACAAAATTTTGAGGATGATCAGAGCAGCAATGCAAAGATTCTTGTGGACTAGTAGTATTCACATAAAGAAGTTGATTCCCTGCTCCTTCAGGAAACTAGAAAGCCCAAGGGAAAAAGGTGGTTTGGGAGTTATAAACGTTGAGCTATGGAATGTTGCTACTTTTAGTAAGCACTTCGATGCCTTATTGAGGAAGGATGATAGTGTATGGGTGGAATAGACATGGAAGCATAATATAGGAAAAATGAAATTCTGGGATATTGAAGTGCTACAAAGCTACTGTTGGACATGGAGAAAGATTCTTAGTCTAAGAAATGTTTTCCTTCCCCTCATCAAATTATTTGTCCCCTGATAGCACTGCTAGGTTCTAGGATGAGCCTTAAGTTGATCGTGGTCTAATTCTTTCCAAATTTCTCAGTTATCTTTGAATGCAATCGGATTAACATAGACGCCATTGCAAGTGATTATATTTCAGAAGGATCCCTTCTTCTCCCATTCACAAGCAACCAAGAGATCCAGGTTGTGTGGAACACTCTTCTCACCGGCAGTTTCCCAGTGGTGCAACATGATAACTATGCATGGACTAGTTCTGGGCATGAGCACTCGATAGGCTGGGTATACAAGCAATTAACTAGGTCTGATGAGTAACCAAACTTCAAATGGCATGACAAGATCTGGACTAAGCATTCTGCCCCTAGAGATAACTTGATGCTACGGAATGTCTTAATGAAAGCGATGCTTACAAAGGATAAACTGTATATGTATTGGATGAATATCAGTACTTAGTATGTCTTTTGTGTTAGTGAGCAGTAGAGTTCCGATCACTTGTTTTTTCAACTGTGTTGAAATATTTCAGTTGTGGTGCCAACTGATTGATAAGATTGAGAGAAGGAATATGGTGAGAGTGAGTGAGGAGGAATGGAACTTAATCTTAAAGCTACAAAATGGAGAACCACACAATCTAAACTGTTGTTACTTGGTTTTAAAAAATACATTAAGTTGATCTGGGAAGAAAGTAACTTGATAAGATTTGAAAACAAGGCAAGAGGCATGGCAGTTCTCTGGAATGTGTTAGGAAATGAAATTGCTGGAATGAGGGAATCTAGCTTGTTTCATGATTCTCTTATCTCTACTCGGCAATAAGCTCATGTTTTTGTTCTTGTGTTTTCCTTCAGTGTGTGTGCTTGTTTCCATGTAGTGTCTTTTTAGTGTTCCTTGGGTTCAGAGCTTGTTTTGGCCCATTTTTATTTTATTGTTGTGTGCAATAAAATCTGGTAGGGGTCAAGTCAACCCCGCTAGCTCTGCCAACAAAAAGTAATTGTATTTTACTTATTAAAACCATAAAGAAAACCCTATGGGTGTCTTACTAAATGTTGTTTAAAATTTCCAAAACAATGTCTTTTACAAAGTACCCATATAGCGACTTTTTTGCTATAACTTAGGCCACTTTGATCTACAATTTCTACCACTTTCCAAACTAATTCTTAGCTATCCAAAACACTTAAAAAGTTTAGAACAACCAGAAGTAAGGTATATAAAGATATGTCCATAAATACCCAAATAACACTAGTCAACGTTAATGGATTTCAAAGTGCTTTCATAGCGACTTTCTTCCTTCAAACATTCACAAACACACTTTTACATCATACAAAACATATCCAAACATGTATACAGCAAGTCATGGCCACGTATCAAGTTTTAGAAGTATTATAAGAGAAGTTATAACACATATATGTTGTCATTTGCTTTCGAAAGCAAGAGGGGTCCGAAAATTGATTGTTTTTTATTTAACATTTATATTTCGACAATCAAACAATTATACAACATCATGCACTTGTGAGATAGTGAGATAAATCACCTTAAAACTAAGTTAACAAACATTACAAGCTAGTAGAATCAAGGCAACACTTCCTACCATCACCCAATGCCCAAAAATCCATGCATTTGCCTTTCAAAGTCCAGCTCCCTTCCTTCCCATGCTAGTTGCTCATGGCCCAAGTGGAGCCTCCCCATTTATTCACTATTCTTCAACTTCTGGGATGCTATAATGTGTTGTAATGATTATATAAGAACTTTGGTAGAGTTTGGTAGTGATTGGAGTTAGTTTGAATATGTTTGGAAGAGTTAAAGAGAAGAAGATTTAGAGTTTAAGAGCTTTTGATTTTTATGGATTGGCAAACAAAATAAAGGATCCTTGTCCACTTATTTATAGGCTAGAAAATGAAGTGCGAAATGACCACAAACTCCCTCCACCCTCTCACCATGCACATGCACACCATGCTAAAGTACGAGTCCATGCCTTCTTACACGACATACCCCTAAATCACTCCATTATTCAAGAGTATTTGTTCCTTTCTAGAAGCTTGCTTAGATTGATTAATTTTTCTATTAACTTAAACATTTCAACTTATTATTTACATGTTCATTTGTTTTTCAAAGATTTACAAGAAGTTCGAACAACTTTTGTTTAGCAAAAAGTCGTTTATCGATAAAATGATTTTCCATCGCATTATCGATATTTCTTCAAACTATTTACTTTTGTAAACAAAATTCAGAAATAAGTTTTCTTTCATTGCTTTTTATTTAAAAAGGGCTTAAAAAGGTTGTTAAATTAATTTAACCACACTAAATCCAAGGTTTAAATATTTAAACAATTTCGATATTTAAATACGAAATGTCTGAAATTACGCTTCATTATATTCTCCCCCACATAGAATATTTCGTTCTTGAAATTCTAACACAAGCAACACAAAAAATAATCACACATCAATAGTTAACAACATTCAAACTTCTAACAAACAAAAGCATAAGGTTTTTCTAGGTTCAAAAATCCTGTTATCCCACAAGATGATAAACAATCTACTAAGCGTACCTTACGCTCAACAGCCTCAAGTTATCACTTTGTCAATTATTCATGCTACCTTATAACAATTCGAATAGTCATTTTCCCAAACTCCTCATAAGACAACAATCGTAGGATATAAATATATTAAAGCCCGTATAATGCACATGGACCATCCATATGTAATATCCAATCTGATTACTTGTTCGATCACATAGATTCCACTTTCAAACTAGTATAGATCGCTTGACCCCTCTAGTGCAGACTCTGATCAAGTTCCTTGCTTAGAAATCTCTGTTCTCCTTAAATAGCCATATACTATGATGAAAACTTCAGAATCATATCAAGAATCTGCATTAAGTGGTCACAGTCAAGAATCTAGTGAAAAATCCTTATTCGGACCGGTGTAAATCACCTTGAACTTATGTACTCGAATCCTAGATCAAGAACTATCATGCGAATAAAATGATTTACATACAACTTACGCACTTTATTCCATTGGTTTCTTAACTACACCAATTACTTATATTTTGTATCACATTCATTTACAATAATTATTTGTCAATTAATACTAAATCAAACATTTCATAAAATATTACTTAAGTTCATAAACATTTTTTAAGTCTTATCTTTATTTATAAAACATTTTATTAAAAAAATATTTTAAAACATTTCAAGACTTAAGTCCATACCAGTGTAAAATATTTTAAAACATTTTAAAACATTCTTTTACACATTACTTAACAAGGATGTTTAATAAATTTTAAACTTGCTTTAACTTGCTATCTTTTCAAATTAAGAGTTGTAAAAATTTAACTTTTCTATTTCAAATTTTCTTTTAGGAAAAATTTGAAACTAAACACCGAATTTCATGCCAAATTATTTGAAATAATCAGATACACATAGTTTTACGTATATTAAATAAAACTTGTGGGATTGACAAAAAAATTTCAAAATCAATATCCAATTTTTTTTTAAAATCCTTAGAAAATTTACATATAGATCGAGTAATGCCAAAATGATGCAAGGAACTAGATCCTACCAAATAGTACCACATATCCCCTTTACTAAGAAGGGTAATACTCAAGAGAAGTGCTTACTAATCGATCACAACTTTTTTCCATTTTTAGCCACTTTCGAGCCACTCGAACTAGATAACATAAAAATACTTTGTTCTCGAATTGATTCATTGATTTCGAGAGTAACCACAAACTCAAACAGATCTTAAACCTCTTTTAAAAATACTTTCAAATAATACCGTTATTATTTACTCCAAAATCTTTAAAAAAAACAATTTCTAGTACGTTGGGATTTAATTTCCCAGATTCTCAGTTTAAATCCTTTTTGTTTATAAACCATATTTTATAATTGTATTTATATGAAGTCACTTTGTTATATAAAATTATTTCACAAATATTTATTCTAAATTTTCTTGCTTCTCCTTTATTTTATAATAAATAACTTTTATTAAACTTAACATTTAATCCAACATTATCACTAAATGCATTATAGTGAAACTGTGAAACTCAATTCACAAGGTGTTCATTTCAGTGTTCCCATAATTACAATCTACCCAAACCCATGTTATAAAAGATAAATTACTTGTAAAATGGTTAAACATAAAAAAAACAATCAACAAACAATAGTAAATGCTCATAAACTGGCCGAGCACAACTAATCAATCAACAAAAGATAACAATGCTCGTAAACTGGCTGAGCAATATTAAGTTAATAATTCTACAAATGACAATAATGCCCATAAACAAGTCAAGCATGTCAAATCATTCTACAAAGGATAGAAATGCCCAAAGGCTGGTCGAGTATGGCTAAACTAATTAATAAGGGGTAACGAATGAACATCATTAATCCCTACACTAATCAACTACACTACCAACTTACACTAAAATTGTAATATATATCAAAAACAAATACGCTCTCATATATAATACACTCAACTCATGCTAGTGCATTCTCTTACCCTATCTCTTAATGATTTATACCCTACCAAAGCCAAGGTTCTCACTTAACTTTTTTCTTTGTTACCACAATGTAGCGATCGCCATTTCGACCGCCAAATGTCAAAACTAATACATACACGGTATTCACGTATCGAGCACCCAAGTGCCAAAAAGAGATAACGTTAGGGTAAAGAAAAAAAGGAAAAGAAAAGGAACAAGAAAGAGGAGAACAAAAAAATCGAAATCTCACATGTAGAATGATAACTTATAATATCAAAATATAATACATAGAGCTACTCTAATATTCTTAACATTTCAGAGTTACCAATCAAGGTACTATCATCAACCTAGACAGTTATAATG
Source organism: Allium fistulosum (assembly GCA_030737815.1). Classification (NCBI taxonomy): domain Eukaryota; kingdom Viridiplantae; phylum Streptophyta; class Magnoliopsida; order Asparagales; family Amaryllidaceae; genus Allium; species Allium fistulosum. The sequence goes on from CM060903.1 coordinate 541,167,368, forward strand.
ACCCGTCTTTACAATTGCTGATATATAGACACATAAAGTAATGAAGCAGAAATAAATGCTACGATAGGTAAAACATCCAGCTCCTTTCCAAGAGCTTAATCAACATCAACGAAAAAATACATTTCTCAAAACTGCTTGAAAGAGAACTCAAGGGATTAATGGTAAAATAAAACCACGAATCAGACAAAAGTCTAGTATGAGAAACTCAAGAAATATGCGGTTAAAATATAACTGTAATTTTGAGACCGCATGGAATACCATAACGATTATCCCCATAAAAGAACCACCATGTAATAAGTACATATTTCGATATAATAGGAAATGTCTAGGGTGTGTAATATAAATAAGAAAAATAGTTGCGATGCTTACATTAATTACACCATAATAATATTTATAGGTTTACAAACAAAACTGCAAAGGTGCATTCGCATAATGGATTTTCCATGAAGACCTCCCCAATAAAACTCATTAGTAAAACTACGACCGATCTCCTATGACAAGGATGAGAAAATTCCTTTCGAACGTCGTATAATTCTAGATAAAATATACCATAAGGTAAAACAATTGGTCAAACATCCAAACACTTTTGTGAACAACATGAACCTAGTACCATCAACTCCCTGCACGCAACATATCCATAAGCATACTCTAGATATGGAGTTGAATGCATGCCCCCTCAGGTTAGATAAACCCAGGATTTTGCATCCTATATTGTCTTTAGTCATATACCGATGGTGAAGTCACATTCAGCATCTCAACACACAAGCAATCATCACTCGAACAGATCTGGAATCCCTAACTATAATCCAACATCTCAAACAAATCCACTTCCAAAAGATAGAACACATATCTTAGTCTTGAAGTGGTTTTCAATAAGTAAAACACTTACCGGTCATGGTCTCTTTAAGACAGAATCGGCGAATTTTTGGTTAATTCAATTCAGGTTCCTTAAAAAGTAAGTGAATGTTGGAGACGTTTCAAACGAATGCTCCTTCCCTGAGGTTCTCAAAGTGTATGAAGCCGTGAAACTTCTTGAAATTTCTTAAGTTAATTTGGTCGTATTAACAACAATGAAATGATCGCATATGGAAACCAAGTCTCGTATACTTATCACATTTCCAACCTTTTCAACTTCTATTATCCCTCAATCAAGAATGTCGTTAAGTTAGATCACTATTGCTTCATCCTTACTCGAACGTCAATCTTGACTCCTATAGATAGAATCAAGTCTCCTCCATTTGCTTTTATTGGTAATCACACGAGTAAATTTTTTCCATATAAAAGTAATCAAACAAAGCACAATTAATGCGCACAAAGCACGATCAAGACATAAGAATGACTTTTAATCTCCTTTTTATTTAATTTATATTTCATTAATTAAAACTTCTTTTATTAGTAAAATTCCTTTTTATCTAATAACACTTCTTTCATTTAATTTAAAACTTCATGATTTAATTGAAGCTTCATTCTTTAATTAAAACTTCTTTTAATTTAAAAACATCTTCCTTTAATTAAACTTCTTTCATTAATTAAACACCTTTATTAGTTAAAAACCTTTTATTAATTAAGACTTAACTTTCTTAATTAAACTTTAATTATTTAATTTAACTTCTTAAAAATTAAAACTCAACTTATATAATTTTCTTTATTAAACTTGTATATAGATTTAATTTCCCTTTTTAAAAGATATATACTTGTGTTCCACTATTCATTTATAATCTTTTATATACTTCAAAAGTATTCATATACTTATATGAAATGTATGAGTATATTCACAAATCATTGATAAGATTTACTTACTTTAAAATTTACTTACTTTAAAATATAATCAAAGAGGTTAAAAACAAATGTTACTTAAACATCATTACTATAAATCTCTTCTCTTTCATAACTTAAACTTCTACTTTTCTATTTTTATGTAAAAATATTCATACTTGTTATTTTCTTTAAAACTTCATTATTAATTATCTAAGTATTTTTTTAAGGGTTAAAGACAAGTGTTATTTAAACATTGTCACAACAAACCCAAACCCATTTCACTATTTGCTATAAAACTTGCTTTTTAAAGATTTAATTACATTTAAAGTGTCACGCCCCACCTCTATACTCACGCTAGCCAAGGACACTACGGAGTAATGCCGTCAACTAGCGCGAAGAATAAGGCTGTTGAGGAGCGACCATCCATGTAATTACTTTGTGCGAGTACCTATATGTCAAATAGTATAACATGCATTTCATTTCAAGAGGAAATCCGACATATCGATACAAACTCAAAGCGACTACACAGTGGCTAAGTGGGCCTCGGAAACAAATATAGAAATACACATAACATAAATCAGTCACAGACATTCATATCACAAAGGCGGAAACAGACATGAATATAACACATAAAAGTGTACATTCGAGTGGTGGTCACAAAAGATCCACAATATCACAAAAGAATATATACAAGTGCTAGACAAAAGAATAAGTATACATCATGGATTCTATATCACGAATGTATAACAACAAAAACTACAAATGTAATGTAGTTAGACAAAAGTCAGAAGATGATCCCAGATAAGGAGTCAAGTAGAAGCACCTGCAACATCTCGGTCTGACCTGAGTATTATTTAATAAGAAAATAATAAACGGATCAGTCTAGCTATAAATATCAGGTAAAGGAATGAGATAAAAGCAGAGATATAATAAGAACATATGATAACAATAATGTCATACTAGAACAAATATGATTTAAACAACATCAAAATCATACAATATCTCAAAAATCTCAAAGCACCATAAAGAATATCATATTCTTTATTTTATTCACCAAACTACAATTATTGACAAACATATCGTTGCCAATCACATAAAGAGGTGAAACACAAATTCTAGAAATCATTAATTAGAAATCCAGAAATCACAAAGGGGGAGGCCTATCACAAACGGGAGCATGAAAACTCACCAACACGTGTATCACAAATGGAACGCTATTCCATGGTCGCTAACCATAAATATTGAGCCGAAGCTCCACAAACGGTCCGGAGATCACGGTTCGCTACCCCGCCAAATTGAACCAAAGTTCCACAGAAACGGGGTTTAGTCTCCCTCGCAGACAAATAGACATCGCACATCGCTAGTCTAAATCACAAAATGATCATCATTGATCAATAAAAAAGTGTCGATTACACTAAGCTAGTAAATATATGAGTTTAGCTTCATGTCCCATAACCACTAGCTTAACTTAAATATTTACGAACAAACTGTAGATTTCCACTCGAAAATTATCACAAGAATTTCAATCGAACAAATCCAAAAATTAACCAACGAAGTAAACACAAGCGTTTCATACCACATGTTTTGCTAAGCCGTTTAATTATATTTTCTCATACGAATGAGGTAAAGGTTTGTATATACTAATAGATTAGAAAACGGTTTTATAAACGAGCTTTGTATTCAAAATAGAGTTGAAATCATCTTTGTAAAAGAGTTTTAATATTTACTACTAGTATAGAAACCTTTGTATTTAGAAGTGACAAATCACAAAATGATTGTAGAAACAATCAATCACGAAATCCACATTCGAAGATGTGAATCAAACCATGGAAATCAATATCAAATCGATTAAATAGAAACACCAAAAATCCAGTAAAGAAATCATCAAAGTTGATATTAATTGACAATAACTATATGGATAATCAAAAATCGATAAATCGGATATTCACATAAAAATAGGCTAATTTCCAGAAACCTGAAGCCACAGACGTCTGTGTATAATCCATAGACGTCTGTCACCTGTTTCGGGAAAAAGATTTCCTGAAGCCACAGACGTCTGTGGATAATACACAGACGTCTGTCACCTGTTTCGGGAAACATTTTTCCTTAAGCCACAGACGTCTGTGGATAATCCACAGACGTCTGTCACCTGTAGCGGGACGGAATTTTCAAAGCCCTTAAAGGGGCAAACCTACACAACTTCTCGGATTTAGAGCGATTGAATGAGCAACGGCGACAAAGGATTTATACCAAGGGACAACCCAGCCCTATAAGCTCTCCGAAACACCACCAAAAGCATGTTCATAAATCAAAGCTAGGATTTTCAAAGTTTTAACTTCCAAAACACCAAAAATTGAAATGTTCACCGAATCATTCCAAACCAAAATCAAATGAACATGAAAGGGTGTTAGGAATCCATACCAAGCAATCAAGGATAGTTATAGACATAGATGTGAGATAAAAATCTCACCTTTTTACACAAAAACAAGGAAGGAGAAGCTTGAAAACAAAAGAGGATCAACCACTCTTCAATCCCAACTCAAGAAGCTTGAATTTAAGCTTAAAAGAGAAACATTTCCTAGGTTAGGTTTAGGAATTTCTGAAATTGAAAGGAGAATGAGTTGGGGAAGAAGAAGAGAAGGCTTACCAAAGCTTCTTCTTGAATTTGGAGCTAGAACTTGATTTGCAAATTGGAAACTAGGGCTTAGGAATTCTAATTCTTTTTCTCTTCCCCCATTTTTATCTAAAGCTTGAGTTATATTAGGAAAATGAAATGAATGAAGAGAAGAGAGGGTGAAGCTTGGGTCTAATGGGCTGAAACTAAACCAAAGCCCTAAGTGAAAAAGTATCAAAATTTCACTAACTACAAATATATCGATGTTTATACTTAAAAAAGTTGCGAATGCCATTTTGGACTCAATGGAAGTGGTCTCGAGTCCCAATTCGACTGTTTGCAAAAATTAGCTTTTCGGACTTTAATCCGATTAACAATTATATTTAAATAAAATATTTAAATATTCAAAACTTTAAAATATGCGGGTTGTTACAGACTCCCCTCCTTAAAGAAATTGCGTCCTTGCAGTCTTATAGAAATAAATAAGAAGTTACAACAACAAAAGCATATCAACACAAAAAAGAAGAAATTTTGAAATAAGAAGTTCACCTTAAGGAGCATGAGAGAGCAAGTCCGGATGTGTTCGCTCGATTAATTTTCTGGATTCCCAAGAGCAATCCTTAGGATTTGAGGACCATTGAACTTTCACAAGAGGAACATCTTTATTTCGAAGGCGTTTAACCTCCAAAGCAATGATTCGGATAGGATGTTGCTCATAAGTCAAATTTGGCGAGACTTCAATTTCTTCAATAACACCGGGCTAAAGAACAGAATCAGAATCTCGAAGGCATTTCCGGAGTTAAGAGACGTGGAATACGTCATGGATAGCAGAGAATTGAGCCGGTAATAAAAGGCGATAAGCCACGGAACCAATGCGTTCGGTGATGGGAAATGGGCCAATATATTGAGGTGCTAATTTTCCCGATCGACTGAAACGCACAACACCCTTCATAGGTGAAACACGGATAAACACAAAATCTCCCACAGAAAATTCTAATTTTCTTCTTTGATTATCGGCATAGGATTTTTGTCTACTTTGAGCTTCTTTCATCCTATGTCGAATAAGGTCAATCTTTTCTGTGGCCTCACGGATAAAATCAAGACCTAAAACCAGCTTCTCACCAGCTTCATGCCAACACGAAGGAGATCGGCATGGCCTTCTGTATAGTGCCTCGGAAGGTGCCATACCAATGCTAGATTGGAAGCTATTATTATAGAAAAATTCAACAAGAGAAATATGATCTTCCTAACTTCCACAAAAATTAAGAATACATGCACGAAGAAGATCTTCAAGAGTTTGATTCACACGCTCGGTTTGTCCATCGGACTGAGGATGATAAGAGGTGCTAAAATTAAGCTTCGTTCCCAAAGCTTTTTGAAAACCTTTCCAGAATCCTCTAGTAAACAATGGATCATGATCACTGTAACGACCCGTATTTTACGGATCGGAACATCGTAAAACAGTTGACAATTAGTTACATTGTTGATAAGTCATTCAGAATTTTTCTAAGTCCTAAGTCGGTTTGGACGAGTTAAGAGAAGTCTGGGTCGAGTTGCCGACTTAAGAGATTAACTGGGTTAAGGTGGTGACTTATGAGTTTTAGGCAAAAATATGGCTAAGTCCTAAGTCGTTCACGACTTAGTATAAGTCGTAAGTCGTATACGACTTAGGGGATAGGAGCTACCCAGGGAAATGACGGGTTAAGAGATTGGGGATAGGTCGTTTGGATGACTTAAGAGGTAGGCGCGACTTAAGGATAGTGGCGAGTTAAATTGTTACTGAGTTAAGTGTTTAAGTCGTTGCCAAGTTAAGTCGACTGGGTGAGTTAACGACCTAAGGGGTAGACAACCTAAGGAAGTGACCGAGTTAAGAACAGCGAGTTAGCAAGTTAAGTAATAGTGCGACTTAAGTGGGTTAGCGACTTATGTATGGGTTGTTAGGTCGCAGGGTATAGCTTGAGTGTTAGGTCGCGTGATTTCTAAGTCGTAAGTCGCGCTCTTGTTAAGTCGTAGGTCGCACGAGCTGCTAGGTCGCTGGGGTTTGGCTTAGTAGTTAGGTCGCAGTCCAGTTGTTTGCGACTTATGTTAGGTCGCGTGGTAGCTTAAGGAGTTAGGTCGTAATGTTGTTAGGTCGCTTCTCAATTGAGTCGTAGGCACGCATGCTATAAGTCGTAACCGACTTAGGAGATAGCTGTTTTGTCGTGAGTCGTAGACAGGTAAGCGTTAGGTCGTAGGAGTTGGGGCGCGCGTGCATATCTGTTAGGTCGGAGAGGCTTAGGTCGGAGAGGCTTAGGTCGGAAACGACCTATGGAGATAGCCGAGTTACGACTTAAGGGAATTTCTGCCTATAAATAGAAGGGGATTGGCTTCATTTTTGGGATCCGGATTCCGAAGCGACAAAGTGCTGCCATTTTGAGTGCTCGACTTCTACACTTCTTCACTTCTTTTCTCCACTCTAATCTAGTGATTCCTTTCATCCAAATCGAAGATCAAGATTGAAGATTCAAGAGCTTAGATTGAAGATCTTCATCTTTTCAAGAGAGATTTATTCGTTTGAAGCGGATTCGTGTTAGATCAAGCTTGATCCTTCGCTGTCCAGATCTGAAGCGTGTTGATTTGAGGTTGTTTTGGTGATTTGGTGAGTGGTGATTATCTCTCACACGGATCCAAAGGAGTATATCGGATTGTTGGCTCGATTTGGTGTTAAAATAGTGATTTCCATGCATTTTCTTCATCCTAAGTGTAGATCCATATAGATCCATTGTTCATGATGATGTTACATCCATTTTGTCATATGTTAACCTATGCAAGTTCATTCATCAAGTTTGTAGAGATGTAATTCATGTTTTCATGCTTATTGGACTTTCAACTCTTTAATTACGAAAATGCCATTATTGTGATAATTGTCTATTTAGATCTTGTTTGAATGCTTGATTGTTTGGATTAATATTTGACTTGGTTGATTGCTATGAATTAGATGATTGATGATTTACTTTAGACCAAAGACGATTCAAAAGCTAAGGGAAAGGCTCTTGAATTGGGAAAGCTGCTCGTGGCATATGTAGCGGGATTTGATGTTATGATGTTGAGATGAGGCTTCGTGAGGATGTGATGAAGCGAGGAAATCATGTGATGAAGACTTGGTCTAATCCAGACGGGATCATTCCAAGCATGTTGATAACTCGGTGATATGATTCGAGTTGAGGATAATGAATGGATATGAGAATAGTCGTCGAGGAGGATGACTAGGAGGCTTGGATAGCATCGTTGTTGAAGGTTCTAGCATGGTCTAAGCAAGAGTATGTTTGGGCAGATTCGATAGTCCCAACCACTAACTGTTGATGGTCGAGTACTCTGGGCAGATTCGATAGTCCTAGGCACGGGTTGCGACGACGTGCGGGAGTTATGTCTAGAACCGGGGTTTCCATTAGCCCTTGACGGACGGCTGAAAGAATGTGCCGGTCATTCAATTAACGGTGATATCGAAGCAATGATAACAGTGATAGCCAGAGTCATGGATGTTTGGATGAATCGTCATTCGGACTCAAGAGTGGTATTTTCTGGGTGCTTATCTGATTTAGGCCTTGGTACTTGGAAAACATCGCCCTCGACTCGAATGATTATTACTTTACTTTAAATTGTATGCTCTGCTATGTTGCTTCTGTTTAGTGTGTGTCTGGGGGCTATCACTGTAGAATGAGGTTGGAGTGGGAGGGTTGTATTCCTATTCCTTTTCCTTTATGCTCTTTTGGTATGTTGTTAGTTAATTTATTGCTCACTAAGACTATTGTCTGACTCAAGGCTTTATGTTTTAATTCTTATTTCCTTGGGCTGTTCGTCCATTTTTGGGACGGGCAAACTAGGTAACAGGTGACAGGTGCTGTTCTCTTCTCACGATGCTGATATCGAAGACGAGCTGGAGGGTTGCATATTATCTTCTTATTATATGTACTGGATGTTCCGCTGTTTTGTATTTTCTGAGTGTTATGTAGTGAGGATTAATGTATTGGCTATTTGGATGCTTGTATTCAACTATTATGAAGTTTTATATGATGACATTTTGTTCTGTAAAGCTTCACTATACATATGTTCTATTGTATTTTGTCCATGCGCTGTGAGTAATACGATAGATTCTGTGGTTTTAATTTACCTTGACAATCGTCCATGGTCGCCTGGCACACTTTACAGCGCTCTATCTCTAGATTCGGTGCAGGGGTCATGGGCGGTCGTCACATTTGGTATCAGAGCTTTGGTTAATCGATTTTACCCAACGCTCGCTGACGTAACTACGTATGAGAGACGTAATTGTAATTTTTTGATGGATGATTACTATATATAATATAGTAGCTTAGTAGAGTTTGAGTCCTTTATGCAGTTATTTCTCCAGATGTGCTAATCATTCCTTTTTATAGATATTGAGAATGAGCCGAAGAGGGAGACCAGCTGCTAGGTAAGGCCGTGCTACTGAGGGGACTGCTGATTATGCAGCTATGTTCGAAGCTATGATGACTTCGATCATGAGAAGGATACCAGTTCCAGGGGCAGCAGTAGATGTTGGAGTTCAAGTCCAAACTCCGAAACCAGTGGATTTTGCTAAGTTGTGCAAGGATTATACTGCTCCTAGAGGAAAGGTTTTCTTGGGAATAGAATATACTATTGAGGTCCAGAGGTGGATAGATGCTTGTAGAAGGATCTTTGGTGATTTGGGAATTGATGATGCAACTAAGAGGAAGTTGGCATCAAGGCAGCTTCAAGGGAGAGCTTCTGATTGGTGGAACTCTATTACAATCAATACTCCGGAGGAAGAAATTACTTGGGAGCAATTCCAAGTTAGATTTGAAGCTAAGTTCATTTCTACAGCTCAGAAGTTTGTTCTGTTAAAGAAGTTTGTGGAGCTCAAGCAGGGTGGAAGATCAGTTCTTGAGTATGTTTCTGAGTTCGAAGCTTTGTCCAAGTATGCCCGGTCATATATTGAATCTGCATATCATAAGAATGAGAAGTTCGTGACAGGCTTGGACAGTTATCTTGGGAGGCAGTTGGTGGATCATTTGGACGATTCATTTGAGAAGCTTGTGGAGAAAGCTCTCAGGCATGAGAGTCTGTTTCCTAAGGAAGGATCTGTTGTTGCTGTGACCAGGGAAGAGTCTAAACCCCGGCAGGGTGGGAACAAGAAGAGGAAGCAGCAGCAGCAGAAGGGTAAGGATGGCCAGAAGAAGCCGAAAGGCGAGGTGACTTGCTACAATTGTCAGCAGAAGGGCCATTTCTCGAAGGATTGTAAGAATCCGAAGGCACCGACGAAGTGTCACAACTGTGACAAGCCAGGGCACATCAGGAAGAATTGTCCAGAACCGAGGAAGGACAAGCAGATTGTGCAAGCTTATGCTTTGGGAGCTGTTCCGTCGTCTTCGAAAGCTCCTACCGCTGAAGAAAAGGGGAAGAGTGTGGTGGTTCAAGGTACTCTTTTCCTATGTGGTGTTCCAGTTAGAGTTCTGTTTGATACTGGAGCGTCGCATTCGTTTGTTTGTAGTGAACTCGTAGGCCGGTTAGATTTGAAGCCGGATATTGTTGATAGGCCATTGGTTGTGACTAATCTAGTTGGGGGTTCGTCTTGTTTGTGTATGTTATGCCGTGGTTTAGTTGTATTGAGTCATGGTTGCTCTTTTGTTTGTGATTGTTTTGTTCTGAACTTTGCGGGGTTCGGAATTATTTTGGGTATGGACTGGCTTAGGAGGTATGCGGCAAAGGTGGATTGCGAGAGGTTGGAAGTGACAGTCGAGAATGTGGAGGGGCGAAAGGTTGTGATACGATGTAAGCATGAAGAAGGCGTCTTCATGAGCTTCATGTATTCGCTGGTTGTTCCACGGGATGGACTGTCATCAGTGCCGATCGCTAATGGATTCGAGGATGTCTTTGACGAAGTCAAAGGGTTGCCGCCGCAAAGAGAGATCGAGTTTCGTATAGATCTAGTTGAAGGAGCCAGACCTGTTGTGATGCCTCTTAGGCTGATGGCGCCTAGGGAACAGCAGGAGTTGAGGGTGCAAGTTGATGATCTTTTGCAGAAAGGATTCATTCGGTGTAGTGTGTCCGAGTGGGGTGCACCAGTTGTGTTTGCAACCAAGGCAGATGGGTCGTTGAGATTGTGTGTCGATTATCGTGAGCTGAATAAGGTGACTAAGAAGAACAAGTATCTATTGCCGAGAATAGATGACTTGTTTGATCAGCTTCACGAAGCTAAGGTGTTTTCTCAGATGGATTTGGCAACGGGATTTCACCAGTTGAGAGTGGCTAAAGATAGTGTGCCGAAGACTGCTTTTCGGACACCATCGGGTTTCTTTGAGTAGTTGGTAATGCCGTTTGGATTGACTAACGCGCCAGAATATTTTGTGGATCTTATGAATAGAGTGTTCAGAGATCAGTTGAACAAGTTCGTACTTGTGTTCGTGGATGATATTCTGATTTATTCCAGAACTGAAGAAGAGCACAAGACGCACTTGCGTATTGTTTTGGAAATCTTACGGAAACATCAGCTGAAGGCTAAGTTTTAGAAGTGTCACTTCTGGAAGAGTGAAGTGAGGTTCTTAGGCCATGTGATTTCTGGAAATGGGATAGCGGTTGATCCCGCTAAGGTGGCAGCAATCCAGGATTGGGTTAGACCTAAGAATGCATCTGATGTGAGAAGTTTTCTTGGATTAGCAGGATATTATCGACGGTTTATCAAAGACTTCTCCAAGGTAGCTGCACCGTTAACAGGATTGACGAAGAAGAACCAAGTGGTCAGTTGGGATGCTAAGTGTGAGCAAGCTTTCGGAATCCTGAAAGAGAGATTGACGAGTGCTCATGTTTTGACTATTCCTAGTGGGAATGATGAGATGGTGGTTTACACCGACGCATGTGGTACTGGACTTGGAGCAGTGCTGATGCAGACAGATAAAGTTGTTGCGTATGCCAGTCGACAACTGAAGCCGCATGAAAGGAATTACCCGACTCATGATTTGGAGTTAGCGGCGATTGTTTTTGCTCTGAAGATGTGGAGACATTATCTGCTGGGAGTTCGATTCGAGTTGTTTATGAATCATAAGTCGTTGAAGTATCTTTTCTCCCAAAAGGATTTGAATCTTCGGCAGCAACGTTGGCTAGAGTTTTTGGCATCATATGATTTTGGTATAGCTTATACTCCGGGAAAAGGTAACGCAGTGGCAGATGCGTTAAGTCGAAGACATGCAGGATTGGGAGCCATGTTTTCAGAATGGAAGAGTCTCGAGTATTTAGCTGGATTTGACTTCAGGCCTAGATGTGAATTGGAACCTGAGATGTTGGCAAACTTATCGATAAGACCCACTCTTGTGGAAAGAATTGGCGAGGGTCAAAAGCGAGATGATAAGCTTGTCAAGATTATTTGTGATTTGGAATCCGGATTGGATCCAGAAAAGGATAAAGGATTCGAGGTCGATCGAGAGGGTTGGCTTCGGAAGCAAGGACGATTAGTTGTTCCTGATATAGATGAATTGAGGAGTGAAGTTCTGAAGGAAAGTCATCACTCGAAGCTGACAATTCATCCAGGTGGAAATAAGATGTATCGGGATATGAAGAGAACCTACTATTGGGAAGGCATGAAGAAGGATGTTGGAAATTTTATTTCCAAGTGTATGAACTGCTAGTTGGTAAAAGCCGAGCAGAAGAAGCCAAGTGGATTGCTTCAGCCATTAGAAGTTCCTACATGGAAGTGGGAACAAGTGTCGATGGATTTTATCGATGGATTGCCTAGAACCAGAACGGGAAATGAAGGGATTTGGGTCATTGTGGATCGTCTGACTAAGAGTGCACGATTCATTCCTGTTCGATCGACTAAGACTGCATCAAAGTTGGCTGAGTTGTATGTTAAGTGGATAGTTCGATTCCATGGTATTCCGAAGAGTATAGTGAGCGATCATGACCCATTGTTCACTAGTGGATTTTGGAAGAGCTTCCAGGAAGTTTTGGGAACCGAGCTGTGTTTGAGTACAGCTTATCACCCTCAAACAGATGGTCAGACCGAGAGAGTCAACCGAGTTTTGGAAGATCTCCTCAGAGCTTGTGTTTTGGACTTCGGAGGATCATGGGAAGATCACCTTCATTTGGTGGAGTTTGCATACAACAACAGTTACCAGTCAAGCATTGGTATGGCACTGTATGAGGCATTGTATGGAAGACCGTGTAACTCTCCGACATGTTGGTTAGAAACTGGAGAAAAGCTGATGCTTGGGCCAGAGATGATTCGACAGACTTCAGATTGTATAGAGATCATTCGGCAACGAATGAAGGCAGCCCAAGACCGTCAGAAGAGTTATGCCGATAAGCGTCGAAAGGATTTGGAATTCGACGTAGGAGATATGGTTTTTGTGATGATTTCTCCACTGAAGAATGTTATCCGATTCGGGAAGAAAGGAAAATTGACTCCGAGATTTGTTGGACCATTCCCGATCATCGAGCGAATTGGAAAGCTCGCCTATAGATTGGAGTTACCAGAGAAGATGTCGGGTGTGCACAATGTTTTTCACGTATCATATCTACGGAAGTATGTGCACGACTCGAATACGGTGGTTTCTGCTGGCAGCTGTGAAAATTTCGAAGTTGATCCAGTCGATAGAAGACCTCGTAAGCCGCTTCGTGTTGTGGAAACCGACACGAAACAGCTTAGGAGGAAGGTAGTTAAGTTGCTCAAGATACAATGGAGTGATGATGATAACGACTGCACGTGGGAGGTGGAAGAGAGGATGAAGGCAGCTCATCCTGAACTCTCCAAGGTATGGCCCTAAGGTGTCGTCTCATCTCACGATATTGTAACTTGTTCTATGTTTTAGAATTCTGTACGCTAAGCTAGAATTGGATGTATGGTTTGTTGATTGCTATGGATGGTAGGCGTACAGAATAGTCTTCGATTGCTTTATTTGCTTGGAATTTCGGGGGCGAAATTCCTAAGGGGGAGAGAATGTAACGACCCGTATTTTACGGATCGGAACATCGTAAAACAGTTGACAATTAGTTACATTGTTGATAAGTCATTCAGAATTTTTCTAAGTCCTAAGTCGGTTTGGACGAGTTAAGAGAAGTCTGGGTCGAGTTGCCGACTTAAGAGATTAACTGGGTTAAGGTGGTAACTTATGAGTTTTAGGCAAAAATATGGCTAAGTCCTAAGTCGTTCACGACTTAGTATAAGTCGTAAGTCGTATACGACTTAGGGGATAGGAGCTACCCAGGGAAATGACGGGTTAAGAGATTGGGGATAGGTCGTTTGGACGACTTAAGAGGTAGGCGCGACTTAAGGATAGTGGCGAGTTAAATTGTTACTGAGTTAAGTGTTTAAGTCGTTGCCAAGTTAAGTCGACTGGGTGAGTTAACGACCTAAGGGGTAGACAACCTAAGGAAGTGACCGAGTTAAGAACAGCGAGTTAGCAAGTTAAGTAATAGTGCGACTTAAGTGGGTTAGCGACTTATGTATGGGTTGTTAGGTCGCAGGGTATAGCTTGAGTGTTAGGTCGCGTGATTTCTAAGTCGTAAGTCGCGCTCTTGTTAAGTCGTAGGTCGCACGAGCTGCTAGGTCGCTGGGCTTTGGCTTAGTAGTTAGGTCGCAGTCCAGTTGTTTGCGACTTATGTTAGGTCGCGTGGTAGCTTAAGGAGTTAGGTCGTAATGTTGTTAGGTCGCTTCTCAATTGAGTCGTAGGCGCGCATGCTATAAGTCGTAACCGACTTAGGAGATAGCTGTTTTGTCGTGAGTGGTAGACAGGTAAGCGTTAGGTCGTAGGAGTTGGGGCGCGCGTGCATATCTGTTAGGTCGGAGAGGCTTAGGTCGGAGAGGCTTAGGTCGGAAACGACCTATGGAGCTAGCCGAGTTACGACTTAAGGGAATTTCTGCCTATAAATAGAAGGGGGTTGGCTTCATTTTTGGGATCCGGATTCCGAAGCGACGAAATGCTGCCATTTTGAGAGCTCGACTTCTACACTTCTTCACTTCTTTTCTCCACTCTAATCTAGTGATTCCTTTCATCCAAATCGAAGATCAAGATTGAAGATTCAAGAGCTTAGATTGAAGATCTTCATCTTTTCAAGAGAGATTTCTTCGTTTGAAGCGGATTCGTGTTAGATCAAGCTTGATCCTTCGCTGTCCAGATCTGAAGCGTGTTGATTTGAGGTTGTTTTGGTGATTTGGTGAGTGGTGATTATCTCTCACACGGATCCAAAGGAGTATATCGGATTGTTGGCTCGATTTGGTGTTAAAATAGTGATTTCCATGCATTTTCTTCATCCTAAGTGTAGATCCATATAGATCCATTGTTCATGATGATGTTACATCCATTTTGTCATATGTTAACCTATGCAAGTTCATTCATCAAGTTTGTAGAGATATAATTCATGTTTTCATGCTTATTGGACTTTCAACTCTTTAATTACGAAAATGCCATTATTGTGATAATTGTCTATTTAGATCTTGTTTGAATGCTTGATTGTTTGGATTAATGTTTGACTTGGTTGATTGTTATGAATTAGATGATTGATGATTTACTTTAGACCGAAGACGATTCAAAAGCTAAGGGAAAGGCTCTTGAATTGGGAAAGCTGCTCGTGGCATATGTAGCGGGATGATGAAGCTCTTATGCGTAGATTTGATGTTATGATGTTGAGATGAGGCTTCGTGAGGATTTGATGAAGCGAGGAAATCATGTGGTGAAGACTTGGTCTAATCCAGACGGGATCATTCCAAGCATGTTGATAACTCGGTGATATGATTCGAGTTGAGGATAATGAATGGATATGAGAATAGTCGTCGATGAGGATGACTAGGAGGCTTGGATAGCATCGTTGTTGAAGGTTCTAGCATGGTCTAAGCAAGAGTACGTTTGGGCAGATTCGATAGTCCCAACCACTAACTGTTGATGGTCGAGTACTCTGGGCAGATTCGATAGTCCTAGGCACGGGTTGCGACGACGTGCGGGAGTTATGTCTAGAACCGGGGTTTCCATTAGCCCTTGACGGACGGCTGAAAGAATGTGCCGGTCAGTCAATTAACGGTGATATCGAAGCAATGATAACAGTGATAGCCAGAGTCATGGATGTTTGGTTGAATCGTCATTCGGACTCAAGAGCGGTATTTTCTGGGTGCTTATCTGATTTAGGCCTTGGTACTTGGAAAACATCGCCCTCGACTCGAATGATTATTACTTTACTTTAAATTGTATGCTCTGCTATGTTGCTTCTGTTTAGTGTGTGTCTGGGGGCTATCACTGTAGAATGAGGTTGGAGTGGGAGGGTTGTATTCCTATTCCTTTTCCTTTATGCTCTTTTGGTATGTTGTTAGTTAATTTACTGCTCACTAAGACTGTTGTCTGACTCAAGGCTTTATGTTTTAATTCTTATTGCCTTGGGCTGTTCGTCCATTTTTGGGACGGGCAGACTAGGTAACAGGTGACAGGTGCTGTTCTCTTCTCACGATGCTGATATCGAAGACGAGCTAGAGGGTTGCATATTATCTTCTTATTATATGTACTTGATGTTCCACTGTTTTGTATTTTCTGAGTGTTATGTAGTGAGGCTTGATGTATTGGCTATTTGGATGCTTGTATTCAACTATTATGGAGTTTTATATGATGACATTTTGTTCTGTAAAGCTTCACTATACATATGTTCTATTGTATTTTGTCCATGCGCTGTGAGTAATACGATAGATTCTGTGGTTTTAATTTACCTTGACAATCGTCCATGGTCGCCTGGCACACTTTACAGCGCACTATCTCTAGATTCGGTGCAGGGGTCATGGGCGGTCGTCACAATCACTAACAATAGAAGTAGGAACTCCATGTAGTTTAACAATTTCCTTGACAAAAAGTTTAGCCAAAATAGGTGTGGTCCGATTGGACCGAACGAGAATAAAATGGGCGGATTTTGTAAGTCTATCTACTATCACCCATAGGCTATCATGGCCCGAACGAGAACGGGGAAGACCGTCAATAAAGTCCATGGAAATTTGATCCCACTTCCATATTGGAATTTCCAAAGGTTGCAATAACCCACCGGGCCTTTGATGCTCGGCCTTTACGAGTTGGTAAGTCATGCAATGCTTAATAAAGTTAGCAATATCAAATTTCATTCCCTCCCAGTAATAAAGTCGCTTCATATCCGCATACATTTTACTACTACCGGGATGAATGGTGAATTTAGAACGATGAGAATCTTCTAATATATCTTTACGAAGATCACAAATATTTGGCACGATAAGTCTACCAAATTTTCGAATACCGCCACGAGAATCAATATCAAAGTCTTTCATACCTTCAATATCAATTTTATCCCTCAAATTTTGGCCAAGAAGAACCAATTCGGGATCTAGTTTTTGAACTTCAAGAATGCGGTCCAAAAGAGATGGATGAGCCTCAAGGCTACATAAAACAAGAGATGAACATAAATCGGATACACGATATCGAATCTCACAAGTAGACAAAGTCTCGAGATCGTTCCATTCGGATAGCATCATAGAAACAACCGCTTGTTGCTTTCAGCTAAGGGCATCGGCAACACGATTTCCTTTTCCGGGAGTATAAAGAATATCAAGATCATATGATGCAAGGAACTCGAGCCAACGTTGTTGACGCAAATTAAGTTCCTTTTGAGAAAATAAATATTTCAAAAATTTGTGATCGGTGAAGAGAACAAATTTCTCACCCAAAAGATAATGACGCCAAATTCTAAGGGCGAAAACAATAGCCGCGAGCTCTAAATCATGAGTGGCATATCTAGTCTCGGCAGGCTTTAATTGCTTAGAAGCATAAGTGATAACACGTTCCCGCTGCATGAGAACGGCTCCCTAACCAACACGACTAGCATCGGTATAAACAATAAAGTCTTGGTTTCCATCGGGAATCACAAGAATAGGAGCATCGGAAAGGAGTTCTTTTAATTTTTGAAATGAAGCTTCACATTTTTCTGACCAAATGTATTTAATTCCCTTCTTTGTCAGATTAGTAAGAGGTACGGAAATCTTAGGAAAGTCTTTTATGAACCGACGGTAATAGCCCGCCAATCCAAGGAAGCTGCGAATTTCCATCACACTCTCCGGTCTCTTCCAATTTTGAATCGCTTCAATTTTTGAAGGATCCACGGAAATTCCGGATTCAGAAATGATATGTCCCAAAAATTTCACACGAGATTGCCAAAAGTGGCATTTCGAAAATTTTGCTTTTAATTGGTTGCTTCTAAGAGTTTCCAATACAATCCGAAGATGATTTTCATGCTCTTCCTCGGTTTTAGAATAAATAAGAATATCATCTATAAAGATGAGAACAAATCGATCGAGGAAGTCTTTGAAAACTCGATCCATAAGGTTGACGAAATAAGCTGGAGCATTCGTCAAACCAAATGGCATAACAAGCCATTCATAAGATCCATAACGTGTATGGAATGATGTCAAAGGAATGCTATCCTCTGCAATACGGAGCTGATGAAAACCGGTTGCTAAGTCTAACTGCGAAAAGACTTTAGCACCACTAAGCTGATCGAATAAATCATCAATCCGAGGCAAGGGATATTTATTCTTGATGGTGAGATCATTAAGCTTGCGGTAGTCAATGCAAAGCCTAAGTGTACAATCAGATTTCTTCACAAAAATAGCTGAAGCTCCCCATGGAGAGGAACTAGATTGAATAAAGTGCTTCGCTTCAAATTCGGATAATTGTTTGCGCAACTCCTCATTTTCTTTATTGGACATACGATACGGAGGACGAGTAATAGGTAGAGCTCCAGGGATTAGATTAATTCTGAACTCAATTGCTCGCTTAGGTGGTAATCCTAGAACGGGCTCAAATATATCGGAAAATTCACAAACAATGTGAATGAGAGAAATAACATCTTCCTCATCATCATTATCGTCGTCATGAGGATTGAGAGAATATAAGGACGCTTTCGAATTGGAATCCAAATCTTTCAGAACAAGCGAAATCTGCTTAACAGATTGACAATGTCGAAGATATATAGTCCGCTCAGGACACAAGATTTGGGCTTCATAACAGTTAAGCCAATCCATTCCCAAAATCATTCTGAAACCAAGGTAACGCATAACATGCAAATCGGCATGGAAAGAGTAATCACACAAAATAATTTCGACATCTTTACATAATAAACTGAGTGTTGCGGATCCACCAACCGGATTCGCAATCCTCAAAGAAGTCATCAAGCCAATAACATTCAAAGACAAAGCATCAACGAGTTCTTTTGATATAAAAGAGTGAGATGCACCCGTATCAAAAAGAACTCAAATAGGAAATTCATGAAATATAATAATGTCATCAAGGATAGAATGAGAAATACCTTGACCACGAGAAGTGTTAGCAGGGGCTTGTACAACATTTAGCTTGCCCTCCTTCTTGCCTTGAAGTTTGGGACACAAAGATAAAGTATGGCCCGAACTCTTGCAATAGCGGCAGAAAAGTGGCTTCGGGTACTTGTTTGCATAATGGTCCTTAGAACCACAATTGTAACATTCTCCACGACGAGTGCTAGGAGTATTTGCTACCAGTGTTTCTTTCTTTCCCTTTTTGTTGGGATTAGGCTTGAATTTGAAAGGTCTCTTCTTGTTGATGTTTGGTTTGACCTCAGCATCGCTATCTTTATCAGCCTCTTCGAGACGAAGAGCAATATCAACAAGTTGATCAAAAGAAACGTCTAATTTCAGAAGTAATGGCTTTTTAAGGCTCTTATTCAAGCCAGAAACGAATCTCTGGTTTTTCTTCAATGGGGTGTTAATGTATTCAACCCCATATTTTGAGAGAGATTCGAAAGAAGCGACGTAGTCGGTCACGGAAGATTCACCTTGAACAAGGTCAATGAAGTGTCGAGCTAGAGACACTTTTTCAGCTTCCGGCACAAATTTTAATTCGAACCTTTCCCGGAATTGCTCCCAAGTATGGTCCGTTTCAATAATTTCGGAGATAAGAAGCTCGTACCAGTCTAATGCTCTTTCTTGGAGCATACTAGAAGCCACTTGGACTCGATGAAGATCAATAAGTTTCATGCGTGAAAAGATGCGGTCGCATGTTCGAAGCCAAGCTTGGACTTCTAAAACACTCTCGGAACCTTTGAAGGGCTTTCCACCCAAATTGGTGTAATCACTGCATAAGCATGCAAACAAAGATTTAGGATGTGTGGGCTCAGGAATAGGTCCGACAGCTTGAGCATTTCTCACAAGATCTAGAAGTTGCTGAGAAGACATAAATACTCCATTCTGGGGAGTAGCACTAGATTGACCGGCGCTGGGGCGGCCAGGTCTAACCATTTCTCTTCTTTAAGAAAGAAAGGAAAGAGAAAAAGAGTTAATCTCAGAATGAATATCAACATACTTGGTTGATAAAACAAGATATCATAAAAATAAATAGGATAGAACGGGTTCAATGACTCGAATTAAATCCTATGGCATGATTCCTAAGGAAGACTTAGGAAAATGATACTTGCTAGATTATTCTATATTGTTCCGAAGTTTGGCTCTGATACCAAGCTGTCACGCCCCACCTCTTTACTCACGCTAGCCAAGGACACTATGGAGTAATGCCGTCAACTAGCACGAAGAATAAGGCTGTTGAGGAGCGACCATCCGTGTAATTACTTTGTGCGAGTACCGATATGTCAGATAGTAAAACATGCATTTCATTTCAAGAGGAAATCCGACATACCGATACAAACTCAAAGCGACTACACAGTGGCTAAGTGGGTGTTTCTTGGGGATTTGACAAGGCAACTAGTACTCGGCAATCAGTGCTCGGCATCAAAGAGTGTCCGGCATCAAGGAGTGCTCGTCATCAAAGAGTGTTCGGCGAGGCACTTGGCATCCAGGAGTGTTCTGCGAAGCACCCAACATCCAACAGGTACTCGGCGTGCAAGAATGCTCGGCATCAAGACTGCTCGGCATACCAGAATACTCGGCATCAAGGCTGCTCGGCATCAAGACTGCTCGGCATACAAGAGTACTCGGCATCAAGGCTGCTCGGCATAAGGAGCACTCGACATCGAGACTACTCGGCAACAGGAGTACTCGGCATCAAGGCTGCTCGGCATAAGGAGCACTCGACATCGAGACTACTCGGCAACAGGAGTACTCGACATCCCATGGTGTTCGGCGTAATACTCGACATCCAGGAGACATTCAGCACGACACCAACATACCGTTCGACATAGAAGGGATGGTTCGGCGCAGAGCGTTCGGCCTCAACAGACAACCATCCTACACTTCCCACGACACCAACATACCGTTCGGCATAGAAGGGATGGTTCGGCGCAGAGCGTTCGGCGAACCTTGCTCGGCATACGGCGACCACTATACTCGGGCTGGAGCGTTCGGCAATCAGCCCACTTGGGAAGTCCAGCCCATCTTTGCCTATAAATAGAGGGGCAGGGTCACAGTGAAATGGATCCTTTTTGGGGAGAGAAAACACCGGGGAGACTCTGCCATTTTCAAGACTCATCTTCTCTACTTAACAACTTCATTCGAGCATTTGATTCACGAATTGTATTTGTAATCAACTATAAAGAAGATCAATAAAGTTTAACTTCAAAGTGGACGTAGGCAATTACGCTGAACCACTATAAATTTGGTGTTCTTACTTTCTGTATTTAGATTAGCACTGTCTTCTCTGTTTAATTTGATTTCATCACTTATATCTCTTCACAATCTTCTTCTACGAGGTTAGTGACCAATTTTGGTGCTAACACTTTGGTGCTTTCACTGAGAATAGAATTCTCAGACCTCAAGGATCTGCTTTGAAGCTACTGGATTGAACAAATCCCCCAAAGAAGATCCGACTTACTGATAGGACATCCGTTGATTCTACTCAGAGTTCATACCAATAACTCTACAATGGCAAGACCACGTACCAGGTCAGCTTCTCTTAATGCGGATGCCCGAGAGACTGCTAGCGTGCAAGAAGCAGGACCTAGCAATCAACCAGCGATCCCGAGTGCAGGGATTGCCGCTCAAGAACAGACTCCAGTTGTCACCAGAGTGGAGTTCAATGACTTGATGAGAGAACTTAGGGAAAGCAGGAGACAACTGGGAGAACAGATGCAAGCTAATGCCAACCTGATGGCACAACTCACTCAACAGCAGCAACAAAATGCTGGGGGCAATCCAGCTGCTTATTCCTCTTCTGACAGCTCTACTTCTTCTGATGAACCACCCAGGCGTAGATGCCGTAAGACTGAAGCTGCAAGGGCGGATGCTGCTGTTCGAACAGCTGGAGACCACGACCAAGCCAGAACTGGAAGCTTCCGAACCGGAGTACAGATGGAGGATGGAGCTCCAGATCATCAAAATGCTAACAATGTTGAACCTCACGACGCACGATTGGCAGATCGCCAGGAAAGGAGGCATCAGCATGGACAGGCGCGTAGAACTGACTCCAACCTCCCAGCTTCCATACAGACACCCGATCTGACAGCCATGATCAGGCAACTGATAAAAGAAAATCAGGGCTTATCAAATGACGACTGGGGAGTGTCAAGAAGTCATACTCCGTTCACAGATGTTGTGCTGCAAGCGGCGTACCCCAAGAAGTTTAGCATGCCAACTGGTGCAGCGGATATTACAAAAACAAGATAATACGATGAAAGTAGCAATGGATGGATTGATGAATGCTGAATTTCCCGAATTCGTTGATCCGAAGATACCGAACTCTAGCTATCTCGAACTCGTTGATCGCGCACGATACCGGGTTCAAAGATCTTCAATTCTTCAAGCGTTGATCAAGCGCACTTGATTCCGCGAATCGGCTTCTACAATCGTTGAATCGAGCGCACTCGATTAACCGAAAGAGGAGATAGGAGATTACACTCAACTACCAATTGGAATGAAAGCACAAAGCAATCAAAAGAGAATTTTATTCAATATTCAACAACCCTTTTACAAATGAGACTCATGGCCTATTTATAGGCGTTTTACAACTCACACGAAATTACAACAAAAATTTACATCTCCTAAGTCGGTTCCGACTTAACAAAGGCTCCGACTCAACATAAGTCGTACACGACTTACAACTCTACAGAATACAGACCATACGACTTACAACAGACGACATATGGAAAACAGACGACTTACGACTTATAACAGTTGCGACTTAAAATACTCCGACTTATGACACCTCCAAAGCATATGACTTATTACAAACAGAACCACTTAAGTCGTTGCCGACTTAACAACTCTACGCGACCCAACTAGTAACGACTTAAGAATAGCGGTCCAGATTAACTCGGCATAAAGATCAACGGCAACAGCTTCAGTGATTTAAAGCATGCGGCATCCCAGATTTACGACTTAAGAAATCCACGATAGAGATTAACTCGACAGAGGAATCAACGGCTCAGGCTTCTGCAACCTAAGATGGTATGACTTAACTAAGTCGTAACTCGGTTCCGAATTATCGTTTGACTCGTTAAGTCGTTTACGACCTATTATTTCAACAGTTTGCTTTGCCTTCTCTCTGAGTAACTCAGTAGGTCTCTTAAGTCGGTCACGACTTAAGTCCCCCATTATGTTAAGTCGGTCACGACTTACACTTATGTCTTCCGCTTCCTTGAGTCGGTCACGACTCATGCCTTGAACTTTGTTAAGTCGGTCACGACTCATTTCCATCATGTTAAGTCGGTCGCGACTTATAGCTTCATATTCCTTAAGTCGGTGATGACTTAGTACTTGGCCTGCATCATCCTCCCCAGGTTGAGAAAAATTCGTCCTCGAATTTGCGCTTTCTTCCCCCGTAACACTCTCATCCCCATGATATGGTACGAGATGCTTAACATTGAATACGTCAGACGTATACACATCATCTGGTAGTTTCAATTTATAAGCATTTTCATTGATTCTCTTTAAAATTTTCACTGGACCAATCTTTCGTGCTTTCAATTTATTGTAAGCGCCTACTGGAAAACGATCTTTTGTTAACACTGCATAAACCATATCTCCTTCATTAAACTCAATGTTTCGTCGTTTCAAATCTGCAGATCGTTTATATTTCTCATTTGCTTTCTCTAATCGTTCCTGAACGATTTTATGACATTCCGCTAATCCATCAACAAACTCAGCAGCTTTCTTAACTGTCTTCTTTGATTGTGGCACTACCGTTAAGTCCAACGGTCCCTTCGGTAAGCTCGAATATACTATCTGAAATGGACTGAACCCAGTACTTCGATTCACAGCATGATTATGGGCAAACTCTGCCTGTCATAACTTCGCATCCCAACTCTTCAGATTATCTTGCACAAGACACCTTAGCAAGTTTCCCAATGATCTGTTTACCACCTCAGTCTGTCCATCTGTCTGCGGATGATAAGCGCTGCTAAAGTTCAACTTCGTTCCCACCATCTTCCACAAACTTAACCAAAAGTGACTCAAAAATCAAGTATCTCTATCCGACACAATAGATTCTGGCAATCCATGAAGTCGATAGATCTCCTTGAAAAACAACTGAGCAACATGAACAGCATCTGCCGTCTTCTTACAAGCAATAAAATGTGCCATTTTCGAAAATCGATCAACCACCACATAAATGGAATCGTTACCACGCTGTGTCCTCGGTAATCCCAACACGAAGTCCATACTCACATCAACCCACGGTTTAATTGGTACAGGTAATGGCATATATAACCCCGCATTAGTTGCAGTTCCTTTCGAAACTTGACAAATATGACAACGCTCCACAAACCTCTCTACTTCTTTCCTCATCGATGGCCAAAAGTAGGACTGTGAAATCAACTGTAAAGTACGGTCTCTCCCAACATGTCCCTCTTCGTGTAACTCTTTGATAATCTTCATTCTCAGACTACCCTCCGGTATGCACAATCGATTTCCTTTAAAAAGAAAACCATCAACCATCATAAACTCATCAGTCTTCCCGTCATTGTCCCTTTCAACAAACTTCTTAAAAAAAGAGTCTTCGGCAATCTGTTCCGGCAATAGTTCAAACCCAGTCACCTCAACTTTCATTGTCGTCAACAAATGACTCCTCCTACTTAAAGCATCAGCCACTCGATTTGTCACCCCGACTTGTGTTTAACAACAAAAGTAAACTGTTGCAGATATGCAATCCACGATGCATGTCTCGCTGAAATCTTATCTTGCCCTTGCAAATGCTTCAATGCTTCATGATCAGTATACAAAACAAACTCCTTCTGAAATAGATAATGCCTCCAGTGTTTGATAGCTTGTACTACAACATAAAACTCCACATCATATGTATTGTATCGTATCTTCGCTCCTGACAACTTCTCACTGAAATAAGCAATACGACGACCCCTTTGACTCAACACTCCTCCAATCCCAATCTTCGACGCATCAGTATGTAATTCAAACAACAACTGAAAATCCGGTAATGCTAGAATTGGTGCTGTCGTCAACAATTCCTTGATTCGTTCAAAAGCAACTCCTGCTTCCTCCGTCCATGTAAATTGTTTACCTTTCATACAATCGGTCACAGGCGCCATCACACTACTAAAGTGTGGAGTAAACCTTCGATAAAATGAAGCCAACCCATGAAAACTACGAACTTCCGTTATCGTCTTGGGCTGCGGCCAATCTCTGATAGCTTCAACTTTACTTTGGTCAACCTGTATTCCCTTTTCCGACACAACATACCCCAGAAATAAAACACTATGCGTCATGAACACGCATTTCTTCGTTGCAGCATAAAACTGTTCTTGTCGCAATACCATCAGCACTTCTCTAAGATGATTCAAATGTTCCTCTGGACTCCCACTTTAAATCAAAATATCATCGAAATATACCACTACAAACTTCCCAATGAATGGTCGAAAAATCTGATTCATCACCCTCATGAAAGTACTCGGTGCATTGGATAAGCCAAATGGCATAACCAACCATTCGTATAGACCCTCTCTGGTTTTAAAAGCAGTCTTCCACTCATCGCCTGGTCTGATACGAATTTGAAGATATCCGCTCTTCAAGTCAATCTTAGAAAATATCTCGGACCCACTGATTTGATCCAGTAAATCATCAAGTCTCGGCATTGGAAATCTATATCTCACTGTGATCTTATTCAATGCTCTACTGTCGGTGCACATCCTCCATGTCCCATCCTTCTTGGGTACCAATAAAGCTGGTACAGCACAAGGACTCAGACTCTCCTGCACACGCCCCTGTTCAAGCAGTTCTTCCCCTTGCCTCCGCAACTCTTCATGTTCCTTCGGACTCATTCGATAATGTGGTCTATGTGGCAACACAGCACCTGGAACAAGATCTATCTGATGTTGTATATCCCTCAACGGTGGTAACTCCGTTGGCAACTCCTCTGGAAATACATCGTCAAATTCTTTCAAAACTGGTTTAACTTCTTCTGGAATTTCAACTTCTTCACTGCTTTCTCGCCCGATCAACAAAAATACTTCAGGCTCCTCTTCAACTTCTTTAACAAACTCCTTTAAAGTCAATAAAGTTTTCAACTCTTCGATTTCTTCTGACTTACTTTCTCCCGGTTGTCTCTTCTTTGGAACTAAGATAATCTTCGTGCCTTTAAACATAAAACTGTAGCTATTGGTTCGACCGTCAAGTTGTACTGCTCGATCATACTGCCATGGTCTTCCCAAAAGCAAGTGGCAAACATCCATCTCTACTACATCACACCATATTTCATCTTTGTATTTCTTCCCAATAGAGAATGGAACACGAACTCGTCTATCCACTTTCACTTCTCCTCCTTTTCTCAACCATGCTAACTTGTATGGATTCGGATGTTTCTCGGTCTTCAACTTCAATTTTGTCACAGCTTCGGTTGAAACAATATTGTCACAGCTTCCTGCATCGATCACAAACTTACACACCTTCCCCAGAATAGTACATGTTGACTGAAAGATATTACTCCTCAACCAACTATCTTCCTCCTGCTTCGGTGTTAAACACGATCTCCTCAGCATTAGGTTACAACCTTCATCTCCTGACGCAATATCCTGCTCATCCTCCTCAACTGGACTAGAACAATCCCCATCACCATCCTCATCCTCAACTTTTGCAATCATGGTTCTCTTCTTTGGCTTTGGACACTCACTGCTTTTATGACCCAATTCCTGACAATTGTAACATTTGAAACCATTGTTAACTTTCGCCTTCTCAACTTCCTTCACCACTGGTCTACTGATAGGTTTAGAAATATTAGAACTCCCACTAACACCCTTCATTTGATTGCTGGAATTAGTAAACACACCACCTCCTCGTCTACCCTGTTTCTCCCAAGCCAACGCTTTCTGATGTGCTTCTGCTACAGATCTTGGATCGAACATATTAACCATATCCTGGATCTACATTCTCAATCCCCCAATGAATCTAGATGTCAGCTGCTCTTCTGTTTCCATAATATCATTCCTTGCAATAAGTTGATAGAATTCATCAGCATAGTCATTAACTGCCTTTGTGCCCTGCCACAAGTTTTGCAAACGTTGATACATCAAAGATTGATAATTGTAAGGTAAGAACGTTGCTTTCATCAATTTCTTCATCTTCTCCCAAGATTCAACTTTTGACTTTCCCATTCGTTCACGTGTAAGTTTAGTTTGTTGCCACCACGCCAAAGCTCTACCCCTCAACCTTGTAGCAACCAACTTCACTCTCCGATTTTCTGGAACTTCTTTGAAGTCAAAAATTTCTTCAACATTAGCTACCCAATCTAGAAACTCCTTCGCTTGCATACCACCTTTGAATTCAGGAATTTCAGTCTTCATCCCCGACTCCCACTTGTGATCATACTCAGAGTAATTTCTTCCTTGACCTCGTCCTTGTCCTCGAACACTACCACCATCATACTCCTCTTCAAAGTCAGATGTATATTGTTGTCTATCTCGTCCACCCACATCTCTACTACCATTACGTCTTCTACCATCATCCCTTCTATCAACATTCCTCCGTTCACGATCATTCACGTTCCTCCCACGCCCTTGATCATTTTCAACACTTCTGTCTCGATTTGAATGTGGTGAGACTCTACTACCTCCATGATTAGATTCAGGTGAAACTCTTCTCCGATTTTGATTCATCTCCGTCATAAGTTTCTCTAACCGGCCAATTCCTTCGTTAAGCTTTTCACTAAAATTCTCATTGATTCTTTGCTCCATCTCATCAGCTTCTTCTCTTCGATACAAAGCTTCTACGTTTTGGTGGCGATTAGCTCTTCTTGGCGGCATACTTGAAACTTCACAAAACTCTTCAACACTTCAAATTCAAACACTTTTCGGACTTTGATCCAAAATGAAACGGATCGAAAACTTCCACTTTGTAGCAAATCGCGATGAACACGATGGACAAAGTTTCGGCTTCCAATACTAATTCGATCAATCAAACTTCGAACAAGTCTTCTTACTCTCGGCCGTGATAAACAAATTCGAATCTTCACTTCAAGCTCGGCAAATCTCTTCAACTTCTAAATGAATAGGCTCCAAGTCTCGATCTAGCTATGATTGGCTAGAACAAGCTTTGATACCAAAACTGGTGCAGCGGATATTACAAAAACAAGATAATATGATGAAAGTAGCAATGGATGGATTGACGAATGCTGAATTGCCCGAATTCGTTGATCCGAAGATACCGAACTCTAGCTATCTCGAACTCGTTGATCGCGCACGATACCGGGTTCAAAGATCTTCAATTCTTCAAGCGTTGATCAAGCGCACTTGATTCCGCGAATCGGCTTCTACAATCGTTGAATCGAGCGCACTCGATTAACCGAAAGAGGAGATAGGAGATTACACTCAACTACCAATTTGAATGAAAGCACAAAGCAATCAAAAGAGAATTTTATTCAATATTCAACAACCCTTTTACAAATGAGACTCATGGCCTATTTATAGGCGTTTTACAACTCACACGAAATTACAACAAAAATTTACATCTCCTAAGTCGGTTCCGACTTAACAAAGGCTCCGACTCAACATAAGTCGTACACGACTTACAACTCTACAGAATACAGACCATACGACTTACAACAGACGACATATGGAAAACAGACGACTTACGACTTATAACAGTTGCGACTTAAAATACTCCGACTTATGACACCTCCAAAGCATATGACTTATTACAAACAGAACCACTTAAGTCGTTGCCGACTTAACAACTCTACGCGACCCAACTAGTAACGACTTAAGAATAGCGGTCCAGATTAACTCGGCATAAAGATCAACGGCAACAGCTTCAGTGATTTAAAGCATGCGGCATCCCAGATTTACGACTTAAGAAATCCACGATAGAGATTAACTCGACAGAGGAATCAACGGCTCAGGCTTCTGCAACCTAAGATGGTACGACTTAACTAAGTCGTAACTCGGTTCCGACTTATCGTTTGACTCGTTAAGTCGTTTACGACCTATTACTTCAACAGTTTGCTTTGCCTTCTCTCTGAGTAACTCGGTAGGTCTCTTAAGTCGGTCACGACTTAAGTCCCCATTATGTTAAGTCGGTCACGACTTACACTTATGTCTTCCGCTTCCTTGAGTCAGTCACGACTCATGCCTTGAACTTTGTTAAGTCGGTCACGACTCATTTCCATCATGTTAAGTCGGTCGCGACTTATAGCTTCATATTCCTTAAGTCGGTGACGACTTAGTACTTGGCCTGCATCACCAACCATTCCTGCATACGAAGGAAAGACTGACCCCAGACAACATGTAATGAGGTATGAATGGATGATGGATTCAGTCAGAGCAAATGATGCCACCAAGTGTAGGTGCTTTCCGATTACTCTATCTGGGATCGCTACTATGTGGTTCACCCGACTTCCTCCGCGATCCGTATCAAATTTCGAGGAGTTGGCAAAGAAGTTTATTGAGCAATTCAGGATACACACTACACGCCCGAAGGACGTGATGTCTCTGTCAAGTGTAATCCAAAATCCCGGAGAGTCGTTGAAGGAGTACTTACAAAGATTCCACGTTGCGGTAATTGAAGTCAGTAATCCCAATGACCATGCAATTCTAATGGCTGTAATGAGAGGTGTAGATCCGGATTCTGAATTCGGAGACTGGCTGGCAGGAAAACCTCCGGCTACGCTAGAGCGTTTCTACTCCAAGGCACACCAGTTCATAAGAAGAGAGGAAGCTAGGTGGGTACGACGAGATAAGGCACTAGGACCTGCCCAAGAGTCAATCAAGAGCAACATTGCTGTGAAGCAATCTGGAGACAATTCGGGAAAGGTCCAAGTCAATGTCCAGAGTAAGCCTGTGCAGCCCAAAGAGTCCGGAGGAAGAAGTCAAGGAAAGAGGAAAGAAGCGGGAAAATGGAAGTCGAGAATTCCAAGCTACAGCGAGTACACTCCGCTAAACGCCCCACTTGAGAACATTTACCTATCCACCTGCAATACTTTTCAGTACAGAAAACCATGTCCAAAAGAATCAACTGAAGAACAGAAGCGGACTGGGAAATATTGCCGCTTCCATGAAACTTATGGACACAACACGGAAGAATGCAGACACCTGCATGACGCTATCGAGAAATTGATCAGACAAAAGAAGTTGCAAGAATTTGTAAAGGATCCACAAGAAGGAGGACAGGGAACGTCCAACCCAGGTCGTGCACCAGCTCCACGTCATCCTGAGGAGCCTGCCCGGACTGTTGGAAGACTGGTCATAAATACAATTATCGGCGGACCTCATCCCGCAGATAAGAACTGGCAAGAGATGGAACGATATGCAAGCTCCTTGAAGCATGCAGATTATGAGTGCTGTTCGAACGTAGAGGACGGGGCCCCTGCTAAGCAGCAACGCGTGATGACAGACGATATTGTGTTCAGGAACAGAGACGCTGATCAGGTAGAGGCTCCGACCATCGATCCCATGGTCATATCTGCAACGATCGGACCAGCATATGTAAAAAGAATTTTGATTGATTGTGGAAGTTCAGTCAACATCATCTTCAAGAAGGCCTATGATCAGATGAAGCTAGAGACAAAAGACTTGAAACCATCCAAAGCTCGTATCCATGGCTTTAACGGCGCTGCGACTGATGCAGTAGGATATGTCGAGTTACCAGTTGAACTGGGACAAGGCGAGCGTCGGAGGGTACGAATTCTACCCTTTGTAGTTTTGGATGTGGACTCTCCGTATAATGTTTTCTTGGGTCGGCCGGCCCTGGCTGAATTTAGGGCGGCATTAGTCCCGTGGTGCTTAACTTTGAAGTTTCCGACTGACAAAGGAGTAGGCATTGTTCACGGTGACCAAGCAGCTGGTCGTTCTTGTTATGTGGCCGAGCTCCGAGAGGCCCACCGGAGGGAGAAAGGAAAGGTTGCGGACAATCCCGTCCGCATCCTCAATACGGATAATTGACAAGTAGTGCCCGAGCCCTGGCTCGGGCATAGTTCTCGGATCTATGGAGATATAGATCCGAGAGACGACGATGAGAAACCCAGGGAAGAGAAGGCGGCACCGGCTGAATTAACAATTGACATTTCAGTTAGCCGTGACGACCCTTCGCGAATACTGAAGATCGGATCACAGTTAGGCCCCACAATGACTGAAGACCTTAGCGACTTCCTCCGGCAAACCTTGATGTTTTCGCCTGGACGCATTCTGATATGTGTGGGATTTCTCCCGCCATCACGAGTCATATGTTGAACATAGACCCGAAATACGTCCCAGTCAAGCAAAAAAGGAGAGGAATGGATCCGGAGAGATCCGCCGCTCTTGGAGAGGAGGTGGACAAACTCAAAGCAAATGGGTTCGTCCGCGACGCCCTCTACCCAGAATGGGTCTCCAACCCCGTGCTAGTAAAGAAGGCGAATGGGAAATGGAGGACTTGCGTAGATTATTCCGACTTGAACAAAGCATGCCCTAAGGACAGTTTCCCGTTGCCTAGGATCGATCAGTTGGTCGATTCCACCGCAGGACACGAGTTACTGTCATTCATGGATGCTTACTCAGGATACAACCAAATCCCAATGCATATTCCGGACCAAGAACACACCAGCTTCGTTACAAATGTCGGGCTGTATTGCTATATAGTGATGCCCTTCGGATTGAAGAATGCTGGAGCGACTTATCAACGTTTGGTGAATCGAATGTTCAAGGACCAGCTGGGCAAAACCATGGAAGTCTATGTGGATGACATGCTCGTGAAGTCACGACGGTCAAACGACCACATTCAAGACTTAGCTGAAATATTTAACATACTCAGGTTTTATGGAATGAAGATCAACCCGCTGAAGTGTTCTTTCGGCGTTGCATCAGGGAAGTTTTTAGGATTCATCGTCAACGCTAGGGGAATCGAAGCCAACCCAGAAAAGATCCAAGCTATTCGAGATGTACAAGCGCCCAGGACTATAAAGCAGGTATAGAGCTTGAACGGAAAAGTAGCTGCGCTGAGTCGATTTATATCCAAGGCAACTGACAAGTGCATCCCGTTCTTTGACATAATAAAGAAAGGAAAGAGAAATTTTGAATGGACGTCTAGCTGCGAGGGAGCATTCCGGAATCTAGTAAGGCATCTGGAGAGCCCACCAATGCTATCTAAACCAGTTGACCATGAGATGCTGTACGTTTACTTGGCTATATCCCCTCATGCGATAAGCGCAGCTTTGGTTCGTGAGGAGGATCGAGTCCAGAAGCCGGTATATTATGTTAGCAAGCGTTTGACGGGGGCAGAGAAGAATTACCCTAAAATCGAGAAATTGGCTTATTGCTTGGTGATTGCATCACGCAAGCTACGCCCATACTTTCAAGTGCATTCAATCGGTGTTTATACCGATCAACCCCTGAGGCAGGTACTCCAACGACCGGAAACTTATGGAAGATTGCTAAAATGGAACATCGAGTTGAGCCTATTCGATATCGCGTACTTACCATGGAGAGCCATCCGAGGGCAAGCGTTAGCAGACTTCATCGCTGAATTTACCATACCCATCAAACCGGACGATCACGACATCATTCCCCTCGTTCGATGGAAATTATACACTGACGGTGCATCAAACGACCGTTGCTCCGGCGCGGGCGTAGTTCTTGTAACTCCAGAAAACCGATCGATCTGTTATGCCCTGAAGCTCGATTTCCCGGCTACAAATAACGAAGCCGAATATGAAGCACTGATCGCTGGCTTGAAACTCATCAGGGAACTTGGGATCGAATCAGTCGAAATCTTTTGTGACTCGCAGCTGGTGGTTTACCAAGTACGAGGAGACTACCAAGCAAAGGGACGGAAGCTTGCTCCGTATCTCATTCAGGTCCAAGAACTACTATCAAATCTTGAGCGTTATGACATCTCACATATCCCGCGAGAACAAGACAAAGAAGCCGACTTGTTGGCTAAGTTCGCAAGTACCGACGATGCGCAACAAATGGGATTGTATCCCGTTGAAGTCTTGCATGCCCCGAGCATAGACGAGATGAAAATCGATCGCGTGTTGGAAACAAAAATCGAGAAGGACTCGTGGATAACCCCATTCAAACTGTACCTGACAATCGGGGCCTTACCAGAAAAAAGAAGCGAAAGACGGCAGGTCCTTCGAAAGGCCGCGCGATACATAATACAGGACGGATCAATGTATCGAAAGGGATTCTCAGTCCCATTATTGCGGTGCATCGCTCATGACGAAACAAAGCGAGTCTTGAGAGAAGTCCACGAAGGGGAATGCGGCGACCATACTGGGGGGCAAACGCTAGCAAAGAAGATCCTCCGCTATGGATATTACTGGCCCACCATAAACCGGGATGCCGCGGACTACGCAAGAAAATGCGACAAGTGTCAAAGATATGCAAAAATCCCGAGGGCTCCATCAACGGAACTTACACAAATGATCAGTCCCTGGCCATTTGCGATCTGGGGAATCGACATAATTGGCTCTCTGCCTCTATCCAAAGGTGGTGCGAAATACGCAATAGTTGCAGTCGACTATTTCACGAAATGGGCTGAGGCAGAACCTTTGGCCACTATCACCTCCAAGAAGGTCATTAACTTCGTTGTACGAAACATTATATGTCGCTTTGGCCTTCCACGCACCATCATTACGGACAACGGAACGCAATTCGAAAGTAGAGAGTTCAAAGAGTTCTGTTTAAAGTACGGCATCGAGAAAAAGTTCGCCGCCGTTGCACACCCAAAAGCTAACGGACAAGTCGAGGCCGTTAACAAAATAATCAAGTCCATACTAAAGAAGCGTCTGGAGAAGGTTGGAGGCAAGTGGGTAGATGAACTCCCGACAGCATTATGGGCGTATAGAACTACCCACAAGTCCGCGACCGGCCACACTCCGTTTGCCTTGGCATACGGCTCTGAAGCCGTTATTCCCGTGGAACTTGAAGTTCCATCGCACCGAGTGACATACTATGACCCCGAGACGAACCAAAACCTCTTGATGGAATCACTGGACTGCATCGACGAAAAGCGTGAAGAAGCTGAATTAAGGGCAGCAGCGCACAGACATCGAGTCAAGCGTTACTATGACGGCAGAGTCCGCCCAAGAATCTTTGACGTGGGTGATCTCGTTCTGAAACGAGTCTTCCCGGTACCATCACGCATGAATCCCAGCTGGGAAGGTCCATACGCCATTGAACGGAAGCTTGGAGAAGGAACATTCAGGCTAGCGACCGTTGATGGCGCGACACTCCCCCGAGCATGGAACAGCGAACATTTGCGGCACTATTACATTTAGTATGTTTTCCTTTCTGGTTGTAAGCACGGTTATTTCCTGCATGTTTCCATTCAATAATGACTTAGTTTCCTTGTGAAAGTTGTAACCAAGCAATTCAGTTGATTTTCGTTAATAAAGGCTTGAAGCCATATTTTCTATGAAATTTCTATATCTCTTAATTGGATGATAAATTACGTTATCATTCACAACATGCAGACTCGTACGAACGATTTCAAATCTCCGAATCCCCAGAGTGCGGAGCGGAGTACTCTAAGTCCCCAGAGCGCGGACTAGAGTATAAACAATTTCAAATCTCCGAATCCCCAGAGTGCGGAGCGGAGTACTCTAAGTCCCCAGAGCGCGGACTAGATTATAAACAATTTCAAATCTCCGAATCCCCAGAGTGCGGAGCGGAGTACTCTAAGTCCCCAGAGAGCGGACTAGAGTATAAACGATTTCAAACCTCCGATTCCCCAGAGTGCGGAGCGGAGTACTCTAAGTCCCCAGAGCGCGGACTAGAGTATAAACGATTTCAAATCTCCAAATCCCCAGAGTGCGGAGCGGAGTACTCTAAGTCCCCAGAGCGCGGACTAGAGTATAAACAATTTCAAATCTTCGAATCCCCAGAGTGCGGAGCGGAGTACTCTAAGTCCCCAGAGCGCGGACTAGAGTATAAACGATTTCAAATCTCCGAATCCCTAGAGTGCGGAGAGGAGTACTCTAAGTCCCCAGAGCGTGGACTAGAGTATGAACGATTTCAAATCTCCGAATCCCCAGAGTGCGGAGCGGAGTACTCTAAGTCCCCAGAGCGTGGACTAGAGTATAAACGATTTCCAATCTCCAAATCCCCAGAGTGCGGAGCGGATTACTCTAAGTCCCCAGAGCGCGGACTAGAGTATAAACAATTTCAAATCTCCGAATCCCCAGGGTGCGGAGCGGAGTACTCTAAGTCCCCAGAGCGCGGACTAGAGTATAAACGATTTCCAATCTCCGAATCCCCAGAGTGCGGAGCGGAGTACTCTAAGTCCCCAGAGCGCGGACTAGAGTATAAACGATTCCAAATCTCCGAATCCCCAGAGCGCGGATCGGAGTACTCTAAGTCCCCAGAGCGCGGACTAGAGCATAAACTATTTCAAGCCTCCAAGTCCCCGGGACACAGAGTCAGCAAGAAGTCCAAGTACTCGAAAGATGTGGGACGAGAGGTACGCCACGTCCAAAAAATGTTCGAACAGCGCAAGAATGGACCGGGAGATAATGCAACTCATAAGAACTTGAGTTATGGCTACAATTAGTCAGCAAACCAAATAAAGACAAGAGAATCATTCAAACAAAAAAGAGACTAAAACTTTATTCAATAAGTCCAAAATGGGGATACATGATCACTCCTACAAAGTTCAGACATCTCTATACAAACTACAAACCATGGGAGATAAAAACAAGTACAAAACTTAATCAGGAAACTTGTTGAACAAGTGCATCGATTATTTCTTTGACTTCTTCTTCTTGTCTGCCTTTGATGTTTCCGACGACTCCTCTCCCTCACGTTTTTTCTTGGACTTTTTGCTTGCTAGAGAGACGGAGTCAGGAGTAGGAGACGGAACATCTAGCGGTTTGGACCTGCCCGGGAGAATGATTTTCAAAGGTCTGTTCCGCGGGTCAGTGAGTTCCAGTACTTCAGATTCAACTTTGACTTTGACCTTTCTCTTCTCCTCGTCGGCGAGATGGTCCTTCATGCTCATCTCTGAAGTATGTTCAGAGGCGCCAGTGATTTTAACTTCGTCGCTTCCTTCGGCAGGAGACGAAGTATCAAGTTTGTCATCATCAAGCGCCCCGATCACTTGAGCGTCTGGACCGGGAGTTACCCCTGCGTGAGCAACGTCGCTTGTTTTCCCTGCTTCCTCCTTGGCGTCATCGCTCCTCGGAGTTAGCTCGGCGTCAGAACAACCTGCATGAAAATATAAGAAGTGGGCATTAGAACGAATGACCATTGCTGAAAAATGACGGGATCTCTTCGACTTATAGAGAAAGAAGAATTTCCTACCAGGATCCGGTTGGCTATCGGTGGCGCGCGGGGTTTCACCCTCCAGGATAGGTGACAGCACATGAACGCCGAGCCCGGGATCTTCGGGATCATAACTGGCATGCTGCTCGAATGGATCAAGCGTCGACCGACCGGCCGATTGAGCAGCATAAGGAGCGGCGATGTGAGGAGTAGTAGCGTCGGCCTCTGACGGGCCAGCCTCGTCGTTCTTCTCTTTCGAAGGGGAAGAGCCTTTGCCATAAAGAGCCAATGCTGCGGATAAATCCGATGGCTCATTCCCCCTCAGGAACTCCTTCACCAATGCATCCTCGTCGATCTCTTCGGAGCCTGACTCGAGTTTCTTGATCTTTATCAGAGTTTCCCATGCCTCAGCCAGGGGTTCGTGGTAGCCGTCGCCCAAGAATGTTAGGTCGCAGTGCATAAGGACGCGAGCTCCGTACTCGGCGATCAGCGGGTCAAACATACTCTTGACCTCTTCCCTGCCAGCCTCTGCGGCCGCCTCAAGGCGAGAATCAAGCTCCTCCACAGCCATTCTTTTTCCCTCCTCACAGGCCTCATCCTTCATTTTCTCAACCCCGGCAAGTTCGTTGTCGAGCTTTGTCTTCAGGAGTCGGGTAGCAACAATCTCATCACAATATCGCTGCGATTCTTCCTGAGCAGCTATTTTGTCTTCTTTCTCCTTGGAGAGTTGTTCTTTCAGCTCTTTGACTTGAGTAGCGAGCGCGTCCCTTTCTTTTTGGACAGAGTCTTTTTCTAGGGCAAGGGCGCCGCTGCGCTGAACTGCTTCGTCAAGCTCCTTTTTGTGAGCCACCTCTAAGCGAGTAACTGCCTCAGCAGTATCTTTTACGCCTTGTTCAGCGGCTTCTAGCTTTGACTTATAAGAGGCGAGCTCTTCGTCTTGGAGTCTGATGATTTTCTTATCGCTGTCAGCCTCCAGATTCAGACGGTCAATCTCGTGTTGACGCTCGACAGATACTTCTAAGATCTTCTTCACCAAGTGCACGAATGCGTCATGCTGAACATAGACGTCATTGTTGCAGGCGATGGCATTTTGCTTCACGTGCCCAGGAATGTGATGGATGGCCGGGAGGAATTTCAAGCCGTCAAAACAGATTTTCGGAAACTTGGCCTTAAGGTCGACCATCTTTTCCGCTACAGTTGGGTCCACGGCAGGAATAGGAGGAGGAGGCTTAGAGAATTCCGTTTTTTTACGCTGCTCTCGAACTTGCCTCGTACTCGATGAACTGGAATGTTGTTCTCGAGCAGCATCAGACTGATAACCCTTTTGCAAAGACTTCTCTTTTTCCGGCTCAGTTGGAGGAGGAAGATCGCGGGACTGGGAAGATTGAGAGTGTGCTTTCTTGCGGTGAGACGACTGGCGAGGACGATTGTCCCTATCTTCATAATCACCTCGGTCCCTGCGTCTGCCTGAACCAGAATCCCGTCCGGAGTGATGGAATATAGAAGACCCCTGAAGGCGATCAAGTCCGTGTGAGCGGCCCATATCACCTGCAAAGAATGGAGATAACAACGAGTTAAGGAGAATTCACGAATTAAAATGACTTGAAGTATATTATGGAATGCGCATGTGCATGTGTGTCCTAGTGTTCCCCCCGACGGACCCGTTCGTTTATCTTTGCTAATCGGAGTATTGTCTCCTTGAGCCGGGAGTTGAGCACCTGCGTTGCCCCTCGCGGGCGAAGAAAATTTGATGGTTTCAGGATCATCGAACCCATAATTAAGCAAATCATCGGGGATGGATAGGTTGGACAGACCCCTCAGCGAACTTTCCAGGTGCTGTGAAGAGGCCTCTTTCTCAGGAAGGATAGGCGTAACTTTTGAGGTGCCACCGACTTTCTACTTTTGAACCGTGTATTTCAACTTCTTCTTTCCATTCGAAGGGGAGGATGATGTCTCAATATCCTGAACCTCGATTGCCGGATTCCAAGCGGGACCCACGTTCTCGCCCTGAGTTTCGGGGGCATCATCCTCTTTGCGCTCGCCTTCTTCGTGCGTGTCGGGAGCGCGACGCGACGACGGTCCGACGAGTTTTTTCCCTTTACCAGATGGAAGTTTGGGAATTGTAACACCTTCTGGAAGGCTGATCCGACGACCAGGGGCTAGCAAGCCAAACCCCGACAGCGATTCATTTGAAATGATAGCTCGGATATCTCGATCCTCGGCCGGAAGAGCTCTAATCGCATCGACAACATCAGAATATCCTCGGCCTTCCGGGCGTGGGCTGATACCTGAAAAGATGAAACGAAAAGTTAGGAAAGACATGCTCGGGTTAAATACGAATAGTAACTCGGCAGAGAGACTTACTGCCTTCAACCCATCTCCTAGCGAAACCGGAAGGGCAGCGCACATAGAACCATTCCTGTTTGTACATGGCGAATTTGCTACAGGCCCCTGTCAAGATCTGGCACTTGTGGTATGGCTCGAGGAAAATGAAGGAAGGGCTATCTTTCCGTCTCTTGAACATATAAATGTATCGGATATCACCGGGGGTTGGATGTCTGGAGAAGACGGCCATGAAAAGTAAATAAGTCCCATATAGAAACGCATGGCCATTCGAGTGCAGCTGCGACGGAGCTATGTCTATATACTACAGCACATCCCGGAGAAATAAATTGAAGGGAGGCACGCTGCCCATCCAACACATGAACTTGTTGCAGGCTGTGTACCCGACTGGGGGCAGATGAGGGCGGTCGTGTCTCTAAGGAACTAACACGTCAGCAAAGGGAATCCCGTGAATGGAACATATTCGTCGCAGAGCAACTTCGTTGATCTTCGAGGCTTGAGAATCGATCGGATTGTCTAGTAAGATGGTTGCCTCCAGAGCGTCGGGCGCCAAGTTATGAGCAGGAGAAGTTGACGGGTTAGAAGCATCAGCGGCTCCTTGCCTCGTTGATGGCCCAGGCCTGTCAGATATGGTGGCAGAACTAGATTTTCTCGACATCCCGAATAAATAATGAACCTGGCTAAATGCTTGAGAAAGCTATACTTGAAAAACGTTGAACGTTAGAATTAGCAACACGAGTTTTCCCCCCCCACGTGGTGTGCAAACTAGTGCAAGCAATTGTGTACAGACAATAAGAATGTTTTAAAGATATAATAATTAGCTTCGAATCATCGCCTTCGAAGACCGTCATCGCTGACCGTCTCAAAAAGCTCTCCTTGAGGTGATTACAGTTCCAGATTCAAAAGACGTATGATTTCAAAAGTAACCGGCTTAAGTGTAGTTAGACACTTATACTGTTCGGCATTTTTAATGTTGTTCGGCATTTGTATTGTCCGGCTAAAGACATTATCCGGTCCAAGAATTGTCCGGCAATTGTTTTGTTTGACTAAGGTAATGGTTCGACCTAAGGGTTGTTCGGCTGAAGTCAGCGTTCGGCATGTCAGTTATATTGTTCGGCTAAAGTCAATGTTCGGCGTGTCAATTGTATTGTTCGGCTAAAGTCAATGTTCGGCGTGTCCATTGTATTGTTCGGCTAAAGTCATCGTTCGGCATGTCAGTTATATTGTTCGGCTAAAGTCAACGTTCGGCGTATCAATTGTATTGATCGGCTAAAGTCATCGTTCGGCTAAAAGTGATGCTCCACCACGATTTCAACTCCACCCTACGCCTACTCCATCCACGCCGAACGATAGAGACGGATCGCCCGGCAAAGACTATGCCATCCAACACCCCATCTACCTTTCTATCGTTCGGCACGGAGGAGCTAGCCCCAATTAGACAACTCAAAACGAGCGAACCGCTCCTACTAGCCACGCGTTCACAACTAAAGGAAATACTCTGGTTCCATAAGATGAACCTAAAATGGAAGTAGTGCAACTGTTAGAGGAAGGATACCTAATTCGACGATCGAAGTTGAAAATGGATTATATAGGCTTTATATCTGATAGGGTTGCAAATCTCTGAGAGTGATAATAAAGAAGACGTAAAATAAAATGGTGGAAGGGCGCCTGGTTATATAGAGGGAGGTAGAAGACGAAGAGGCTATACCCGGTAGAACCGGTCAATACCAGAGCGCTCGGCATCGAGGCGGAATGACGTTCGGCACGCTAGGAGCGTTCGGCTCCGAACGTATCGTTCGGCATCCCAAACTTGTTCGTCTTGCACCACCCTTCGCTAGCATTCTCGAAAAGGTACCTCCGAGGTAGATTGTACCAGATTCAAAGCGCATCACGTTCGGCCACGCAATACACTTTGGGGGGCAAGTGTTTCTTGGGGATTTGACAAGGCAACTAGTACTCGGCAATCAGTGCTCGGCATCAAAGAGTGTCCGGCATCAAGGAGTGCTCGGCATCAAAGAGTGTTCGGCGAGGCACTTGGCATCCAGGAGTGTTCGGCGAAGCACCCAACATCCAACAGGTACTCGGCGTACAAGAATGCTCGGCATCAAGACTGCTCGGCATACCAGAGTACTCGGCATCAAGGCTGCTCGGCATCAAGACTGCTCGGCATACAAGAGTACCCGGCATCAAGGCTGCTCGACATAAGGAGCACTCGACATCGAGACTACTCGGCAACAAGAGTACTCGGCATCAAGGCTGCTCGGCATAAGGAGCACTCGACATCGAGACTACTCGGCAACAGGAGTACTCGGCATCCCATGGTGTTCGGCGTAATACTCGACATCCAGGAGACATTCAGCACGACACCAACATACCGTTCGGCATAGAAGGGATGGTTCGGCGCAGAGCGTTCGGCCTCAACAGACAACCATCCTACACTTCCCACGACACCAACATACCGTTCGGCATAGAAGGGATGGTTCGGCGCAGAGCGTTCGGCGAACCTTGCTCGGCATACGGCGACCACTATACTCGGGCTGGAGCATTCGGTAATCAGCCCACTTGGGAAGTCCAGCCCATCTTTGCCTATAAATAGAGGGGCATGGTCACAGTGAAATGGATCCTTTTTGGGGAGATAAAACACTAGGGAGACTCTGCCATTTTCAAGACTCATCTTCTCTACTTAACAACTTCATTCGAGCATTTGATTCACGAATTGTATTTGTAATCAACTATAAAGAAGATCAATAAAGTTTAACTTCAAAGTGGACTTAGGCAATTACGCTGAACCACTATAAATTTGGTGTTCTTACTTTCTGTATTTAGATTAGCACTGTCTTCTCTGTTTAATTTGATTTCATCACTTATATCTCTTAACAATCTTCTTCTACGAGGTTAGTGACCAATTTTGGTGCTAACAGTGGGCCTCGGAAACAAATATAGAAATACACATAACATAAATCAGTCACAGACATTCATATCACAAAGGCGGAAACAGATATGAATATAACACATAAAAGTGTACATCAGAGTGGTGGTCACAAAAGATCCACAATATCATAAAAGAATAGATACAAGTGCTAGACAAAAGAATAAGTATACATTATGGAGTCTATATCACGAATGTATAACAACAAAAACTACAAATGTAATGTAGTTAGACAAAAGTCAGAAGATGATCCCAGATAAGGAGTCAAGTAGAAGCACCTGCAACATCTCGGTCTGACCCGAGTATTATTTAATAAGAAAATAATAAACGGATCAGTCTAGCTATAAATATCAGGTAAAGGAATGAGATATAAGCATAGATATAATAAGAACGTATGATAACAATAATGTCATACTAGAACAAATATGATTTAAACAACATCAAAATCATACAATATCTCAAAAATCTCAAAGCACCAAAAAGAATATCATATTCTTTATTTTATTCACCAAACTACAATTATTGACAAACATATCGTTGCCAATCACATAAAGAGGTGAAACACAAATTCTAGAAATCATCAATTAGAAATCCAAAATCATAAAGGGGGAGGCCAATCACAAAAGGGAGCATGAAAACTCACCAACACGTGTATCACAAATGGAACGCTATTCCATGGTCGCTAACCATAAATATTGAGCCGAAGCTCCACAAACGGTCCGGAGACCACAGGTCGCTACCCCGCCAATTGAACCGAAGTTCCACAGACATGAGGTTTAGTCTCCCTCGCAGACAAATAGACATCGCACATCGCTAGTCTAAATCACAAAATGATCATCATTGATTAATAAAAAGTGTCGATTACACTAAGCTAGTAAATATATGAGTTTAGCTTCATGTCCCATAACCACTAGCTTAACTTAAATATTTACGAACAAATTGTAGATTTCCACTCGAAAATTGTCACAAGAATTTCAATCGAACAAGTCCAAAAATTAACCGATGAAGTAAACGCAAGCGTTTCATACCACTTGTTTTGCTAAGCCGTTTAATTATATTTTCTCATACGTATGAGGTAAAGGTTTGTATATACTAATAGATTAGAAAACGGTTTTATAAACGAGCTTTGTATTAAAAATAGAGTTGAAATCATCTTTGTAAAAGAGTTTTAATATTTACTACTAGTATAGAAACCTTTGTATTTAGAAGTGACAAATCACAAAATGATTGTAGAAACAATCAATCACAAAATCCACATTCGAAGATGTGAATCAAACCATGGAAATCGATATCAAATCGATCAAATAGAAACACCAAAAATCCAGAAAAGAAATCATCAAAGTTGATATTAATTGACAATAACTATATGGATAATCAAAAATCGATAAATCGGATATTCACATAAAAATAGGCTAATTTCCATAAACCTGAAGCCACAAACGTCTGTGTATAATCCACAGACATCTGTCACCTGTTTCGGGAAATAATTTTCCTAAAGCCACAGACGTCTGTGGATAATCCACAGACGTCTGTCACCTATTTCAGGAAACATTTTTCCTGAAGCCACAGACGTCTGTGGATAATCCACAGACGTCTGTCACCTGTAGCGGGACAGAATTTTCAAAGCCCTTAAAGGGGCAAACCTACACAACTTCTCTGATTCGGAGCGATTGAATGAGCAACGACGACAAAGGGATTTATGCCAAGGGACAACCCAGCCCTATAAGCTCTCTGAAACACCACCAAAAGCATGTTCATAAATCAAAGCTAGGATTTTCAAAGTTTTAACTTCCAAAACACCAAAAATTGAAATGTTCACCGAATCAATCCAAACCAAAATCAAATGAACATGAAAGGGTGTTAGGAATCCATACCAAGCAATCAAGGATAGTTATAGACATAGATGTGAGATAAAAATCTCACCTTTTTACACAAAAACAAGGAAGGAGAAGCTTGAAAACAAAGGAGGATCAACCACTCTTCAATCCCAACTCAAGAAGCTTGAATTTAAGCTTAAAAGAGAAACATTTCCTAGGTTAGGATTAGGAATTTCTGAAATTGAAAGGAGAACGAGTTGGGGAAGAAGAAGAGAAGGCTTACCAAAGCTTCTTCTTGAATTTGGAGCTAGAACTTGATTTGCAAATTGGAAACTAGGGCTTAGGAATTCTAATTCTTTTTCTCTTCCCCCATTTTTATCTAAAGCTTGAGTTGTATTAGGAAATGAAATGAATGAAGAGAAGAGAGGGTAAAGCTTGGGTCTAATGGGCTGAAACTAAACCAAAGCCCTAAGTGAAAAAGTATCAAAATTTCACTAACTCCAAATATATCGATGTTTATACTTAAAAAAGTTGCGAACGCCATTTTGGACTCAATGGAAGTGGTCTCGAGTCCCAATTCGACCATTTGCAAAAAGTAGCTTTTCGGACTTTAATCCGATTAACAATTATATTTAAATAAAATATTTAAATATTCAAAACTTTAAAATATGCGGGTTGTTACATAAAGGTTTAAGACAATTGTTACTTAAACAATATGACTACAACCCAAAACACTTTATCAGTTTAAACATTATCTTTAAAATAATAATTATTAAATATTGAATTATATTCCTAATTATAATGTTGATTATAATTAATAAGGGTTAACAACAAATGGTACTCAAACATTGTTTAGCACAAGCCAAAACCACTTACTTATGTTATAAAGTCAAGTTGTAAAGTCGATTGCTTATAGAAACCAAGGTTCGTATACTTAACATGTTTTCCAACTTAACTATTTTCAGTCAAGAGGTAAGCCCATAGGTTGGAGCGCTATTGCTCATCCGTACTCGAACATCAATCTTGACTCTCACAAATATAGAAATCTACCTCGCTCGTCTTTTAGTATTAAGTGTAGTAACACTATTATTAACTTTAAAACATTCATTATTGAAGTCTAAGCCTATATACACTTATTAATTAAGGTAATACACTTTTATTTAACTTCACAAAAACATTTATTTAAGCTTAAGAGTTAAAGCCTAAATCCTCCTTTATACTTTCATAAAATTCTTAACTTACTTTTTAAGACTTATATATATATGTATGTATGTATGTATGTATGTACACTTTATAAATACTTATAATTATGTTTTGGAAACTTATAGAAAATACCATGTAAAATACTAAGTTTTGAAATTTAACAACCTTAGCTTGGAAAATTCATAATTAATTATTAATATTAAATTTTAACTTAAAACTAGTTTTAAAATACCCTTATATATGTCATAAAATACTTCAAAAATGATTTAGGAAAAATACATAATTTTAAACATGATTATTTAACTTTTAAGGAAATTAAGTTATTTTAACGAACT
The DNA here is from genome assembly GCA_030737815.1 of Allium fistulosum. NCBI lineage: Eukaryota > Viridiplantae > Streptophyta > Magnoliopsida > Asparagales > Amaryllidaceae > Allium > Allium fistulosum. The sequence goes on from CM060903.1 coordinate 541,211,993, forward strand.
ACTCATATAGCGAACTTTTTACTTCAAACTTTCTTTACTTTGTTTGACTAGTGTTAAACATTTTTAAAACTTGGTATTTTTACAACATTAAGTAATTATATTTTACTTATTAAAACCACAAATAAAACCCTATAGATGTCTTTCTAAATGTTGTTTAATATTTCCAGAACAATGTCTTTTACGAAATGCTCATATAGTGACTATTTTGCTATAGCTTTTGCCACTTTGATGTACAATTTCTAACACTTTCCGAACCAATTCTTCACTATAAAAAACACTTACAAAAGTGTAGAGAACAACCAAAAACAATTTATACCAAGATATGTCAATAAATCACCAAATAACATCAGTTAAAGTTAAGGGATGTCAAAGTGCTTTCATAGCGACTTTCTCGCTTCAAACATTCACAAACACACTTTTACTCACATACGACATATCCAAACATGTGGACATCAACTCATGGCCATGTTACAAGTTTTAGAAGGATTTTAAGTGAAGTTATAATACATATATGTTGTCATTTTTTTCAAAAACAAGAGAAGTCCAAAAAGTGATAACTTGCATTGTTTTTTATTTTGCATTTATATTTTAACAATCAAACAATTATACCACAATATACACTTGCAAGATGGTGAGATAAATCACCTTAAAACCAAGTTAATAAACATCATAAGCCAAAAGAATTAAGTCAACACTTCCTACCATCACCCAATGCCCAAAGATCCATGCTTTTGCCTTCCAAAGCCAAGCCAAGCCTTCCTTCCCATGCTAGTTGCTCAAGGCCCAGGTTGAGCTACCCATTTATTCATAATTCTTCAACTTCTTAGATTATGTATTGCGTTGTAATGATGATATAAGAACTTTGGTAGACTTTGGTATTGAATATGTTTCGAGGAGTTAAAGAGAAGAAAGAAGTGTTAGTGTTTAAGAGCTTTAGATTTTTGTGAATTGGCAAACAAAAGAAATAAGCCTTGCCCACTTACTTATATGCAAGAAAATTAAGTGCCAAATGACCACAAATCCCCTTCACCTACTCACCATGCACATGCACACCATGCCTCAGTACAAGTCCATGCGTTCTTACACAACATACCCCTAAATCACTCCATGATTCAAAGGTCTTGTTCCTATCTAGAAGATTTCTTTGATTAATTACTTTTTTCTAACTTAAGTGTTTCAACTTGATATTTAAGTGTTGTTTTTTTCTAAGACATGTGCATGAAGTTCTATCAAATTTTGTTTAGCAAAAAGTCATTTATCGATAAAATAATTTTTGGTCACAGTATCAATATTTCTTCGAACTAATTATTCTTGTAAACAAAATAAAAATTAAGTTTTCCTTCATTGGTTATTTAAAAAGTGATTAAAAAGGTTATCAAATCAATTTAACTGCATTAAATCCAAGACTCAAATATTTAAACAATTCAGATGTTTAAATACGAAGTGTTTGAAATTCTATGCCGTTACAAAAGCAATGGATGATTAAGCCCTTTGGTCCCTTTTCAAGGCCTGGCAAAGGCAACCATTCGACAAGTAATAAACAATAAGGCCTTTAGTCACAACTCCGGACCTGACCAAAGTTCCCGTCCAAATAGTGACGGTCGAATTAAGCCTTTAGTCTTACTTTTATGCATCCATCCAAAGAGTGATGGTCAATTAATCATTTGGTCCTGCTTCTACACCTGACCAAAGCTCTCATCCAAAGAGTGATGGTCAAAATAACCCTTTGGTCCCGCTTCTATACCTGGCCAATGAATTCTTCCAAAAAGTGATGGTCAGTTAACCCTATGGTCGTGCTTCTGCGTTGGATAAAGTTCCCATCAAAAGAGTGACGGTCAATTAAGCTTTTGTTCCCTCTTCTATTCTTGGACAAAGCACCCATCCATGGAGCAATGGTTTATTAAGCCTTTAGTCTTGCATCTACTCTTGGTCAAAGTACCAATCCAAGGAATGATAGTCAATTAAGCCTTTGTTACCACCTCTCGCCAAGCCAAAGCACTCATCCCGAAAGGTGATTGACAGCTAAGCCTTTGGTCCGACCTCTATGCTGGCCAAAGCAAATATCCAAGGAATGATGATTAATTAAGATAGTCAAGAAAAGCTATCCAAAGAACGTTTACATATGCAAAGAAATTTTTTGATGTTTCTATAACAACCTGCACCCTAATGGACCTGAATTTTCTCTAAATCGAAAACCCAAGTCCACCAAGTGCGGATCGTTGGTTTGGTATCTTGCAAATAAATTATTAAATGCATATCAAAGCACTATTGATATAACTAACATTGGAATATTTAAATATAATAAATCGTATAATACAGGCAAAGACTGACACTTCCAATATCTAGTGTCCTTGTCAGTGCCGAGCATGCATAAGGAAACCTTTCCTTCCACTATTCCCGCCTTGCACCAATACATGTTCCTCTAAAGCTATCTTGTGGTAGTAATGAGGAGGGGTCAGAACAACATTCTGGTGACTGGTAAATTATACATTTTATACATAACACTAGTTTATGTCGATTGCCTTCCATCACATGTTATAACTTTTTATTTTACTTAGTCTTCTCAACTACAAGTACGTGAACGATCCCCATCTACCCTAAGTAGACCATTACTACATACGTGTATATAAATATATAAGTAAAACAACCTCCATTTGGACCAAGATACTATCCCTACTAGCATATGTAAACGAGCACTCCGTTAGGATCCATCATCAAAGCGGTATCACGTCCTCGTCATTGTGCATACCAAGGAACTCCTGTAGTGCTTAATAACAATGTCATAATAGTTAGTCGTATTTTATCTTTCCATGAGGATTTACTACTCATCTGCTTTTTATTATGGACTCAGCTCCATGGATTATAGAGGACTCAGCTCCTCGGACTACCACATTCATTTTGAAAGATCCCTTTTATGGGTTAACTAGCCTTGCCCCTAACAAACAAACTAGCAAAAAACTGTGGTGGTACATGACCTAACATGTTCTGCCCTAGTAGGAGGTTTATCCTGTTAGGTTTAACCTTGTATTTCCCGTTGACAATGCGGAACTGATGACATACTCAACTTATGTATAGCTCTTACTCCTGATTTGGTACCAACACACACTGACTTATCATCAAGCCGCTCACCATCCTATTTAGATTGCCTAACGCAACCAAGACAATACCCCTATAATTTATTAAAGTAGATCCTACTTAGGGTATTCCTCTACCAAAATGTAAGCATATATAGCTCCACGGGTCCTACAGTTAGATATGTCCCACATCAGAATAATGTATACATAACTGCTAATGGCCCCATGCGGTAGGCATACATTCCAACCTATACTAATGACTTTGTCTTTCTTATTTACTAACTTCTAATTATTAACACTCATCATAAACGCTTACTTGAGGCTACGTGTGTGTAAATACATATGTTTATATAAATCTTCATTAATTCTTGTTTAATTATTGTGCCTCTACTATTTACTATTAATAATATTTCTCTACTTCTTTATGTGTTTACATCTTATTTATTTTTTGTAACAATTCGAAATTTTATCATTCTGATTATGATTATTTAATTAATTTTAAATATTCAAATAATTGATTTTTAAAGCTTATTAACTCCTTTTAATTAATTAATAAAATCTAATGATAAAAAGTTTGTTTTCAAAATTTATTTACAAAAATAAATAGTTCGAATTAATATTGATAGTGGGACCAAAAATCGTTTTATCGGTAAATGGTCTAAAAATGCATGAAATTATCATCTCGGGACACTCCCTCAGATTTTGATGAAACCAGGGCCATTAGAACCGGAATAATAAGGTGATGCACGCCGACGAGTTTTGTGGCTACCAGACGTGTTGTGTGATTGTGCGAGCTCGAAATGCGCGGTGATTTTAAAAGAGAAATTAAATAATAATATTATATCATTATAAAAACACCCCTTTATATTTTTCTCTTCACCTCTTTCAATATTTCTTTTCCTCCTTCTCCTGTAAATAAAAAACCATAGCTGCCTTAAACATTGAATTATTTTGGGAGCTTCGAGCAACGTTAGACTTCATCGTTGGATCTGTTGGACTTGTGGAGGAGGGTTCTTCAAATCTATGTGTACATGGTAGGATGCGGTTGTACTTGAGGTGGTCGACATCGAACTGGGTTTTTGGATTTTAGGCGCTGTGGTCGAAGGTAGAGGAAATGGCGTCTAGCGTTAGCTTTGTGGAGGTGAGAATCACCCGGGAAAGTGATTTGGTGGAGTGCAGCAGTGTTTTGGTTGGTGTGACATTTGGATGTCGTATTGTGATGATGTCAAGTCACGTTCATCTGTGATGGACTGAGCATTGAATGGTGGTGACCAGGGTGAGGCTCTCGTGAAGTAGAGTGTGTTGGAATTAGTTGTGCATCATTTCATCAAGTATCGGTAGAGAAATCGACGATTGAAGGTGTGTTGTGCTATGGGTTGTGCTTGTGCACATGTACAGGGGATATGTGATTTTAGGTAAGATAGATTAATAGTGGGTTTATGAGCTATTAATAAAGTAATTAGTGAATTAATGCTTTTAATCCAAATCCATATAAAAATGATATCTTCTTTATACGAGGCCAATCAGGATGTAGTCTTTTGCGTTTTGTTTGTAGGAGCGTTATCTAAGCGCTATAATTGGTTTCGTCAAGTTTGGAGCAAGTGGAAATTTTAGTTTAACTCGAACGACATTCGATTTCAGACTATTTGGGAATGCATAAGCGTCAGATGGAATTTTGCTGAGTTAGCTCACCTTTGAATGAACACTATGTGATATTTATAGTAGATATAAATTATTGTTTACATGCTTGAATGATTTATTGGTTTGGTTTTGTTTAATTCCCATTTTGTAAAATAGATGACATATAAAATAAAATAGAGGTAATACAGGGAATTCTATAGAAGGATCCAGATTCCTCATCATTGTTTATTTTATATTTCAGTTATATGCTTGTATAAATTGTTTAATGTCAATGCTTTGTAGTTTGATCTTATTTGATGTGACTTTGATATGTTGAAAATGTTGAACTTTGTTAGTTATAGATCTCTTAAAGAATTTGTTAAGTGCTATAGCAGCTCAAGGCCTCATTATAGCATTTTGAAATACTATTGATAGTTGTTTTGATTTGAAATTGGTTTTGATTCGAAGAATGTTTTTTAAATATGACTTTTGGAATATTTGATGATATTTTGTTTAGAAATGGTTTTCGATCTTCTCTATTTTACTTCACCCTTTTTGATAGTCTCTTCGAATTTGTATGGAAATGTTTTAAAAATATTTCGATAAGTATTTATTTTACAAAAAAGTTAATATAATAAAGGATGTTTATTATAAAGAGAAAAAAGGATTTATCTTTTATAATAAAGTGCTTCTGTTTTAAAAGAAGATAAAATATTTTGGAATAAATATTTGTGAAACACTTTATATAAAATGTTCTTTAGAAGGTCAGATTTATAAATGGTATTTTATAAATAAAAGAATAGATTTATAAATGATAATTTATAAAACGGAAATTATATCATTTTGACGAATTGGAAAAATAAATCACATTTGTGAATTTAAAATGAAATATGAAATGATCGTTTTACGGAAAGTATTTAGTCCCATCTCTAAATCGAAGATTTGTGATAAGTATATGAGATTTAAAATCTGAAGATTTATAAAAGGAGTTTCATAAATATAAATGAGATTTATAAATGGATTTTTGCAAAAAAATAAAAGAGATGTATAAAGTGGAGTTTTATAGAAGGAATGAGTTTTGATTTCCATAAATGATCTTTATAACTTATGGTGATATGGTAAGTATTCTTATACTTAACACCCAATTCTGAGGTAAGGAAATAATCTCTATTTGTGAGAATTAGGAATGTATGTCGAGGCAAGAATAGTTTTTTGACTTGTCCGACTTCTTTGTTAATCGATGGATAGTACAAGTTTGAAATGAGAAAGTGGTGGTAATTATATTTGGTCTAGTTTCGATATGACCCAGTTCGTACACCCAAGTTTGAAATAAGTATGGTTTTGAAAGTAAAATCTTTCATAAGATTTATGAATATACTTATACCATAGAAATAAACATATAGATACATTTTCTAAGTATTAAAAATGTAGGGTTTTGTGAATATACTTATACCGTTGATGTAAGTATAAAGAAAAGTTTTCTAAGTATTGCAAGTGAAATGTTTTGTGAGTATACTTATATAGTTGAGATAAGTATATGAATATTTTCAAGTATTGAAAAGAGTAGAGAGGTTTGTGAATATATCTTTTGTGAATGTTATTTTTATATAAGTATTTACAAAGTGATTTTAATTAATTAAAGATGCTTAGCTGTTGCTTACGTGCTCAATCATGCTTGGTTTTCCATATGAAAATAAATCTTTGAATTGATTCTTTTGATTATTTGATAGTTAAATAGTCGATTATCAAACCTTGATCAAATATAACTCTAGAAATATCAAGAAGTATATGGGAACTATACAGTACAGTTATCTTCGGTGATACTATAATGTACGTATAAACTTGTTTTGCCCTTCTGGTTTAAATGATAAGGAAATCAAACCACAGTCGGTTAGGAGGTGATATCTATTCTTATGCAATTTCTGTTTATTTCTAAAAGAATCGGAATTAGGTTTACCATAAATCTATCGGTTGTTGGTTCGGAGAGATTAGGATCGGATAAGCATGAGTTATCCGAAAACCACTTCAAACGGGCAAAAGTATTCGAATTAAAGACATCTTGAAGATGATGAAATTGAAGACGGAGTTCTTTGAAGTGCAAGAGCTACTTGCTACTAATCCTGAGGATGTAGTAGAAGTTGTTATGTTAACCCAAAATAAGACCAACATCCTAGTGTGATATGTGAAAGCACTAGCCCTATTAGAATATGGCAAAGATAATAGAAAATAGCAATAAATTCAAAGAAATAAAAAGAGAGACAAGAGATTATATAGTGGTTCGACAAACTAAGGCCTATGTCAACTTTGTAGCTTTGTTGCTTATATATTTGATTGAAATTACAATGAGTTTGAGAAAGAATAAGCCACAATTACAGAGGTTAGACTGATTCTAAGTCCTAGAATTACCTAGAATGGCTGCCCTGCTGACTATGGTGTAGAGGAAAGAGTTGAAGAAGTGGAAAAGCTTCCATGTAGTGATGGCAGAAACTAGATCCCTTTTTCATTGCTCTATGGTTTGTATTTATAGGGGTAGCAGTCATATTGGGCCAATATACGATTTATATATCGGAATTTGCGTCCAGCCTCATATAGCTAAATAAGATTATTGTTGGAAGTTCAAAGGATTTTGGGTGTAATATGGGATGTCGGTGCCGACCTTTGATGTCAGTACTGATATGTGCACTTGAGAAAAAATTTCTTTTCTGCCTATAAGTAAAACTTAGTTGACTTAATCCTCTCCACCTTTTCTTTCTGCCCACCAAGTTCCCAAAAGCTTGCATGGGACTTCCTTCAGTGCAGAACTGATTACAACTTGTTCACATCCATCGCCGTGATAATACCTTCGAGTTGCCACTAATCGTTGTAGCCTTGCCACGCTACTCGCCACCGCTAGCTTCACCATCGCTTCTAGAACCACACAAATTTCTCATGATCGAATTGTCTTGAAACCCTGGAAGCCGAGATCCTTTTTAGTTTGATTGCAGTGTAAGTGTGGATGAATTGTGAATTGTAATGACGGGAGAGTCAGTTTTGATATGATTGATCTCAATCTCGGTGGGGAGATGATTTGACTTTGGTGTGTTTAAGTGGGGAGTGATGCTAGGGCTTAGACTACGGTTTTGCCCGATTGAACGCACATGATCTCGGAGGGAAGTTTGATCCTTTAGCTCCAATTGTTTTTCCATAAGATTGGCCAAGTCTCGACCGTCGAACAAATCTCAACATGACAACTTGTTATAAGTTCAAATGTGTTGAATGGCTTCACCGCATTCTTATCACTACACTTCGATGATCCTAAAAAAAGGACTTTTCGCTTCGCTTTGGACAGTGGATCTGTTATCGACCGTAGATCGATAACGGGTAAGTGTAGAGAAATATTTTCAATGGACAATGGGGACTATTTTTCAAATGCAAGTTAGCTATCTACACCGGATGGTTCATTTGCAAAGTTTGGGACATTGGACTCCATCCATATCGATAACGCATTGCATTTGCCCAGTTTAAACATAGAATTTAATTGGTTAACATACGTCGGCTTCCTTTGAATTTCAAATATTGGTAGCATGGGTATTTCTATTTCAAGTATAATTTTACCTGACTATGTTAAAGGCTATGTTCTGCTATTTAGAATGACTCATCAATTGTCTCGCCACAAATCTGGTAAAAGACCTTCATCTCCTTCTAAGGGTGCATCCACTGTTGCCCTGGTTTCACCATCCATTCCGGTCAAAACCAACCAACCTACGACCTCCGGATCTGAGAGCCAAATAGTGCCGATGGTTGTCGTTCTACCTCCGTTGCCTCCACGGTTAGTCTTAAATGACCCGTCAAAACAGATACCTACGGTTTTGACCGAGAAAATACTTAGTAGCATTTTCTTGCAACATGGCATCCCCGTAGAAGATGTTTGCCTACCAGCAAAAATGAATTCGCACATCATGCCCCACCTGGTTTCACTACTTGTAGCCGATATTTACGCCTCAGTGGTGCTGTCCCACCTTTTAGTTCCTTCGTAAGGAATTTCCTAGGAGAAGTCGGGCTTGCACCATTTCAAGTTCAACCGGATGGACTTGCCTTATTGAGTTCATTATATGTTCTCTTCATGCGAAGGTTCGAACGTCCTCGCCGATTCCATGAGCTTTCATATCTGCTCAAGTTCAAAAGTAGGGAAGATTGCCCATCCTTTGTAATCATCAATGCCTGGACTACATGCAAGATCATCGAGTAACTCCACAATAAATGTTCCATGTTCAAGAGTGCATACTTCTTTGTACACTATCCAGAAGGATTCAATCGATTCTGGTTAAAAGGAAGTGAGTTCCTCTCTATCAATTCCTTTTGTTTTGGGATCTCTACATTACAAACTTAATGTGTGTCTCTCAAAGGTATTCCAAATTGAGACAAAAGTTCGAAGCACAAGAAGATGCTCGAAGACTTGAAAGCCGTTAGAATGAGCCACTATTCAATCAAGTTCTTTTGACGAATGAGAACTTATAGTAATATGGACTGCTCGCCTCGGGAAGAATATCCGATACTGAAGCTTCGATGAAGAGTAGCTCCAGATCACATAACCATTCTAATACCCCATCTCATAACTCTGACGAGGATATGCAAGGGAAAGAAGAGGAAGGTGCTGCTGGTAAGAAATACAGGGAAGGAACTGTTGATGCAAAGGCTGACGAACCTATGAATGGTGATGAAGAAGAAGATGTTGGGATAGGGGCTGAGTGGCCCCCACAAGATGATGACCCTGGTCACACGGACGATAGCAGTAGAATGACTAAAATCCTGGAGAAAGACGAGCTGTTAAAAATGAGAGATTGGAAACAACCAATAGTGGCTGAAGAGGGGGAGATCTTAGATGATAATGATGATAGTGACTTTCACGTCATTGAGGAAGAAGAATATGAATCCTTTGGTGAATCACTGGGGATGGGCCCCAGCCTTTCTAATATTCCTTCTTTGAATCTATTGACCATTGAGGCACTGAGCTCTGAGCTCTCGATCTCCCCTTCTTAAGGGCAAACCATTGTTGAAACTCCACAATCTATTGGAGGTCAAGCTACTACAACTCCCATCAGAGATATGTCGACTTCTGACATTCTGAGAGATATTTCCATTCATGTCAATGAACTTGTTGATATCTCAATTAGAAAAATGTTGGATGAGATTGGCTCACAAATCGACATCTCTTATAGCGCTTTTATGAGTGAAGGTGGAAAAACTCTAACCCTTAAACCATGCCGATACGGTAGGTAGAGTACATAGGGGGTTATCGACACTACATACTTCACTTTAGGGACACGGACATACATTTCTGCATCGAGTCAACTTTCCTATCTAAAGTGTTAACTTCACTTTCCTTTTTGTTTCAAGTTCCATGGTTTGTAGACTGTATCACCAACTTCGTCAATTATCTGGCTCATACAAGGATTAAACTTTAGATCTTTCCCATAGCTCTTATCGCAAAATAGACAAGGAGAGGAGGAAGAGAAAGAGGTTGAGGCATGCCACTTGGAGGGAGAGCATGAAAGAGGAGAGAAAAGAAAAGGGACGATGAGAGACGTGCTCCCGGCAATGCACACAAGCGCAATAGGGACTCTCATGAATGCCATGAGGCTTCATTACCCGTTTCTTCCCCTCACAACGAAGGTCAAACAACCGCATTACAGGAAGTCCCTTCATCCTGAGCCATAACAATTGCAGCTACCCCTAGTTCTTCTAGCTAAAAGGAGAAGGTTGTACTCCTACCCGGCCCACCCATGCCCTAGGCTGCGTACCTACACTTATTTTTAAAGGGTGTTAAGTTCGACAAGAACATCAAGCCCACCAATAGAACCACTTCCTTGCACATTCTTGAGACAATCTGTGAGCACTTAGAAGATGAGTTTGAATGGCAGCATATCATGAAGTCCCTTTTGGATGTGGATCGTATCAATTATCAAGAAAATATCTCATTCGAGGCTAAAAGGGCGGACCATGTTAAAGCGATCAAGGATCACGATACTAAAATAGCCAAGCTGAAAGTTGAGAGGGATTCAGCCTTAAACGGAAAGGCTACCAGCGACAAGTTATCGACCGAGGCGAAACTGGGTCATGATAGAGCACTTATCGTGATTAAAGATCAGCTCAAGGACACTCATTGAAAATTCGGCAAACTGACAAAGCAGATCAGCGTTGCAGAGAATGCTATCAAACCGTAGGATCAAACCATTGCTGGTCAAGCTGCCACTATCGTTTAACAAGCCACAAAACTTACCCGAATCCACAAGGAGAGTAGACGGTTGGTGAAGGAGAAATAAGAAGCTGTATGTGGAAAACTGTCAGAATATATTGACCATATGGTCATACATTCAGAGCTTTCAGAGCTTCGAATAACATATGATGAGGTGACAGGCCAGATGGACGCCAGCGTGCTTTGCCTCTACTCTTGCAATGTGATGAACAGGTGTAGCCTGAAATGGATTGGCGATGATTATCCTTGGACTTTCGCCATGGTCTAAGAGGAAGTGCAGGTAAGATCAAAGAAGGCCAGGAATATGCGCTTTGAGGAAGAACAAATGGCTGCCTACCTCGGCCCCAAAGACAAAGACTTTCTTTCCATTGGTAGACAGATTCTTCGAGAAGAGAGAGAGATAAGGATGCCACTAATGTCGCTGCTAAGGCTCTTGCTGGCCAAAGCTCTTTGGTTCAGCGTGAAACACTTGTTCTTACTTCCCAAGACCAAACGATAAATCTTCCGATGTCCGCAACTACAGTTTCTGGAGCTGTTCATGTTCATTTATCCTTTTAAGCCTAAGGTGAGCCACACCATTCTCAAGTTATTGTGCAATCTTTCGAGATGGGTACTGGCAGAGGAAACTTCGAAGTTGTAGTTCCTAACCAAACTTAAACTCCTAGATTAGGTATATCCTTCATCTCTCCAGTGTTCAAGGCGCTTCGATTCACTCCAGAATGTTTTACTAAACTGTACAACTATGTTTCCCAAATTGTATATTAGCCAACTTTTCCTTTACTACCCTAATTACTTAGAGCTCAGGAACCCCTTCTCTCTTCACTCTTCCACTACCATCTCTATTATTGCTTCCGGCATGATTTCTATCTCCCGGTCTAGGCCTGGACCCGATTTCGAGCAGATAGAAGCGTTGTAGAATCTGAAAGACGTCTCCGTATTTATGGATGAAGATGTAGCATTCACTGGTAAGTCGGAGCCAAAGGAGAAGACGACGATGGCGGAGCAGGTGGAAGAGGGAATGAAAGGGCTTCAATCGATAAAGGAAAAGGAGGAGGCGAAGCGTAAGACTCTGACCACTATCAAGCTACAGATATCAAAGGAGGGGAGCATGGCTACCAGAGGATATGTGGGGTCTGGCCTCGCTACAGAAGAACAAACTAATAAGGAAAGCAGGAAGAAGATCCCAATCCACCCAAGCAAAGGCAGCAAAGGCGAAAAGAAGTGATGGTGCACTCGAACACTGGTGGAGTGGATTACTTGTGGCCTTTTTGATATGTGTCCTTTATTTTGTTAGAGTCTGTATAAGTACAGAGTTCGTTCTTAGTATTTCTTTCTTTGTCGCATCAGTGTAGTCTATATTTTTCTTTTGTTGTTTCCAAACAGGTCGACATTGTGCAGGTTTGTCCCCCGCTGTCTGAATTTTTCAAAGAATGATATTGGTAATGAAAAGATTATCATTCCTATTGTAATCTTTCTTATATACTTTCCATATACTTTAGGTATGTGCCCGTTTATATACCACTATGTATGTACATGATACGATTGCCTATCTTGCAATTTCCATACTATATACTATTGTATTTTGTGATGTGTGTATCTACCATAACTCTATGCATTTAAATAGTGTGAATAATGTACTTGTTTATATACCGCAACTCTCTACATGTAAATAGTGAAATTTACTGCAATTTTTGTATACTACTTTACTTAGTTCTATGTGTTTGTCAAAATTCTCTATTCGACATAACATAACCGTGGTGTGATTTTTTTTATTTTGACCATGTCTTAGTGTGTGCAACCCCATACCATAGGGCTGGTTACTCCGAACGCTCGACCTCAACACTTGATAAGATATTAGGTAGTTTGGTCAACCCTCTGGTTATCCCCAGTCCGAGTTGTACAGTAACTCCTATCTTCGGGAACTTGTGGTTTGGGTGCTCGATTCCGAGCATTTTGAACTTCGATCGTGGTTGAGTTTCTCCATATTTGGTATTGATGTTTTGTCAGCATGTCAGTTTCTATCTCCAGATACCCACGAACAACTCAATCCCTTAGAATTCCTTGCGATGTCGCATATCTCCGAATGATGTCGAGTTTTGGCTGGTGTGTGCTGATTTCCCAACCAGCTTAGTGATTTGAGATTTACTAGCATTGTCGGAGCTATACCAAAAAAGGACAAAGATCGCATTTTACCGTCTATCATATTGTTTGGAATATTCGTGGCACTTCTAGGGCAGCAATGGTCCCTTGAAAAGCAAGGATTGATTTATACTATTCCTTCAACGGATAAATTTCCCGATGTTGTCGCAGCGATGCCAATATTTAGGAGATTCTGACAAACCGTTGATATTACCGGAGTAACGTTGATAACCTGAACACAATGAGATTTCCTAGCATTGCTGGGCTAGCACTGGTACTTAGAGAGTTTGAATCGTTTTTTCCATCGATATGACGTTTCTGGAGTCAATACCTCATATCCGAAGAGTAAGAAGCACTTTTCCGGTTATGTATGCATATCGCTTTCAAGAACACAGTTCACGCAATTCAAGCAGTGATATGCAGCCTATTGAATGAGCATGGGTGTGTTGCGTACTTGAACGTGGTTCCATTGGTTCAAGCAGCTTTGTGCGGCTTATAATGCGGGCACATAAGTTTTTTCTTGGATGCGGTTCCATTGGTCCAAGAAGCGATGCGAGGCTTATGGGATGCACATAAGAAAATATGGCATACTTGAATGTGGTTCCATCGATTCAAACAGCAACGTGGGCCTTATGAGATGCGCAAAAGGGGAATGATAAATTCCTCGATGCCACTTGAGCGACAACGAGTATTCTTGAGGAGACATGGTGCTTCCCAATGCTACTAAAGCAACGTGTGTTCTCAGAAGGCAAGGATCGATTTTCCCCGTCCATCCAACGGTTTAAGTAAAATTTTCCCATCGGCTCGGCGGTTTGCTTACAGGTACACGGTTATGTTGTTTCAAGAAGTGAGATATATAAATATTATTAATAAAAGGAAAGGAAAGACCTACCTATTTATAATGCCCTTAGTGTCCTTAGATGGCTTATTTATAAAAATAAAAATACATAGAAAAGTACTAAATATAGTAATGCTGCAGCGAGTCACTGTTTCAAGAACAGGGAATCAGATTTCCATTGACTGTCGTCGGCTTGAATGTTCCGTCTTTAATTTTCTTGTCAATCACATAGGGTCCTTCTCAATTTGGGCAAGGTGCTCATGTACCTAGGAAGATTGTTTCAAGAAGAGATCTCCCACTTCGAAGGAGCGGTTGCGAACCTTGGCATTGAAGTGTCATGCTACTCTTTTTTGGTGAGCAACAGTCCTTAGTTCAGCTTCCTCCTGCTTCTCATCGATCTGGTCAAGCGACTCGAACAGGAGTTGTGTGTTTTCTCTTTGACTGAAGTATCACCTCCGATGAGAAGGGACTTCCAATTCCACTAGGATCATCACTTCTGTACCATATGCCAAGGAATGGTGAGTGCCCGATCGTAGATTTATGTGTTATCCTGTAAGCCCATAGTGCAAGTGGAAGCTTATCAACCAAGTTTCCTTTAGCCTTCATTAGTTTCTACTTGATGGTGGATTTGATGATTTTTTTCACTGCTTTCACTTGCCCGTTAGCCTATGGGCGCACTACCATGGAAAAACTCTTCTAGCTTGTAGAAGTCCTTGAATTTAGCACTCTCAAACTGAGTTCATTATCCATGATGATTTTTTGTGGTACTCCAAACCAGCGAATAATATTTTCTATTACAAAGTTAATTACTTTTTTAGTGGTAATTGTGGCAAGTGGTTCCGCTTTAGCCCATTTGGGGAAGTAATCAACTACACATATTTGGCTCCTCCTATTGCTATTGGTATTACTCTGATTAAATCAATTCCCCGGATCGCAAAAGACAAAGGGATGACCATTTGCGTATGTTCCGAGGATGGGGTTCTCAGGATCTTTGAAAATCTCTAGTGCCAATCACAATGCTTGGCGCAATCTACTGCAACTCGGTTATTTATGGTCTAGAACTATCTGTAACGTAAAACCTTCTTTGCCAATGTCCGCCCCAGTGTGGTCGCCGCAGCTACCTTCATGGACTTCCATCAGAATCTTCTTGGTTTCATCTTTGGTTACGCACCTTAGTAGGGAGTAGAGAAGCATCTCCTGTATAGCACTCCATCTTGTAGCACGAACCGCAGTATTTTTTGAAAGAGCTTCTTTTGTTCGTATTGTAGCATGGACTTAGTATTCCTCTGTATAAGCGCTGCACTTAGAGCATGATGGGACACTGCTAAGTAAATGAATAAGTATTCTCCTTCCACTGGCTTGGATATGACCGAAGGAGTCTCTATGAGTCATAGTAGTCCTTCGAAATCCATTTAACAATCCTAATTCTACTCGATGTTCTTCTTACCTTTCTTCAGTGCGTCGAAGAATGGTATACACTTATATGTTGCTCTTGAAATGAATCGATTTAATGCTACAATTTTCCTATTCAACCTCTGCAATTCCTTCTTTGTGGAGGGGTTTGTGACATTCTGTAGGGCAGCTATCTGTTCTAGATTAGCATTGATGCCCCTAGAATTTACATTAAATCTAAGGAAGTTTTCGAAAGCGACGCTGAAAGAACACTTCAGTGGATTCAGTTTCATCCCGTATTTCCAAGGGGTTTCAAACTCGGAGAGGTTGTCCAAATGGTTTCTAGACACCCGCGACTTCACAAGCATGTTGTCCATATATACTTCCATCGCCCGTCCGATCTGATTCTTGAACATCACATTCCCTAATCTTTGTAAGTAGCATCGGCATTCTTTAAGCCGAACGACATCACATGATAATAGTACAGCCCCAAGTCGTTAATGAAGTTGGTGTTCTGA
Source organism: Allium fistulosum (assembly GCA_030737815.1). NCBI lineage: Eukaryota > Viridiplantae > Streptophyta > Magnoliopsida > Asparagales > Amaryllidaceae > Allium > Allium fistulosum. The sequence goes on from CM060903.1 coordinate 541,227,809, forward strand.
TTGGGCTTATGCATCATAGTTTGATTATATCCTGAGTAGGCATCCATGAACGAGAGCAGCTCGTGTCCCATGGTTCCATCAACTAACTAATCGATTCTGGGTACGGAAAGCTATCCTTTGGGCAAGCTTTATTCAAGTCTGAGTAGTCGACATAGATCTGCCACTTCCCATTTGATTTCTTGACTGGTACGGGGTTTGATACCCATTCAGGATATGTTGTGTCATGGATAAAGCCATTGGCCAACACCTTATCCACTTCGTCTTTCAATGCAATGGATCGCTCTGGACCCAGACTGCGACTCTTCTGCCTTACTGTTGTGAACTTGGGGTCGATATTAAGTGCATGACACACTATCTCCGGCGATATCCCATGCATATTGGAATGCACCCAAGCAAACACATCCAGATTGGAATGAAGAAATTTTATCAGTTCATTTTGCATCTTGACTCAAAGTTGTGACCCTATCTTCAATACCCGAGTTGGATTGTCCATGTCGATAGGAATAGCAACCGTAAACTCGACCGAAGCTGCCCGCTTCTCCCCTGAACTCTTCTTCCTTTGGTCCAAAGGCTTCTCAATGCCGCTACGGTCTCCGAGCCAGGGGCGGTTGTGAAATTACCGTGCTTGCAGTTAATGAACGTGAAGAGACATCCCCACATTCTAACCTTTCTCACGACGTTTAGATTCACGTAGTTCATCGATGTAGCATTCTCTTGCAGCGCTTTAGTCTCTCCTTACTACTCCAACCCCATTCTTTGTTGGGAACTTCATGGTGAGGCACCAGGGAGCCAAAGCTATCCTGAAATCAGCAAGGGCTAGTTGACAAAAGAAAGCGTTGTAAGCTGGCATTTCATCGACTATTATGAAGGTTCGGATAAGTACTACCCTTCATTCTCCTTCTTTGAGCTCTATAGGTAAGTCAATCATCCCAACTGGTTGTCTCGGTTCTCCCGTAAGCTCTTGGATCTTAGTTCGGCATGTAGTCACATATTTGATGCTTATCTTCATTTGATCAAATGTATGCCGAAACAAGATGTTGACCGAGCTCCCACTATCAACCAATACTCGATGCACAACTGCCAGTCCGATTCCAGTGGTTACCACCATCAGGTCGAGAGTTGGCGCCTCTATTCCTTTAGTATCCCGACTCCAAAATGCAATATCGTCTGTTATTGTTTTCTGTTATTTGGTCGAAGTTCCATCCCTAATTGCATAACAATTTTCCATAAGGGCATGCTTTTGTGAACTACCGTATCGGTCCATGTCGCCTCAACTCATCTGTGCTGGGTGAGATCCTTTAGAATTGGTACTCATGACGAGTCTCTGATCAGTCCGATGAGTTCCTTCTCTACTGGGACCGGCCCGATTTCCTTGATTGCTCGAATATAGGGGTCCAACAGGTTGGTCAAAATTTTATGGTTTCTTCACTTACTATGGGAGCTTATTATTCTTTATAGTTACTTGATTAAGTCCTTCAAATGTCGACATTCGTTTGTGTTATGCCCGTGAATCTCGTCGAAGTGAAAGAACTTCCCTGATTACTTTTGTCATTCGGATTATTCCTTCCTAAGAGGATTTTTTTATCGCTCAGTTCCTTGAGTTGCAAGGCAGATGTTCTCCAAGCTGTCATTCAATGGTGTGTACTCCTTGGGTCTCAGGTTTCTAAACTAGTTTCCATTCCCATCACGCTTGGTAGTGTATTGTTCTTATTTCTTGATTCGTATCTTTCCCTTCATTTCCAGTCATGGCTCAAGAATTATTCCCATCCTAGTTGACCGCTACATTGCTCTGAAATATCTCATTCGGTTGCACATTGGCGATCTTGCCCTCCTATCTGTCTGCCTATTCCAATCTCAAATACTACTCACTTTTCAGTTAAACTCCTTTATGGTGGCTGGTTGTTTCATCTTAATCCATATTCCAAAGTCAATGTTCGGACGGATAGCTCGGACCAAAGCCATGAATACCATATCTTTGTTAGGATTGCTCACTTCAGTACCCGAAGTATTAAACTGATTCGCAAAGGGTTTTAGTGACTCATTTGGTCCTTGGAAAAGGCCAGATAGAGACATCGCATCTTTTGGTTGTGCCGTCTGAAGTCTGAACTATTCTAAGAATTTCCTTGCCAAATCGTCCAAGGTAGAAATGGATCTTGGTGAGGGTATTGTAAACCACAAAGAAGCAACAACTTCCAAGAAGATAGGGAAACATCGACAACGGACAACATCCGTTGCCCTAGCTACGTCCATATACCAACTGTACTTGTACAAGCGCTGTACGGAGTCTGTTGTCCCATTTTAAGATGGCATAGTAGGCATAGGAAATTTCTAAGGGTATTCTTCCCTTACAATCTTTTTAATAAACGAAGTTCAACTTAGTGCAGAACCCCGATCGTCATCCTTCCTGCCTTCACTTTCTTCCATCAAGCATTTGACCATGTCCGCAATAATGGCCTCGCTAATCCGGCAGTCCATAGGTCGACTATCATGGGCTATGCCAAGCATTTGACTCTAAAAATGGCCTTGGTTTGCCAACTGAAGTCTAGGTTCTCCATTTTCTAGGTGAACTACTCCCGCAGAATTCCATTGGTATGCGGTTGGCCTTATAGTGGTAGTTTGAACTTCCTTTTTGGAATTTTGCCTTCCTATGTCAGCATTCAATTCCAGTCCTTTAACATCAAGTTGCATGTCATCTTCAAAATCGGAGAGAAGCATTACAACATTCCTTTGTAGAGCCTTTACTCCAAGGGTTAGGGTTTGCAGTAGGTTGTCCTCTAACAGTAGGGGTACTTCCATTACCTTCAATAACAATTCTAGTAGTCCACAAACTCTCACCTTTTTCTTTTGCTTTCCATAGCCTTTGTAGTTTCTAGCCTAGTCCTTGAGGCAGTTGGTGGTTGTAGCGCTAGAGAAGCATTAATCTTGTCCATAAGAGCCTTTTGACTATTAGCCATCTTTTGGTTAAGTTGTTTAATCATCTTTTTAAGCTCCCCTCTGGTTACAACCTCCTATTGAGTGGAAGCAGCTGGTGTTAGGTTTTCAGCATTATTCTCTATTCGATGATTGTTTGCATTGTTTCCTTCAGTTTGTTGGGGGTTTGCTTCCTCTCCACCAACTATTGCTCATGCAGATCTCCCAGAAGCAGTTCTCTTCCTAGGTGCTATTGGTCCCAAATAGAAATCCTACAAATCCTTATAGCAAATTTCCTGGATTTAACCGTTGGACCTCTTCTAATCCAAAATAGTAAGTTAGATCAAGTATGGGATTGGATGTTCTCAATGAAAGCACCAAAATATTAACCCAAAAAATGTACCAACACCCTAGTGTAATATATGAAAGCATCAACCATGTTAAAATAGGGCAAAGATAATAGAAAATAGCAATAAAGTCAAAGAAATAAAAAGAGTGACAAGAGATTTTATAGTGGTTCGGCAACCTAAAGCCTACGTCCACTTTATAGCTTTTTTGCTTATATATTTGATTGATATTACAAAGAATTCGAGAGATAATAAGCCTTAAGTACAAGGCATTAGAATGATTCTATGTCTTAGAATTGCCTAGAGTAGGTGCCTTGGTGACTACGGTGTAGAGGAAAGAGATGAAAAAGAGACAGAGCATCTGCATAGTGATGGCATAAATCATGTCTTTTCTTGGTTACTTTATGGTTTGTATTTATAGGGGTAGTAGTTGTATTGGGCCAAGATTCCTTAGAGTGTAGTCTAGATAGGGGCCCGGGATAGTGCCTGAAGACGTGAACCCATCTGGGTTAATGTCACATGTCGATACCGACCTTTGAAGTCGATGTCGAAAAAAACCTAGGTTGGTTGATTCTTCTTGCATGCTTCATCCTACATGTTCTCAAGGTGTCCCTTGTTGTTGTTGTTGTTGTGGGTAGATAATTGATATTGGTGATGGTTCCTTCATCACTTAGTCGTTTTACCATTTTGATTACTAGCTATTCAAATCAGGTAGTAGGTTGTTTAGAACCCTTTCAAATCGTTAAGGCACACATAAAATAGGCAAAGAAGTGCTCATGCAAAGTTTTAGCGAGAAATATGATGATATAAGAAGTCATGACCAACCTCTTGAAGTCGGTGTCGACATCCTGTCTTGCTCCATTTATATTGAAACTTCTCTGAATTGTTACACTAGCCTATCCAGGTGTGCTTCCAAGATTTTAGGTCATTCCATCTTCATCTCGATGTTCTAACTCTTGTTGATTTCTACCTAGCCAAAAACCCAGTTAATAAGTGTCTTCGATTTGTTTATATCCTGAACAACTTGTATGGATGAATGCTGGCATTGCATTGTTTTCTAGAGGGCAATGTTATCACTCCAAGTGAGATTTGCTAAGAGGAAAAAAGTAATCATGGCCTCACAAGCCTCACAACCGATAATGACAAAAATAAGGGATGTGCTTTAGGTCTATGTGATTTGATACCATTAGGAGCATCATTCCTAAATCTAGATCTATATTTTTGAATTTTGGCATGCGTGCGCATGGAAAAGGGTGGGGCTAGGTGCATTGTTTGCAGCCTCATTGCCAGAGGATAATGTAATCGTCATGTCATGTTCGAGGGGCAGGCCGGCTCTGATGTGTAGAGGTTGCAATGTTCGTAACCTTGATGCATTGTCTAGAGATGTATTGTAGTAGGTGGTACCCCGGTGCCTTTTCATTGTATCGAATACAAGCTCCAATACATGCCTTATAATATTAGTTGTAGAACCTAATACTATTGAATGTAATCATAGGTAACCATTCCAGATATATAATATATTTATTTTAAACCCTGGAAATTATTATAATATCACAAAATTTCTTATAGAAATGGTTTGGTTATCATAAGGTAAAAACCCCTCGTGTTTATGTGCGGTGTGTTCTTACGAGTTATTAAGAAAACGGTTTTATAAATATAACAATCCATATAATTTTAGTTTCCCACGCTGGATTACCAGATTGATCCAGGCGTTATTATTTTATAATGCTCGGGTCGGCCCGAGCATATTTTCAGATTTAGTTATGGATGCTTTGGATCTTCTGAAGACGAGCTGAATCCCTTCAAGACATATTCATGTATTTTCAATTTTCGCTACATTTGATGTATTGTATTTATTAGCATTTGTGAGGATCTATTGCTATAACTGTCCAGGCTGATTGTAACACCCCTATTTTTATTAACATTATTCAGGAGATTTAATTAGAATAAATTAAATAGAATAATGTAGATAAGGAGATTGAGGTTGATTAATAAACTAGGTGGCTGTGCTTATTTAAAATCAAATGAACTTATATAAATGGTTAAGAAATTAAACACAAGGGCATTACGGTAAATAGCCACCTACACTTCCCATCCTTATACTATCTTTCTTAGTTCTATAGGTTCATTTCACCAAAACAAAAACATTCATAACTATGAGAAGCAAGGCCGTCCATTAGAAGTGAAGAGAAAAATCAACTAAAAGCTAGGAATCAAGTTAGAAGGAATCAATCTCAATCAAACATCAATTTCCTTATCCAATCTAAGGTGAATAATAATTTCCACATCTCTATTTTGATTTTAAACATCATATGGTTTCAGATTTTAGGATAAATCTGTTTTATGATATGTTGAACAATGATATGCTTGATTTTATTTATGTGTTTAAACAAGGTTGTTTAATAAGAAATGTACATGGTTTTAGGGAAAAACCAAGATGAAATGATTTTTAAATACCAAGGGAAAATTTTATGTTGTAGAAAACATGATTTTGGAGATGGGTTTCAATTCTCATAATTTTTTGAGTTTATACAGATTTTATACGAATTTTCTAGTGAAGAAAATGATTTATTGGGTTATAAATTATTTACGGCAAAAATAATGATTATTTGGGTTTGAAATTTTTATATGTCGGAAAACATATTAAAATATATTTTCTGGGATTTTTCCAAATTTTTCCTAAGTGTTTTATTGAATATATAAAATTATTTAAGGTATGGGACTTAAATGTTTTATATATTTAATTAAGGAAAAGAGGCATTTTATAAAATAAAATTATTATTTAAATCTGAAAGTAGTGGAAGCATTTTTTGAAAAGAAATGATTAACCAATGAGAATTTGACAAACCAAGGCAGGTTAGTTGAAAAGTTAACCTTTTTATGTTAAAAACAAAGAAATAATACTTTTAGCATATTCAGCCTTTTACAATATTAAACCTTCCGACCCAGACCTCTCGACTAAGTCGAAAGGTTATACCTTTCGACAAGGTCAAACCAATGCATATGGTATCAAGGACTTTGGTACATAATGAATTGGACAAGGTTGAAGGGTTCATAGTCGAAAGGTTGATGGCCAAAGAGGTTGGGGTATGTTTGTTTTGTAAATTAAAGCTTTCACCTGTTTTGCTTTCGAATTAGAGCTTTCAACTTGGTTGCTTTCAACCTGATCAAATATTTAAAAGAAAGGTTTTAAACCTGTCCACAAAGTCCAAAGGTTATTGTTGCTTTACTTCAATTTTTGTTTTGAAACCTTCCGACATAGTTGAAAGGTTACTACCACTTAGCATTGTTTTGTTTTGAACCTTCCAACATAGTCGAAAGGTTATAGCCGCTTTTTCCAAACCTTTAGAAGTCGTTGCTTTCGACAAAGATGAAAAGGTTTACTTGTTTTAAAAACCAGCCGCTTCTCCCATTGCTTCCGAAAGGTATCAGAGCCTTTGACTTAGATGATTTTCCTTTTTTTATAATTGAAATGTAACCCAAGCTTTCGAAGGAGTTGCTTTAAAAAGGCAAAGGTCTATTGGTTTAAATGAGATGTTTTAAAGCTTTCGAAGCAAACCTTCCGGCAAGGTCGAAAGGGTGCTTCCAGTGTAGTCGAAAGGTTTTAAAAGAGGACCTTCCGCATATTTTAACTTGAACTCAGTAAGTTTTCGAAAGGTTTGTATTTTAAGTGTTGAATGCTTTCGAAAGGTTTGAATTGCTAAATGGTTTCAATGGTTTCGAAAGGTTTTGATTCGAAAGGTTATTTTGAAGACCTTTCGACCAAGTCAAAAAGTTCGGCTTTAAAAGATTTGAAAACCCATACTCTAATTTTAAAGAAAAACCGACGGCTTATATAAAGGAGTTTTGTAAGGGTTTTAAGTATGAAATTTTAAAGAAGTATTGCCATGATAAAAAAAATAAGTTAAAGGTGTTGACAATGTTTTATGATATGTATTACAAGGACCTTAAACCTATAGGAGTGGTATTGTTAATTAATGTTTTACTTCTTCTAATATGAGTATATTCACATGATAACTCATAACTATATTTTGGGGAAAAAAGGGGTAGAAGAACCAGCAGGTAACTTAAATAGTGAATATAAATTACTTAAACTCGTGAATGAGTAGAATTGCATCCATGGAGTCAGGGTGACCAAAAATATAGGATGCCTAAACTTTGTAGTTATTGGTGCATACCAAGAGGTTCATAATAAACCCATGAAAACTATGATAAGCTAGTTATTGGTGCATACCAAGAGGTTCATTGTAAACACATGAAAACTATGATAAGGTAGTTATTGGTGCATACCAAAAGGTTCATAGTTAACCCATGAAAACTATGCATAAGGGCAGTTGGCAGGGGCTAATTGGTTTGTAGTGAACCCATAAAAACTATACCCGGATTAAGAATTGACATCAGTCAATAGGTTCATAGTAAACCCATGAAAACTAGGATAAGTAAGTAGCTAATGGAAGTATCAGTAGGTTCCTAGTCAACCCATGAAAATTAGGATGTGCAGTGAGTTACTAGATAAGTCCATAGGTTCCTAATCAACCCATGAAAACTAGGATAAGGTGATTAGTTATTAGAATGACCAATAGGTTCAGGAGGACCCATGAATTAATTAAGTTAACTAGCAGGAGCCTATAGGTTCTTAGTGATCCCATGAAAACTATAAATAGGACAGGGTGTCTATTAGTTCTAACAAGGTTATTAGTAAACCCATGAAAACTAAAAAGGTTAATAGTGACCCAAGAAACTATAATATTGAAAGGGTGTCAGATTAAACTGGGAATCGGAAAAACTTATTTATCTTCAAGTATGCATATCATCATAATGTTTTGAAATGTATGTTTTAACCATTGTGGATGCAGGAGCACAGAATTTGGTTTTATAAAGGTTTTAGGATACTAGTGAGGGGAAAACCCGTTCCGCTAAGCGGCGTGGTCTCACTAGATATCTAAATGGATTGAGATGTTAAATTATTATTCATACTAAGCTTTATGTCTAACTCAATGTTTTTCCCCTTAAACTCTCGGGTACTCAGTTTATTTGGAATAGTTTGAGATTTAAGGTTCTCAGGTTTTCTTCTCTGACGAATAAAGCTTCCGGAGGCGTGGAGGAGGCGGGTAGTTATTTAGAGCTTTTCTTTCCGCTGTGTATTTTGTTTGTAAAGGTAGATTTATTAGTCTTTATATATACTCTGATCAACCAACGGAGTATCTTCATATGTTACTCTTGGCATATTTGTAATAATTATATTTTGTTGAACGTGATCAACGTAATTTGGGATTATGTAATGAGCATGAAATGTTTTGATTTGAATGTGGAAATATGTTTTTGAATTGTTAAATTTTATACATATTTCTGTGATCTGTGTATCAATGTATCTAACACCGCCGTATTTGGTCGTCGGAGATTAATAACTATGGATGACTTTAGCATCCGTAACCGTTAGTTTTGGGCCTCCAACTAGGGGGATGTTACACTGATGATAGGTTAGTTTACTCTGATGGATGTATGTATAGTGCAGTTTTCTTTTGAACAGAAAACGTGTATATTATATATTACTCGTCATGTTGTGAGATTCTGTTCTGTCTTTTCTTTTCTTTCACCTCAACAATTCGTCTTTCCGACACTTGGATGTTTCGCATGTAAATACCATGGATGTATTGGTGTCGACTTTTGATGGTCGAAAAGGCCGCCCGTCATAGTTTAAGGTCAATTACTGCTTTCTTTTTAAAAGATTTAAATGCCATTTCCCATTTACTTCCCCTTTTTCCCCATAATTTTACTTTATATTTCTATTCCTTTAAACCTTTAATTTCTTACCTTTCTTTAGAGGACTTTCTATACCCTTTTTATTTTAAATTGTGACTTGTCTCCTTTTCACATCTTTTATTTTGTTTCCATCTTATTTATAATATGCATATTCTTAGACAGTTGTATTATCCCATTTATACCCTTTAAATTAATCCTTAGGGATTTCTGCATTTTAATTTATTCTGGAATTGCATTTCTCTTAAATTGAAATGTTAACACTGTAAATTTCTAAATCTTACCTAAAGAGCGAATTTGTGCTACGTTTAGAATTACAAGGAATTATCTTTTCATAGTCATTGAAATAGACAATACAAAATACGGTAAGTGTCCGTATTTTTATACATTTCTGTCTTTTTGGACGTATTCCTTGTTATTTTAACTGCTACACATTTATTTATAAATATAAAACTTGATAATTTATAGAAATTCACATTACAATACTCTATATTCCAATAAATTAAAATACTACTTAAATCCCTACAGTTTACTATAATAACTCAATTTATGTTTTTATTTGTATAAGTCATTTTAAATTCAGAAATATAGAATTATCACATATTTTATAAATTTCAGTGACTAAATTCAGGGACAATTAATGCCATATTGTCTAAATTTACATTCATGCAGTAAACAATTCAAATTATCACTAACAGAATATGTTGGAAGGGTTTAGAATTTTATTTCACGCGTACAAATTTAGCTTACAACTCCAATTTACATTCAGACATACAACAATAGATCTACAACAATATAAATATAATATTGTATAAAAATATATAATTTTCCACTTACCTTTTTAGCTTTTCAAATCTCCCCTAATCCTTGTTATTCCCGTTTGTTCCCTTTTCTCCCAATTTGGACATATACACTGCAAGCGTTTATAGAATTATAAGAGATGTAGATTAGAAAAGAGAACTGGATTTGATTTACAATTTATATCCAGATTTACAATTTACTATGGCTTTGGTGATTTGATTTGACCCTGTTCTCCTTTTCAATCATCTTCTACGGTTCTCCAATTGTATATACTTAAAAACTGTAACTATTTTTAAGAATTTATAATTTTGAGGAGAAGAGGAAATGGAAGAGCGCCGGTGCCGCTATGAAAATATGATTTCAGAAGTGAGGGTTTAGGTTTGTATTTATAGGAGTTTAGATTAATGCCAGTTGTTCGACTGAACTACATTGAATATGGGCCGTTTGGCTAATATTTTCTATCAATTTTGACAAGACATGGGTTGATCGCCCCCTCCCTATGGTCAACCACTACTAATCGACCAGAGATCTCGGGTCAATCTATGGCTTGTTTTAAGCATTAATTACTTGCATTTTTGATTTATTTGATTCCTTATTTCATTTCTTCGATTCGTTTCCATTTTTCTTTTGATCTAATATCACTAGTTTCCCACTTTATACATTTCTTGAGATATATTTTAATGTTAACATTTCTTAATGTCTAAGCTTTCATTAACATTGGTAATTAATGTTTAATTTATTCTTATTACCATAATTACATATATAATTATTTCTGGCTCCAAAACTTCAAACATTAATAACATTTCCATTTGAACACCAATCGAAAAACTTTATATATGAAAGTTAATCATAAAATCATCACGAACACAATATTGCAAGTTTCATTGCCAAATTCAATCGTTTATAAAATTTCTATTTTTGGGATTATTATTTATTTATTTATTTTTAAATTAATTAACGTAAAAATTACGGGGTGTTACATTCTCCCCTCCTTAAAAGAATTCATCGCTAAAATTTCTCAAGGACTCAATAATGTAGCATAATGTACAACTATTCTAAACTAACCAACCATTTAGTGTGCAACAAAGTTTGCAACCAATCATGTATGAGTGCATGGTGTATCATAATATATACGATATGCGAACTGATCGGTTCTAAATCGGCGCTTCCTATATAAATGCATTTGTAAAAATATTTCTAAAATATGGTGTCAACATACAAATATACTGGCAGTTCTATATGCATGTTGCTTTTGAAAACCAAAAACTTGTTTTCGCATCCAAATTTTCTCACTCTTCTATGAATTGTAGTATAATTCAACCATTTTTGCATCCGATTCCTGCCATCCAAAATCCTAGCACATCGTTGCTAACATCCAAATTTAGAAAAATCCAGTTTTCTAAACCTATATTCTTCTGCCAGGAAAGGGTTTAGATGAAAATTTCTATATTTTCATCCTTCTCTTATGTACCGTATTCTACTATACCTCGGCACCTTCTCGTTTGCCCCCAATTCTCTTCCAACTTTTCCAAATACAGTTCGCATAAGTAAATTATTTGGAAAGCAGTTTTTGTTCACTTAAGGACATAATATGGAGAAATAGATTCCATATCTAAGACAGCTTTTTCCCATTGTCATTAACTATATCTTATTTTACTGTTACTTTTGCTACACAGTAAAATTCCTATTTCCTAACCTGTCAATTTTTTCCCTTGGCTAAGAATGTGGCATTTCAAAATTCAAAAAATTTCCTCTTTCCATGTGTAAAATCTTTTGAAAATAAAATTTTGAAATGAAAGGAAAATTTAAAAAATAAATAAATAAATTTCATCATTTTTTTCAAAACTTTCGTAGAAGTACTTTATCCTTAAAACTTATAATTTTAAACAAAAAATTTCAAAAGTAGAATTTTTTTCTTTAAAACAAACTATGCCATATCCTATGCAGTATGGACATAGTCTATAGTTTAACGTCCGTAATGTACTCTATTCTATTACATGGCTATTCTATTACATGGTAAATGTATATTTCAAAAACTTATTCATTTTTTTAAATAACAACTAGCACACAAGTTCATTTGTAAATTTTGGCTTTTAAGACGTAGGGATAATGACCCATGGTATCGCAATAACCTTCCCTATCATTCGCTCGTTAAAATTTGTCTCCCAAATTTTTATTACTTTTTGGGACTTAACTTGACGTTGCTTTTAGTTGCTATTTTATAGATTTCCTAATTTATTTTATAAACTACATCATTTTATTTATTTACTTTGCATTAGTTAAGTGTCTATATGAGATTTTGTTACTTACATGGGTTTCTAACTAACATAGCAGTCCATCTAGAAAACCAATTTTCAAAAGGAACATTTCTCATGATATTGTATGCGTTTTACAGAAACCACCAATGCTTACAACCTAAATCTCAAAGAAGCTATTGCCGAAAGTTGTCCTTTAACATCAATTGACTAACGATGTTGTGGCTCTATCACTTCTTACTAGTAATTAAATGGACCTTTCTAACGTGCCATCATTCTTTAACCCACATATCTTAACTTTCATTTATGACTTTTGATGAATAAGGTGTAACACCTTAATTTTTCTTTAACATCATTCAGGAGATTCAAATAGTGTTAGCACCAAAATTGTTCACTAACCTCGTTGAGAAAGATTGTGTAGAGAGATAAATGATGAAAGTAAATTTAAACAAGGAACAATATGCTAAATTGAATGCAAAGACGAGAACACCAGATTTATAGTGGTTCGGCGTAACTGCCTACGTCCACTTTGAGGTTAATCTTTATTGCTTTACTTGATAATTCATTACAGATACAATCCGTTTGCCAACTACTTGAATACAATTGCTAAGTATAGAGGATGAGTCTTGAAAGTGGCAGAGTCTCCCCAGTGTTCTCGAAAAAAGGTCCATTTCACTGTGCCCCTGCCTCTTTATTTATAGACAAAGATGGGTTGGACTTCCCTGGTGGGCCTGGTAGCTGAATACGTCGGCCCAAATGGAGTGGTCTCCATATATCAATACATAGATGCCGAACGCTGAATGCCGAACTAGGCGTGAATGCCGAACGATCTTCTCATGCCGAACAAAAGTGAGGCCGAACACCCTGAATGCCGTGGGAAGTATTTGTGCCGACCGATACTGGAGGCCGATCCGGTGTATTTGTGCTGAACGACTGAATGCCGAGCAAAACTTAGGCCGGACGATACTCTGGCCGAACGCTGTCAAAGCCGAACCATGTCTTGGCCGAACGACACGTATGCCGAACAATAGTTAGGCCGAATGATATTTTATGACGAACAATTTTGCCATGCCGAACGTTCGTACATGCCGAACGTTATACCATGCCGAATGTCTCTCGATGCCGAACGTTCCTTGATGCCGAGCGCATCCGAATGCCGAGCGCTTCCGGGATGCCGAGCGTATCATGACGCCAAACGCCATCTGGATGCCGAGCGCTTCTTGGATGCCGGCCGTAGCGAGACGTCGAATGAACCAGTTGAGCCGAACGACAGAGATGCCGAGTACTAAGTTGCCTGGTCAAATATCCAGGAAACACTTGCCCCCCAAAGTGTATCACATGACCGAACGTGATACGCTTTGAATTATTTATCATCCATGCTTCACTTTGATCCTTAGCTTATTCCTTTTGGAGATGTCTTCTTGTGATTACCAGGAGAGGTGGTGTGTGCCGAACGATATGTGACTACCGAACAGAACAGCTGAAACCGAACGCTCCTTGTATGCCGAATGACTTCGTTTTGACTGGTTCTAACGGTCATCGTCTCTTCGACTTCTTCTTCTTCCCTATAAAGGTCGGCCTACTCCATCTTCTTCTCTTTTTTACACTCACTTCTTCTATCTTATACTTGAAAAACTGGCCTGTTAATAGCCTCCAAAGACTTTACAATCCTCCCACATCCACTCGGCATTAATTAAAACCGCGCCCTCAACTTCAGAATTCTCCCAAGTCTCGATCTACTAATTAGGCATTGATCCCCTTATTTAAATCCTTCCCTTGACTAAAAGTTTTAATAAGAGGCCCAAGTTCGTAAATCAGAATTGTAGCCGATAGGTGTTGCGTGGATGAGAGAATCGAACTGCGATTAGGATGTTCTTTTAGGGCGAGATGATGTGGAGGAAAGTAGGAGTGGCCAATGATGAGCATACTAGGGAGTAGTTGGGAGATGTATTATGGTCCGGCATGGTTTTCTCATGCCGACCGAGATTGGAGGGAAAGAATGGGGGAAGAGCAGGAGTTGGTTAGAATGCCAAATCAGCATGGTTTGACATAACTCGCCGAATGATTCATCCTCGTTGTTCGGTGTGGACGGAGGAAGAAGAGGAGAATGAGGTTGTTGTTAAGGACGATGTGTCGAGCGTTAGGGCTCGGCGTAACCTTGGCTCGGCATGACTCGCCACATGCCGGGCAGTGTAATGGAAGGATATGGAAGGAGTATGAGTTAGATAGGATGTCGAACGCTATCTCGGCCGAACAGAATCTTGGCCGAACGATGCTTTGCCGAGCGCTAACTAGTTCGAACGATAGTTAGGCCGAATGAGAATTTGGCCGAACAAGTTTTAGGCCGAACGGTAACTTGGCCGAACAATCACAAATGCCGAACCATATCAAGGCCGAACAATGATAAATGCCGAAACATACTTAGGCCGAACAACGTGAATGTCGAACCACACTTAGGCCGATCAAACATAAATGTCGAACCATACTTAGGCCGAACAACACAAATGTCGAACCATATCAAGGCCGAACAATCATAAATGCCGAACAATCATAAGTGCCGAACTAACAATTGCCTTGCCTAATCACATAACAAAACAAGGACAAGGACTCTAGCATACTAGCATATCAAACTGATCCGGACTATTAACTCCCTAGCTTCAGTAGACATAACCCTGAACTTAGATTGACATAATTGGATAACTTCTTTTAACGTTTTCTGAATCTGAAACTGTAGTCACCATGAGGCAGGCTTTTGGAGACGGTCAGCGTTGAAGGTCTTCGAAGGCGATGATTTGAAGCTCAGTTTTATATCAGTAACCTTGTGACTTTCAAATTTTCAATGCTTATACACGATTGATTGCACTAGTTCACACACCACGTGGGGGGAATATTCGTGTTGTTAATTCTAATGTTGAACATTTTTCAAGTATAGTTCTCACAGGTGCTTTGCCAGATTCACTATTTATTGGAGATGTCTAAAAAATCTAGCTCCGCCACTATCTCAGATAGGCCCGGGCCGTCTTCAAAGCAAGAAGTCGCGGACACTTCAAATCCGTCGACTTCCCCCACTCATAATTTAGCTCCTAATGCCCTGGAGGCATCAATTCTCTTGGATGATCCGATCGATTCACAGGCTTCGAAGATTAACGAAGTCGCGCTTCGGCGAATATGCTCTATCCACGGAATCCCTTTCGCCGACGTGTTGGTTCCGTCGAGGCATGATCGCTCACATTTGCCCCCAGTTGGATATACTGCCTGTAATAAGTTTATGTGCTGGATGGGCAGCGTGCCTCCATTCAATTTATTTCTTCGGGATGTGTTGCAATACATAGACATCGCCCTGTCACAGCTGCATCCAAACGGCCACGCGTTCTTATGCACCACGACTTGAAATTCCTAGTCGAGGGCTATCTTGAATCTTTTGCCGAGGCTTAGGAGACTTTGATAAAGATCAGGCAGGTGGAGTCGGGCGTCGAAGAGGTTGACGAGGAGACTTTAGTGAAAGAGTTTCTCAAGGGGAATGAGCCATCAGATTTGTCCGCAGCTATGGCTCTCTTTGGTAAAGGCTCTTCCCCGTCAAAAAGGAAAGATGACGAAGCTGGTCCATCTTGAACCGAGGCTGCAACTCCTCCTTCTGCTCAACCGGCCAATCGGCCAGCACTTGACCTGTTTGAGCAGCATGCCGGCTATGATCCGGAAGATCCCGGTCTCGGCATTCATGTGCTATCCCCCATTCTAGAGGGTGAAACTCCGCGCACAATTGAAAGCCAGCAAGAAACTGGTATAAAACTCTTCCCCTAGAAATTCAAAGATCCGTCGCTTTCTGCGATCGGTTATTGGTTCTAATGTTCGTTCTTTATGTTTTTTATGCAGGCCGCTCTGATCCTGAACCAACTCCGAGGAGCGATGACGCCAAGGAGGAGGCAGGGAAAACAAGCGATGTCGCTCACACGAGAGTAACTCCCGGCCCTGACGCTCAAGTGATCGAGGCGCTAGATGATGATAAGTCTGACAATTCATCTCCCGTTGAAGGGAGTTATGAAATCGAAATCACTGGCGCCTCAGAACATACTTCGAAGGTGAGAATGAAGGAGCGACTCGCAGAAGAGAAGAAAAAGAAGGCCGAGATCAAGGTCGAGCCTCAAATACTAGAACTTACCGACCCGCTGAATAGGCCTCTGAAAGTCATTCTTCCCGGCAAATCCAAACCACTGGATGTTCCTTCTCCCACTCCTGACTCCGCTTCTTTGGCAAGCAGAAAGTCCAAGAGGAAGCGTGAGGGAGAGGAGTCATCTGAGAAAACAAAGGAAGTCAAGAAAAAGAAGCCGAAGAAATAGCCACTATACTCGTTCAACGAGATTTTGCTTAGGTCCTGTAACTACTTTTGCTTTTTCGTTTTCATAGTTTGTGTAGATAGATTTTTGACTCCAAGTTTTGGAGGAGTGGATGTATAACCCCATTTTGGATTATCGAATAAAGTTTAGTTTCTTTGTCGTTTGAACGATTCTTTTGCTTTTTTAGCTTTCTATATAATTGTGGTTGAAACTCAAGTTCTAGTGAGTTGCATAAATTCCCAATCCATTCTTACATTGTTCGGACATTCGTTGGGATTGCACATCTCTTGTTTCACATTTTCGGTACTTATAATATTTTCTAATCCGCGCTTTGTGATTCGGTCCGCATTCAGGGGACTCAGCGGTTCAATTCATTTGTACTCTAGTCCGCGCTCTGGGGACTTAGAGTACTCCGGTCCGCACTCAGGGGACTCGGAGATTGAAGTTGTTTATACTCTAGTCCGCGCTCTGGGGACTTAGACTACTCCGGTCCGCACTCAGGGGACTCGGAGATTGAAGTCGTTTATACTCTAGTCCGCGCTACGGGGACTCAGAGTACTCCGGTCCGCACTCAGGGGACTCGGAGATTGAAGTTGTTTATACTCTAGTCCGCGCTACGGGGACTCAGAGTACTCCGGTCCGCACTCAGGGGACTCGGAGATTGAAGTCATTTATACTTTAGTCCGCGCTCCGGGGACTTAGAGTACTCCAGTCCGCACTCAGGGGACTCGGAGATTGAAGTCATTTATACTCTAGTCCGCGCTCCGGGGACTCAGAGTACTCCGGTCCGCACTCAGGGGACTCGGAGATTGAATTCGTTTATACTCTAGTCCGCGCTCTGGGGACTTAGAGTACTCCGGTCCGCACTCAGGGGACTCGAAGATTGAAGTCGTTTATACTCTAGTCTGCGCTTCGGGGACTTAGAGTACTCCGGTCCGCACTCAGGGGACTCGGAGATTGAAGTCGTTTATACTCTAGTCCGCACTCCGAGGACTCAGAGTACTCCGGTCCGCACTCAGGGGACTCGGAGATTGAAGTCGTTTATACTCTAGTCCGTGCTCCGGGGACTCAGAGTACTCCGATCCGCACTCAGGAGACTCGGAGATTGAAGTCGTTTATACTCTAGTCCGCGCCCCTGGGACTCAGACTACTCTGGTCCGCACTCAGGGGACTCGGAGATTGAAGTCGTTTATACTCTAGTCCGTGCTCCGGGGACTTAGAGTACTCCGGTCCGCACTCAGGGGACTCGGAGATTGAAGTCGTTTATACTCTAGTCCGCGCTCCGGGGACTCAGAGTACTCCGGTCCGCACTCAGGGGACTCGGAGATTGAAGTCGTTTATACTCTAGTCCACGCTCCGGGGATTTAGAGTACTCCGGTCCGCACTCAAGGGACTCGGAGATTGAAGTCGTTTATACTCTAGTCCGCACTTTAGGGACTTAGAGTACTCCTGTCCGCACTCAGGGGACTCGGAGATTGAAGTCGTTTATACTCTAGTCCGCGCTCCGGGGACTCAGAGTACTCCGGTCCGCACTTAGGGGACTCGGAAATTGAAGTCGTTTATACGAGTTCGTACATCATACAGAATAATGTAACTCCAGCAGTTCATCACCCGACTATGAGATATAGAAACATTGTTAATTCATGGAAAAGACGGCTTCAAGTCTTTATTAATGAAAACCAACTAAATTGTCTGATTACACGGTCAAAAAGAAACTAAGAGATAACAGAACAAAAACATACAGGAAATAACTGCACCTAAAACATGAAAGAAACAAGCTAAGTGTAATAACGTCGCAAATGTTCACTGTTCCACGCTCGGGGGAGCGTCACGCCATCAATGGTCGCTAGCTTGAAAGTTCCCTCTCCAAGCTTCCGTTCAATGACATATGGCCTTCCCAGTTGGGATTCATACGTGATGGTACCGGGAAAACTCGTTTCAAAACGAGATCACCCACATCAAGGATTCTTGGGCGGACTTTGTCGTCGTAGTATCGCTTGACTCGATGCCTATATGCTGCCGCCCTTAATTCAGCCTCTTCAGGTTTTTCATCTACGCAGTCCAGTGATTCCAACAAGAGATCTCGATTCGTCTTAGGATCATAATGTGTCACTCGATGTGATTGAAATTCAAGCTCCACGGGTATAACAGCTTACGAGCCGTATGCCAATGCAAATGGAGTATGGCCAGCCGCGGACTTGTGGGTAGTTCTATAAGCCCATAGCGCTGTTGGGAGTTCATCTACACACTTGCCTCTAGCCTTTTCCAAATGCTTCTTCAATATGGACTTGATTATTTTGTTCACGGCTTCAACTTGTCCATTAGCCTTCGGATGAGCAACGGTGGCGAACTTTTTCTCAATGCCGTACTTCGAACAGAAATCTTTGAACTCTTTACTTTCAAACTGAGTTCCGTTGTCCATAATGATGGTTCGCGGGAGGCCAAAGCGGCATATAATGTTTCGTACAACGAAATTAATGACCTTCTTGGAGGTGATTGTGGCTAAAGGCTCCGCCTCGGCCCACTTCGTGAAGTAGTCGACTGCAACTATCGCGTATTTTGCCCCGCCTTTGGATATAGGCAAAGAACCGATTATGTCGATTCCCCAGATTGCAAACGGCCAGGGACTAACCATTTGTCTGAGTTCCGTTAGTGGAGCTCTCGGGATTTTCGCATATCTTTGACACTTGTCACATTTTCTTGCATAATCTATAGCATCCCAATTCACAGTTGGCCAATAGTATCCGTAACGGAGGATCTTTTTCGCTAGCGTTTGCCCCCCAGTATGGTCGCCACATTCTCCCTCATAAACCTCCTTCAAGACCCGCTTTGTCTCATCATGGGCAATGCATCATAATAAGGGGACCGAGAACCCCTTCCGATACATTACTCCATCCTGCATCACATATCGTGCGGCTTTTTGAATGACCTGTCGTCTTTCGCTCCTTTTTTCCGGTAAAGCCCTGGTCATCAGGTATAGTTTGAATGGGGTCATCCATGACTCCCTCTCGATTCCTGTTTCCAACACAAAATCAACTTTCATCGCGTCTATGCTTGGAGCATGCAAGGTTTCAACGGGAACCAATCCCATTTGCTGCGCATCGCCAGTGCTTGCGAATTTAGCCAATCAGTCGGCTTCTTTGTTCTGTTCACGCGGGACATGCGAAATGTCATAATGTTCGAGGTTCGACAATAGTTCATGAACTAGAACAAGGTACGGAGCAAGCTTCTGTCCCCTTGCTTGGTAATCTCCCCGCACATGGTAGACCACCAACTGTGAGTCACAAAATATTTCGACTGACCTTACCCCGAGTTCTCCAATAAGCTTTAAACCAGCAATCAATGCTTCATATTCTGCTTCATTATTCGTAGCCGGGAAATTGAGCTTCACGGCGTAAAAAATCGATCGATTTTCTGGAGTCATGAGAACTACTCCAGCTCCGGAGTAGCGGTCGTTAGATGCCCCATTGGTGTACAATTTCCATTCAATGGGGGGAATGACACTGTGATCGTCCGGTTTGTCAGATACAGTAAACTCAGCGATGAAATCTGCTAATGCTTGCCCTTGTATGGCTCTTCATGGCAGGTAGGTAATATCGAACTGACTCAACTCGATATTCCATTTTAACATCCTTCCAGAAGTTTCTGGTCATTGGAGTACCTGCCGTAAGGGCTGATCGGTATAAACACTGACTGAGTGTGCTTGAAAGTATGGACGTAGCTTACGTGATGCAATCACCAAGCAATAGGCCAATTTCTCAATTTTAGGGTAATTTCTTTCTGCCCCCGTTAAACGTTTGCTAACGTAATACACCGGCTGTTGGACTCGGTCCTCCTCACGGACTAAAGCCGCACTTATAGCATGCGGGGACACGGCCAAGTATATGTACAACTTCTCGTGGTCTATTGGTTTCGAAATCACTAGGGGACTCTCCAAATGCCTCACCAGATCCCGGAACGCTTCCTCACAGTTGGATGTCCATTCGAAATTTCTCTTCCCTTTCTTTATTATATCGAAGAAGGGAATGCACTTGTCCGTGGCTCTGGATATAAATCGACTCAGCGCAGCCTCCTTTCCATTCAAGCTTTGCACCTATTTTATAGTTCTAGGCACTTGCACATCTCGAATAGCTTGAATCTTTTCTGGGTTCGCTTCAATTCCCCTGGCATTAACAATGAATCCCAAAAACTCCCCCGACGCAACGCCGAAGGAACACTTCAGAGGGTTGATCTTCATCCCATAATATCTGAGTATATCGAACATCTCTGATAAGTTTCGAATGTGGTCGTTTGACTGTCGTGACTTCACGAGCATGTCATCCACATAGACTTCCATCGTCCTACCAATCTGGTCTTTGAACATTCGATTCACCAAACGTTGATAGGTCGCTCCCGCGTTTTTCAATCCGAAAGGCATTACTAAATAGCAATATAGCCCAATGTATATGACAAAACTGGTGTGTTCCTGGTCCGGAATATGCATCGGGATCTGATTGTATCCCGAGTACGCATCCATGAATGACAACAACTCATGTCCTGCAATGGAGTCGACCAACTGATCAATCCGAGGCAATGGGAAACTGTCCTTGGGGCACGCTTTGTTCAAATCGGAATAATCTACGCAAGTTCTTCATTTCCCGTTCGCCTTTTTCACCAGCATGGGGTTTGATACCCATTCAGGGTAGAGGGCGTCGCGGACGAACCCATTGGCTTTGAGTTTGTCCACCTCCTCTCTGAGAGCAGCGGACCTCTCCAGGTCCATCCCTCTCCTCTTTTGTTTAACCGGGACGTACTTCGGGTCTATGTTCAACATATGACTCGTAATAGCGGGAGAAATCCCACACATGTTAGAATGTGTCCAAGTAAAAACATCAAGATTCGCTCGGAGGAAATCACTGAGATCTTCAGTCATTGCGGGGCTAAGTTGTGATCCGATCTTCAGTACTCACGAAAGATCATCTCGGCTGACTGAAATGTCAATTCAGCCGGCGCTGCCTTTTCTTCCCTGGGTTCCTCATCGTCGCCTCTTGGATCTATGTCTCTGTAGATCCGAGGATTATGCCCAAGCCAGGGCTCGGGCATTATTTGTCAATTGTCAGTATTATGGATGCGGACGGAATTGTCCGCAGCCTTTCCTTTCTCCCTCCGATGGGCCTCTCGGAGCTCAGCCACATAACATGCACGACCAATCGCCTGGTCGCCATGAACAACACCTACTTCTTTGTCAGTCGGAAACTTCAAAGTCAAGCACCATGGGGCTAACGCTGCCCTAAACTCAGCTAGAGCTGGTCGACCCAAGGACACATTGTACGGAGAATTCACATCCAAAACTACGAAAGGTAGGATTCGCACCCTCCTTCGCTCACCTTGTCCCTGTTCAACTGGTAACTCAACATATCCCACTGCATCGGTCGCTGCGGCTTTAAAGCCATGTATGCGAGCTTTAGACGGTTTCAAATCCTTCATCTCCATCTTCATCTGGTCATAAGCCTTTTTGAAGATGATATTGACTGAACTTCCACAATCAATCAAAATTCTCTTTATATACGCCGGCCCGATTATCGTAGATATGACCATCGGGTCGATGGTAGGAGCCTCTACTTGATCAGCATCTCTGCTCCTGAACACTATATCGTCTGTCATCATGCGTAGCTGTTTAGCAGGGGTCCCGTCCTCTACATTGGAACAACACTCGAAGTCTACGTGCTTCAAGGAACTAGCATACCGCTCCATCTCTTGCCAGTTCTTATCCGCAGGGTGAGGTCCGCCGATGATCATGTTTATGACTAGTCTGCCCACAGTCCGGGCAGGCTCCTCGGGATGACGCGGAGTTGGTGCATGACCTGGATTGGATGTTCCCTGTCCTCCTTCCTGCGGATTCTTCACAAACTCCTGTATGCCTAATCAACTTCTCTATAGCGTCGTGTAGGTGTCTGCACTCTTCAGTGTTGTGCCCATAAGTCTCATGAAAGCGGCAGTACTTCCCGATCCGCTTTTGTTCCTCGGTCGACTCCTTTGGACGTGGCTTTCTGTACTGAAAGGTATTGAAGGTTGATAGGTAAATGTTCTCAAGAGATGCATTCAGTGGGGTGTACTCGTTGTAGGTTGGAATTCTCGGCTTCCATTTCCCCGCTTCTCTCTTCTTCCCTTGATTTCTTCCCCCGGATTCCTTAGATTGCCCGAGCTTGTTCTGGACATTGACTTGAACTTTTCCTGAGTTGTCTCCGGACTGCTTCACAGCAATGTTGCTTTTCACAGACTCCTGGACAGGCCTTGGTGCCTTATCTCGCCTTACCCACCTGGCTTCCTCTCGTCTTATGAACTGATGGCCTTTGAGTAAAAACGCTCTAGCGTAGTCGGAGGTTTTCCTGCTAGCCAGTCTCCAAACTCTGAATCCGGATCCACACCTCGCATCATAGCCATAAGAATTGCATGATCATTAGGATTGCTGACTTCAGTCGCCGCAACATGGAATCTCTGTAAATATTCCTTCAATGATTCACCAGGAGCCAGGATTACACTTGATAGAGACATCACGTCTTTTGGACGGGTAGTATGTATCCTGAACTATTCTATAAACTTCTTCGCCAAATCCTCGAAACTGGATACGGATCGCGGAGGAAGTCGGGTGAACCACATGGTAGCGATCCTAGATAGAGTTATTGGAAAGCACCTACACTTGGTTGCATCATTTGCTCTAGCTGAATCCATCATCCATTCGTACCTCATGACATGCTGTTTGGGATCAGTCTTTCCTTCATATGCCGGGATAGTTGGCATACTAAACTTTCTGGGGTACGCTGCCTGTAGAACAGTGTCTGTGAACGGAGTATGACTTCTTGACACTCCCCAATCATCGTTTGATAAGCCTTGATTCTTTTTCATCAATTGTCTGATCATGGCTGTCAGGTCTGGTGTTTGTATGGAAGGTGGAAGGTTGGAGTCTGTTCTACGTGATTGATCAGGCTGATGCCTCCTCTGCTGGCGATCTGCCAAATGTGCATCTTGAGGTTCGACATCATTGGCATCTTGATGATCTGGGCCTCCAGCCTCCACCTGCACTCCAGCTCCTAAGTTTCCAGCTCCTGCTTGGTTACGGTCTCCAACTGTTCGGACAGCAGCACCTGCCTGCGTAGTTTCAGTCTTACGGCGTCTATGCCGGGGAGGTTCATCGGACGAAGTTGAGCTGTCGGATGAAGAATAAGGAGCAGGATTGCCCCTAGCATTCTGATGTTGTTGTTGAGTGAGTTGTGCCATGAGGTTGGTGTTGGCTTGCATCTGCTCTCCGAGTTGTCTCCTGCTTTCCCTGAGTTCTCTCATCAAGTCGTTGAACTCTATTCTGGTGACAACCAGCATTTGGTCCTGGGCGGTAGTCCCTGCACCTAGAATTGCTTGCTGATTGCTAGGTCCTGCTTGTTGTATGCTAGCAGTCTCATGGGCGTCCGCATTATGAGAGGATGATCTGGTACGTGGTCTTGCCATTGTAGAGTTATTGGTATGAACTCTGAGTAGAATCAACAGACGTCCTACGAATGAATCAGATCTTCTTTGGGGGATTTATTCAATCCAGTAGCTTCAAAGCAGATCCCTGAGGTCTGAGAATTCGATTCTTAGTGAAATCACCAAAGTTTTAGCACCAAAATTGGTCACTAACCTCGTTGAGAAAGATTGTGTAGAGAGATAAATGATGAAAGTAAATTTAAAAAAGGAACAATATGCTAAATTGAATGCAAAGACGAGAACACCAGATTTATAGTGGTTCGGCGTAACTGCCTACGTCCACTTTGAGGTTAATCTTTATTGCTTTACTTGATAATTCATTACAGATACAATCTGTTTGCCAACTACTTGAATACAATTGCTAAGTAAAGAGGTTGAGTCTTGAATGTGGCAGAGTCTCCCCAGTGTTCTCGAAAAAAGGTCCATTTCACTGTGCCCCTGCCACTCTATTTATAGACAAAGATGGGTTGGACTTCCCTGGTGGGCCTGGTAGCTGAATACCTCGGCCCAAATGGAGTGGTCTCCATATGCCGATCCATAGATGCCGAACGCTGAATGCCGAAATAGGCATGAATGCCGAACGATCTTCTCATGCCGAATAGAAGTGAGGCCGAACACCCTGAATGCCGTGGGAAGTATTTGTGCCGACCGATACTGGAGGTCGATCCAGTGTATTTGTGCTGAACGACTGAATGCCAAGCAGAACATAGGCCGGACGATACTCTGGCCGAACGCTGTCAAGGCCGAACCATGTCTTAGCCGAACGACACTTAGGAAGAACAATAGTTAGGCCCAACGATATTTTATGACGGACAATTCTGCCATGCCGAACGTTTGTACATGCCGAACATTATACCATGCCGAACGTCTCTCGATGTCGAACGTTCCTTAATGCTGAGCGCTTCCGAATGTCGAGCGCTTCCGGGATGCCGAGCGTATCATGATGCCGAACGCCATCTGGATGCCGAGCGCTTCTTGGATGCCGGCCGTAGCGAAACGCCGAACGAACCAGTTGAGCCGAACGACAGAGATACCGAGTACTAAGTTGCCTGGTCAAATATCCAGGAAACAAATAGATTAACTAAACAGAAAATGTGTGGCGTGAAAAGGAGATGAGATTTGATAATTAATTGGGTTAGGCCATAACTAATCAACATATATTATTGTTTTAAATTAAACATAAGTAGGATGATTTATGAGAGGGGCAAAATAGGAATAAGCTTCATTTCCTAAACATAAACCCTTCCACCCTCATATCCTCATTCATTTTTACATCCATACAAAACAAAAACAAAGTAGAGGCCATTGCTAAAGATTTTAAAGGAAGAAAAATTAGAGAATCAAGTTAAAGCTAAGGGGAATTAAATCAACAACTCAAATCTCAACTCTTTTTCTCAACAAAAGCTGAATAATAGTATCCATCTCATTATTATGTTTTAAATTTTAGAATTTTAATGTATTCCGAATTGTTGATGATGATAT
This sequence comes from Allium fistulosum, assembly GCA_030737815.1. Classification (NCBI taxonomy): domain Eukaryota; kingdom Viridiplantae; phylum Streptophyta; class Magnoliopsida; order Asparagales; family Amaryllidaceae; genus Allium; species Allium fistulosum. The sequence continues at coordinate 541,253,198 of CM060903.1, forward strand.
GGTTGATTTTACTATTGTTTGCATGAATGGTGATTAAATGTAATTTTTATGAAATTATTATGATAGGTTTCAAGGGAAAAACCTTTATGAATAACCTCCAAACGATTTTATTTTTGGATATGTTGTGTAAAACATAATTTTGGAGATGGGTTTTTAATTTCATAATTTTTGAAATTAATAGGAATATTTTATAAATTTGCTAAGGTGAAATGGGCATTTATTAAGGGTTTTAATTATTAAAAACAAGTATATACGCACGGCCTGGTGGACCTGCGTTTGATTGTTGAGCCATATTTTATAATGAAATTATTAAAAAACAATGACAATAAATCAGTGCAATGATCGCCTACCGCATCAACACAATCAAATATAGCCAAATGCTTTTGAATTACCTTATTAATTGGTTTAATGTACATGAATAGTAAGATTTGACCTATAACAAGCAAACATTAATGTTTTTTGTACCCATTTTAGTTCAAACCGATTATTTTGTCAAAATATATCATACAGGAGTTTATTTCAAACTACTTTATCAATGCTTTCTTTATGAATTTTGATTTTATGTTAATTCTCTATGTATAATTTTATTTTGCAGTTATACTTTTGATGTCCATGTATAATTAACTCGGATGCATATGTTGGCTAACAAATTATAAATCACCTTATGAATAATTGTCAAAATTGATATGCTATAAAGAAGTCAAGAATCCACGAGCAAGAAAAAAGCTTTTACCAGATTCAAAATCGTTGACGATGGCTACACTTACACATTATTCCTGATAATATTTTAGTCAAGAGCCAATCATTTCCTAATAATATAATATAAATGGTTTTTCACTGATTTGGTCAAGTTCTTTAAATGAAAAGGAAATCAGAAAGGAGGAGCAACCAAGAAAGGAAAAGCCGATGTAGTTTGCTACAAGTGCAACAACAAAGGACATTTTGCTCATGAATGTCCAACTGAAAAAAAGAAGGTTGTAGATAAGAAAGGAGTGATGCTTCAACTGTGACTAGATCGGGCATTACAAGAATCAGTCTCTAGAACCAGTTAGAGTAGGCAAGGGAAAAGTTTTTGCCTTGGAACCATCTTCTTCCAGACCAACAACAGCTGAGAAGGGGAAATCTGTGATGGAAGGTATGCTTTTGATTCATAGTATACCAGTTATGGTACTATTTGATACCAGTGGATCGAAACCATTTATAACACTATGTTTGGTAGATAAATTATGTTTACAACCACCGTACCTACTTACTTCCTTAAGGGTTGCGAATCCAGTAGAAGGATATGCAACTTTGGGAATGGGATGTGATAAGTTAGAACTTGACTTGTTAGGTCATAAGTTTGCATGCAGTTTGTATGTTTTTGATTTTCGGGATTTCAGGATCATATTGGGTATGGATTGGTTAAATAAACACGATGCAAGAATATTTTGCTAGGACATGGAAATATCATTAAGACACCCCAACAGTCATAACCGAATTATATACTCGGTGGAGAAGTCAGACTCAAGTGGTTGTGCTTTGCTGAATACATAGAAGCGGAAGAAGAATTATATCGGGTGTTAGTAGCAAAAGAGTTTGCTGATGTTTTTGAACCAGTGCCAGGGCTACCGCCAAAGCGAGCTATTGAGTTTCGAATAGATCTTGGGCCAGGGGCAGAACCTATAAGTAGACCACCTAGCCAGATGACACCTACTAAGATGAAAAAGCTGAAGGTGCAACTTGTGGACTTGGAAGGGAAGAACCTTATTAGACCAAGCAGTTCTCCTTGGGGAGCAGCTGCGGTATTCGTGAAGAAGCTAGATGGATCTCTAAGGTTGTGTATTGACTACTATAAGTTGAACGAGAGGACGATCAAGAATAAGTATCCTTTGCCAAGAATCGATGATTTGTTCGATCAGTTGAATAGAGCCAGAGTGTTCTCCCAGTTGGATTTGGCAATAGGGTTTCATCAACTAAGAGTGGTAGAGGATAGTATTCCGTTAGTGGCGTTTAGGACCAGATATGGGTCATATGAGTGGTTAGTGATGCCATTCGAATTAACGAATGCACCAGCTTTCTTCGTGGATTTGATGAAATGAGTTTTCCGAGACCACTTGGATAGGTTCGTATTAGTATTCATAAATGACATCTTAATATACTATAAGGATGAAAGATAGCATGAAGTTCATCATAGAGTGGTGCTTGAGATGCTGAGGCAGCATCAACTGAAAGAGAAGTTTTCAAAGTGTCATTTCTGGAAGAAAGAAGTTAAGTTTCTTGGTCATATGGTTTTAGAGAAGGGTTTGTCAGGTCTGGATAAGACTGAAGCTGTTAACAACTAGAAAAGACTAGAGATGGTGATTGAGATCAGAAGTTTCCTCGGGCTTGCTGGTTACTACCAGAGGTTTATTAAGGATTTCTCACGGATAGTAGTGCCTTTGACTAGGCTGACCAGGAAGGATGTGAAGTTTACTTGGTCTAGAAAATGTGAGAAAGCATTTCTCAAGTTAAAGCATTTATTGACCAATGCACCTATGTTAGTAGTTCTAGAAAGGAATCAAGGATTAGTAGTGTATACCGATGCATGTGAAATAGAATTAGGAGCTGTGTTGGTGTAAAAGGGTAAGGTCGTTGCCTATGTTTCTCGATAGCTTAGACCCTATAAAGTGAGATACCCTACTCATGATTCAGATTTGGTAGTGGTGATCTTCGTGTTGAAAATATGGAGACACTATCTCTTGGGAGAGTGATTTGAGTTATATACTGATCATAAGTCCTTAAGATACCAATTCTCTGAGAAGGAGCTAAATGAGACAGCAGTGTTGGCTAGATTTTTTAGCAGCTTATGGCTTTGGCATAGAGTACACACTGGGGAAAGGTAACAAGGTTTTAGATGCACTTAGCAGGAAACATCAGAATGTGGTGTCAGCCATGTTGGCCGAATGGAAGGATCTTGAGGTGTTGACTACGTGCAGTATGTAGTTAAGATCTACTATTAGTTCTAGTCAAAGTACTGCCATGTTGTCCTGCTTGTAAGTTCGACCGAGATCGATTGAAAGGATTGCATCTAAGTAGAAAGATGACCTAGTGTTAGCTAAGAAGATTAGAAGGCTAAAGGCTTGAATCGAGATTGATGGTCTGAAGGATCTTAGTCTTGACTAGAGAGGGTGGTCGAGAAAGAAGGGACGATTATGTGTCCCAAATGTAGAAAACCTAAGGAAGGAAGTCTTTAGAGAATGTCATCGATCAAAATTTATGATTCATCCTGGGGGGACAAAGATGTATCATGATATGAAGAGAAGTTTCTACTAAGAAGGTATGAAGAGGGATGTTGGCTTGTGGGTAAAGCAGTGTATGAACTGTCAACAAGTGAAGGCCGAATATCAGAAGCCAAGTGGGTTGCTTCAACCTTTGGAAATACAAGTTTGGAAATGGAATTCGATATCCATGGATTTTATAGACGGGTTGCCAAAGTCGAACAGGGGAAATGAAAGTATATGGGTCATAGTGGACAGGTTGACTAAGAGTGTATATTTCATTCCAGTCAAATCAACTAGGACGACACCTGTCTTGGCTAAATTGTTTATGAAGAACATAGTTAGACTATATGGGATTCCTAGTAGCATAGTCAGTGAAAAAGATGCCTTTCACTAGTGAATTCCGGAAGAGTCTACAAGGAATGTTGGAAAATGAGCTTAAGATGAGTACTGCTTATCACCTATAGACAAATGGGTAGATAGAGAAAGTCAACAAGGTACTCGAGGATCTATTAAGAGCTTGTGTATTAGATTTTGGTGGGTCGTTGGAAACCATTTGCACTTGGTTGAGTCTTCCTATAATAATAGCTACCAGGCTAGTATAGGGATGACACCTCTCAAAGCTTTATATGGAAGGCCGTGCAAATTACCAACGTGTTGGTAAGAGACTAGAGTTAAATTGGTCCTTGGTCTAGATATGTTGAGAGAAGCAACAGAGAAGATGGAGTTGATATGAGGTGGGATGAAGGAAGCTCAGTCTAGACAAAGAGTTACACAGATAACAGGCGTAAGGATCTAGAGTTCTCAGTTGAAGTAGGGTTTTCATTAAAGTATCACTAATGAAGGGTGTGGTATGATTTGGAAAGTCAGGAAAATTGGCACCGAGATATGTTGGACCATTCCTAGTCATGGAGAGGATCAGAAAGCTCTCTTACAGAGTAGAGTTACTAAACAGTTTGGCAGGTGTCCATATTGTGTTTCATGTGTCTCATCTTTGTAAGTATGTACATGATCCAGAGACTACTATCCCTCCGACTGCATTGGAAGACTTATTACTAGAACCAGATCTGACTTTTGTTAGGCAACCAGTTCAGGTTGCAGCGAGAGATGAGAAGAGGTTAAGAAAAAAGACAATCAAGTTGGTAAAAGTTCAGTGGAGCTACAAAAAGAAGCATTGTACTTAGGAAACAAAAGACATGATTAAGGATACTAATCCTAGGCTGTTATGAGGGTAAGTTCAATATTTGTTTTATATAGACTTTTCGCTGGTGGGACATGCTAGCTTTGTGGGCATGATTGATATGCTTGTTTGTAGTCCTTACTGAATTTCGAGGACAAAATTCTTTAAAGGGGGAGCCTGTAACACCCATAATTTTTCTTTAAAATTATTCAGGAGATTTAATTAGATTAATTAAACTGAATAATGTGTAGCATGAAAACGACATGAGAATTGATAATTAATTGGGTTAGGCCTTAACTAATTAACATATAAGATTGTTTTTACTTAAACATAAGTAGGAGGATTTATGAGAGGGGCAAAATAGGAATAAGCTTCATTTCCTAAATTTAAATTCTTCCACCCTCATATCCTTGTTCATTTTTACATCCATACAAAACACATACAAAGTAGAGGCCATTGCTAAAGCTTTTAACAGAAGAAAAGTTAGAGAATCAAGTTAAAGCTAAGGGGAATCAAATCAACAACTCAAACCTCAACTTTTTTCTCAAAACAAGGTGAGTAATAGTATCCATCTCATTCTCATGTGTAAAATTTTGGATTTTTGATGTATTCCAAATTGTTTGATGATGATATGGTTGATTTTACCATTATTTTCAAGAATGTGATTTATTGGAATTTTTATGATAGGTTTCAAGCGAAAAATCTTTGTGAATGACCTCCAAATGACTTGATTTTTGGATAGTGTAATATATAATTCTAGAGATGGGTTTTTAATTTCTTAATTTTCGGAATTAATAGGAATATTTATGAATTTTTTAAGTTGAAAAGGGCATTTATTTCAGGTTTTAATTATTAAAAATGATAAAGTAACAAATTTTGCCCAAATTTTATTTATAGTAAAGAAAATGTTATTTCAGATTTTTGGTGAATTTTTGGGATTTTTCCCAAATGTTTTTGATTTATTATGAATTTTCTAAGCTAGAAAGGCTTAACAATTATATTAAAATATTAATATAATTTAGTGGTTTGAAAATAATTTTGAAAATCATGAAATCTGATTATAGCAGTTTTTCTCCAAAGAAATTGATAAAATATATATCTAACCCATAGGAATTTGGCAAAAAATAAGAGTTGGTGAAAAGAATATACTTTATTTAGCAAAATAGTAGTTTTATGTTAATTACGAGTTTGCCAGTGAACCCTTTTCTCTACTGTTGGGTGGAACCCCATTCTCCACTATTGGATGGAACCCCATTTCGCCACTGTTGGGTAGAACCCCGTTTTGCCACTGTTGGGTGGATACCTCTTCCTCCGTTGTTGGGTGGAACCCCCTTTCTCCACTGTTGGGTGGAACCCCCTTTCTCCACTGTTGCTTTAGTAACCTTATGCCAGCTATGTTTTCAAAACTTAAAACATGTGTAACTTTTTAACCATAAGCTTATTTCTCTATTATGACCACTCTACAGAAAGGAAAGCAATCATTCAAAAGCAATGGAATAGTTTAGAGACCCTAATTTTACACCTATAAAAAGTTATAGCGTATGAAAACTATGCCTCGAGAAATGTTATTGGTAGAGGCTAATAGGTTCTTGGTGATCCCATGAAAACAATGTCCGGAATAGGTTATTGATAGAGATCAATATTTTCATCGTCAGCCCATGAAAACTATGACCTGAGATATGTTATTGGAGAATCCAGTAGGTTCATAGTCAGCCCATAAAAACTATGATTGGATGATGTTATTGGTAGACACCGATAGGTTCTTAGTAGTCCCATGAAAACTATGAAGCTGGACATACAGTCTGTAAGCTTGAAACAAGTTATTAGTTAGCCCTTGAAAACTAATAGGTTAATAATGACCCTAGAAACTAAAACTTGAGACAGATAGTCAGATGAATGGGGTTGGGAAATCTAGGCTATATTGTATAATTGCATATCATCATATTATGTTATGTTTTAACCATTGTGGATGCAGGGGCACAGTATATGGTTAATTAGTGTTTGGTTAAGGTACTAGCGAGGGGAAAACCTTTTCCATTCAGTGGCATGGTGTCACTACATATCTATTTCGTTCAAGATGGTATATTATTATTCATAGTAGATTTTTTGTCTGACTCAAAGTTTATGTTTTTTCCTTAAACTCTCGGGTGCTCAAAATTAATTCGAGTAGGCTGTGGGTAAGGGTTTTTCAGGTTATTAGTTGACGAATAAGCTTTCGGAGACATACATGAGGCAAGTTAGCTATTTAGGATATTCTATCTATTGTCTGTTGTGTTATTTGGATGTAAGGGAAAATTTGATTAATTGCCTATATTTAGACTCTGATCAACCAAGGGGCATCTTCATATGTCCCTCTTGGCGTATTTTGTAATAAATTGTAATTTCTTTGAATGTGTCTTACATATAGGATTATGTAATGAATCTGAAATGCTATTTGTAACGAAATGAGAAATTAGTTTTAAATTGTGTTTAAAAATTTTCATATTCATGTGTTTCTAGTATATCAATGTATCTAACATTACCGCATTTGGCTACTGAGAATTAATAACTATGAATGACTGCTACATCCATAGTAGTTAGTTTTAGGCCTCCAAATGAGGGATGTTACATAAGGTCTATCCATTATTTCCATTACCACACCCATTTAAGGAATAACTTTGTATCACGACGTTGTAGTGGGTAAAAAATACAAAAGATGCACATTTAGAATAACTCAATTGGAAAATTAGCTTGGTGCAATAACTTTTCCACCCACTATCTTGCCTTCCTTAATTTTGAGTCTACCAATATCCCCTATGAGTGCTTGCCATCTCATTATCCTCTATCACCATCTTCTTTTAATCCAAATCTTGGTATTTACTTTGTTCATCCTTGATCCTTTATACAAGCATACCTTATTATTCATTGAAATGTACTTAAAAATCATTTATCCTCCTTTTGCGGATTCTTCTTATGGCTTGCACATATGTCTAACAAAACATTACTAGGTTCTCACCTGTATTCCTTACACTTTACGGGGATTTCTTATTGCTACCCTATGAGTAGTCATCACTGTCTTCCTCATAGCCATAACTTTTACCCCATCTTACTTAGGAAGTCATTCCTATCTACTCTATATTTAAAATTTTGATTTGGTCTTCGCCAATTGTGTTCAAAAATTAAAAATTTAAAAATTGAAGTATTTAACCCAAAATTTTTGTCTTTAAAAGTACAATCTAGAAACTTCTTAGCAAATTCAAGAATAATTTAGTTTCTTAACTTTTAAAACAACAATTAATTTTTTAAAAGTTCTTTTCCTTTTAAAGACCTTTTTCAACCTGTATTTCTTAAAAATTAAGATTTTTAACTCAAACCACTTATTAAGTCTTTCTTTTAAAAACTTAATTGTTATACCGAACTATTTCTTTTCTAAAGTTCACTTTATAGTATTTCTAAACATCTTTTATAATTTTAAAGAGTAAAAACTAGAGTAGATAAGAACATCTCTCACTCTTATCATTTTCTTATCACTTATACTATCACCACTTCCAATCCTTGGCGACGTCTCTAATATTATGTATGGGGGACTTTTAAAAGTTACATGCAATAAATGTGCACAACAAATGGAAAATGACCATTTTATTTGATTTTGCCTTTAATTTCGTATGTTGCTTCTAATTAGATTACTGGCATTATTTTCAATATAATTTCTTAATGTTATTTCTAATTATTAACAATATTTTATATAAATTCCTAATATTATTTCTTAATGTTACTACTATAAGTTTCTTCTAACGAATCTACTTTTATTTAAATGGCTTATATTTATATTTTTTCTATTCTCAATTGATTATCTCCTTAATTAAACCATCGCAATGCATTCACAACTACTTTATTTTCAAGTTATAATCTTCTTTCTCTTTCCTTCTACCCTATTTCAAACTTGTACCACTTCTTATTGTCCATAACAAAAATGAATTTTTAACTTAATTTTTTTTCATCTTAGATAAATCACTGAGCTACATATACTCTACTATTTGTTTTTATAATATTTCCTTTACTAAAATTTTAGATTTAATAAATTTTTATTTCATCTAGAACTCTATATTCAAATAAAATATAAATATTTTATTTTTCCCTAAAACTTAACATTTACTTACTCATCGAAAGTAGGGTTTCTCTATTTTAGATATATACTTTGAAAAGCATTTCAAATATATCATTTATATTTTTTTAACTTTTATATTAAAATCGTTGCAACTTTTATATTAAAATCGTTGCAACTTTTATATTTAATTCTTCTATATGGGGTCAAAATCAAAGTGGATTTTTATTCATTCCTTCTCTTGTACTTTTCTTCTTTTCTACTTACTTTCGGACTTATCTTGTTTTCCAAAATATTAAAATCTAGCTATCATCTTGGTGTGACTACTTCATACCTTCCTTCAGGAACTCAATTGGTTTAGGATATTTACAACATATGGACTTTTACTTTTCCCATATCTGGACCTACCGTACATCATCAATCGACAATCATGCAGGGATCTACAACCATTGGGCTATCGAGGGCTCAACTAGGGAGTTACGTACCATCCAGCTTCAAGGACCTTCCATATGCTGCACTCATGCTCTTCTTAAGTCAATGCTTTTTCAAACGACCTATTTCCCATGGGGTAATCAGGCAGAAGCATATCTTCAACTTAATCCTTTTTTACTCATAATCGACTCGCCCATCTTTGCAATGTATGGTTGCAACTACTTTATAATTGGAACTTGTAGGATTTAGCATATAATATATTTATATTTGTTAGCTATATACAAATATGTTCACTCAACATTTTCTAATTTTTCAGGATCGACTAACCTAAGCTCTGATACCAAATGTAACAACCCATACCCTAGTGGGTCTAAATTTTCGCTAAATCAAAAACCCAATTCCACCAAGGTGCGGATCATTGGTTTGGTATCCCGCAAATAAATAAATAAATGCATATCAAAGCATTATCGACATAACTCACAATGGAATAGTTAAATATAATAAATCATATAATACATACTAAGATTGACACTTTTGATATCTAATGTCATTGTCAGTGCCGGGCAAGCATAAGGAAACATATCCTTCCACTGTTCCTGCCTTGCACCAGTACCGATTCCTTTAAAGCTATACTATGGGTTGTAATGAGGAGGGGGGGTCAAAACAACATTCTAGTGACTGTAAATTATACATTTTATACATAACACTAGTTTATGTCGACTGCCTTCCATCATACGTTATGTCATTTTATTTTACTCAGTCTTCTCGACTCCACGTACGCATACAATACGCCCCACTTACCCCAAGTAGACCATAACTACATACATATATTTATATATACAAGTACCACAGTCCCTCTTCGAACCAAGATACTATCCCCACTAATATCCGTAACCCATCACCCCATCAGGATCCATCATCAACGTGTATTACGTCCTCGTCGTCGTGTGTACAAAAAAACACCCATAGTGCTTAATAATGGCTTCATAATAGTTTAGCCATATTCACTACTACAAAACAGGCCATTTGCATCGGTTGTTTACCCCCCTTTTGCATCAGTTCAACAACCGATGCATATGCAACCGATGCAACAGGCTTAACACTTTTGCATCAGTTCTGAAACCGATGCAAAACGGTCCTTTTTGCATCGGTTGTTACTAACAACTGATGCAAAATATCATGGTTGGTTGCTTGGACACAGCCCCATGTTGCATCGGTTGTAATGAAAACCAATGCAACTAATCCCTCTATTGTATCGGTTTTTTATGACAACCGATGCAAACTAATCCCTCTATTGCATCAGCTATTTATACCTGATGCAAAAAAGCCATTCTCAGAAACCATTATTACAGTACTCAAATAGACTGTATATATATTATTGATTATAACAAACAATTATTGCATGCAATATTACTATCATTCAAAATTAAATTTGATGGCAAATACATAATCAGATTTAATAATTCTACAAAAGAATGAAAAACATAAATAAATTCTAAAGAAAAGTAAAATTAGAGGCATGAAACAGAAAAGTTACAACTGATATACTTGTCTAGAATCAATCAACCAAAGATGACTGAACTGAATGAAGGTAGTATCAATGTTGGCCAAGGAATTAGCAAGCATTGTAGATGAGGGTATTCCACAAGCTGTTTCTTGTATTGCTGTCTATAAATGAACGAACAGATGGCTTCCTTCCAAGATAATCTCTTATAATTTCATTTGGGTCTTTAGCTCCTCCTGGTGCCAGCACCTGCATATGTATAGTTTAGCTGTTAGCCACTCCCAAAGAACTGAATGAAGAAGAAAACTGCCAATACATTACAATTAACGATTTACATCTTGCAATTTATCAGTCCCATATTAGTAACTAAATGCTACGGAGTAAATTAGACTAATATCAATTCAAGATAACGTCTGGAACCAAATTAGACTAATATGCAGGACTCGGAACTCTGTGTTCAGATAAACATATTTCAAAGGTCATATTCAGGACTCGGAACCATCCAATTACCAAGTAAACCAAATTAGACTAATATGCACAGAAATAGAGATACCATAACAAGTGATATCATATCTTGCAAATATATTGTTGTACTAGATAAAATGACTAATGTCATCTTAAGTAAAGAATAAAACAGAAGTACGGGGATGCATGTTGCACCTAAGGAGTTGTAACTGGACTGTTACCACAACCACGGCTGTTAAACACAACGGCCCTCCATCCTTTACTTCTAGCACGTATGAGCATATGCCTTACATACGTGTCATCACTACCTCCTGTGAGACCGGGCTGAAAAATTAAAAACAAAGATGGATTCACTAGCCAGTATGTTTAAGGCTTATTTAATCATTTTCTTTCACGGTACAGAATTTGAATCTTAAATAACAAATATACTTTATTAAGCAGATAAGTACGCATGCATCACAACTGGCATTTCATATAGCTTTTTGACACCCAACAGAAACAGTAATCCAAAACCAATTAAGCATGCATGCAAAAAAGGAGCTTAATGTTTTGAGACAGACATGACATGCTTGTAGGGCTTGTCACTTTGTGACATTAACATGCAGTGCTTAAAAAGCAACATGTACATTAAACAAGCATTTGCAAAAAATTCACAGGACTGCATAGTATTTCATCAAAGTTCGAAGCATGTGAATTTCAAATTGATATAGGGAGATCTTGTATACGCCCAAATGACAACATTTTTAGTGTCACAAGCTACAAAAATGAACCGCAACATAACCAATACCATGTCACTTCCTAAATAACTTACGACTTAAAAGATATTATCATAAGAGATAAATCAAGCGCCAATTGGAAAAACAATGAAAATTATAGGGTGTATACTTTATCAACAAGTTAGTTACTTTACTCCTATTTTTTCAGGTGGCAACATTTAAATCAGTGGTAAATCAATGGTAACCAAGTAGTTATAATGATAAAGAGATTATTAAGAAGAGATGCTGATTGTCTTTTGGCAAGTGGTAACTTAAATCCTAATGATGAATCATTGCAACCAAAACCATTTAAGAAATAAACAATTTATGAATGATCACCTAAAGTATTTATCAACTGAGAGTTGCAGTTGCACTCTTTGTACAAGCTTCTGCACTCGTAGCATGAGATCCTACAAAACTCAAGCTTCCATGTGGTCCAACTCTATCAAGCAGAATAGTTCATTAAATTCAACTAAATTACTAAAAGTACAAATTCAAAAGAGATCAAAAATGATTATCATAGAAAAGGAAATATGCAGTTTAGTTATTCATCAATTAACCACATACCTGATAAAGTACAAACTCGGTTATGTAGTTCAGAGTATGACTGTTCAGGTTATACAAATTGAAGTTCACACAGTCCCACGATTAATTTACAGTGAAATGAAATAAATTTGAATCAGACCCATGATGTAATTAACGAGGTACAAAATGAATATGAAATGCCTACAGAACTGAGTCAAACAGAAATTGTTTTTGACTAGGAACTTACTCAACTAGAAATAGATAAAGTAGTTGAAGCTCCCCTTGCAGTCGCTGACAGTTCTGCAAAACTAAAGATAACCAGAAACAGCATGCTACATTAGTCGTTGCCGTAGTTCAAATTCCTAATGCATCTGTTATAGAATCACATAGCGACCAACAAAGAACTATGATTACACGAACTATGAAACGAAGGCTGATGAATTAATTTTTGAGTTTAATGCCACAGGTCATTTAAAGGCAAAATCTAAAGAAGTCCAAACAGAGTGCTACTTCTCCAAGCAGCTCAAATTCAGCTAATTACTGTCGTTTCTAGTGTGGAACGTGAGGGGTCTTAATTCCCTCACTAGAAAACAAGATGTTAAAAAGCATTTAGTTCATTATAAAATTGACTTAACAGGGATGGTAGAGCACAAATTATCAAATAATAACATAGATAGATTTTACAACACGATAAATTATGTCTCGAAGGTAATTCATAACAACAAGACAAGTAGGGATAAGAGGATGGTAACTTATAATGTACACCACATGAAATAAGTAAATAATAGATATCATGTAGACTAGATATTGTAGACATACAGTAGGCTGACTAAACGACTATGCCTTGATATCATGCTAAACATTACAGTTTGATATACTTAATTATTAGCAGCCTGCACAGTTCAAAACGATACAGGCAACAATCAGTTTACTATATTAGAAATCAAGATTTCATAGTATCTGAGTGAATTGAAGTAGTATTCAAAAAAATTACCTTAAACTCCTATTGCTCGAAACCAACTCCTAATACTCAATGATTTACTCGTAGCTCACTCTGAATTCATATCGCTGGAATTAAGCTATCGACTTCATGAAACAAGTAGAGGTGCTTGAGGTCGACCCTGGTCTTCAACTTCATTATTTTGTTTATAGACTCCTTTATGGTAACTCCTCTACACTTAGCTGTAAAAGAAATATACAGAGGAGATATTAGCAATAATTAGAAGAAGCGAATGCAGGTACCGTGCTGGGCCAAAACACTATAAAAATATTTTTCAAAGCCTATAGCTAATAACCACACAAGATGAGAAAGTATAATTGAAACCTGAACGGTTATTGAACCATAGAAAATATTTTTTGATGGCTCCATAGTGCAAATAGATTTCTGAACATTTGGATGTCTAAAATAGATTTCTAAATGCTACATAGTATTGTGAGAGAAGGAATGAATCATCGATTAATTAACGCAGACAACTGTGAACATGTTGCTTATTTTAGAAGCATGCATTACATTTTCTGAATTTTCTAGTTGCCTAATTCATATTACCTTTGCAGGGTTTAGTAAAGCAAAAGCACAAAAAATATTGAATAACTGCTATAATTTTGTTCCCGACAATTAAGACCCGCCAGCATATTAAAAATGATAGGTAGCGTGTTTGGCATGCACAAGGCTGATAGATCTCGTCATCTCATTACACACACTATTACATCACGTTCAAAGCGTGTTTGGTGACAGACTGTCTGGATAGGTATAGCAAAAGGCTAATCTGCTAGAGACTTTGGGAAGCGACCCTGCCATCAGTCCATTTTATGTAATCTCTTCTTTGGTAATTTATAATCAATACGATCGGGAACATTATACCTATTCCCGATGACTGGAATTAAATCAGATTTCCAGATCAAACAGTGAAGTATTTGAACATACTACATTAAGTTACCCTATCTCAATAATAAAGATCTCATATCATAAAGCAAGGGTAAAATTCAATATTAGGCCATTTATGTGTCTAAATATACTACAACTATATATACACCTTTAATGGCTTCAAAGTAATCAGTATAATGTGTCTGAATATACATACTCATCTATTATACACATTTATCAACCAATGGATTTTTAGTTCAAAAACGAACGAAAAGGATATAAAACATATTTATACTGAAGGTAGACCGCTAACGCAGATCGCCCATACAACCACGTCAGAAAAATATCTAACAAATAAGGTATGACTATATCATCGATATAAATTGCCCATACAACTCATATCACTAATATACTTATAAATATCCCATATCCATATTATATAATCCATTGAAAATATTAAATTCGATCTGCTATTTAATTTAAAGCAGAAACCATGCTGCTGTGTGAGTTAAAGCAAGAAAATATGTTGCTTTGTAACTTAGCTACTGTATGATTTAGACATGAAAACATGCTACTGTATGACATAAACATGAAAACATGCTGGAGTGTATTATAATTTCCAAAGCAAGCATACACATTACTGTCCAATGTAACAATAACACGGACATTTCCAAAGCAAAGGATCGTGTCTCAAGTCATCAGTATTGCTGCCACACAACCAAAACAAATTACAAAGTGAACACCAGAACTTAATACACTCAGTCAGCTAAACTGAAACGCATATCATCATCACTCAGTAGGCTTCCAAACTATCTTTATTACCCTTTTATTACTTGCTAACAGAACCCAAAACAACTTCAAAGCCAACAGTCAAACTCCAAAACGTATATAGCAACGTATTATTGCCACTTAATTTTAGAAATCAGCTGGAGATAATAAAGTTTACTTACCTAACAATTGCAGAGATCCCAAAAGCACGAAAGTGCTGAAATGAACTTTACTGAGATCTCTTGGCTTTGCTCTTCTTTATTTTCTTCACTTGCTTCTAGATTTGAGGACAAAAATGGAAGCGTTCGAAGATGACAAAAACTTCGAAATAAGGGCTGACGAAAATCAGAAAAGAGAGAGGGGGAAGCAACCGTAGGCGATTTTGCAATTAGTCGAAGTCAATCGTTATTGCAACAGCGTTAGGAAGCAAGGGCAATTTATAGAGTGGAGTAGGCACCATTTGAGAGGAAATTAGGGTTTGAGATGAGAGAAAGGAGAAGAAGGTGAAGGAGAAAATGGGAGAGGAATTCAGTTGATTAAATCATTGGTTAAGGTCTAGGGTTTTTTTTCTTTTTCGAAAGTAAGCGAAATACTGGAAACGAATGGGAAAATAAGCGGCGGGAGAAAAAATTGGGATGGCGGGAATTAACAAAAGTGGACAACGGAAGGGATGCAAATTAATTTAGTAGCATCGGTTGACTTTAAAACCGATGCAACTACAACTATTTGCATCGACCTATTTGCATCGGTTGTTGGAGACAACTGATACAAATTTGATTTTTGATTACCCTATTGCTTTCTACGTACCAATTGCATCGGTTATTAAGACAGAACTGATGCAAATAGTTCTATTTGCATCAGTTTTTACTTCAACCGATTCAAATGAGGCGATGCAAATGGCCTGTTTTGTAGTAGTGATTCTATCTCGCCTTAGGGATTTATTACATGTATGCTTCCTATTATGGACTCATCTCCATAGACTATAGAGTACTCTGCTCCTCGGACTACTCCATTTGTTTTGAAAGATCTCCTTTATAAATTAACTAGCCTTGCCCCTAACAAACAAACTAGTAAACAACTATGTTAGTGCATGAACTAATCTCATCTCCTTTATATGAGGCGCAACCTGTTAGGTGTAAACCTGTCTTTCCCGTTGACCATGCATGACCGATGCGTACTCAACCTATGTGCAACTGCTACTCCTGATTTGGTATCAACAGACACTGAAATAGCGTCGAGCCTCTCACCATCATATTTAGATTTCCTAACGCAACCAAGGTAATACCCCCTAGTTTATTGAAGCAGACTCTACAGAGGGTATTCCTTCACCTATATGCAAGCATATATAACTTCATAGGTCCTACAGTTGGACATGTCTCATGTCAATATAATGTATACACAACAGTTGGTGGCCCCTTATTGTGGGCAGACTTCTATTGTATAACACCACTGACCTCGCATTCAAACCCATACCACCAACTGTGTCATTCTTATTTACTAAGTTACTTACTAACTTTTAATAATTCATGCCCATCATAAACACATACTTGAGGCTATGTGTGTGTGTCTATACATATACATACATACATAAATAAATATCTCTCTCTGTCTGTGTGTGTTTATATATATCTTCATTCATCCTTGTTTAATTATTGTGCTTCTACTGTTTACTATTAACAATATTTCTCTAATTCTTTATGTGTTTACATCTTAATCAGTTTAAGGTCAGTTACCGCTTTCTTCTTAAACGATTGTAATACCTTTTTGAATTTACTTCCCATTTTCCCCCACTATTTTACTTTCTGTTTCGTTCCTTTTTAACCTTTAATTCACTACCTTGCATTAGAAGACTATCCATACCCATTTTATTTTAAATTATGCCATTTTCTACTTTTCACTTCTTTTATTTCATTTTTGTCTTATTTATAATGCACATATTCTTAGACCATTTTATTATCCCATTTATACTCTTTAAATTAGTCCTTAGGGCTTTTTGCATTTTAAATGGAATTACATTTCTCTTAAATGGAAAGGTTAACACTGTAAATTTCTATATCCACCTAAAAGGGGAATTTTTGTTACGTTTGGAATTAGAAGGAATTATCTTTTTATATTTGTTGCAATAGACAGTACAAAAATGGTAAATATTCGTATTTTATACATCTCTTTCTTTTTGGGTGTATTCCTTTTTATTTCATCCGCTACACTTTTATTTATAAATCTGAAACTTGATAATCTATAGAAATTCACATTGCAACATGATATATTCCAATAAATTAAACCACTACTTAAATCCATGTAATTTACTATAATGACTCAATTTGTATTTTTATTTGTACAATTCACTTTAAATTCAGAAATTTGGAATCATAACATATTCTATAAATTTTAGGGACTAAATTTAGGGACTACTAATACCCAATATTTTCCAAATTTTTGTTCATGTAATATACAATTCAAGTTATCACTTACAAAATATGTCGGTAGGGTTTAGAATTTTATTTCACATGTACAAATGTTGCCTACAGTCTAATTTACATTCAGGCATACAAGAATTGATCTACAATGATATAAATCTAATATTATATAAAAATATATAATTTCCCACTCACCTTTTTAGCTTTCTAAATCTCCAGATCTAATCCCTGTTATTCCAGTTTGACTCCCTTTTCTCCCTATTTGGATATATACTCTGCAAGCTTACACAGATTTATCAAAGATCTAGACTAGAAAAGAGATTTGTATTTTATTTACAATTTAGATCCGGATTATAATTTACCTTGGCTTTGGCGATTTGATTTGACCCTATTCACTTTCTCAATCATCTTATATGATTCTCCTATGTTATATACATATAAACTATAACTATTTTTAAGAATTTACAATTAGGAGGAGAAAGAAAATGGTAAAGTTTTGGCATCGCTCCAAAAATATGAGTCTAGAAGTGAGGATTTAGGTTTGTATTTATAGGGATTCGTATCAACGCCACCGTTCGATTGAAGTGCATTGAATTCAGGACGTTTGGCCATTATATAATGTCGATTTTAACAGACACGGATCATCACCCTCCCCTACAATCGACTGCTACCAGTCGACCACTAAGGATCTTGGGTCAACCCGTGGCTTGTTTTAAGCATTAATTATTTATGTTGTTGATTTATTCTATTCCTTGTTTCATTTCTCCGATTTGTCCATTTTTTTGATCTGATATCACTTATTTCTCGCTTTATACATTTCCTGGGAATAGATTAACGTCAACGTTTCTGAACAACTAAGCTTTCATTAACATTTGTAATTAACATTTATTTAATTTTTATTACCATAATTATGTATATAATTATTTCAACTCCAAAACTTCAAACCTTAATATTTTTCCATTTGAACTCCAATAAGAAAACTTTATATATGAAAGTGATCAGAAAATCACCATGAATATAATGGTGCAAGTTTCATAACCAAATTCTAATGTTTATAAAGATTCTATTTTTGTGTTATTATTTATTAATTTATTTATTTTTAAATTAATTGTCATAAAAATTATGGGGTGTTACAGTTACAAATTGTAGTCTTTACATATGATTTTGAATCGGTAAGATAACTATTACAAAAGCTTATGTTTCTAGAGGATATATAATAGGATGATGATATATACTAACTCCTTCCCTTTCCCTTGAACATCGAAAATGTAGAAATGGTTCTCACTTGTTGAACCTACATTTTTTTATAAAATCATGGTTCACCTACATACTTAAGAACGTTCGAGCATCCACATAAAAAGAAGTGTTGATATCTCTAATTATTAGCGACTACAAAATTATTAATCAGATGTCCCTTTCTATACCAAATATTGAAAATTAAATCTTTAAATTGAAAGCGATAGTGACATCAATCAAATAATCTACTAAAGAGTCCAATTAAGAAGTGCATTCAATTCTAGTTATCTTTAAGTTTATTTAGCTCATTTATCAAAGTCTCCACTTTAGAACAAGGGTCAGTAATGTGCAGGATCACTAGTGTAGATTATTCTTTACCTTTTTCTTTTATATATCAAGAAGGGATACTCCGTGATACTCCTGAGGAAATCAAAGATTGTTTTCTCTTATATTTTGAAAATCTCCTAGGTAATATTAGTAACTTCCTCCCTGATCTAGGCATCCTTGACAACCTTAGTCTTCCAGCCCTATCTCCTGATGATAAGAATGCAATAGCAATGGAAATATCAAATTTTGAGATTAAGCAAGCTATTTTTGACATGAATAAGAACTCATGTGAAGGGCCATATGGGTTCAGTGTCTCCTTTTTCATTGCTTGTTGGGATTTTATTCAGAATGATGTGTACAACGCAATACATAACTTCTTCAATAAATGCAAAATGCTAAGTTCAATGAATGCCACCATGGTTGCATTAATTCCTAAAGTTAAACATGTAGATTCTATCACATCTTTCAGACCTATCTCATGTTGTAATATTGTTTATAAAGCTATTGCAAAGATTATTGCAACCAGGTTAAAGTCTGGTCTTCCAAACATTATTTCTCCAAACCAGGCGGCCTTCCTCCCTTCAAGGTCTATTTTGGACAATGTTCTTCTCTCTCATGAGCTCCTTAAAGGTTATGATAGATCTAGTGTTTCTTCTAGAGCCATGGTAAAGCTAAATATCATGAAAGCGTTCGAGACTTTACACTGAGATGTAGTTGTTAGAGTCATGGCACATATGAACTTCCTTATGCATTTTGTGGCTTGGATTTAGCCTGCATTTCCACTGCTAGATTTTCTTTGATTGTTAATGGTAACCCTATTGGACATTTTAAAAGTAAACAAGGTATTAGGCAAGGGGATCCAATGTCTTCTTACATTTTCATCATCATCATGGAAGTCTTGACTCAAATGCTAAATAGAAGTGTAGCTATGAGAAATATCATTCTTCACCTGAAATGTAAAGACCCACAAATAGTCAGTCTGATGTTTGCTGATGACCTTATTGTTTTTACTAAGCCTACTATGTCATCTATTACGAGTATCCTAGATGTGTTCAATGTTTTCTACAAGTCAACTGGCCTTAAAATAAATTTGTCCAAATCAGCTATGCTTATTGCTGTAGTCTCTCAGCAGCTCCGCACTGATATTCTAAATATTTCTTCACTGCAACATAGTCAAGACTCCATGATATATCTTGGAATACCCTTAGCCACAAGTAGGATCTCTAAATTGCAATGTATGCCCATGTATGAGCATATTATGGTTGCTTTTAACTCATGGATGAATAGGTTCTTATCCCAAGCTGGGAGATTAACATTGATCAAATTAGTGATTTTTTCAATGGTTGTGTATTGGTCTAGGACTTTCATATTGCCAATTAAACTTCTCAAAATGATTAGAAGCTCTATGATGTAATTTTTTTGGACTGGCAGTGTTTTTTCTACCAAACTATCCCCCCGTTCTTACAAGAAACTGGAGCTCCCGTTGCTAAAGGGAGGACTGGGAATCAAGAATCTATTATACTGGAATAAGGCTGCATTTAGTAGACATGTTGATGATTTTTTATGTAAAAAGGACAGCACCTGGGTCCAGTGGTCAATTAATTACAACCTGGCCAAGAGAAAATTCTGGGAGATGGAAATTCCTCAACACAGTAGCTGGACATGGCGCGGTATCCTCAAGCTAAGGCCTATTCTTTTACCTCATGTTCGTTATGAATTTGCCATGGGAGGGTCTGTTAGTTTCTGGGATGATCCTTGGATTAGGCATGGTTTAATTCTACGCAATGATCTAACCTATCAACAAATGTTGCAGACTGGTATTAGGACAAATGCAAAGGCATTTGAGTATATTCAAGATGGACATATCACTTTCCCTTATACTTCTAATTATGTTGTTAGGAAGATGTGGTTTAGTCTTCAGCGGTTAAAAATCTTGGTGATGCATAAAGACAGTGTACTTTGGTCTGAAGGGGAAGTGCAGTTCAAAATATCTTCTATTTATCATGCACTCATGTGCAATGTTGTTTTCCCTAATTTCAGTTGGAACAAGAGAATATGGATCAAGCATAGTAATAAGAGAGATAATCTTTTTCTATGGAAAGTTGTTAATAATGCCCTTCACACTAAAGCTAATTTAGCTGCTAAAGGGTTTGATGTTCATGTTGAGTGCAGTTTTTGTAACCATGTAGTTAAAGATAATTTTTGTATCATATTCAAATTGTTGAGGGTTAGCTCCTAAATTGTGTTTCCCCGTCAATTACTAAATTTCTTTACATCGGAAGAGATTTTCATTTTTAGTTTAGAAATTATGTTTTGGGAAGTTCTTAGGGTAGACTTTGAATGCATGTACTTGTCATACCATTTGTTTGATTCAACATTATCAATTGAGGATAATCCAAACATAAAATTGTTTGAAACTAGGCTTTTTATTAAACAATGCGAAAAGGATCTTAAGTCTATTTAAACACTAGAGAGGGTGAAGTGTTATTAACTACTTACTTATGAATTTAAAACTTTATCCACTCTAATTGCAAATAGAAACAAGTAATTAGAGAAAAAGTAAGTAATAAAGTAAAATGCGGTAAAGTAAATAACATGAGAGGCTTTTATACTTGTTCGGATTACCCAATCCTATATCTAGTCATGTAATGCACCATACAAAATTCATTATTACCGCTTGCTTTCTACGAGTGGCAAGAACACCTTTACAATCTTGATTTCATGGGCTATAAGATGCACCTTCTTGATTTACGGGCTATAGGAACACCCACTTGATTTCACAAGCTACAAGAACACCTTCTTCTCTTTAAAACAACAATAGAGTATAGCAAGTAGTAGTATCATCAATACAGATTCTGGCGGATTCGGTACAATGATCCTATAGACCTTCAGTAGCAATATATCTTCAAATTCTTTGAGGAATAGAATGAAATCAGAGAGAGAATGATATAAATTCAAGTACAAACTCTTTGATATTGTGTGGTTTGCAAATCATTGAAGAATTGAATCAAAATAGTATGGATTTGCAAAGAGAATGAAAGAATATGCAATGGGTTTCTCTCACAAATGTTTAGATATGAAAGAGTACGAGAAAGTAGCCAAAGATGTGTTAAAATTCGTCTTCTAGGGCCTTTATAGAGTGGTTGAAGAGACATGTCTTTTGGTAAAGAGGTGGCAGGAAATGTCTCTCCATTTGAAATTTGAAAATCTTTAAAATGGTATGTATATCGACATTTATGCAAAGGATATGTCGACATACAGTGTTACAAAAAGAAACAACAACACCAATAAGTGTTGCAGATTTTTAGATTTTAAAAGTACCTCATATTTGTGGATTTTTGTGATTTGGTTGAGGTCAATGGTTGATGATCTTCACGTATAATTGCCATGGGGTCTTTAACAAAGATTCTAAGATTCAATCAACAACTTATCATTTTAAATGCCAACGTCATAGTGTTTGCATTTCTTCTTCAGTTAGCTTTGTTATTCCAGTTGCTCTAATTAATCACTATATATAATTTATTTTCTTGAACTGAGTTCTTTTTTATCTATGTAAATGACTCCATAATATACCTTAAAGAGCTGCACAACTCAGAGATACATTAGTAGTAATATTTATATAGTTATTGTCATCAAAATCAATATCCGAGGTATTAATAATCTCCTTCTTTTGATGATGACAACAATACAAATATTTGAGAGATAAAATATTATATTATTATATTTGACTCCCGGTAACTCTATGCACTCCCCCTGTCATTTTACCTAGTATATTTATACATTCTCTCCCCCTTTGTCATCAACAAAAAGGGCAAAAAAGTATCACTTAAGCACAACTGGACAATATGTATAGAGTTTTGTTTGTGTATACATATATATAGAACTTATGATGGAAATCAAAATCAATACAAAGAATGAAACATATATTTAAAATAAGAGGAGTTTTGGAGTTACCGACTTGTTGATGCCTATAATATATCCTGTTGAATTATATCCAAGTTTCACTATTTCACCATTTTTGTTGGTGGCTATGGATTTCTTGTCATATGCTTTAAACATCCCGTATCCGGTATCCATTGTTCGGTACTTGAAAAATATAAAATATGCACACTAGTACCTATTTTATTCTGGGGTTCATGGGGTTATGTATTGGGAGGCCAAACCCATGAAGAGTTCGAATGCCCTTTCAAAATATAGTCATTATATAAATGAACTTTATTAATAAAATTACCAATACAATTTTCTCTCTCATTATTATCTAACCTTATAGGAACCCATAAATTAATGAACTTATTTGGGGTTCTAACTTTAGCATTTTGGGTTTTGGTTTGAACTTAGTACCCTTTAACAAATTTAATAATTTGATTACTTTTTTCTTAGGCTTAAGGGCGTGCCCAATTGCATGTTTATTGTTAGTGGGTTTAGATGCAGATAATTCATTTTCAAGATTAGCCTTCCCTTTGTTAAATTTATCAATATCAGTTTTCATTTTATCAAAGTCCTTATTACAGTTAAGAATAACATTGTCCAAAGTTTTTATTTTTTCATATAGATCGGTGATCTCTAACATCATTGAAAGATTTTCTGATATTAAGGATTCATTTTCACTTTTCCAATTTTCAAGTTTCCAATCATCATTAAGTCCATTAAGTCTTCCAATTTCATCTTCTAGACATTGTTTTTCTTTGGTTAACATTTTGTCAAACATTTTTAATCAATCTATCTTTACTAATCTAATCCTGTACTCTTTTCTAAGCATTTATATCCCTTATACATATCATTTAGAACATTAATAATTTCTTCATTAAAATTCCATACCTACTCATCCTTTGCCATGAACCACATGTTGGCATTTTCAGTTTCTGAATCACTATCGCTTGATGATGTATCTGAATCATTCCATGTTACATTGAAAGCATGTTTCCTCTTCTTACTGAAAGTGTTTGAAGAGGACTTTGATTTCTTCAGATTTGCACAGTCTCTTTTCAAATGACCGAGTTGAACACACTCGAAGCACTTAACAACATTTCCATTTCTAGAATTAAAATTGTTAGCTTTCCAAAGTTTGTTTATCTTCCTACATTTCAAGAATTTCTTAAAGTCATGAAATCGATTTCCTCATCATCATCATAATTATTTGGTTTGTGATTATCATTTGTAGTGTTGAGTGCTAGTGATTTCTTCTCATTTGCTCGATTCTCTTTTCTATCCTATAACTTTACTTCATAGGACATTAGATTACTAATTAAATCTTCTATTTTCATAGTACTAATATCATTGGCTTCTAGGATTGCCAGAGTCTTCTGATCCCATTCACTAGAAAGTGAATTTAAGATCTTTCTGACTTGGTCCTCTTCAGTGACATTCTTTCCGAATGATATTAATACAAGTAATATATCCTGAAATCTAGAATACATATTAGAGATGGATTCATTTTGTTTCATTCCAAATAGTTGAAATTGATTATTTAACTTGGATATCTTAGTTTGTTTTACTTCGTTAGTGCCCCCATGTGTGACTTGAAATGTTCCCCAAATTTCATATGCAGACTTACAAATGAAAACTCGATTAAATTCATTTTTACCTAAGGCACAAAATAAAATATTCATGGCTTTTGAATTAATAATTACACGTATCATTTGGTCTGGTGTCAAAGATGAGTACTCAGTATGGGGTTCAGTGTACTCACTCTGTGTAATATTCCAAATATATAAACCATTAGACTGTAAATAAATTTTCATCCAACAAGTCCATTAAGCATAATTACTACCATTAAATAATCAGGAATAGTAATAGATTGTCCCTTTACAAAAGTGTTACTAGTTTTATTAGCCATTTATACTTTTTAAGAATCAAATTACGAATTTTTTAAAACTAGTGCTCTGATAGAAACTAGGCTTTCTATTAAACAATGCAAAATGGATCTTAAGGCTGTTTAAACACTAAAGAGGGTGAAGTGTGTTTTGACTAATTACTTATGAATTTAAAACTTTGTCTTTAATTGCAAATAGAAACAAGTAATCAGAGAACAAGTAAGTAATAAAGTAAAATGCAGCAAAGTAAATAACATCAGGGATTTTTATACTAGTTCAGATTAACCAATCCTACTTCCAATCTTGTAGTGCAGTTTATAGAATTTCACCATAACCTCTTGCTTTCCACGGATGGCAAGAATACCTATAAAATCTTGATTTCACAGGCTATAAGATGCACCCTCTTGATTTACCGGTTACAAGTACACCCTCTTGATTTCACAAGCTACATGAACTCCTTCTATTTACAAAGCACGACAAGTAGTCATATCTTCAATATAAATTCTTGCAGATTCGGTACAATGATCTTATAGACCACCAATAGCAATATATCTTTGAATTCTTTAAGGAATTGGATGAAATCAGAGAGAGAATGATATGAATTCAGGTACAAGCTCTCTGATATTGTGTGGTTTGCAAATCCTTAAAATATTGGATTGAAATAGTATGGATTTACAAAGAGAATGGAAGAATATGCAATCGGATTCTCTCACAAATGTATAGACAGAAAAGTGTAAGTGAAAGAAGAGAAAGATGTATTAATAATTCATTTTCCAAGGCCTTTATATTGTGGTTGAAGAAACATGTCTTTTGGTGAAGAGGTGGCAAGAAATGTCTCTTCATTTGAAATTTTAAAATTTTAAAAACAGCCTGTATGTCGACGTACATGCAGAGGGTATGTCAACATATAGTGTTACCAAAAGGAATGACAACACCAATAAGTGTTGCAGATTTTCAGATTTCACAAGTACCTCATATTTGCAGATTTTCATGATTAGATTGAGGTCAATGGTCGATGATCTTCAAGTATAATTGCCATAGGGTCTTTAACAAAGATTCTAAGATTGAACCAACTACCCATCACTTAAAGTGCCTTTGTACTTACGGTATTTGCATTTCTTCTTTAATCAATTTTGTTCTTCGAGTTGCTCTAATTTATCTCCATATATAATTTTTTTCTTCCATTGAGTTCTTGTTTATCTCTATAAATGTCTCCATAATATACCTAAAAGAACTACACAACTCGGAGATATGTTAGTAGTACTATTTATATTGTTGTCTTCAAAATCAATATCTGAGGTATTAACAAAATTAAGAAGGACGATTCTCCATATTCAAAACTAGTCTAGATTGAATGTCACTGAGACGTTATGGAAGGTTAAAATTGTTGAGTGGTAAAGATTAATCGTTGTCCTAAATTAGAATATAAAATAAAAATTAAGGCTCACACTTGATAAGTAAATAAAAGTAAAAAAATGACACAAATAAAATTCTTTATTGATAATATGGGATTACAAGTAACACTATTACATTCAACTAAAATCAAACAAAAATACTTCTCAATTAATTCTTAAGCTTTGAAGGGCATCCTGAATTCTATGGCAAGATAAAAGAGAAATAGAAAATTAGCCATAAAAGGGACTTTGCACTAGGAGGAGTGTTAACAGAAGGAAGCTTTGATAATCCCATTCTCCGAAAGAATTAATTTTGCCACATTGCAATTTTACATAATTAGTTTGAGTCTCATGAAGAAATGGATCTTTTTAGTCTCCTATAAAACTAAAGTCCACACTGGTAAATCATGTGTATATATGATGAAGGTCGCGAAGAAAGCAGTGTTTTTCTAAGTGTTTGCACAAAAAATGGGCAAACACCTCAAAGTCGTATGATTTAGTAGATCTTATGTTGTTCTTAGTGATTTGGGTGATTTATGCAAATATATGAAAAGCAAGGGCTAAACTGTAAAAAGACACGCATATTTATAGTGGTTCAGCCAGAATGTGCCTACGTCCACTTTATATGTTATTTCTCTTCTCTTGTTTTGATTACAAGTACAAAGCTTTGATACAAGTAAAAGAAAGTTGTTTGAAAGTTCTCTCTGTGCTTGAGTTCTCAAACTTGTCCCCCATTGTTGTACCCCTGCCCCTCTATTTAAAGAGTGAGGCTGGGTGTAGGGGTCTTGGATGTATACAGCTGCGGATGGGCCCGGGCTGATACAATCTGGCCTGGCAAATCTTGGTTCGGCATCCCTTGGTTCGGCAATGCTTGGCAGTGGAGTCTGGACCGGCATTGCTTGGTAGTGGAGTCTGGACCGGCAATGCTTGGTAGTGGAGTCTGGACCGGCATTGCTTGGAAGTGGAGTCTGGACCGGCAATGCTTGGAAGTGGAGTCTGGACCGGCATTGCTTGGCAGTGGAGTCTGGACCGGCATTGTTTGGCAGTGGAGTCTGGACCGGCATTGTTTGGCAGTGGAGTCTGGACCGGCATTGCTTGGCAGTGGAGTCTGGACTGGCATTGCTTGGCAGTGGAGTCTGGACCGGCATTGTTTGGAAGTGGTAGGGAGTAGGCTGGTTCGGCATCGAGGAGATGAGTGGACCGGTGGGTGCTGGTTCGGTGTAGGAAATGTACCCAACAATTAGGATTGGTGGGTGCTGGTTCGGTGTAGGAAATGTTCCCAACAATTGTCCCCAAAAGTAGGGCATATTCCTGAATATGGCGTGCTTTGTTTTAGCGTGGTCCGGTTTCTGACGCCGAGCTATCCGGTTCGCTTATAAATAGGGACCACATGCCTTCGTTTCTCCATATCAGCCGACCCACACTTCCGTCTTTGCCGAATCAAATTTTCATCGTATTAGCCGAACCAGAATCTTATCCTTGCCGAACCAGGTGAGATCCTTTTCTGCCGAATATGCCTTTGTTTTGTACTACCGAATGGACTCGTGGTCATGGTTCACCGGACGAATCTCGTGCGTTTCAAGCACCGAATGGCACTTTTATACTTAAATTGCCGAATGGAAATGTGTGCTCGGACCACCGAATGCGGCTAAACTGTATTAGTGACGAATGTACTTAACTTCATCTTGGGTTACCGAATGAATTCGAGTGCCGAATGGGTCCCTTGTTGGATATGCCGAACAAGATAGGGGAGTTCGAATACCGAATGACCTTTCGACCTTGAACTACCGAATGCACTTCGATGACTTGAATTATGAGCGAAATTCTAGACTGCACACACTCGCTTGTTTACTTCCTTTATTCTAACGACGCACTTCTTTGTGTTTGCAGATAAATGTCTCGAAAAGCAGAAACTCGATCAGATAAAAAGAAGTCCCAGGGCGAAGTAGAATCTTCCGTAGTGCCCCCTGCTCAGCCAGGACAGGAACGTCACGGATCTACCCCGAGATCGTTAGTGGACGGGTACGGCCCTCAGGAGCTTCTGAACTCCCCGCTCGATTGCTTTCCCAGCTCCCTTAAGGAAGAGCAGCTTGATGTCATCTCCCGTTCTTTCGGAATTAATAGGGCGCGCATGCTGTTGGCAGGGAGAGAAGTTATGCCATATGACCCTCCCGAAGGGTACTTTTCCTACAGCAGATAGCACTGTATGTGTGGTGCCATCCCGCCTCTTAATGCTTGGGTACTCAGTTTTCTTACATATCTAAAGGTGGCCCCATTCCAGCTTCAACCCAACTCTTACACTATACTGGTGAGCCTCTTCGTCATCTTTCAGAGGAAGCATCGGCGTGCTCCTTCCAACCGGGAGATCCGGTACTTATATAATCTGAGGGGCTATAAGAAGGGGTCCCCATACATCAGCTTGGAGTCAGCTGTAACCTTCAAGCCGGTCATGGATCTGTATTCTAAGTACAGCATGTTCAAGAAGGAGTGGTACTTTGTCAGGGACGACTCTGTTTCTATTCGGCGTTTCACCTCCGGATGTAAGTCGATGCTTTAATTATAATTTCCATTCTGGTTGCGATGCTTCTTCTCATACGTTTTCATTTTTTTGCTAGCGACAGGTGGCTTTGCGGTTGTGGAGATTGATCGCCTGGTTCAGATGGCGGCTGAGATAGAAGCTATCCCTGGGAGAGATAGATCGGCTGCTTACCTGATCAGAAATGCGACCCTTCTGGAGTATAATTTGATCCTTCCACAGCAGTCAGTAGTCAAGCAGAGGGAAATGGCGGAGGAGAGGGCGGCTGCTCAAGCTAAGGGAGGTGTCACAGTTGAGAGTGGCAAGAGGAAACCTTTCTCAAAATCTCCAGTGGTCGGAGGTAAGAAGCTTAAGAAGTCGGATGGTTCTTCCCCCAGCACTTGTCCACTTACTCCGGGGAAGGAAGATGTGGAGGAGGAGAGAGGTGAGGGTGGAGATGACCGGGAAGGTGGTGACGGTGGCGATGGCATCGGGGCCTTGCTTCCTGGGCAAGCAAGCGAGATTCAGGAGTGGACGGATGATGCATTCCACCAAGCTTTCGAGGGGCTGGACGGAGAACCGACTTTGGTAGAGAAATCCGGGAAAGCTGACAAGGCCGGGACCGGTGCAAGCGAGTCTTCCCAGACTATTCCAGCTAAGGTAGCTCCGACGACTCAAGGTGAACTTTTGACTCCTGCAGGCTCCTTTTGTGATAGGGACTTAGGAATATTTTATGATCTGCTCCCGTCCTGGAATGAAATCCAGGACTCATTGCAGCATCCTACTCCTCCCCAGGGTTTGTATAACAGATGTGTTTCCTTTCTTCTTTTAACTTTTAATTTACCGCATTTCTCGAATTATGGATCAATGTAAGCTTGTGACACTTGTTCTTCATATCAGGAGCAGGTAAAACGGCCAAGGCCTCGGATCTTCGGCACAGGCTTGAACAATACAAGCTCTCCAAAGCTTCCTCCAAGCCGAAGCCTTCGACCCACCGTTCCGGGGATGTAGTCGGCTACCGTCCTCTTCTCGGGGTTATTGAAGAGGGTATTCAAAAGAGAAAGAGGAGTCATCCCTTATCCGAACCTTCACTTGGTCCTCAGCCCCCAAATCAGCCTCTTTACGATATCACGGAGGAGGATACTGAGTTCGCACTCTCTCCGCACCCGTCTGAAAATCCTACCGTTACTCAGATTGATCGTCCTGGCTTGGCTCGTAATCCATTTGCGGGTCATCCTGATCTGGATCCAAGTTCCCATGATATTACCTTCGACGAGGTTACCGGTGAGCACCTTCTTCCCCGCAATCCCATGGTATGGGTGCTTGATGAGGCTAAGTCCTTAGATCTCGATTTACTTACCACTCGGGTAGTTACCATAGGAGACGAGGCCAAGGCTAATATTGATCGGGTGGCGGAGGAGACTAGGAAGCTGATGGGGCATCATGCCCGGCTGGTTAAGGCTAGAGAGGAGATTGGGAGTGCCAACATCCAACTACGATTGATGGTTTCGGACCAGGCCAAACAACTTGCTGATCAGGCCATTTAGATTTCGCAGCATGAGGCTGCCTCCGGGCGGTTGAGGAAGACTATGGAGGAGGCTAGTAAGGCGGAATTGCGGAAGATGGAGGCTGCCTGCAAGGAGCAGATAAATATGGCCATCTCGACAGTGGACGAGGTTCGGAGGGCGGATCTTGAGCAGGTAGAGGAGCTGTCGGGGAAGCTTGAAGCCGTAGAGCTTGCTCAGGTCAGGCTAAAGAAGGAGATGGAGGCGATGAGGAGGTCCCTTCAGGCTGACTGCTCGCGATACCGATTGGAGAGGGATGCTGCCATTGCAAGGCTATCGGTTTCTGAGGCTCGTATGAGGGAGTTTGAGGAAAATGAGGGGATGATGGATGATATGCTGCAGGATATGTACTTTCGCATTTGGAAACAAGGCAACTTATCTTGGATGGACGACTACCCCCGGGTTATGGCTAGGATTTACCTCAGGGCTTTAGAGGAGGCCAAGGCTGAGGCGAATAAGGAGGGTGGAGCAGCCTTTAGGATGGATGCGGTTACCGCTCAGTTCACCAAGGAGGAGAAGATGGCGGTGAAGGAGGGGATGCGGTTGTTTGCGGTTGAAGAGGCAGGTGTGGAAGTAGGGGATGACGACCAAGACGATCAAGGGGAAGTTGCTGGTAACCCCTTCTTCATTAGTTTCTTCTTTCGTTAACTCTGTCGCTCATCACTAATGATTTCTCTTCTTGCCTGATCAGGCGGTCAACACCAACAAGACAGGGGTAAAGATCCAATGCAGCCAGCTCCCTGATTCGACCAGGATGTTTCTTTTGGCTGACTCGATACTGTTATACATGTTGGTTTTGAAATAGTAACATGGCTTTCAAGTTATAATGGTGCTACTTGTAATAAGGGATTTGATTTTTGGCATGTAATTCTTAACTTATGATAATTTCGTTACATATGGATGTTTTTTGTAGTCTTAATGTGCTGGATAAGAAATATAGCTATGCATGTACTTGTGATTCAGTGGTATTTGATGCTAAGTTCCTTTTTAAAGTATAATTTCATATCTTGTAATATTAACGTGATGTGCGAATAAACTATAGCTATGTTTTTAGGCACACAAAAATAAAATACCGTCCCTCCTGCTTTAGTTGTAGAAGGCGGCTTTAGCGTGACCGAGTATGAAAATGCGGTCGAGTGCCCGACCATCCGGTCTCATTTGCGAATGCCTCCTATTTTGTGACCTGTGCTTTAGGGATCGTTATAGAGGATAAGAGGAAAGTTTTAAAAATAGAATGGAAATATAGGTAATAGTAAAAACTTCTAATCACGGAAGGCCGTCGATGTGCTTAAGTTCGTGGCAAACGGGTTTTGTAGTCACTTTCCCTAGCTGTGGGTCTTGGAGACATTTGTCACCCATCTTACGCCTCCGTGGGGAGTTAATTCTTTTTTACCTCAGCTGTACTTAAGGCACATCGGAGCCGAGATCGCGCACAGTAACTACCCGAGCCATTATGGCCCATAATCGTGGGTATTATTCGATTTACCGTGGCCGGCTAGCGTAGGTGCCGATCGTCAACCGTGAACTGCCCCTGGCTGGCCACACCTTACGTTGGGGCTTATAGTCGGTTCACGGTTGCTGGCGAGCCGAACGCCGTAATGAGCTGCCTCGGCTATAGTCGGCCTTCTCGGTGGCTTATAATCGGCTCATTACAGTTGGCTTTAAGGGCCGTCGCGATCAATGAGTTAACCCGCATCAGAGGGGTGCTGGAGCAAAAGTGTCTCATTGGCGAGGGCATAGATTCGCATAGTACCTGTCAGGTCTTGTCCAGGTGAAGTTGCGCTGTGGAGTGCTTTGAATTGAAACGCTGTATGCACAGGATTTTGTTCAACATAAAAGGATAAAGTTAACAAGCAGCCAAGATATAAAGGAACAACTTAAAAAAGAGACAAGGTTTTTTAAAGTGGTTCGGCACGAAAATGCCTACGTCCACTGATTCTCTTTGTTAATTCACTTCATATGGGCAATACAAGTTAAGAAAAGTATCGACGGAGGTGTTGGATGTTCCATGCCCTCTAGAACACCTCTCCGTCCACTGTTGACAAAATATAGGCTCCGTTGTGGAGATCTTTATGAATTACATATGGTCCATCCCAGATTGGGTCTAGCACTCCGAGGCGAGGGAAGATTCGCTTGAGGACAAGATCCCCTTCTTGTATGGTACGATGCTTGACTTTGGAGTTGTATTGTGCCGCCACTTTCTGTTTGTGGGCTGCTGCTTTAAGGATTGCATCATTTCTTCTCTCCTCAACTAGATCCAAAGACATGTGAAGGAGTTCTTCGTTCTCTTCTGGGTTATAGTGGATCCTACGGTGGGAAGGCACAATGGTTTCAACTGGGAGCATAGCCTCCGATCCGTATGCCAAAGAGAAAGGAGTGTGCCCCGTTGATGTTCTGAAAGATGTGCGATAGGCCCATAGTGCCGTAGGAAGTTCATCCACCCAAGCGCACTTTGACTTTTCGAGCTTCTTTTTTATTAGAGTTTTCAGAATTTTGTTGACGGCTTCGACTTGTCCGTTTGCCTGGGGATACGCTACGGATGAGAAGCTTTTGTGAATTCCGTGCTCTTGGCACCAGTTGGCGAATTCCTCGCTGTCAAACTGAAGTCCATTGTCTGATATGATTTTGAGTGGGACTCCATACCTGCACAGAACATTTTTGATCAAGAAGTTAATAACTTTTGCTGAAGATACTTTATTCAGAGGTTCCGCTTCCACCCATTTGGTGAAATAGTCGACTGCCACTATAGCATATTTGGCCCCGCCTCGGCCCATTGGTAGCTCGCCGATTAAGTCAATTCCCCATATTGCGAAGGGCCAAGGGCTGGTCATTTGAGTAATCTCAGTTGTTGGTAGCCGTGGAATCTTAGCAAACTTCTGGCATCTGTCACACTTTTTGACGAAATCTAAGGCGTCCTTGCTTAAGGTGGGCCAGAAATATCCATATCGGAGTATCTTTTTTGCTAATGTTTGCCCTCTGGTGTGATCTCCGCAGCTTCCCTGATGGATGTTGGATAAGATTTCCTTGGCTTCCCCCCCAGCGACACACCTTAATAACGGGTTAGAGAATCCGCGCCGATAGAGGATGTCTTCTTGTATTATGTAGCGGGATGCTTTCCTCAAGATTTTCTTGACTTCGTTACACCCGTTGGGTAGTGTGCCACTTTGTAGGTAGTCTCGGATGGGAGTCATCCAAGTTGCTTCGTCGGCTGTAGCTATCAGATTCACTTGCTCAAAACTTGGGGTCAGTTGCTTTGAGATGGTTACTGCCCCGAAGATGGCGATGTCTCTCATACTTGCTTGCTTTGCCAATTCGTCGGCCTCTTGGTTCTCTTCCCGAGGGACGTGTTTGATTAAGTAGTGGTCCAATCGGCTGAGAAGTAACTTGGTCTTCTTTAAATATGCTATGAGTCGTTCTTCTCGAGCTTGGAATTCTCTTAGTATTTGATTAACAATAAGTTGAGAATCGCTGTGAAGACACAAAGAATTGGCTCCGACTTCTATGGCAAGTTCTAGTCCGGCTATTACTGCTTCATATTCTACATCGTTGTTGGTAGCAGCGAACTCCAACCTTATAGCATAGTGCAGTTTGTTTCCCCTGGGAGTGATTATTAGCACACCTGCCCCCGAGCCTTGTTCGTTCGATGCACCATCCACAAAGAGATTCCACTTGATATCTTCTGCTATTTCCAATTGCTCCTTATCTTCGTTGGTAGTGAATTCTGCAATGAAATCAGCCATAGCTTGTCCCTTGATGGCGGTGCGAGGGTGATAGGTGATATCATACTGACTTAGTTCAATGCACCATTTAAGTAGTCGCCCAGAAGTGTCGGGACGATGGAGTACCTGCCTCAGTGGTTGATCGGTCAGAACTTTGATGGAATGGGACTGGAAGTAGTGACGCAGTTTCCGTGATGTGATTAGTTAATAGTATGTTAGCTTCTCAATTTTAGGATATCTGACTTCTGCCCCCGTATACCTCTTGCTGACGAAGTAAACTGGCCACTGCGTGCGGTTGTCTTCCCTTACCAAGGCAGCGCTTAGGGCGTGAGATGACACAGCAAGGTATAGGTATAATTCTTCGCCTTCGCTTAGAGTCGAGAGTACCGGTGGTTTCTGGAGGTGTTCGATTAAGTTAAGGAAAGCGGTTAAGCATTCGTCAGTCCATTCGAACTTTCCTTTGTCTTTCTTTAGAGCTTCGAAAAAGGGGACGCACTTGTCCGTCGCCTTGGAGATGAATCAGCTTAGGGCGGCCACTTTTCCATTTAGGCTTTGCATTTCCTTTCGAGTGGAAGGTATCTTGATATCCCTTAGCGCTCGGACTTGTTCAGGGTTTGCTTCAATCCCTCTGGCATGGACGATGAATCCTAAGAACTTTCCTGATGACACCCCGTAGGAGCATTTTAGAGGATTCAACTTCAGTCCATACCGGCGGAGTACTTGAAACATCTTGCCTAGGTGGCTTACGTGATCTTTGGCTTTCCTTGACTTTACCAGCATGTCATCCACGTATACTTCCATAGTTTGCTCTATTAGCCCCGCAAACATCTTGTTGACGAGGCGTTGGTAGGTGGCTCCTGCATTTTTAAGTCCGAAGGGCATTACCTTATAGCAGTATAAACCCCGGTCGGTGATGAAACTAGTGTGGTCTTGGTCGGGAGCATGCATAGGAATTTGGTTATACCCTGAGTATGTGTCCATAAAAGATAAGAGCTCGTGCCCGGCTGTGCTGTCTACAAGCTGGTCGATTCGGGGAAGTGGGAAGCAATCCTTTAGGCAGGCGTCGTTTAGGTTGGAAAAGTCAATGCATGTTCGCCACTTCTCATTAGCCTTCTTTACCAGTACTGGGTTAGCGATCCATTCCGGGTAGATGGCTTCTCGTATGAAGTCATTGGCGAGCAGATTCTTTACTTCTTCGTCGAGGGCTGCTGACCGCTCAGCCCCCATACTTCTCTTTTTTTGTTTTACGGGCGCCTTGGTAGGATCAATGTTTAATATGTGGCATGCTATGTCCGGGGAGATTCCGGTCATGTCAGCGTGTGACCATGCGAATACATCCAAGTTGTGGCGGAGAAAATCGATGAGTTGTTCCTTCAACTCTGCTTTTAGTTGGGACCCGATTTTCAATAGTCTACTTGAGTCGTGCTTGTCTACAGATATAAACTCCATAGCTTCTGCAGGCTCGGCGGTGGCCTCCTCCTATTTGTCCCTAGGGTCTAATTCATTGAAAGGGTCGCTGGTATATCGAAGAGGAGGGGCTTTCTTTAGTTGCTATGCTTCTAGACTTTTTGTGCAAAGGGCAATCTCTACACCCTTCCCTTTATCCTTCCTGTGGTTGTTGCGAAGTTCAGTCACATAGCAGTCTCGAGCCACGTCCTGGTCTCCTTCTACTTCCCCTATTCCATTGTCCGTTGGAAACTTCATCTTTAGGCACCATGGGGCTAGGACAATTTGGAAGTCAGACAAGGCTGGTCTTCCTAAGAAGGCGTTGTAGGCCGAATGGTTTTCTATTAGCACAAACGTCTGCTTCCGTACAACAGAGCGGGGATGGCTTCCAATCTCAACAAAGAGGTCCAGTTGCTCGAGGGGCATCTTTGCATCCCCAGTGAAACCGTGTAGTGGTTTATCGCAGGGAGATACATCCTTCATTGATAGCTTCATTTTGTCCAATGCATGCTTGAACATGATGTTTACTGAGCTTCCAGTGTCTACTAGGATTCGGTAAACTTCAGCGGAACCGAGCCGGGCAGAGATAACCATGGGATCCATGTGAGGGTATTGCCTTCCTTCTAGGTCACGTTTACCGAATGTGATGTCATCACTTTCTTTCCGTTTCGGGTGGCGTTCTTCTATAACCATATTGACATAGTCTTTACTGTCTCTAAGCGACTTTCCGTATCTTTCCACCTCTTTCCAGCTTTTGTCTGCGATGTGCGGTCCTCCTGAGATGGTATGGACCACTATCTTCTCTTGACTAGAGCCTCTAGCGTTGCGGTTTCCTCTGCCGGTCTCCGGTGAGGGTAGCCTTGGGTTTTCGTTGGCAGGAGCTGGAGTCCTGTCCTGACTTTTTACATAGCGTTCCAGTTTCTTCCTTCTGATGTGTTCCTCAATCAGATCCCGAAGATGATGGCATTCATTGGTATCATGCCCGTGAGATTTGTGGTAGCGGCAGAACTTTCCAGACTTCTGTGCGTTATCTGATTCCTTCTTGTATGGTGGGCGTTTGTATCTAACTTTGCCTTGGGTGGCAAGGAAGATATTTTCGACGGTCTCGTTCAAAGGAGTGTAAGTGTCGAATCTCGGTCCGGGCCGATATAGATGCTTTTCTCCCTTCTTGCCCCCAGCATTGTCTCTGGAATCAGTTCTTCGAACGTCCCTTGCTACAGCAGGGGCGTTGCTGTGAGTTGCCTTATTCTGCTGTCCTGACTGCCCCTCAACGGCAGCATCCTCAAGCCTCATATATTTCCCGGCTTCATGGAAGAAATCGGGTAAAGTAGCTGGTTTTTCTTTCGTCAACCTTCTAGCAAATTTAGTGTCCGGATGCACACCACTACAGAGGGCCATTAGGATAAGCTTCTCATCGGCATCTTGGACCGCGGCTGTTGCGACATTGAATCAGGTTAGGTATTGTTGCAGCTTCTCTCCAGGTTTCTGTTTGACGCTGGATAAGGAATAAGCGTCCTTAGGTTGTTCCACATGGATGCGGAACTGACTGATAAACTTTTCTTTCAACATTTCCCACGAGCTGATGGATCCCTGGGGTAGATGACAGAACCAAGAGGTAGCGAGATCTGCTAAGAAGAGCGGAAAGCATTTGCACAGTACTCCCTCTGTCGCTCCACTCATGAGCATATGTTGTGTGTACCTCTGTAAGTGTACAACGGGGTCGGAGGTTCCTTTGTAAGGTTCCATTGTTGGCATCTTCCATTCTCGGGGAGTGATAGCAATTTCGATATTGCAGGCGAAAGGGCTGGTTACCCTAGCGCCTATCCCTCGATCTCTTTGCTCTTGTTGGACGCACTCTCTGAATAAGCGTGCCATCCTTTCATCAGAATTTGGAGCAGATAGAAATGAATTTGGTTCTGTTCTGTGGGATTGCTTCCGTCCAGATGACCTGTAGGGATGGTATCGTCTATCATTCCTCATATTTTCCATTGGCTGCCTTTGATCTTCTGGGAGCATGCTAGGGTCAGCTACAGTTGGCCCTTGCCTTGATCTTCCCCTGCTGGGTTCTGATCTAAGCACTTCCTTGGGTCCAACTTCGGGCTGGACTCTAGCTCGGCCCCGTTCACTGGCGTTTCCGTGGTTAGGCAGTATGACAGGCTCAGCTACAGTTGACCTTCGTCCGGTACCTCCCCTGTTGGGTTCGGTACCAAATGTTTCCTCAGGCCTAACTTCGGGCTGTGCTCGATCGCGGCTCCTACCATGGCTACTTCTGCCGTTAGCTCCTTCGAAGAGGGAAGACCTTTGTTGTCTCTGAGATCCTCCAGACTGGGACTCGCCCCATGATTCAGTGTTGCGGTTGGACTCTTCAGCATCCCTTAAGCGTGACATGAGATGGTCCACCAAGGCTTCCTGCTGGGACGTGAAGCGGTTAGTTACTTCAACCACAACCCTGTCTAAATCTTCCCTAGTAATTGCTGCGGGCTGTTCTGTGGCAGGAGTGGTCGGATTAGCCTGTCCTTTATTTGGTACTACTGCTGGAGGAGGACGATTTACTTGATTCGTGACAGCTGGATCTGGAAGACTACTGGATGCGATGTTTTTTCCTTTGTTAACATCTTTTCTCTATTTGGGAGGCATGTTTTCCAAGTGGCGAACGATGCTGTTAGGAAAACTGTTAAGTGGATGAAGCTGAAGCTTCAAGCTTCTAGTTCTCAGTGAAAGCACCAAAAATGTTTGCACAAAAAATGGACAAACACCTCAAAGTTGTATGATTTAGTAGATCTTATGTTGTTCTTAGTGATTTGGGTGATTTTGTAACGCCCCACCTCTATACCCACGCTAACCAAGAACACTACGATGTAGTGCTGTCAATTAGCACGGAGAATAAGGCTGTAGAGGAGCGACCATCCATGTAACTTCTTTGCGCGAGCACCGATATGTCAGATAGAATATAATGCATATCTTTTAAAGAGGAAATCCAACATACCGATACAAACACAAAGCTATCACACGGTGGCGATATATAATCTTCGGAAACAAATATAGAAATAAACATAACACAAATCAGTCACAGACAATTCATATCACAAAGGCGGAGTAAGATATGAATATTACACCTAAAAGTGTACATCAGAGTAGTGGTCAAATAAGATCCACAATAACACAAAAGAATAGATACAAGTGCAAGACAATAGAATACGTATACATCAAGGAGTCTCATCACAAATTCATACAACAAAAACCTACTAAACTAGAGTAGTTAGCCAAAAGTCAGAAGATGGCTCCAGATAAGAAGTCATGATGAAGCACCTGTAAAAACTCAGTCTGACCCGAGTATTATTTAAGAAGAAAATAATAAACGGATCAGTCTAGCTATAATTATCAGATAAAATGAGATAGAATATGAGATATGATAATAGAACGTATGATAACAAAAAGGTGTCATACTATGAAAAGTATACATTAGAAATCCCACAAAAGTCATACAATATCTCAATAATCTCAAAACAGAGAAAAGAATGTCATATTCTTAATTTAATTCACCAAGCCACAATAAAATGACATACTCATCAATGTCAATGGTAAAAGCTGGTGAAACATAAATTTCCAGAAATCAATAATTAGAAATCCAGAAATCACAAGAAAAGGATGGCCAATCCCAAACAGGAGCATGAATGCCGGTACATTGACGCAGTGCAAACGGTACGTCCAATGAACCAGAAAGCCAAGACATCGATGTAGTACAAACGGTACATCAGATGAATCAAACATTGACGCAGTGCAAACGGTACGTCCAATGAATCGGAAAGACAGAGACATCGATGTAGTACAAACGGTACATCAGATGAATCGAACATTGACGCAGTGCAAACGGTACGTCCAATGAATTGAACAATGACGCAGTGCAAACGGTACGTCCAATGAATCAGAAAGACAATACAATTCAGAACATTGACGTAGTGCAAACGGTACGTCCAATGAATCAGAAAGCCAAGACATCGATGTAGTACAAACGGTACATCAGATGAATCAAACATTGAGGCAGTGCAAACGGTACGTCCAATGAATCAGAAAGACAGAGACATCGATGTAGTACAAACGGTACATCAGATGAATCGAAACACATTAAAAGTACTTGGGTTGCCAGCCCACAAAGAAATGAGACGAAGCTCAATAAAATGAAGTACAGTCCTTCATATGGACAAAGAGACATCGCACAATTGCTAGTCTAAATCATAAAATGATCATCATGATCAGCGAGAAGTGTCAATCACACCAAGCTAGTAAATATATGAGTTTAGCTTCATGTCCCATAACCACTTGCTTAACTTAAATATTTACGAACAAGCTGTAAATCTTCACTAGGAAATTGTCACGAAAAGGGTTCAATCGAACAAGTCCAAGAGCTAACCGACGAAGTGAACGCAAGCGTTTCATACCACTTGTTTTACTAAGTCGTTTAAGTCGATTTCTCATTCGAGTGAAGTAAAGGCTTGTATATACTAGTAGATTGAAAATCGGTTTGAGAAAACGAACTTTAGATATTTAAAATAGTGTTGAAATCGCTTTGATGAAAGAGTTTTGATATTTACTATTAGTATTGAAACCTTCATATATCTTTAAAGTGACAAGTCATAAAACGATTGTAGAACAAATCAATTCACGTTCGAAGACGTGAGTAAAGTCCAAAGAAGTCAGTCCCAAAACCATCAAAGTAGAAATTCTGACAAATGTTTTTCAGATGAGATTGCCTACGCAGAGTAATACGGGGTTCGACCTAAGGGAAGACTTAGAGAAGGCAGGCTAGTCAAGCGTCCTAAGGAAAAGTAGGTCATACGACCTAAGGGAAGACTGCCGTGCAACCTAGCTGAAGAACAGGTAAAATGACCAAGTACTAACTCGCGAACGACTTACGACTTAAGGGATAAGGTCATACGACCTAAGTGGAGAATGCCACGCGACTTAGCAGAAGAACAGGTCGAACGACCTAAGGGAAAAACAGGTCAAACGACCAAGTACTATCTCGCGAACGACTTACGACTTAAGCCTCTATTCGAGCTACGAGCTAAGGCTGGAACGACCTAGTGGAGTTAGGTCGGGGACGACCTACGACTTAAGGTCATACGACTTAACGGTTTAAAAGCCAACGACCTAGGACTTAAGAGCCATACGAGCTACGACTTAAGCTCAAATACGAGCTACGACTTATCACTTAACTCGCGAACGACCTAGCGAAGGCAGAACACCCAAAACGACTTAACACTTTAACTCGAGAACGACTCAGGCCTTTAACTCGTGAACGACTCAAGCCAGGCGAACAGAAATACACGCGCGCGACTTAAGCCCTTAACTCGTGAACGACTCAAACCAGGCGAACAGAAATACACGCGCGCGACTTAAGCCCTTAACTCGTGAACGACTCACGACTTAGACTTAACTCGTGGACGACTCAGCGAAGGCCAGAAACGACTTAAGGCCAGAAAAATCACCAAAACGCTGAAAATTGAAGTTTTTCGCCAATCCAATTCAAACCAAATGCAAATGTTGATGCAAATGCAATAGGGGATCATTCCCAACAGTCCAATGACAATTTAAGCAAGATGTGAGACTAAAAATCTCACCTTTTCACGGAATTTGATGAAGATGAAGCTCGGGGGCAAAGCAAAGATCAACCACAAGCTTGAATCAATGTCTTCACTTTGAATTTGGAGTTAGATGTTGAATTTGCTAAAGAATTTGAGCTTGGAATTTTAATTTCCTACTCCCTCCACCATTGTTGCTAAAGCTTCAAAGTTGAAGAAGTGATGAAGAGAAGGAAGGGGTTGGGCTGAGGTAGAAGAGGTGCAGCCCAAACCAAAAGCTCAACACAAAAAGTGACGAAAATTTCACAATCTCCAAACATATCGAAGTTTACACTCAAAAAGATCGCAAACGTCATTTTGAACTCAATGGGGGTGGTCTCGAGTCCTAATTTGACCGTATGCAAAAAGTAGCTTTTCGGTCTAACATCTGACTAACAATAAAATATTTAAGTATAAAATCGATAAATATGCGGGTTGTTACAGATTTATGCAAATATATGAAAAGCAGGGGCTAAACTGTAAAAAGACACGCAGATTTATAGTGGTTCAGCCAGAATGTGCCTACGTCCACTTTATATGTTATTTCTCTTCTCTTGTTTTGATTACAAGTACAAAGCTTTGATACAAGTAAAAGAAAGTTGTTTGAAAGTTCTCTCCGTGCTTGAGCTCTCAAACTTGTCCCCCATTGCTGTACCCCTGCCCCTCTATTTATAGAGTGAGGCTGGGGGTATGGGTCTTGAATGTATACAGCTGCGGATGGACCCGGGCTGATACAATCTGGCCTGACAAATCTTGGTTCGGCATCCCTTGGTTCGGCAATGCTTGGCAGTGGAGTCTGGACCGACATTGCTTGGAAGTGGAGTCTGGACCGGCATTGCTTGGCAGTGGAGTCTGGACCGGCAATGCTTGGAAGTGGAGTCTTGACCGGCATTGCTTGGCAGTGGAGTCTGGACCGGCAATGCTTGGAAGTGGAGTCTGGACTGGCATTTCTTGGCAGTGGAGTCTGGACCGGCATTGTTTGGCAGTGGAGTCTGGACCGGCATTGCTTGGCAGTGGAGTCTGGACCGGCATTGCTTGGCAGTGGAGTCTGGACCGGCATTGTTTGGAAGTGGTAGGGAGTAGGCTGGTTCGGCATCGAGGAGATGAGTGGACCGGTGGGTGCTGGTTCGGTGTAGGAAATGTACCCAACAATTGGGACCGGTGGGTGCTGGTTCGGTGTAGGAAATGTACCCAACACTAAGCGAAACTTTTAAATCAAAGGAAGAACTTTTCGCAAAAGTTCCATTTAACTTAACTAATTTACTTAAAATACCTTTTGAAATAGGGGAGGGAGTGTAAATAGGTAAAAACTCATGAACTTGCATACCAAGGATAAATTGAAACTGAAAGTTCAATCATAATGTGCAAAAGAGTAACCACATATATATTAATGAACACGTCAATCTCCATTACCACTAAATAACGAGAATTACAAGGGTTCAAAAAGAATAGATCCCTTATAGTATTCAAAAATAACTCTATCTTTATTATATTTACTTTGGTAGGAGAAGAAAATCAATAGTTGTAGGAGTACTATTAACTTTAGGCAATTTTTAGCATTTCCCAAAATGAGGGTCTGAATCGGAGTCATTATTATATCACTTATGAAGTCGTCTAATTAAACCCTCATAATCATCGGCTAGGAAGAAAATATTGCTTATGGAGAATCTGACATAAACTAGTAAAGAAAATTCATAAGTTCATCTTTATCTTCTACAAGCATCCCAAAGAAGGCAGTGAATTATCCATTCTTCTTCCAAAAGTTCGACCGATGAAAACGAGACTTTCGGAAGAGAGGTATGAATTGTTTGTTCTTAAAATATTTTAAATGTTTAGGACGTTTTAAGAGTTCTATATAATTTTCACTGGACTTTTTTAAATCTTTAGAAAGTTTTCCCCCTCAAGGTTAAGTCTTAAAATTTCACTTCTACTCTTATCAAATAAAATATCAAAGTAATTTATGTTTCTTTATCTACTCTTTTAATAAGAATAGAGTTTTGATATCCAATAAGGATAGCGAAATGAAAAAAGAAAGTGACATAATCGCCAAATTACATGAGGTAGATTCATAAAAGATTTCAACCTTAGGGAAAGGGCTCTCCAAACATGAGAAGATGATAAGCCACGATTACCCAATATGTAGGACTACTTCATTCACTACTGCCGGAGGAACTTCTCCACCATTTCCTTTGACGGTCTGAGTACTATCATTCTTCCTAGCATTTGTTCCTCTTATGATAACTCTTCCATTTCTTAAGAAAATTTTCTTCATAAATGGAAGAATGATTGTAATTTAGCAATAAAATATCTCTACTATGCTCATCTATATCTACATGGCTAGCAAACTTCAAATAGGTCGTATTGTAGCATATATCCACCATAGGGTGTTTATCGTCTACTATCTAATATTACTTAACTCTATTTAACTTAAGTGTTCTTTAACCTATGTTCTAATACTAACTGTATCCCTCATTCTGAAACCCAACGACGGAACTCTAGCATGCCGCGATCATCTTAGAATTATCTTTCGGCGATAGAGATGAAATCAATTATATTAAACAGTCGTACGTAAATAGAGCATATACAACTAACATAAAACACACCATTACAAATAAAGTTTAACAATTTAAATTCCAAAGTCGTACCTGTGCAGGGGTCAAAAATATAACACAACATAGTCAAAGTGTCATGCCCAACATGTAAAGATACTGACACGATCAATTAATACAATGACAATAAAAGCATATATATAACACTTTAACCTCTTACTTCATCTTCAGCTTGCAATATAGTTCATACCAAAAGCATCCTGTCTAAACCTAGAAACTCAACTTACTCGAATGGTTACTTGTGAGTTTGTAGGGAATTAAGAGTAAAAACACTTCAGATATGAAGTTTGCTATTAGTAAAATATTACCATAAACAAAGAAGATAGTAAGGCCGTTCTACTAATATGTGAGACGGGTTTTCCCCTTTTACTATAACAAAGAAATAAACTATCTTATGTACTATTAACCTAAGTTGGTTCATTTCGTAAAAATATAACAGTACCATAACATAACTAAAATACCCTAACCTTGGCTGCCACTATGGCCTTATGCCTTCTTATTAAAAAAATTTAAATCAAAACCCACTTCAAATAATAGGCTCTTATCATCTTATTAAATTCTTATGTCATAAGAACTAATGGAAGAATGAAAAACAATCAATACTGACTTGGTAATGAAATATTTAAAGAAAAAAGGGATTAGAGAATATATTACTCACCTAGATCTCTCGGTTAATGGTGTCTCTAGTTCCCTTATCTTTAAAGCTTCCTTTCTCCTTTCTTTTTTCTCCTATTAATGGCGACCAACTAAGGTTCTTCTTATTTTGATTTATAGAGAATAAAAATTGACGAGGAAATGTTTGGGGCAATTATGTTGGAAAGATTTTGGGTTTTCTTACGTCGTTAT
This sequence comes from Allium fistulosum, assembly GCA_030737815.1. NCBI lineage: Eukaryota > Viridiplantae > Streptophyta > Magnoliopsida > Asparagales > Amaryllidaceae > Allium > Allium fistulosum. The sequence continues at coordinate 541,297,522 of CM060903.1, forward strand.
TTTTACCTGTTCCTCTCTTTACAAATCCTCTCTTTTCTTATATAAATTAATTGGCCCCACATGGCCGTATCTAATTATTTTCCATTTATATTGTATTTTCAATTAAGTTTTCCTAGTATCACTTGATTCGTGCATGCATAATAAGTAAACAAATATCATGTGAATATATAATTTTTTACATTATTTTAATTTCCTTACCCATGTAATTAGTTCCTTAATTAATTATTTACTAATTTACGAGGTTTAATAGTTAGCCACTCAAACTGGGCACTCATAATTGGCCAGCCAAACCAGGTACTCTGCGTTACGGATGAATCCATTGCAAGAAGCTTTTCAACTTCCTCCTTAAGCACTTTATACTTTCTAGAGAGAGTCTCCTTCTCTTTAGGTGAGCTTTTGGATCAAGCATGGTAGATTATGAAAGGGTCTATGCCAGTAATGTTGACATGCCCTTAAGAAAATATATCTTTGTTTTTCTTTAAGAAACATTTTACTTCAACTCTTATCTATGGGCTTAGCTTCGTTCCTATCTGGATGACCATGTTGGAATTGTCATTTTCAATTAATATTATATCAAGAGGGGTTGCCGGCCCATCGTTGGGGGGTCTATATCTCTCTTACAGCAATCAAACGAGTAGTCATTATTTTCCTCTGTGCTTGCCTTTAGGTTATACTAGTCCAAAGCATGAACAACATGCTCTAAAGTTTCCTCAGGCGAGGCAAACGTTTGTGCGAGAACCTAGGAACCATTGCTTCCCCTGGCTTTCACAGATGAGCCCGCCAACATTGAGGGTGGGAATGATTGTGTCCTCTCTTCCTACTTGCTAGTGGGGATGAACCTGCTCATTCCAACATTTTATGAGTTCGTTTTTTTTGGAATGGCTAATGAAAAATTATCCCTGTAAGTGGTGTAGCCTCGGCCCCGGTATGGACGGGACCATTGGTCGGCCCATACGTTCTCTCAATGGTGGTGGCTGTTGCGAGTACTTTAGATTGAATGCTATGGGCAGTCCTGGGGTGAATAGGAGCGTTGAGCGGCTCTCACGTTCTCTCAGTCGTATTATCATTGAGCATAGCCAAATCTTGTTTTAGCATGAGGACTCTCACTTTTGCATGCTTGAGTGATACGATGTAGCAGTCTCACACTAGCAACCTAACGGTTATTATGGATGGAACCTATTTGTCTCATGACTGGGAACTTCATTGTTAGCCACTGATATGCAACAATAGCATTTAGGTATACCAATGTCTATTTAACTATTAAGATATTATGCAGATAATAAGTCCAATACAAAATAATTTACCTAAATCGTGGCGGCCAGAGGTCTTGGCCGAAAGTGACTATGTAAAAGGTAGTCCCAGGGGTACTATGCCAACACTTCATACTTTTAGATGGGCAGCGTGTAAGAAGTGAGGCTAGAAGTGAAAAGCTTCATTTTTTCAAAAACTTCCTTCAACATTACATTGATGGAGCTAACCCAATCAATAAAACCTGAGGTACCTTCATACCGAGTACCCTTACTGATCTGACCATGGGGTCATGGTGGGGGAAACCCACTCTTCACTTGTCCTCTGTAGTGAAAGCGATGTCTGCTATCTCTTCTTCAACCCTAGGAGCCTTTGGGGCCCGTAGGTAAACTATGTACATCTGACCACCGACGGTGAGCTCTCTCCTATAATAGGCCAATGCCCTATACTATCTTTGGCCATGTGAGAACTGCCACAAATTGATTATATTTCCAAATTGATTACCACCACATTGTTACTGTCTTCCTAATGGGGTTGACCATATGTGCTTGGTCAGTTGTTTCAGTACTCTACCTATTGCCATACATATTGTACCAATATGCCCTCTTGGATTAGTCACTCTATTTTTTCTTTAAGATACCAAAACTCATTAATGGAGTGACAATTGAACCGATGGTAATATTTTCCATTACCCCTTGGCTCCTCCCTCCATCCGAACAGGGAGGGAAGGAGTCATTAAAATGATACATCATGCATGGAAAGATATATTGTTTCCATGTCATGATTCAAATTTGATGTATTTATGTACCTAGGATTAAAGCGTGAACCGCCTTCATACGCTTTATATTGCTTTCTTGTAGATGGTTTTTCAACGAATGTCTTATCTTGGGATGACTTTGATAGTCCTCATCCTCTCCTTATCACTAATTGAGATGTCAGCCTCTTCCACCCTTATTATATTGTTTTCCCTTTGGAGAAAGTTGGCCAGGGATGAAGCGGGTTGTTTTTGTAATTCCATCCACATCTGGGACTGGTACCTCAACCCTGAACGTAGGGCAACTTTTAAGATATTATTGTCTGCTCTGCTAGTGTGGGTTAATTCTTTATTGAAGCGGTTGACATGTGAGCAGAGGGACTCGATCGGGCCTTATCCTATGTTGTTTAACTTACATGCCATTATAACTCTGGTTTATAGTGCGAAGAAGCGAGCTTTGAATTCGAAACACAACATGATCCAAGAGTGAATTCTACTGGCTTGGAGATGGAGGATCAAACATGAATTTGGTCCGATTAGGGTGGAATGGAAAAGTAGGCACTTGGCATAGCCAAAAAGCTAGCTGGTAGGGGTTGTTTAGTTGAAGGAAGTAATGTAAATAGACAAATCGATGCTTCCATCGTACTTGTCCAAGGAAGACAAAGCGTACTTTCGATGGATGTAGGAGCTCAAGATCTCTTCGGAGAAAGAATATCTATTTTCATCATCTAAAAGGCCCTCACCGCCTGTGTTCCTAGTTTGGATTCTATGCATACACTGACGGAAATAGCAATTTCTGAAAAGACAGTGCAAATCATGCTATATGCAATTATACTATACTAGTGCGGAAATAAACTAAGATACTATAGCAATGTGAATAAGTAAAATAAAACAAGCACACTAGGAAATTTTATACTGGTTCGAACTTCCCGTTCTACGTCCATTCCCAGACTCCTTCTCGAATTTCAACTAACTATAACCCTCACTTAACCCGGAGGAATAAGTTTAAAACACCTGAGCAATGGAACAAGATTTTGCGCCTCAGCAGCAGAAGAGGACTTCACTTTGCCTGAGCAGCAAAATAGGTCTTTTACAAATAAAGTTTCTTAACTCTATGTTTTCTTTAATAACACGAATTTGTCAATTATAGTACACCCTTCCTATAATCTTCTCCTTTATGATATATATATATATATATGAATACGTGAAGAATAAGGAAGTAATAGAATGAATTTCTATGAAATTGAATGCATAAGAGTATTAGAATCAAAGAATATGAGAGTAGAGTAAGAATAGATTGAAGTAGGTTATGGAAAATATGATTCTAATATGTTTATATAGATTATAAATAGGTGCATATGTTCGTGAAGAGTTATCATGAAGAGATATGGTCATATCTATTGAAATGAAGAACGCATCTCTTCACGAATGGAAGTGCCTATTTGAAAATATAGCCGTTATAGATATTCAAACTTCTGAATTGAATAATTCAGTCTTTTGAAATTGCACGAGCTCAAACCAGAAAGGAAATAGGCTAAAAATAACCATTTTCAGACGTCTGAAATTAACAAGTCAGATGTTTGAATATTGTACTAAACAATATTCATTTTGCCAGATTCAGACGTCTGATTTGGTACATTCAAACGTCTGAATGTACACTAAAAATGAGAATATGCAAAGATTATTAGTGTATGCTAATGAAATGAAAAACGTGTCGAAATATATATCATATAGGAGAGATTTTAACATGAATAAACTCTAGACACGTACTCGATACATACTTATATAAGATTTGAAGCTTATTTGAATCCGGTCTTGATTATTCCTGCAAAAACAAGTTAGTATATAACAATGACTTGTATAGTTGTCATAGTCCAAATATCGTAATTACGAAATATCTTAAATACGAAGTTTCAACATTCTCCCCCTTTTTGACGATGACGACTATATAAGTATATATACAATATGAACATATATAAATAGGAAATAGAATTATATGTACTCCCCCTTACTATAAGCTACCCCCGTCGATGGTAGTATTTAAACTCCTTCTCCCCCTTTGACATCGACAAAAAGAAAACATAATATATATGAAATACTCACATATCATATGAACGATAGTAAGCAAGAATATCATAGATAATGTAGAATAGTATGCTAGTAATAATATATCTCGGAAAATCAATTTATAAGTTTTTAAACGAGAAGATTCTGAGTTCTCACTTAGTTTTATAAAAATATTTTCAAGAAGTGGTTTCGTAAAAATATCAGCCAATTGATTTTCGGATGAAACAAAATATAAATTTATTATTCCTTTTTCAATACAATCACGAAGAAAATGATGACGAATATCAATATGTTTCGTTCGTGAATGATTGACTGGATTTTATGATAAATTAATAGCACTCGAGTTATCACAATATATTGTTGAATTTGTTAAATTTATATCAAAATCTCTAAATGTCTATTGCATGTAGATAACTTGAGCACAAGCTAATGCAACAGAAATATATTCTGCTTCACATGTAGAAAGTGAAACGCATTTTTGTTTCTTACTAAACCAAGAAACCAACGATTTTCCAATAAAATGGCACGTACCGCTCATACATTTTCTATATGTCCGAGATCCACCGAAATCAGCATCACTATATGATACTAATTCGAAAGGACGCTCTTTTGGATAGAAAAGTCCAAAGTCCTTGGTATTACTAAGATAACGTAATATACGTTTGACTGCTCTTAAATGTGATTCCTTTGGATTGGCTTGAAATCTAGCACACAAACAAACACTCAGCATTATGTCAGGACGACTGGCCGTTAAATATAGTAATGATCCAATCATACTTCGGTATAATTTTTGGTCAATACTTTTACCATTTTCATCTCTATCGAGACATGTGGTTGTACTCATAAGAGTCGGTTTGGTAGAAGTATTTTCCATTCTGAAGCGTTTGATTAAATTATTACAATATTTTTCTTGATTAATAAAAATACCATTTTGTAATTGTTTGGTTTGTAAACCAAGAAAATATGATAATTCTCCCATGTGGGACATTTCAAATTCTTTGGTCATAATATCGGAGAAGTCCTGGCATAATTTTTCATTGGTAGAACCAAAAATGATGTCATCAACATAAATTGAACAATTAAAATATCCCTTTTTGAATGTTTAATAAAAAGTGTCTGATCAACCTTTCCAATTTGAAATCCAGTAAATAGCTCTTAAGCCGTTCGTACCAAGCACGTGGTCCTTGTTTCAAACCGTATAGAGCTTTCTTAAGTTTATAAACATGGTCTGGATATTTCTCATCGATAAATAAAGGAGGTTGTTCAACGTACACGTTTTCATTTATATAACCATTCGGAAAAGCACTTTTAACGTCTATTTGATAAAGTTTGAAATTATGAAAACATGCATAGGCCAATAAGATACGTATTGCTTCTAATCTAGCGACAGGAGCAAACGTTTCTTCCTAGTCAATTCCTTCCTCTTGATTATAACCTTGAGCGACTAACCTTGCTTTATTTCTGGTGATGTTACCTTGTTCGTCCGCCTTATTTTTATAGACCCATTTTGTACCAATAACAGTTTGATCACTTGGTCTAGGAACTAACTCCCAAACTTCATCGCGTTCAAACTGATTTAGCTCTTCTTGCATTGTAATTATCCAGTAGTCATCGGTAGATGCTTCTTTAGGGTTATTGAGTTCGATATTGGAAAGAAATGCTACGTGGCCCATTTGATTTAATTGACTTCTAGTTCGGACATTCGAATTAATTTCTCCAATAACATTTTGAACAGGATGATCCCGTAATATTTTTGGTGGAGATCTTAACTCATTGTTGTCATGAATAACGTTTTCATTTTCTCTAGAATTATCAGTTATGTTTTCATTATTTTCAAAATTTATATTGTCAATATTTGTGATATTATCTAGAAGTTCTTCATCATCTCTTATACTTGGTTTTTGTAGAAAATTTTCATCAAAAGATACATGAAGAGTTTCCTCAACAGTATTAGTTCTTTTATTAAACACCCGATAAGCTTTGCTTCGATCTGAATATCCTAGAAAGATACCTTCGTGGAATTTCGCATCGAATTTGCCAAGCTGATCTTTGGTATTTAATATAAAACATTTTGATCCAAAAAACTTTAAAATAGGAAATATTTGGTTTTCTTCCATGAAAATGTTCATATGAAGTATTTTTGGTAAGAGGTCGTATAGAAACACGATTCAAAACATAACAAGCAGTTACTACAGCTTCTGCCCAGAAATGTTTTGGAAGTGTGCTTCCATTTAACAAAGTTCTTGCACATTCCTGTAATGTTCTATTTTTCCGTTCTACAACTCCATTTTTTTGTGGAGTTCTAGGAAACGAGAAATTGTGAAAAATTCCTTTCTTTTTACAGAAATTTTCAAAAGCTTCGTTTTCGAACTCTCCACCATGATCACTTCTAATATTCTTTATTTCTAATCCTTTCAAATTTTGGATTCTTTTGACAAAAACTTTAAAATGATCAAAATTATCACTTTTATTTTTCATAAATATGGTCTAAGTATATCTAGAAAAGTCATCTACAATTACAAACACATATCTATTGTGATTTATGGATTGTACTTGAGTAGGTCCAAATAAATCCATGTGAAGTAATTCAAGTGGTTGTAATGTAGAAATAACTTTCTTAGATTTGAAAGATGATTTAGTTAACTTTCCTAATTGACATTTATCACAAATATGATCAACTTTGAAGTTCATTTTTGGTAATCCTTTGACTAAATTATTTTGAAAAAGTTTTTTTATTGCTTTGAAGTTAATATGACAGAATCTCTTATGCAATAACCAAGGATGATTTTCTTTGGCTATTAAGCACATATTTGAATTATGATTGATTTTCATATTCATAACGTATATGTTTCTATCTCTATTACCTTCAAATATAAGATTTTTATTGTGATCATAAATGCTACACTTATCCTCAGAAAATGAAATTTTGAATCCTTTGTCACATCATTGACAAATACTTAACAAATTGTGCTTCAAGTTTTTGACAAGTAAAACATTTGAAATGTGAGGTGAATTAGATATACCGTAATTGCTCACATCGCCTTTGTCGATGATATAACCTTTGGAATTGTCTCCAAATGTGACAGAGCCTCCATCTGAATATGTAATATTTATTAGCATATTTTTGTCTCCTATCATGTGTTTTGAGCAACCACTGTCGAGTATCCATTTTCCTCTTTTCTTAAGTGGGACCTGGAAAAAATAAAAGAATAACATTGGTACCCACTTTTTGATAGGGTCCTAAGAGTTTGGTCTTAGGAAACCAAACCCAAGAGGATTCAGTATTCCTTTTGTATAAATAATTTTAACTCTTATGCAAATTTTCCAAAAAGGATTTTATATATTTATTCCAAATCAAACCGTTGTTTGTTTTAGGAACCCATATTTTTATGTTTTTTGAATTTTGATTCCTTTTTGGTTGAACTATGGTATACTTGGATTTAGAAATATTTCTCCTATTTTGTTTATTTTTGGGTGGTGCTACTGATTTCTTAGAATAACCTAGTTCGTTATTATTTAAAACAGATTGGGAATTCTCAATAATCTTAGATAGGTTCTCTCTGCCTTTATTGAAGTTAGTCACATTTTTAGTAATGCTTTCTAACTTTGTTTTAAGGCTAGTATTGTCTAGTTCAATCATTTTGATCTTGGTTTTTAGCTCATGATTTTCAGAGATAAGAGCATCATTCTTTTCCTTTTGACTCAATAAGGTAAGTTGAGAGTTATCATTAGAAAAAGTATCTCGATGTTTTCCAAGTTCTTCTTCTAATATCTTCTTTTCGTTATTAAGCATAACTCTCTCGAATTATGCTTTTCTCTGATTTTCTAGAGCCTCTTTATATTTTCTTTTGAGACTTTTTAAAGTATCTAATAATTCAGAATTTATTTCAATCATGTCATCAAAAGTAAGATCATTTACCTCATTCTCTGTAGCCATGAAACAAACATTTGCTCGTTCATTTTCACTGTCACTACTGCTTTCTAAAGAAGAAGAATCCGACTCATCCCAAGTTACTGAAAATGCTTTTCTTTTAAACTTGTCCTTTCGGTTCTTATTGTGATATGTTTTCTTCTGTTCTGGACAATCTTTTTGTATGTGCCCCTTCTTGTGGCAGTTAAAGCATTCTAGTATTGATGAAGATGGCTTATTTGAATTGTTGTTGAAGTTTCTTTTCCCTTTTTTCGATTTCCTTTTCTGTACATCAAAAACTTGTTAAAGTTTTTAGCAATGAATGCTAAGTCCTCTTCATCCGAATCTGATTCTTCTTTTTCTGCATGAAATGCCATATTCTTTTTGTCTTGCGCTTGTACTCTTTTAGCCTGCAAATTCACTTCGTATGACATTAGATTTCCTATTAACTCTTCTGGCTTCATAGTAGAAAGATCATTTGCTTCTTCAATGGCTAAGACCTTTCTTTCCCATTCATCCGTTAAAGAGTTTAGGATTTTTGATACAATACCAAAATCAGTAAATTTTTCTCATAGTCCTAATAGAGAGTGATAAATATCTTGAAATCTAGAGTACATATCATTAATAGACTCATCATGTTTCATTATAAAATTTTGAAATTGACTTTTCAACATAGAAATTTTTCTTTGTTTAACCTTGTTAGTACCTTCATGTGTAACTTTTAGTGTTCTCCATATTTGATAAGCAGTTGTACACATACTAACTCGATTAAATTCATTCTTGTCTAAGGCACAAAATAACATATTCATAGCTTTGGCATTTGCAGTAGCATCTAATTTGTGTGTCTGACCATGAAGAGTATTCTGTTGTAGGAATGTTATACTCAGTTTGAGTGATATTCCATGAATCAAAACCATTTGCTTGTGTTTGTACCAAAAATGGGCACAACACTCTTCGGAAGTTTTTGAAGAGATAATAATGAAGAAAACAAATTGAAAATGAAGATTATCTAACAAAAACTCCAAACAACAAGAATATAAATGCAAAGACAGACGATTTAGAGTGGTTCAGCGTTTTGCCTACGTCCACTATGAAGTTTTGATGACTTTATTGATTCTCTTTCAATGATTACAAGTGATTGCAGTGAACAACAGCGAATTACAGTTTGGAATTCGAATTCAATAGTAAGAATAAGATGCAAATCTCGATCCGGCAAAGTCTGGGCGCTCTTTAGCTCTCAAAATTGTCCGATCCCTTTTCTGAATGACCAGGGGCTCTATTTATAGGTGTAGGAGGCTGATATTTCGCCTAAATTTCGGGAGACCAGTTCACGCATGTGAGGGGGCCCACATGCCCGCTTTCAGGAAATCCGGGCTCACTTTGGGATCGATTCGAAGCCCATTCGAATCGATCATGAAATCATCCAATCAAGTTGAAATTTGGTGTGGACATTCTTCAAGTTATGATCGATTCGAATTGGTGTTTCTTGGCAGGCTGGTTCATTCGAATCGATACGATCGAATCGATCACTTCGAATCGATCATGGCACCTGACTTTGTGATGATGTGGAGCGGAACTGTAGCTTTGATCCGCTTTCTTCTCCTGTTTGATCGAGTCGTCCTGGAGACTCTGCCACCTTGACTCGATGGGTTCGAAGCAAGGCATACCGATGGATTCGAAGCAAGGCATACTGATGGATTCGAAGCAAGGCATACTGATGGATTCGAAGCAAGGCATACTGATGGATTCGAAGCAAGGCATAAGGATGGATTCGAAGGAAGGCATACTGATGGATTCGAAGGACTTTAACTTGATGGATACGAACCATGCAAGCGTGAGGCTAACTCTTTCTGCCGATGGATATGAACGCTATGGGTTCGTATGCTGGCTACATTGATGGATATGAAGTAAGGTAACCTGATGGATACGAATTGCTCTGCCCAGATGGATTCGAAGAGAGGTTTCCATGATGGATACGAAGCATGGCCGTTCCCTTCAACTTGCATCCATCATAACTTGAGCATATGAACTCGGATTGACTTGAAACTTGGAACGTTGGCTCTCTTTTCTTTTCTAGTCATGTCTTATCAATTATAGCTCAATCTGGTCTAGGACAAAATTCATCGATATCCAGGGTAGACCTTGTGCACTAGATGTCCATAACGAGCGACTCTAGGTTTCTGATCAATTCCTTGGTATCTCGGCCTTGCCAAAAGGCGGGATAACATTTGCCCCCCAAAGTACGTCTTGTGTGAACATGACGTGCTTTGAAATGCTGCATCCTTCATTCTGAAAAAGTTCTATCTGATTCGTTGAGTAGTTGCTATCTTTTCGTCAAAAGATGTAACCTTCTGTTATCCCGCCTTTTGGCAAGGCCAGGACATCAAGAAGCCAACTAGAGAACAAGGATAGCACGCCATGGATATCACTGAATTTTGCCCGAGCCCAGAGTGAGCTACAATTGATAGGATACGACAAGAAAGGCCATAGAGATCAGCACCTCAAATTTCAAGTCGATCCGAACTCATACACTCAAGTTATGATCGAGTAAAATTGGAGGGAAAGAGCCCAGATTTCGTATCCATCACTCTGGGCGATTTCGTATCCATCACCGAAGCCCCAGTTCGAATCCATCATGCTTCGTATCGATCAGCTCCGGATCCATCGAGGTACCCAGGTTCGACTCGATTTTCTTCGTATCCATCGAACTCGTATCGATGGACTTCACACATACCAGCAATTGAAGGACTTCGTATCCTTCAGCCAACACTTGCTTCATATCCGTCATTCGGTGCTTGCTTCGTATCCATCAGCCAATACTTGCTTCGTATCCATCATTTAGTGTCTACTTCGTATCCATCAGCCAACACTTGCTTCGTATCCATCAGCCAATACTTGCTTCGTATCCATCATTTAGTGTCTACTTCGTATCCATCAGCCAACACTTGCTTCGTATCCATCAGCCAGTGTTTGCTTCGTATCCATGGATGAAGTCCTACTCGAAACCATCAGGTCAACCAGCTTGGATAACGTGTCACCTCTCGAAGGAAACGGGGCAAGATACATGGAGTCGAAGCGGTCAACACGGAGCAAATACCGGATCGAGATGAAGAGCGCACACCACGGCATCCCTCGATGCGAATGCGCCGAGATATATGGAGTCGACGCGGTCGACTCGGAGTGAAGGGCGGATCGAAGCGAGGCGCGCGTACCACATCACCTTGAGAGCGCGTGCAATCATCGAGACGAAAGGATGGAGTCGAAGCAATGGAGACGAGCAGAACAGCCAGCGTTAAAATCCATCTCGTATCGACGATATCTCTCAATCCACTGATCCAAACACCATGAGATTTTAACTGAAAGCTGCACACATAACAAGGAATGTCTCCACCAATTTTGAGCTCAATTGGAAGTAATCCTGATCGATACGAAATGATTTCGTATCGATCACAGATTGGCTTGAAACTCTCTGGAAGTGGTCGAATGGGCCCCCTCACGTGTCAGGCCAAGTCTCCCGGAGTTTGAGCGAAATCCAAGCCTCCTACACCTATAAATAGAGCTCCAGAATCAACGAAAAAGGGATCTTTTTTCTCTGAAGCGCCCAGACTCTGCCGGATTGAGATTTGCATCATACTTTTGCTGTCAATTTCGAATTCTAAACTGTAATCCGCTGTTCATCGTTGTAAACGCTTGTAATCATTGAAAGAGAATCAATAAAATCATCAAAACTTCATAGTGGACGTAGGCTATACGCCGAACCACTTTAAACTGCTTGTCTGTTCACTTTGCATTCATATTTGTTGGAGTTTTTGTTAGATAATCTCTGTTTTACATTTATAATCTTCATTTTATCTCTTCAAACAACTCCCGAAGAGTGTTGTGCCCATTTTTGGTACAAACACTTTGGTGCTTTCACTGAGAAAACCAGCTTTTTCTCCTGCTCGTTGGATCTGCCGTCGATACCGGATTGCACAAATCTAAGAGGAAGATCCAGATATCCAGCCCGGAATCCTTCCATTCTATTCAGATTTGCTCAGAATCTAGGAAAGGACTCCACCACCGACAATGGTCAGCACAAGAACTGGCGCCACCGCCACAGAGCAAGAAGGCAGAGACAGGCAAAATCCAACACAGCCGCCTTCTTCCAATCAAGACAATGCCACTCAGTCAGACTCAACGGGGCTAGTCACCCGACAGGAGTTTCAGGTATTGCTCCAGGAGCTGACCCAAAGCCGTCAGCAGTTGGCAGAACAGTTACGCGCCAATATCGAGCTGACCAACCAGCTGAACCGCCGGGGGCACAGAAGGTCCAGGAGAGATGATGTCTCCAGAGCGTCTACCGAAAGCTCAGCTTCATCTGATTACCACCGCCAGACTACCCGTCCTCGACTAGAGGGGAATCGCGCTCAAGCTGCTGAATATCAGCCTGCCTTAACTGTTGGGCAACTGAGGGTAGGACCGTCGACTAGTTTCCAAACCGGTCCCTCAACACGAGGAGGTACTGCCCCACAGTACACCACCGATAACCGCGCCACAACTACCGCAGCAGAGACAAGGGCTGATACCCGAAATCAATCTGAGCCGATCAATCAACAGCGAGGACATACTCCTGAACCTTATGTCCTAGAAGACGTTGAGCCAAGGAGGCGAGATACGGGTCGTCGACAACGCCCGATCCCTACTCGCGCCGTGGAACCCGACCACGCCTTAGCTCATCACGCTCCGAATCCGCCTGTTTCGGATATATCAACCATGATACGTCAAATGATCCGCGAGAGTCAGGGGCTCACTAATGATGACTGGGGAATTTCCCGTAGTCATACCCCTTTCACAGACGAAGTGTTACATGCCGAACCCCCTAGGCGATTCAGAATGCCGACTCTCCCGATGTACGAAGGGAATAGTGACCCCAACCAGCATATTCTGAAGTATGAATGGTCGATGAGCGCTGCAAGGGCCGACGACGCAGTGAAGTGTCGGAGTTTCCCCATCTCTCTGGGAGGAATCGCGACAATGTGGTTTACCCGCCTACCACCTAGATCAATTTCTTCGTTCGATCAATTGGCCAAGAGGTTTGTGGAGCAATTCCGGATGCATGTTGCTAGGCCGAAGGACGTCAACACCTTGTCCAGCGTCACTCAAGCTCCTGGAGAAACACTCAGGCGTTACTTGGAGAGGTTCCACGCAGCATGCGTCGAGATCACCAATCCCAACGATAATTCAATCTTAATGGCTCTGACCAAGGGGATTGATCTTGATTCTGAATTCGGAAACTGGCTGGCTGGGAAACCACCCGCGTCGTTGGACCGTTTTTACTTCAAGGCCGCTCAATTCCTGCGGCAGGAGGATGCAAAACAGTCTAGGAAGCAGGACGATGCGAGGCCCAGCATTGAAGGGATACAGAGCAATGTGGCAGTTAAACAGTCCGGCGAGAGTTCCGGGAAAGTTCAGCTCAACATACAAAACAAGCAAACCCAGCAGAGAGGAAACAATGGCCAGAACAAGAAGAGAGATGAGAACCGAGGTCCACGACGTAGAGCTCAGATGTTTGACAGTTATACACCGCTGAACACGTCATTGGAAAACGTATACTTACAGACTTGCAACACCGTACAGTATAAGAAGCCTTCTCCGAAGCCCTCATCGGAGAGACAGATTCAGACAGGAAAATTCTGTAGGTTCCATGAGAGCTATGGACATAATACCAATGAGTGTCGACACTTACAGGACCTCATCGAGAAACTGATTAGAGAGAGGAAGCTAGATCAGTTTGTACGGGCGCCGCAGCCTGGCGGAGCGGGCCCCTCAAATCAAAATCGTTCACAGAATCAGGAAAGAGAGGATGAATCCGCTCGTGCGGGCGGGAGATTAGTTATCAACACAATAAGTGGTGGTCCCCATCCGGCAGACAGAAGCTGGGGGGAAATGGAGTCGTACGCCAGTTCTATCAGGCATGCGGACTTCGAATGTTATAGTAATTGCGAGGATGGGACCCCGACAAAGCAACAAAAGATAATGTCCGATGATATCGTGTTCAGGAGCCGAGACGCCGATAAAGTTGAAGCCCCTACTATCGACCCACTAGTCATATCCGCCCAGGTAGGTCCTGCTTGGATGAAGAGGATCCTGGTTGACAGTGGGAGCTCTGTAAACATCTTGCTCAAACGGGCTTACGATCTGATGAAGATGGAGATAAAGGATTTGAAACCCTGTTTATCCAGAATCCATGGTTTCAATGGAAGTGCCACGATACCCATCGGAATAACTGAACTCCCAGTCGAGTTAGGCGTTGGAGAGCGCCGGAGGGTCCGCATGTTACAATTTGTTGTGTTAGAGATAGATTCGCCATACAATGCGTTTCTGGGACGACCAGCTTTGGCCGAGTTCAGGGCGGCGATCGCCCCATGGTGTCTGACTCTGAAATTTCCCACTGATCATGGGATTGGAGTTGTTCAAGGAGATCAGGCCTCGGGAAGGGCCTGTTATGTTGCTGAGCTGCGCGGGGCGCAACGTAAAGATAAGGGTAAGGGTGTAGAGGGATCTCTCTGCGTCCGTTCTATCGACAATTGACAATTGGTGCCTGGGCCTCGGCCCGGGCACCACGACCAATTCCTGAAAGACCTGGACCCCAGGGACAACGAGGATAGAGACGAATCAACGGAGAGTCAAGCCTCTCCAGCCGAACTGACTGTGGACGTCCCAATCAGTGAGGATGATGATTCAAAAATGCTGAAAGTTGGGTCCCAACTAAACAAGCAGACACAGCAGGAGTTGGTCGAATTTCTTCGGGCGAATCTCGACGTCTTCGCCTGGACACACTCTGACATGTGCGGGATCTCGCCGAGCATTGCAAGTCACTCCCTGAATATAGATCCACGACATGTCCCGGTGAAACAGAAAAGGCGCGGTATGGATCCAGAGAGATCTGCCGCCCTTAAAGAGGAAGTTGATAAACTGCAATCGAATGGGTTCATTCGAGATGCCTTGTATCCAGAATGGGTGTCCAACCCTGTGCTAGTTCGGAAACCAAACGGGAAGTGGAGAACTTGTGTTGATTACTCTGACCTAAACAAGGCTTGTCCGAAAGATAGCTTCCCACTTCCACGAATCGATCAGCTCGTAGATTCGACGGCCGGGCATGAACTACTATCATTTATGGACGCATATTCCGGCTACAATCAGATACCCATGCATCTGCCTGATCAGGAACATACCAGCTTCGTGACCGACCTGGGACTCTACTGTTATAAAGTCATGCCGTTTGGTCTAAAGAACGCTGGAGCAACATACCAACGCTTAGTCAACCGAATGTTCGCTGATCAGATTGGGAAAACTATGGAGGTTTACGTGGATGACATGCTGGTGAAGTCCCGATTCTCCACCGATCACGTCAGAGATTTGGATTCAATGTTCAGCATCCTCCGAGAGTACGGGATGAAGCTCAACCCACTCAAATGTCACTTTGGCGTTGCATCCGGAAAATTCCTTGGGTTCATTGTCAACGCTCGAGGAATAGAGGCGAATCCTGAGAAGATCTGGGCTATTAGAAATTTGCAAACCCCTAAAACTATAAAGCAAGTCCAGAGTCTTAACGGGAAGGTCGCAGCATTGAGCAGGTTCATTTCGAAGTCCACCGACAAATGCATTCCTTTCTTCGACCTGATTCGGAAGGGCAAACGAAACTTTGAATGGACCACGGAGTGTGAAGGCGCGTTCCGATCACTAATTTAACATCTCTCCACACCTCCGATCTTGTCAAAACCGGTTGACCACGAGCAATTATATCTCTACCTGGCAGTATCTGAACATGCGATCAGTGCTGCTCTAGTCCGGGAAGAAGACAAAGTGCAAAACCCGGTCTACTATGTTAGTAAGCGACTAACAGGAGCTGAAAGAAATTATCCAAGGCTGGAGAAACTGGCTTATTGTTTGGTCATTGCCTCGAGGAAGCTCCGTCCCTACTTCCAGGCTCATCCGCTTACTGTGTACACCGACCAGCCGTTACGACAGGTCCTTACGCGGCCTGAGACGTCCGGTAGGTTACTCAAGTGGAACATTGAGCTAAGCCAATTTGATATCGCATACGCTCCGCGGAGGGCCATTCAAGGACAAGTCCTGGCTGATTTCATAGCCGAATTCACCGTCCCGGAAGACTTACCCGAAACCAGTGAATCTCCCGAATACATCTGGAAGCTGTATACTGATGGTGCATCAAATGACCGGTGTTCGGGCGCGGGGGTTGTACTTGAGACTCCCGAGGGCCGATCCATATGTTATGCTCTTAAATTCGACTTTCGTGCAACTAATAATGAAGCCGAATATGAAGCCCTCCTGACCGGCCTAAGACTTGCCAGAGATTTGAGAATTGTCGCTGTAGAAATTTATTGCGATTCGCAGTTAGTGGTATGCCAGGTGCGAGGAGAATACCAGGCAAGAGACCAAAGACTGGCCGCTTACTTGACGCGAGTTCAGGAAATCCTAAACCAGTTTGATTATTATGCCATCTATTATGTGCCTCGGGAGCGCAATCAGAAAGCCGATTCACTGGCGAAGTTAGCCAGCACAGGCGAAGCGCAACAAATGGGACTTGTCCCCGTTGAAACTTTGGCCACTCCAAGCATCGATCGGATAGAAATGGACTCTGTATTTGAAATCGCTCCCAATAGAGAGTCCTGGATGACTCCGTATCGGAATTACATTGAGAATGGGGTGCTACCTGAACCTAGAAATGAGAAGAGACAGATTCAGCGAAAAGCCTCACGGTTCATCATCCAAAACGGAGTCATGTACAGGAGAGGTTATTCCGTTCCTCTCCTCAGATGTATCGCCCACGAGGAAGTCAAGCGAGTGCTACATGACGTGCACGAAGGAGAGTGCGGTGATCATACCGGCGGGCAAGCTCTCGCTAAAAAGATACTCCGATATGGGTACTACTGGCCGACGGTGAACCGAGATGCGGCAAACTATGCCCGGAAATGCGATAAATGCCAGATACATGCCCGAATTCCGAGAGCTCCGCCAACTGAGATAACCCAAATGGTCAGTCCCTGGCCATTCGCAATGTGGGGCATTGACATCATCGGCGCTTTACCTTTAGCAAAAGGCGGTGCGAAATACGCCATTGTCGCAGTCGATTACTTCACAAAATGGGCCGAGGCCGAAGCCCTAGCAACCATTACGACAAAGAAGGTGATAAATTTCGTGGTTCGCAACATCATCTGTCGATTTGGACTCCCGCATACTATCATCACTGATAATGGGACCCAATTCGAGAGCGCAGAATTCAAGGATTTCTGTCAACGGTTTCATATCCACAAAAAGTTCTCGGCTGTCGCACACCCCCAAGCGAATGGGCAGGTTGAGGCTGTCAACAAAGTTATAAAATCAATCCTGAAGAAACGACTAGAGAAGGCTGGGGGCAAGTGGGTCGATGAGCTTCCTATGGCATTATGGGCCTATCGAACGACCCATAAAACCGCGACCGGACACACTCCGTTTTCCCTGTCTTATGGCTCAGAGGCCGTTATTCCGGTCGAAACAGAAGTGCACTCTCATCGCGTGACTTATTATGATCCAAAAACAAACGCTATACTCCTAGCCGAGTCTTTGGATCTATTGGATGAAAAACGGGAGGAGGCTGAGTTGAGAGCAGCCGCACATCGAAGTCGGGTCGCCCGATTGTACAACACCAGAGTTCGACCTCGAACCTTTGAACTCGGCGACCTCGTGCTCAAGAGAATTTACCCAGTTCCTTCACACATGAAACCAAACTGGGGAGGGCCGTATGTAATTACACGAAAGCTCGGAGACGGTACATTCAAGCTGTCGACTGTTGACGGTCTCGATTTACCGAGGGCTTGGAACAGCGAAAGTCTCCGCCGCTACTACATATGACAGGCTTTATTTATTTCATTCTATTTAGCAATTTGTTTCTGCATTTCGAAATTTGAATTTTGTAATAAGGCAACTGACTTTGCCGCATTTTCTTATTTCAGCAATAAAATGCCACTTCTTCGAGCCAGAGCTGTGATTCATTATGTACGATATACAACATCACGATGCACGAAGAGCTAAATCCCATCACACAATGGGACTTATTCAAATGGAGAGTGGCTGTGATACGACCGGCCACTCACTAGGCGAAACCCGAGCTCGGGGGCAAGCCATGACACCGATATTAATAGGATTGACACACGACAATCCTACATCTAACTCCATATTCCCAGAGTGCGAAATGGAGTATAAACATCTAACTCCATATTCCCAGAGTGCGAAATGGAGTATAAACATCCGACTCCGTATTCCCAGAGTGCGAAACGGAGTATAAACATCTAACTCCATATTCCCAGAGTGCGAAATGGAGTATAAACATCCGACTCCGTATTCCCAGAGTGCGAAACGGAGTATAAACACGTAACTCCATATTCCCAGAGTGCGAAATGGAGTATAAACATCCGACTCCGTATTCCCAGAGTGCGAAACGGAGTATAAACATCTAACTCCATATTCCCAGAGTGCGAAATGGAGTATAAACATCCGACTCCGTATTCCCAGAGTGCGAAACGGAGTATAAACATCTAACTCCATATTCCCGGAGTGCGAAATGGAGTATAGACATTCAGCTCCGCATTCCCAGAGTGCGAAGCGGATTATAAACAGTCAACTCCATGTTCCCAAAGTGCGAACAACCGCTTACGAGATGACGCATATCCCCGGAGTATGGATGGAACGATTCATGAGAGAACGAGCGTAGCTCGACCACTCGGTCCTCGCTCGGTACCATCGCAAGCTGATCATCACACCTTGACCCCGAAGCTGGGGGCAGAAGCAAATGTTAGTCATTGCCCGAAACTATACGATGTTCAGCTCCGATGCGATTCCCTATCACAACTCGAGTCCGAAAGTTCCATACTTAACAAGTAAAAATGAGCTATTCTTGAAGCAATCAAAAAATGCAAATACACTGGACCAAAGTCCGAACACTGCAATATTCAAGCATAGAAGGGAACACAAGCTGAAGCTAAAAGACAAAATTTTATTCCAACTAAACTCAAAAACAATGCTTCATACATGAGATCTTTCCTAAAATGTTCCTACTAGCAGGGGCCGAACCCGCATCTAAACACGGCCTACAAAAAGGAAAAAGCCAGAAAAAAAAAATAACAAAAGTCCCTAACTATCTATGAAAAGGATGTCTAATCCTTCTGCTTCCTCAGCTTCTTCTTCTTCTTTGAGGAACTACTGGAGCCGCCAGTACCCTTTCGCTTGGAGCCTTTCTCCCTAGGCAAGCTCCCCCCGGGTGAAGGCATAATGTCAACATCCTCGTCTGAGCTGGACTCTATAGGGATGCTTCCCGCGGGAGGAGTGGGAGGAACAGACTCCGCAGCCGGAGGAGGGGCTGGTACATTAGTGTCAGTAAGTGTGCCCTCAGGAGACATAGTCATAAGAGGAATGGGGCACTGAGCTGCCGCTCCGTCATCGACACCGCCGCCGTGCGCCGCAGCCGCCATCTCGGCATTAATCTCAGCTAACATCGCCGCTTCCCGCCGTGCCCTGGCCTCGCTAGGAGCCATAGTAGTTTGGGACAAGGTGTCAGATGTAGCCGTGAATCCACCCAAGCCAAATGGCAAGTCCGCAAAAGGATCACTTTGACGGCCGAGAAGCTCGTTTATCATCTGCTCGTCGAAAGAAAGCGAGCTCCCCTCCGTCACTCCAACCGGTGCCATTGCTGCGACGGAGGTCGCCTCAGAAACGATGGCTCCTGGCGCGTGACCTAATACTTGGGTGATAAGAGGCGCGGCTGGTGCAACTCCTGTCACTGATCAAAGGAAAAGACATGTCATTAGCAACATTTCAACACGGGATCTTCAATCCAAATATACTGGAAGTTAGTTCAAAGTACCTTCCTCGGTTTGGCTCGAGGTCGTCTGAACCGCTTCAGAAGGATGTTCCTTAATAGGAGATAAGTGCGGTTGATCTGGGTCGTACGCTGGGATAGGCTGGGAGTAGATCATTGAAGTTGGCTCAGACTGAGATGACACGACAATCTCAGAACTTGTAACATGGTGTACCACACCAGAGCTCTCTCCGACTTCCGGGACCTGAACACCAAGCCTCACCTTGTCATGGGAAATCATGGAGTCATGGAGAACCTTCTTTTCGTCATCATTAAGGATGCGGTTCTCCAGCTCGAACTCATCAGGGGCTTCATCAGGGTGCCCAGATCTCTCCTCATCCACCAGTAGGTTCCAGGCGTTATAGAGATGTGTGGGGTAATCGTCAAGCCATGTCAGGTCTCGGTGCCTTAGCACATTGGCGTTGTAAGTGACGAGTAGCTCCTCCACCTCGGCCTCAATCCTGGCCTCCGCCTGCCGTACTTTCTCCTCAACTCCAGCCTCAGCCTCACGGGCTTGTTGTACAGCCGCTTCCTTCTCCCTTTGGAGTGTCACTGCCTGATCACAGGCTTCCTACGCAGAGACGTTAGCTGCGTCTTTTTCCTTAGCCATCTCTGAGAACTTTGACTTCAGCTCATTAAGCTCCTTGAGAGCGGCATCCCTCTCGGCAGTGATGGAAGTGTTCCTGTGACCCATGTCCTCAATCGCGGTATAATGTTCTTGCTTCATCCTGGCCATGGCAGCGGTCACCTCGTCAACTTTCTTTAAAGCCTCCATTTCAGACTTACGAGAAGACTCGGCTTCAGAGTTAAGCGCTTTTATGATTTGGTCGTTGCGACCCAGCTCCTTCTCAAGTTTCTCGATGGTGACGCCCCGCTCAAACGCCACTTTAGATGCCTTCCTCGCGGCCCGTCCCCACTCCCTATACTGGAAAAAGATGTCCGCGACATAATCGTGGATAGTGGTTTCCGCGGTTGGCGGGATTCTCTTCAGGTGCGGGGGAAAGACATATCCATCAAAACAGATGTCAGGAAATTCCTTCCTCATCTGTGCCAATTTGAGCGCTCCCTCACTAGACGCCTCGGCCGAGACCGACACAGTAGCCGAAGAGGTGGCTATTTCGGTCCTGCGCGGGGGGTCGGACCTCAAAGCTTGAGAAGGCGGCCTAGACCGTGAAGTTTCGGGAGGACGAGTAACGGCGACCACAGGAGGTGCAGAGGTCCTGGGGGGAGGAGAACGAGATCGGGATCGGTGAACATGTCCCCTATCTCTGTCAGATTTCTCCTGACCGGAGTGTCCAGCGTCATAATCCCTCTCGCCCTCTCTCCTGCGTGGCTCATGATAACGGCGCTTACGCAAACTACCAAGCACGGAACCTTTCCCAGACATCGTACCTGAAAAGGAAACAACAAAGAATCAGTAACCGTTTGCGATGTGTTGATTGTGGTTAGGAAAATGTGTTGTGCCGTGAGGAGTGTGTGAATGTGTAACCCCCCGGACCAACCAGAAATGTCAGTCGCATCGGCAAAC
Organism: Allium fistulosum; assembly: GCA_030737815.1. Classification (NCBI taxonomy): domain Eukaryota; kingdom Viridiplantae; phylum Streptophyta; class Magnoliopsida; order Asparagales; family Amaryllidaceae; genus Allium; species Allium fistulosum. Next base: position 541,318,925 of record CM060903.1, read on the forward strand.
TCAGACTCGCTAACATCGGCGATATGTCGCGGTCCACCCGACCCAACATCGTGTTGCTCCGGCTCGATGTCGGGGACTGGAGGATCGGAAGGCCCTTCAAATTGATCTCCAGCTTGCGGGGAGGACGCCTCCGTAATCTTAACTCCTGACGAAGGGCGGTGCAAAACCACGGACTTCCGCCTCCCAGACTTAGGCTGTTTCGAAGCCACAGCTTTGCCTTTCCTCTTAGCATCGGACTCTGGGGTTGCATTAGCAGGTCCGGCCAACGGTTCTTCGTCAGTGTGGGTTTTCTCGGAGTCGGGTTCCTCGATTATCACGACCCTGGGCTTCATCTGCTTGACCTTTTTCCTGGAGACGGTCTTTAATGCGCCGTCGAGTCTTATGCTCTGCCTCCGACCAATCAGCCCAAGGACTCTGAGATTCCGATCTGTCAATAACAGTTCAATATTCCTTTCTTCGCTAGGAATCTCTTGGAGGACCCGAACTATCTCTTTGTAATAGCCACCCTCAGGCCGCTGGATGATAGCTGAAAGAAAAAGAGGAGAAGACGTAAGTTTAATTTCACTCCGAAAATTGCCCTGTCAATTACTTGGGAAAAGAGACGATACTCACGTCTTAATAGCCATCTTCTGGCAAATCCCGGGGGACATCGGACATAGAACCACTCCGACTTAAAATAGCTTAGCCTAGTCCACGACCCCACGACGACTTGGCAGTTCCTTACAGACTCCAAGAACGTATAAGATGGGCTGTCAGTCCGACTCTTGAAGTTAAACAAGTATCTTATATCGATCATACGGGGAGGACGATGGAGGTACTCCATGAATACAACGAACAAGCTGTTGAGTGAGGCATATCCGTTTGGATGCAATTGAGACGGAGCGATGTCCAGATAAGCCAACACTTCTCTTATATAGTCGTTGAATGGAGGAAGTGTGCCGGCTGCGCACGCGTGCCGATTAAAAGCAGTATACCCCTCCGGGGGATTATGTGGCCTATCATCCGGTCCAAGCAACAATACCTCATCCAAAGATAAACCATGCCTTAAGCATATCCTCCCCAGCATGTCTTCGGAGATGTTGGATGAGACGGAATCAGGTGGACTATTAATGAAGGACGCGCTGGGCAACTCGTCCGGAGCTGGGCCAATAACTTCGGCCTCGATGACCGGAATCTCAATTCTAGGAAGGACAGGGTTCTGGATTTCTTGCTGCTGCGAACTTGACGGTTCCATCGCCAGCTAACTCACGAGAAACCATCATTAGGTGACAAAAAGCCCGTGCATTCCCCAGTGTAAAGTGCATGAATGTGTTGTGTAGTGCGAATGCTGTGCGTGACTTGAGAAAATTCTGCAGAATTAAAGAAAATGTGCAAGCGACGAGATTCTGGAAGTCAGACAAACATGACCGTCATCGCTGACCGTCATGACTGCGCCATCCAGATGATAACAATCGATTCCAGGTTAAAGAATTCGTTGTACTTTTCTATTAAAAGGCAGTTCCATCGACGAGCTTCGAAAGTCAGTCAAATATGCAATCCTGTAATCAAGTCCAATTATGCAAGGCAGAAGCTCGTCGGAGTCGAATATAAGGACATGTAAAAGTTCGCTAGGTTCGTCGAATTTCAGCATGGAATCGATCGTAGTTCAAGTTCAAATTCATTCGGAGGCGTGATGTATTTCGTATCGATCCAGTTCGAATCGATACTTTCGTATCGATCAAGTCAACTCGATACCTTTCGTATCGATGACAGTTCGTATCGACCGGAGGAGGAGATTTCGTATCGATCAGGTAGGTTTACTTCGCATCGGCCAAGGGTAACGGCTGTGAGACAACCAAATGCGATAACTTCGTATCGATCTGTGGTTATCGATATGGGACCGATGAGATCTCTTGGTCTTCGTATCGATCAAGAGAGATGGATTTTCGCATCGATCACGCTGGCCAAGCGCTTACATCGATCATCTCAGTTCAACACAAGCCCCTACCACCTTAGATCGATGCGAACCTCTGCATCCCCTTTAACCCACCAGTCGATGCGAAATCATGAAATCTGGATCGAGTCGAATCCTCTTATCCCAGATCGACACGAACTAGTGGTGAAACAATCGCTCCAGAACTCTTTCTTCTCCGATTGAAGCGAGCATGGCCATGGCCATCCTCGACCAAGCTCTGGTCCAGATCTGGCCTTGGCACCACCAAAATTGATAATCGGCAAAGGCACGATGGATTTGAGATCCGAACTTCGTCGCTCAAGTGTAGCCGTGATTGCTCATTTACCTGAATCGAATTGGAGTTTGGAGAAATTATAAGATGATGTTTGATCGATTCGAAGATTGGAATAATTCTTCTCTCCTGCTTGTCTGTGGATCGATACGAGAAGGCAGAAGACAACAGTAAAAGTAAAAGGTAAAAAAGTGAGAAATGGCAAAGTCCCAGATATTTATACGAGGCCTAGGACGGAACCGAGTCGATTCGACTCCCAGTCAATCTGACCGGTCGCAACCAGTTAAGCAGCGCATCGATGCGAGCATTCGTATCGAACCCATTAACCTTTATCGTTTCGAAGCGCATAGGGAGGCTACGTGAAAACGATGGGTTGGCGCACACGCTTTCCTCGCATCCATCAAGCCGTGCATTCATCGAGGCGAAATGTTCACCGGACACCATCGTTTCGAAGCATCCAGGTTTTGAGCCATCGATTCGAAACAGAGCAGAACTGTTGATACGAGCGTCAATTTCGTATCCATCAATATCTATCGATGCGAACATCCATTTCGTATCCACCAGATATCATCAATTCGAACCAGAGTTCACCACCATTTGTGACCATCGATACGAACGATTGTCTTCGTATCCATCAGATCAACCCACATCGATACGAAAGAAGGCTTTTTGACTTTGAGCATCGACTCGTAAGCGGACCGATACGAGAGAATGGCTAAGGGGTACGACTTCCAAAGCTATTCGAAGAAGGCCTGCAGCTTTTCAAAGCACGTCATGTTTTCACAAGACGTACTTTGGGGGGCAAATGTTATCCCGCCTTTTGGCAAGGCCAGGACATCAAGAAGCCAACTAGAGAACAAGGATAGCACGCCATGGATATCACTGAATTTTGACCGAGCCCAGAGTGAGCTACAATTGATAGGATACGACAAGAAAGGCCATAGAGATCAGCACCTCAAATTTCAAGTCGATCCGGACTCATACACTCAAGTTATGATCGAGTAAAATTGGAGGGAAAGAGCCCAGATTTCGTATCCATCACTCTGGGCGATTTCGTATCCATCACCGAAGCCCCAGTTCGAATCCATCATGCTTCGTATCGATCAGCTCCGGATCCATCGAGGTACCCAGGTTCGACTCGATTTTCTTCGTATCCATCGAACTCGTATCGATGGACTTCACACATACCAGCAATTGAAGGACTTCGTATCCTTCAGCCAACACTTGCTTCATATCCGTCATTCGGTGCTTGCTTCGTATCCATCAGCCAATACTTGCTTCGTATCCATCATTTAGTGTCTACTTCGTATCCATCAGCCAACACTTGCTTCGTATCCATCAGCCAATACTTGCTTCGTATCCATCATTTAGTGTCTACTTCGTATCCATCAGCCAACACTTGCTTCGTATCCATCAGCCAGTGTTTGCTTCGTATCCATGGATGAAGTCCTACTCGAAACCATCAGGTCAACCAGCTTGGATAACGTGTCACCTCTCGAAGGAAACGGGGCAAGATACATGGAGTCGAAGCGGTCAACACGGAGCAAATACCGGATCGAGATGAAGAGCGCACACCACGGCATCCCTCGATGCGAATGCGCCGAGATATATGGAGTCGACGCGGTCGACTCGGAGTGAAGGGCGGATCGAAGCGAGGCGCGCGTACCACATCACCTTGAGAGCGCGTGCAATCATCGAGACGAAAGGATGGAGTCGAAGCAATGGAGACGAGCAGAACAGCCAGTGTTAAAATCCATCTCGTATCGACGATATCTCTCAATCCACTGATCCAAACACCATGAGATTTTAACTGAAAGCTGCACACATAACAAGGAATGTCTCCACCAATTTTGAGCTCAATTGGAAGTAATCCTGATCGATACGAAATGATTTCGTATCGATCACAGATTGGCTTGAAACTCTCTGGAAGTGGTCGAATGGGCCCCCTCACGTGTCAGGCCAAGTCTCCCGGAGTTTGAGCGAAATCCAAGCCTCCTACACCTATAAATAGAGCTCCAGAATCAACGAAAAAGGGATCTTTTTTCTCTGAAGCGCCCAGACTCTGCCGGATTGAGATTTGCATCATACTTTTGCTGTCAATTTCGAATTCTAAACTGTAATCCGCTGTTCATCGTTGTAAACGCTTGTAATCATTGAAAGAGAATCAATAAAATCATCAAAACTTCATAGTGGACGTAGGCTATACGCCGAACCACTTTAAACTGCTTGTCTGTTCACTTTGCATTCATATTTGTTGGAGTTTTTGTTAGATAATCTCTGTTTTACATTTATAATCTTCATTTTATCTCTTCAAACAACTCCCGAAGAGTGTTGTGCCCATTTTTGGTACAAACACCTTCAATTGATTTCCAGTAATATAAATGTTGATCTGTTGACTGCCAATGATTATGTAGTGAATTGTTGTAACTGAGTGTTGAGTGCTAGTGATTTGTTGTTCAATGTACGTATGTTAACCTGGCTCCCGTTAACGTTTGCACGTTCACGAGTTGTTTTCAAGTTCTTTAGTTTTTGTTTGGATTGAGTTTCGTATCGATCCTCTCCTGGATCGAAATGAAATTCAAGTTGTAACAACGTTCGATGGTTGTCTTTGAATGCTCCTTCGTAACGATCCTCTCCTGAATCGATGTGAAGGGTTGGAATGTATGCTTCGTATCAGTGGATACGTAATATTGGATCTCGGATCGATGGATACAAAAGTAATGCTTTGTATCGACAGAGTCAAACGATCCAGACATAATCATGCAGTGATGCTTCACGGAGGATATGCCATTCCTTATTCGTTTATCCAATAAGAATCCCCGATTGTGGATAATCTTTGATAGGAGTCATCCATGACTCTTCTCCTAGATCCATCTCTAAGATCTAGTTGATCTTCATATGTCAATGCTTGGAATAATAAGCATTTCAACAGGGATAAAGTTTTTTTGCCGCGCATCCCCGGAACTGGCTAGCTTGGCCAGTGACTAAGTTTTTTCATTTTGTCCTCCGAGGATGTGTGTAATGGTGTAATAGTCGAAGTCGACTAGTAGCTTTTGGACCCAGCTAGGATGAGGAACAAGATGTTGCCCCCTAGTTTAATAATCTTCCCTGACTCGGTATACTACTAACCAATAATCACATAATATATGCAAAGTTTCCACTCCTAGTTTTCTTGTAAGTTTGAGCGCCAAGGCTTTATACTTAGCTTCATTATTTGTTGTAAGGAAGTTGAGTTTGAGGGCATGGCAGATCGATCGTTCCTCAGTAGTCATTAACGCAACTCCGACGTTAAAAAAGCCGATTATTGGAAGTTCCATCTGTGTACGTCCTCCATTGGTTGGACGGTTCGCCACTGTTCTTCGGATAGTCGTCTGATGTGGTGGATTCAGATATGAAGTAGGCTAATGTTTGATCATGGAGAGCTCTCCGAGGGAGATATGTGAAATCAAATTGGCTTAGCTCGATATCCCATTCGAGTATCCTTTCAGACATCTAAGGCCGCTGTTGGAACTATCATAACAGTTGGTTGATATGGACGTTAACGGGGTGAGCTTGTCAATAGTCAGCCTTCATCATATACTGGTCTTTGGATTCGTTTCTCTTCACATAGCATTGCGACGTTTATGGCATGTGTTGACATGGCCCAATTGATGTATAAATCTTCGTGATCCAAAGGTTTGGGTAAAATGGGAGGTCTCTTTAAGCGATCTATTAGATCTGGAAGTGCATCAACGCAGTTGTTAGTTCATTCAAAAGTTCTCTTCCCTCTCTTGGTCAGGTTGAAGAAGAGAATTCACTTGTTGATGGTCCTAGAGTCAAATCAACTTAGGATGGTAATCTTTCGACTTAGGCTCCGTACCTGCTTGGTTGTCCTCGGTACATGGGTGTCTCTAACTGTCATAATTTTCTAGAAATTAGTCTTGATTCCATGAGAATTGATGATGAAAACAAAGAATCTTTCTGATGTAATGGTGAAAGAGCATTTCAAAGGATCGAGTTTCATCCTGCATTTTTTGGAGAGCACTGAATACCTCTGTCAAGTCATCGATATGGTCGTTTGATAGCCGTGATCTCACGAGCATATTAACCACATCTACTTTCATCGATCGACCGATATGATTTTTGAATGATCTGCTAATCGTCCTTTGGTAAGTAGCATAAGCGTTCTCAAGTTCGAATTTAGGGATTTCAGCATAGCACTATAGGCCCAGGTCAATAACGAGACAGTTGTATTCCTGGTCTAGGACATGCTTCAGTATCCGATTATATCTGGAGTTTGCATCCATGGATGTGAGTAATTCATGTATGATGGTCAGGTCCATCAGTTGGTCGATCATTGGAAGTGGAAAGCCGTGCTTTGTCATATCCCATGCAAATCTGAGTAGTTGATGTATGTCCTCCACTCTCTGTTCGTTTTTCTTATAAGTAAAGGATTGGATACTCACTTTGGTTGGAGGGCATCATGGATAAACCCATTGGTTTTGAGCAGATTCGCCTCCTCTTTAAGTGTAACAGATCTCTCCGGATCCATGTCGCATCGTTTTTGTTCACCGAGACATGCCTCGGGTCGACATTAAATGCAGGGTTCTTCATGGCTGGCGAGAGTCCATATATATATATATATATATATATGAGATCGAGTCCAAGCGAACTCATCAAGATTCACCTGAAGTAAAACAGTTGACTCTTTCTTCATCATTGCGCAGAGTTGTGATCTGATCTACAATACTCGTGATGGGTTGTGGGTGCCTCATGTGTTTATTTGCAATGGTAAATGATCAGGCTTATAAGAATGTTGAATCGAAGGATTAGTAGAATTTAGCCTTGTACTGTATGCTGCTACATAGCTGGCTCCAGCTTTGAGATTGAATTTACTTGTGTTTCTGAATGATGCGCTTTTCATTCAATGTACCTGCGATCCATTGCTCATTGGAAGGGTCAGGGTAATGATCAGTTGCCCATAAGTCCGGGTATTAATCTAATGATTCTATCTCTAGGCATCCTTTCGGTCGCAAGCTAGAGTTGTTATGAATATCAGGCATAGGTCATATGTTCAAGTTGTCATAGTCAACTCTCGGATAATTACTCTTTTGCCCCCCGTCTCGGGTTGGCGGATGCATTATGTGGACGGTCTAGTCTCGTCCAAGCTGTGTCTATATTGTAGTTCAAGTTTTAAGAACCAGGGTTGACTGATGAATGGTTGAATCACATTAATCTTATCTTCTTGTTCGTGCCCCCAAGTCTGGGGAATATCTCGATAAGTGGCATGGTAGATAATGTCCGCTTCAATTTTGTATTCTATCCCATTGAACCATGGGATCGAGTTAACCGATGGAAGGCTGAGTCGAGACTATCCTGTATTATGTTATAGTTCTTTCCTCTTGGAGGAATACATTGTTACTTTGCTGACATTCAGACATAAGCTAGATTCTGGACGGTCAATGACATTCACTTTGCTGCTTATATCGCCATACTTTGGGCAAAAACTGAGGAGTGAATCGTCCAGTTAGATCCAAAGCAAGATTGATGCTTCCCTTGTTGAATCCAGGGTAAGAATCAGTGTGCAGATGTTTAGGTTGCACTTGTTTATAATTGCTCTTTAAGTCGGATCATGGTAAGAGTCAATGAATGAATGGTCACGTTGCATTCATTTGGAGTTGGGTGATCAACCATGTCCATCTCAATTTACGTTCTCCTGTCAGATTTTGGGATAAAGTTAGCTCAAATGTAGTCATGTCATGCTCATTTGGTCTCATGCCCTTCCTGACGGATCGAAGGAAGGCGACGTAGGACGAATGGTCAAGTAACACTCATTCGTGGTTTATTCTTTTATCCATGCCTTGTTAGTCAAAGGTATTCGATGGAGTTCGGGTCACATCGACTTGTAGACGAAGAGGACCGATATTGGCCGTCGATTCAATGGTACGATGTGAAAGGTGCAGATCGATATTGCCCGTCGATCCAGCGGTACGATATAATTGGTTGCCCAGAACTTCAGGCATCATTCTGATTAGTTAGCATTAGGGTCTCCCTATAGTCGTTTCCTTAAGTTGTAAAGGATGCTAAGCTGGAGATGTAGCGAGTCACCTTTCTCTTCTTTCGGTGATTTGCACTTCTGCCCCCAGTCTTGGGTTAGCAGAGTTAGTTCGTGGATGGTCTAATTGCACCTGTAGTGAGTTTACACTCCTCACGTCAAGTTCAGGTCAGAGTTGGTGAATGAATGGTCGAATCTCATTCATTTGTTTGTCTATTCTTGTAGCCACACTTTGGGGATCAGAGTCAGTTGAAGGGTCATTCATCACACCTATTTGATGTTTATACCCCTGTCCACACTTTGGGGACAACGAGTTTTAGTAGAAAATGGTCGGACCGCATTTTCCTCAATTAATCCCTCTAGCACTAGTCAATGGCGAAAGTCGAAGTGTGGTTAATCATTACAACAACTTTAATTTGATGCTTCTCCCACTAAACTGTAGGAAGGAATCGATTGGCAGATGGTTATGTCACATCCGTCCATGTTGCATGCACTACCCGTCGGATCTCCGGCGAGAGTTAGCAGATGAACGGTCATGCCACGTTCATTTGCGGTTGGATGGTAGTAATATCAATTCAGAATAGAATATCCAGTTAGGTCCCTTTTTCGAATCCACGCCTCCCTGTCGAATCAAGGAAGAAATTTTGTCTTGTAGGGTTGGAGTGCATCCCTATAAATTTATGTTATGGGTCCCGTGCCGGGGACAAGAGGTTATGCATGGACGGTTGGGTCACGCCCGCTTAGTGCTGGATGGTCGGATCGCATCCAATTTTGTGTGCTAAGTGTGCCCCCATGTCAGGGGAAGATTGGAAAGCAGACGGTCGAACCATGTCCGCTTTTTGTACTACAGAACTTGATGAGGAACCATAGCCATTAGATGGACAGTCGAATCAAATCCCTTTTGGTATTCATATTCCAATCCATGCTTTGAGTACTGGAGTTAGTTGATGGGTTGTTAGTCACACCCATTTGGTGTGTATACTCTAGCCTGTGCTCTGGGGAATTAGAGTTAGTTGAAGTTTATTCTCCAGTTCGCACTCTGGGAATCTGGATTTGTTGATGTTTGTACTCCAGTTCGCACTCTTGGAATCTGGAGTTGTTGATGTTTATACTCCAGTTCGCACTCTGCGAATCTGGAGTTGGTGATGTTTATACTCCATTTCGCACCCTGGGAATCTGGAGTTGTTGATGTTTATACTCCAGTTCGCACTCTGGGAATTTGGAGTTGCTGATGTTTATACTCTGTTTCGCGCTCTGGGAACTCAGAGTTGATGTTTATACTCCGACTCGCGCTCTGGGAATACGGAGTTGATGTTTATACTCCGACTCGCGCTCTGGGAGTTCGGAGTTGATGTTTATACTCCGACTCCCGCTCTGGGAGTTCGGAGTTGATGTTTATACTCCGACTCGCGCTTTGGGAGTTCGGAGTTGATGTTTATACTCCGACTCGCGCTTTGGGAGTTCGGAGTTGATGTTTATACTCCGACTCGCGCTCTGGGAGTTCGGAGTTGATGTTTATACTCCGACTCACGCTCTGGGAGTTCGGAGTTGATGTTTATACTCTGGTTCGTGCTCTGGGAACTCGGAGTTGATGTTTATACTCCGCTTCGCACTCTGGGAATACAGAGTTGGAGTTTATACTCCGACTCGCGCTCTGGGAGTTCGTAGTTGATGTTTATACTCCGACTCGTGCTCTGGGAGTTCGGAGTTGATGTTTATACTCCGACTCATGCTTTGGGAGTTCAGAGTTGATGTTTATACTCCGGTTCGCGCTCTGGGAACTCGAAGTTGATGTTTATACTCCAATTCAAGCTCTGGGAACTCGGAGTTGATGTTTATACTCCGACTCGCACTCTGGGAGTTTGGAGTTGATGTTTATACTCTGACTCACACTCTGGGAGTTCGGAGTTGATGTTTATACTCTGGTTCGCGCTCTAGGAACTCGAAGTTGATGTTTATACTCCGGCTCGCGCTCTGGGAGTTCGGAGTTGAATGAAGGATTGTCGTGTATCAACCCTTTCTTGACTTTTGCGTGATGGCTGGTCCCCGAGCTCGGGTTTCACTTAGCGGGTGATCGGTGGGATCCTGATTAACTTCCACTTATATGCCCCTCAACGAAGGATGATATTTAGTTTACGGACTGTTGGATCGTGTCCATGTTCATTTGGATTCCGCTTTTGCCAAGCCTAAGGAGTAAGATTAGTGTTCTGGCAAGCTTTATGCTTGAGCATAGGAAAGGATGGTCGAACTACATCCACTTTGAGTTGTATATTTTCCCTTATGTCGGGTGCAAGAATTGGAGAGCAGACAGTCGAGTCACATCCAATTTATACTTTACATTCTTTCGATCGAGCTAAGGAAAAGAGTTGAAATGACAGCTCGTGATGGTTAGTGAGTAGGCAGTCAGTCGTTGATGACTTTAAATCGAGGGTTGGACCTTTAAACATGTGTTCCCTCAAATAATCCCAAATGTCTAATGTAGGATTGGATGCATGGATGGTGACACCACATCCACCCTTGATGTGATTCTGATTTTATCAAGCATCAGAAGAAGCATAAGTATTTTGGCAAGCTTCAAGTACGAGATGGAGAGTGCATTATTGGGACATATAACTCCAAGTCTTTCTTACATCTCCTAATTAAATTGCATAGGCGGATGAGTGGATGGTCGGTTGCATCCACTTTGTACTAGAGTTCTGACCTTTTCGGTCTCTTCCGCTTTGATGCCTTGCCCCCAGTTAGGGGCATATAGTAGCCGATGAGTGGTCGAATCATGCTCATCACGATGATACCTCAATGATTTGATCATGGTCCACGGAGGTTGTTTTGTACCCAATCTTAAGTACTCGGTTACCCGCATCATTTGCAAGTATTTTAATTCAAGTAGGTCATATTTCGCAACGTAAATGAAATTGAATTAGAAATAATTCAAAAGAGATCAGATCAAATCTCATTGATAAGTGAGGCAGCGTCGTATGCTCGCTATTGCACATCATTCCAGCCCTTCTCAGTTGGAAGTCTAACGCAAATGGTTCAATTTGATCAAAGTCCTTGATCGATAGGAGTCGGATGTCCCCAGTCCTTCGTTTTATGGGGCTTGCACATATTGTTGGACCTATCATTCCCGGAGAAGCCTTATGGCGTTGGCGTTCATGGTAGCCATTTAGAGAAGAGGAGTTTTCCGATCTAGAGTATGGAGCAGGTCCCCTCCTTATCTTGCTATGTTGATCCTTCATCTGATTCATCAACTCAAAATTAGCCTAGACATGTTGGTGTAATTGTTGGCAGCGGTCCACCAGTTCTCTTGTCAAAGCCTGGAAATAAGCGCTGGTGATGAATTCATTTATGGGTATCGGCAGCAACTGGCTGCGGGCTTTGGATAAATTTGTTGGCTTCCAGCTTCTTCATTCACTTCAACAATATAAGAAGTAGAACTGGTATGTCTAACCACGATTGACAATGTTCTTTGAGGGATGGGGGAAGACAGCTACATTTGATGGCAGTCATCACTTTTGATGTAAGCCATGCGCAATTCTCACTTCATGAGGTAGTGTCGGGGGTTATATATTTCCAAAGTGCACTGACGGAGTCAGCATGTTGAATTTTCATTGGAAGTTCTGCACATAGGATGGTTTCAACGAATAGGTCTCGATTGGGAAAGATTCTCCAATCGACATTATGATAAAGTCCATTTTATTGCCAACGAATCTTGCAACACTGGTGAATGATGTATGCACGATTGCCCAATGTTGGAGTGGTTTGGTGATGCCGATTGGATGGTGAGTTGGTAAAGATGGGCTCATAGATTGGTGATTATTTCTAATTTTTCACCCAGGTAGGAGACCTATATAAGGTATTAAGGAAGTCCTCTTGAGGTTGTATGTCATGCTTTTAGTCATGTGGACGTGGAATAATTAAGATGCGGGCATTTGAAGATGGTTCTACGGTGACCAGCTATGTTTTGAGTTGGTAGAGTAGACAGTGTAGGGGAGTCGTCATATTAGCCATCGTACCATAGTTGTCCATTCAGGAGTTTGAAAGCTGGTCAATTGGAGGAAGTTGCATTCCACCTTAAAAGCATGATAAACTAATCAACTCCAGTTCTTGGCATATTAACTAGGTTCTCCAGCCTCTGGGAGTACGGTTGAGTAGTATTTCTTTACCCATTCCTTGATTGCAACTCAACATTTGTTGTTGTGATCTCCTATGTCTTGTTCAGTCATGGAACAATTAGAAGCACGGATGGAATGTTCCTTCACTAAATTGGTGATTGAATTCACTATGCGGGTGCCCTGTGCTGCGGCTAGGGTACCGAATTTTTTTTTTTTAAATTTCGTATCGATACGAATTGAAGCAGTTGCGATCGATACGAACAGAGCACAGGCGATCGATACGAACAGAGCGATGCGAAGCAGATCGAGTCGAAATGATCGATTCGAACAGAGCGATGCGAAGCAGATCGAGTCGAAGTGATCGATTCGAACAGAGCGATGCGAAGTAGATCGATACGAACAGAGCACTCTTGATCGATACGAACTTTGACATATTTTCTGGATACGAAAACATGGATACGAAAAACACCATATTTTCATGGATACGAAAATGACCATATTTTCATGGATACGAAATGATGGATGAATGCAGTTCCTCTTAGATCTGGAGCAATCTGAATAGAATAGAGGGAACCACTTGACGACAGATCTGGATCTCATCCTTGGATTTTTGCAATCCAACTACGGTAGTAGATCCACAGAGCAGGAGAAAAGCAAGGTTTTTCTTAGTGAAAGCACCAAAGTGTTTGTACCAAAAATGGGCACAACACTCTTCGGAAGTTTTTGAAGAGATAATAATGAAGAGAACAAATTGAAAATGAAGATTATCTAACAAAAACTCCAAACAACAAGAATATAAATGCAAAGACAGACGATTTAGAGTGGTTCCGCGTGTTGCCTACGTCCACTATGAAGTTTTGATGACTTTATTGATTCTCTTTCAATGATTACAAGTGATTGCAGCGAACAACAGCGAATTACGGTTTGGAATTCGAATTCAATCGTAAGAATAAGATGCAAATCTCGATCCGGCAGAGTCTGGGCGCTCTTTAGCTCTCAAAATTGTCCGATCCCTTTTCTGAATGACCAGGGGCTCTATTTATAGGTGTAGGAGGCTGATATTTTGCCTAAATTTCGGGAGACCAGTTCTGGCACGTGAGGGGGCCCACATGCCCGCTTTCAGGAAATCCGAGCCCACTTTGGGATCGATTCGAAGCCCATTCGAATCGATCAATAAATCATCCAATCAAGCTGAAATTTGGTGTGGACATTCTTCAACATGTGCTTAAGCTTCTGTGAAAATTTCATAGCATTTGGACTTATAGATCTCGAGTTATGATCGATTCGAATTGGTGTTTCTTGGCAGGCTGGTTCATTCGAATCGATACGATCGAATCGATCACTTCGAATCGATCATGGCACCTGACTTTGTGATGACGTGGAGCGGAACTTTAGCTTTGATCCGCTTTCTTCTCCTGTTTGATCGAGTCGTCCTGGAGACTCTGCCACCTTGACTCGATGGATTCGAAGTAAGGCATACCGATGGATTCGAAGCAAGGCATACTGATGGATTCGAAGCAAGGCATACCGATGGATTCGAAGCAAGGCATAAGGATGGATTCGAAGGAAGGCATACTGATGGATTCGAAGCACTTTAACTTGATTGATACGAACCATGCAAGCGTGAGGCTAACTCTTTCTGCCGATGGATACGAACGCTATGGGTTCGTATGCTGGCTACATTGATGGATATGAAATAAGGTAACCTGATGGATACGAATTGCTCTGCCCAGATGGATTCGAAGAGAGGTTTCCATGATGGATACGAAGCATGGCCTTTCCCTTCAACTTGCATCCATCATAACTTGAGCATATGAACTCGGATTGACTTGAAACTTGGAACGTTGGCTCTCTTTGCTTTTCTAGTCATGTCTTATCAATTATAGCTCAATCTGGTCTCGGACAAAATTCATCGATATCCAGGGTAGACCTATGTGCAGTAGATGTCCATAACGAGCGACTCTAGGTTTCTGATCAATTCCTTGGTATCTCGGTCTTGCCAAAAGGCGGGATAACAGCTTGCATATAAATACGCATTCGAGTTGTCCAATAGTTGTAATTCATGCCATTGAATAGTGGAGGTCGTGCAGTAGATTGACCTTCTACAAAACTGGTGTTTGTGACAGTGCTAGTGCTGGTGTTGTTTTCCATATTAACAACATATCAAATAACTTTGTAACGGTTATTAGAAGCCTTGCTCTGATACCAAATGAAAAGACACTGCGGATCGTTGATGTGCACGTAAATGTGCATATTTTTACCACCATATTTAATCTATTTAAATTAAATAAATGATCATATTTGGTATTTTAATTGGTTTAAACCAAAATTCAAATTATTTGAAATTGTCACATATTCATCTTCATATATGGGCAAAATGGTCATTTTTATGCATTTGTTAAATTGTGAAAATTTACTTGGAATTTTCTATGTTGTTTTGTAGGAAATTTGGTGAATTTTACAAGTGGTTACATGATGATATATGCATGCATAAGAGTGAAGAGAACAAATGAAGATGGAAATAATTCAAAGTGAAGATAATGGAGGACCCCACCTACCCACCTAACTTAATGTACAAATTAGAGCCTATTGCACATGCTTATGGAATTAATGGCTTCATGTACACTTAAATGAGGGATTATTGAAGCTAATGATAACTTGGCCACCACACTTCCTACAAGGGCATTTTGGGCATTCCCCAAAAATATGAATTAGGGTTTAACACTTGTATAAATACCTCATATCTTCATGTAACCTCTCTTCCCCTCTCTTAGTCTCTCTTTAGTTTAGTTTTAGGCTCAAAATAAAAGAAAGCTCTCTTTCTCTTTTCATGGCTACTTAGCCATTTTCTTTTCATGTAATTTTTTATGCAATTTAATACATGTTATTTTCCTTTTCTTGTTTATCTCCTTTCATGTTGTAGTGTAGATCTCTTTTCTTTTATGCAAGTAGAATAGTTCTTTTTTCATTTAGCTTTCATTTTGCTTTCTTTTTAGTTTAATGTTGCAAGCTACATTTGTTAATAAAATGACAAATATAAGAGCTTAACCCTATAATTTAGGTGTAATGAAGCTCTCTAATATGTAGCTTCAACATTTTGATGTTTATACTCTCTTTTTGTGCTTTAATGGAAACACTTGAAGTGGTTTAATGATGTTGTTTAGCTTTGAATTTGATAGTCTATATTGTTCATAACAAATAGGCTATGCTTAAAAAACATAACACAAATTGCCTCTTCATCTAAATATGATTATGGCAAAGAAATGAATGTTGAAATTGAAATTTGATAGCCTATATTTCTAAACAATAGTTAATAGGCTATGCTTAAAATAGATTTTTATTTCAACTTTGTTGTCATATTTCATAAGAGTTAAATGTGTATTAGTGGTTGTGTTATAGTTTGATGGTCTATATTGGTCTAATTAATAGCACAAATATACCATACTTATGATAAACACATCAACTAATTACACTAATGACCATAAAAGAGAGATTATGATTTCATATGTGTTGAACTACATAATCTAGAGAGTGGATTTATTCTCTAAATTGTCATTTAACTTCTATATTTGCATTTCTTTTCTTTTAGTTAGTTAGTTAATTCTCTAATTCTCTAGCTTAACTTTCACTCGACTTTGGTTTAATTTGATTGAATAGATTTTTAAAATCATCAATTCCCTGCGGATCGATCTGTATTCGCCACGTACTACATTCGTACACCGTGCGCTTGCGGTTATTTTTAATTTAAATTCACTCGACGGTTTTCTAAACCGATAGAATTTCCGTCGACGAACAAGTTTTTGGCGCCGTTGCCGGGGAATTTGCTTTGATTTCAATTTTCTATTCTTCGAATTATTTTTCTTTGATTTTTGTGAAATTTTATTTTGTGTGTTTGTTGCAAAAAAAATTGCAGTTGTTCTAGTTTTGTGCATTCATGTTTTCCTTTATCTTTTGTTAGTCTTTGTTGTGCTTACTGTCTTTGTTCTGTGGCGTGCATTTGATTTTTATTGTTCTTAAAAAAAAGTTAGATTAAATCGTAGTGTTACATTTGGTATTTGTTGTTTTATTGCTCAAAGCTTGTTTCTGTTTTCACTGTTGGTTTCCCATTACACTTCTGAAACTATTGCATAACAAACAACTTTCAATTTTATTCTGTGCAACTTTCGGTAATTCATTTGTTTCAGAGTTTGTGTGCATTCCTGTTAGCAATTTTCACCTTTGTATTCAGTACTTCATTCTTGTTTGCATTTTTCTATTTTGTACAAAACTGGTACAATATACAATTCACTGATATTTTCAAATCAAATACAATTTTCAAACTTGATCACTGATATGGATACAATTCCCTGATACAAACTGTTGCCTCAATACAAACTGTTGCCTGTTCATTACACGCTACAGTAACAGTATCACCTACCATCAACTCTTCTATTCAAATCACCTCCACTGCCTTTCCTTATCATACAGTGCAAGCCATCACCTGACACTCCGTCAATCACCATACTCCTTTCCCTCAACTACAATCTTTGCACACAGACAATTCACACCTCATCAGCAACCTCCTACCATACTTCCTTCAACTCCAATATCAAACCACCATTGCACTCCAAGCAAACACCTTCTACCTATAACCATCTCTGTACATCAACAGAGCCATCATCAACCGACATTCTCACATCCAGAAACAACAACCAGCAGCAATCAAATCAACATACCATCTGCCCTCGACACACTGCAACCACATCATCAACTACCCTTCCAACCATACAAGAATTTCAACACCATCTACCATCCATCCACGACAAGTTCAAGCAACAACTTCACTGACTACAACGCAACTACCATCCCACCTTCTTCCTCTATAACACAACGCCACTGCTTCAAACCCAAAACCACAGACCACCGACCACAAACCACCAACATCTCAACTCAATTCCATTGTTCAACTGCTTCGCCACCATTGTTCAACTACAACCACCCTACACATCAAAGCACAATCAAACCATTCCAGCACTTCAGACCCGTCAACTTGCAACTTCACAATCGACATCTTCCTTCCAGCAAAACTTCCACAACCACCATCCCAGAAGCAACTGAACATCTTCCTCACCTTGCCTGCCTGCACATTACCCTACTCCTACCATTCTCTGTCACAACTTCAAACCACCATCACAACATTATCACAGCCAACACTTCACTGATAGCTTGAACAGCGACAAAACATCATCCAATCTCCAGCAAACCGCCTCTAACCACTCCCATCCTCAACAAATTCCCATCGCCAGCAACTCGAGCGCCTCCACCCCAACTCAACATCACAACCGCGACTTCAGAAATCGCCATCTCCACTTCACCGTATACCACTTCCTCGCCAATTCCCCTCTGAACAATCACATCGCGACTTCAACAAAGCAACCTGACCGCAAACCCCCTCCTCGGCCACCCAACTCACCAAACCAACTTGTGAGCCTCCTCAAAATCCAAACTCCAAACAACCGTAACCACCTCCAAGCAACCTCCACCAATCGCCAATCGAGTCGAACACCAAATTCACCCATGTCGACAAGCGAATTGAACTTGCAACCTGCCACTGAACTTCACTTCGAACCACCATCCATCTTCTTACAACTGCTATCCCCTTCACGAACAGAACCAAAACATCATGGCCTTGCCCACTTCATAGCACACAACAATCGAGCAGCCATCCTCGCCTAACCAGCCGCGAACAAAAATCACTACTTCAACTCGAATCGCCTCAAACTCACCCAAATAACCAGCAATCGTTCACCATCAGTCACCGAGAGTCACGATCCTTAAAAGCACTGAACTTGATCACTAACAATACGACTCGACGTCTCCTATTACTGAATTGTGGAATTTGGTATACAATCTGGTACACTATCTGGATTTTAGGTGAATTGTGGAATTGTGGAATTAATAAATCGCGAAATTGTTGAATCGTGAAACTCGAGCTGAATTGTGGAATTTGGTATACTTTATGGACTTTGAAAATTATGATTTGGGGAGAAATAGGTAGCATGTGTGTGTGTTTCGTTTTAATGGGCCAGGTCGGGTTGATGATAACATGATTTGGGGAGAATTTGTTCTCCCTTAATTTACCCTGTACCTTTATTTTGTTTTGGTTTTGATTTTCTTCTTTAAAAAAAACAAATTGTTTTGGTTTCAATCTTTTTGAGTTTCTTCCTTGGGTAAAAAAAGGAGGGGTTTGCTCAATTTGATTTGTTTACCTTAAAAAAATTAGTTATAAAGTTGTTTTGTTTGTTTTAATGTGCTTTAAGTCCCATCCATATTAATTTTTTTTTAAGTAAAACACTACTTTTAAATTTCCTTTTCAAAAAAAAAATTTAAAAAAAAACTTGTGTATATATCTTGTTTTTATTTCAGGTTGCCGAAGGAGAAGGAGACAGCCCGCTTGCAAAAAAAAGGAGAAGAAAATAAACCGCTTGCTTGCTATATTTATTGTTTTTATTTATCTTGCATTGTTGTTTGCTTGCATTTTATAAAAGAAAAATTCATAAAAAAAAACCAAAATTCCATTCGTAGTTGCATTGTTAATACACGTTTAATTTCTGCTTTGCATTTCATCCTAGAATTTGTTAATAATAACGGTTAGACATCGATAACTTTTAATTGTGTATTGACAAGTGGTCTTCTTTGAACAATTTAATTTCTCGGTGTCTAGGCTACGGCAGAGTAATAACCATTTATAAATATTACGGTGATTCGTAAATATTATAGTGGTTGTTCCTTTGAAGGTACTTAAACCTTCGGCTGCATTACAACGGTGATTCGTGGTGCACCGATAACCCCTGTCCGTTACCTGGCTGAGAACTATCTTGTTGATTTAAGACAAAGCGTGATTATACAATTTTGAGTTAACTTAGAATAAATCATTTGTAATTAACCCTTGCATTCATTTAGTTGCATTAGTTCATGCATATTTAAAAAAAACAAAAGTTCAAAAATCCAAAACTAAAAAAATTGTGAATATTCCTTTTCCCTTGAAATTTTTAAATCCTTTTCCTTTGAAATTTCAAAAATAAAAAAAAATTTAGAAAATTATAAAACCTTTTCAAAAACAAAGAAAAAAAATTGAAAAACAAAAAAAAACAAAACAAAAATCAATTTCCCTTTTGAAAAATAAATTTCATTTGTAAATCGTTTTTCCTTTAAAAAACAAAAAAACAAAAACAGTCTTGAAAATGTCCGAATTTCCATACTCACTTGAATTTTACAATAGTTGTGAAAATCAATATAATCCATATAATTTCACACCAAATTCGTATGGATATTTTAACAACAACTATTGTTCAAACGATTCGGATTTTGCACCACAAAGTTTTCAAAATAACGAACAACCCTCAGATCTTGAAAAGAGCATTTGGTCTTTACTTGAAATCTCTACACAACAAAATCAAATGATAAATGATTTGTGTAATTCATATTTGGGCAATAACTCGAATCAAAGTTTTCAAAATAATCAAAATTTGAATTCACTTCAAAATTCAAACGATTTCGAGTATTGCCAATTCAATTTCGAACTCCAAAATGAATTTCAAACTCAAAATGAAAATGGAAACAACTTTTCAAACGAATTTGGCAATGGGAATAATCTTAATCATGTTACAGTTGAAAATCTTTATTCTCAACAATTTCAAAGTGAAAATCCTCATGTTCATAACTATAAATTGGATTTTGTTGAGCAAATGAACGAAATTTACGATGATCACACAGATTCGTTGTTTGAAACATATATGAAACAACGTGAAAAACATACTCAAATCTCAACGTGTGACGAGTCAAGCGATAATCCATCTTTTACCCAAACCGACGATTTTCAAATAACAACTTTTGAAATTGAAAATAATAATCTTAATGAAGTTGTTGAAAACATGGTAATTGTGTTGGATTTCAATTCTTTTGAGGGTGTGGAACCAAATTTAAAATTCGATCTTCCTTTTCTCGATTTTGAAAATTTGAATACAACAACTTTGGATTTTGAACTTGAGATACGCAATGAAGTTGTTGACAATCCAACAAAGGAATACGACTTTAACGAAGACGATTTCATTGGACTTTTTGAAAACGAGTGGTCAAACTCTGATAGGGAAGAGTTACATCACCAATCTGATTTTGAAATCAATAATTTTGAAGAAGTTTTCAATGATAAAGTTGAATTTCAAATTGGTGAAAATGAACGTGAATTTCAATCAATTGTTTTATCGACCCCAAAAATCATCGAAAAGGAAACAACTCGTACGATTTTTAATAAAACGACATTCGTTTTTCCAAATCAACACTCAACTTTGAAATCTTTTATGGTTTGGTTTTTCAAGCTTAAGCTGTGTCTCGTATACGTGATGAGACAAATGAATCGGTTTTTGGAAGACCGTTTCATTTACGCTTTGACGATATACTTTCGGATCTCGTGTTAATACCATTCATTTTCATATAAATAAAGGTCATTTTTTTCTTTTTCTCCTTCCACTTGCGTTGACTGTGGGGACACAGTCAAAATCAAGTGTGGGGGGAGTCTCACCATCATTTTCAATTTTTCCAAAATTTAAAAAAAAATCTCAAAAAAAAAAACAATTTTTTTAAGCATTTTAATTTATTTTTAAAGAAACACTATAAGATAAATATATGGTTTTGGTTTATTAAATTGAAATTTTTGAAAATTTATTCGTCTTAATAAAAATAAAAATGAAGTTTGATTACAAATAATAATGGTTTAACTAGTATATAGGAAGATTCATACGTGATAATTATGAAATATAACCTAATTGAAAATCTTTGTTTTAAAAAGTGGTTGATTTAAAGTAAAGGATATAACATTTTTTTTGTCTTCTAAGTTAAGTGGTGCTAAGATGATTTTGCAAAAACTCTCTCTTTCTATAAAAAAAATCTGAAACAGATAAAAAAACATTTGTATATATGTAAATATTTTCCATTAACACCTACGGTCGACAGTTGTGCATACTTGTGTGTACATTCGCCATGCTCTGTACCTTTCTCACGTAAGCCCGAAAGGCAGTGCATGATCGGTATATCTGGCCTCAGTTTATCTGAGCTAGGTGTATATATATAAAAATTCTTTTTAATAACGCCTACAGTCAATAGGTGTTCACACTCGTGTGTTCACTCGCCACGCTCTGTATTCCCCTCACATCAGTCCGCAAGGCAGTGCATGGGTAATATATCTGGCCTCAGTTTATCTGAGTTAGGCATATGTAAATATTGTAAATATCAATAAAATTTTCAATAAATGAAGAGAGTAAGCAAATGAAATCCAAGCACTATTTTAACTTATTTGGTTTGATTTGTTATTGACATGAAATGAAATACCACTTTAATAAACTTTGATAATCAACTAAGGACCTATTTCATGGTTACACTTTGTTATCAACTGAAACAACGAGTTAAACTATTATCTATTTGTTATGATAACTTAATTTTTGTTGGAAATTTTGATGAGTAAATGACTTAAATTTTAAGATAATGACCAAACCTATATTTAACTTATTTGTGTTAATTTAAAAGTAAATCCTTCATTCGTAAATATTTTCAAAAACTTGCATTCATCCCTTTGTAAATAAATCTTGCATTGTGTAAATATTTTCATCCTGCATTTGGATTTTGTGGGTAGTATCCGCTGAAAACCCTCACGAGACAACACTCGTCCTACTGGGGACACCCAAAGGTTTAACGGCTTATTGCATACGCTCAATGCAATCGTGCTCCCTACGAAAATGGATTTATCTTAGTTTTTCATTTATTCGTGGACGAATAAAAAGATAAGTGTGGGGGTATTTGATGTGCACGTAAATGTGCATATTTTTACCACCATATTTAATCTATTTAAATTAAATAAATGATCATATTGGGTATTTTAACTTATTTAAACCAAAATTCAAATTATTTGAAATTGTCACATATTCATCTTCATATATGGGAAAAATGGTCATTTTTATGCATTTGTTAAATTGTGAAAATTTACTTGGAATTTTCTATGTTGTTTTGTAGGAAATTTGGTGAATTTTACAAGTGGTTACGTGATGATATATGCATGCATAAGAGTGAAGAGAACAAATGAAGATGGAAATAATTCAAAGTGAAGATAATGGAGGACCCCACCTACCCACCTACCTTAATGCACAAATTAGAGGCTAATGGACATGCTTATGGAATTAATGGCTTCATGTACACTTAAATGAGGGATTATTGAAGCTAATGATAACTTGGCCACCACACTTCCTACAAGGGTTTTTTGGGCATTCCCCAAAAATATGAATTAGGGTTTAACACTTGTATAAATACCCCATATCTTCATGTAACCTCTCTTCCCCTCTCTTAGTCTCTCTTTAGTTTAGTTTTAGGCTCAAAATAAAAGAAAGCTCTCTTTCTCTTTTCATGGCTACTTAGCCATTTTCTTTTCATGTAATTTTTTTATGCAATTTAATACATGTTATTTTCCTTTTCTTGTTTATCTCCTTTCATGTTGTAGTGTAGATCTCTTTTCTTTTATGCAAGTAGAATAGTTCTTTTTTCATTTAGCTTCCATTTTGCTTTCTTTTTAGTTTAATGTTGCAAGCTACATTTGTTAATAAAATGACAAATATGAGAGCTTAATCCCTACAATTTAGGGGTAATGAAGCTCTCTAATATGTAGCTTCAACATTTTGATGTTTATACTCTCTTTTTGTGCTTTAATGGAAACACTTGAAGTGGTTTAATGATGTTGTTTAGCTTTGAATTTGATAGTCTATATTGTTCATAACAAATAGGCTATGCTTAAACAAACATAACAAAAATTGCCTCTTCATCTAAATATGATTATGGCAAAGAAGTGAATGTTGAAATTGAAATTTGATAGCCTATATTTCTAAACAATAGTTAATAGGCTATGCTTAAAATAGATTTTTATTTCAACTTTGTTGTCATATTTCATAAGAGTAAAATGTGTATTAGTGGTTGTGTTATAGTTTGATGGTTTATATTGGGCTAATTAATAGCACAAATATACCATACTTATGATAAACACATCAACTAATTACACTAATGACCATAAAAGAGAGATTATGATTTCATATGTGTTGAACTACATAATATAGAGAGTGGATTTATTCTCTAAATTGTCATTTAACTTCTATATTTGCATTTCTTTTCTTTTAGTTAGTTAGTTAATTCTCTAATTCTCTAGCTTAACTTTCACTCGACTTTGGTTTAATTTGATTGAATAGATTTTTAAAATCATCAATTCCCTACGGATCGACCCGTATTCGCCACGTACTACATTCGTACACCGTGCGCTTGCGGTTATTTTTAATTTAAATTCGCTCGACGGTTTTCTAAATCGATAGAATTTCCGTCGACGAACAATCGTGCTATATGGAATTATACTATACTAGTGCAGAAATAAACTAAGATATTATAGCAATGTGAATAAGTAAAATAAAACAAGCACACCAGGAATTTTTATACTGGTTCGAACTTCCCGTTCTACGTCAAGTCCCAGACTTCTTCTGGAATTTCAACTAACTATAACCCTCACTTAACCCGGAGGAATAGGTTTACAACACCTGAGCAACAGAACAGGATTTTGTGACTCAACAGCAGAAGAGGACTTCACTTTGCCTGAGCAGTAGAATAGTTCTTTTATGTAACAACCCATAATTTTGTGAATATTTTTAATTAAATTTTTATTTGAAATTTTGATTTTTAAATCAATTAAAAGTGAATTTTTAGAATTATTCCAATGTAAGTTTGGAATTTGTTTGTAATTTATTTCCCAAATGCAATAAATAAACGATTTTTGAAAATTTTATATTCTGGTCAAAATTTGAATTTTCAGTTTAAATATAAAAAAATTGAATTTTAAATTTTAATCTTTTTCTTTGAAGCAGAATATATTTATGATATCTGTTCTGCTTTTCGTTTCGATAAATTCTGAGTTATACATTTTAAATCAGATAAATTACAGCGTTTTACACGCAGTTATTTACTATATTTCAATTTCTAGTTTTCTATGTGCGTTTCTATATTTTTATTTTCTATGTTATTTTATTTTATTTTTCTATTTTGTTTATCTAAACTTTATTTATTGGATTTCACTTGTGTGTATATCTTTTCATAAAAGGCTTAGAAGAAATCAAGGAGACATGCGTTACATTTCTTTAATGCTTGCCTTTTTATTTACCTACCCTCTTTAATACTTACCCTAGCCATTCACCGTTCATAGCCGTGAATTGCTCTTATTAATCACGTACAAACATCTCAAAATATCCTCTTTTCAATTGCATTTAAGAATCATATATATATATACATATATATATATAAATATATATATGTATGTATGTGTGTTTCTTTCTCCTTATTTCTTACCTTTTATTTCCTAGCCTTTTTGTTTTCCTATCATTTACTCCTCTTTAGCCGTTCAAATCTTTTCTTGCCATCCACTCCACTTCATAATTCACGTACACATTCACTTCACATTTCATTTCTAGAAAGAAATGTATGCAAATAAATGGCTTGGAGAAATTTAAGAGGCATACGTTTCATTGGTTAAACTCTTGCCTTCTTCATTTGCATGGCCTTTATTATTTTCTAGCCGTTTCCTCCTCATTCCTAGCCATGAATTACTCTACTCATAGCCTTGCATATCAAGTTGAAAATTCACGTACAAAATTTATTTCACATCTCTCATTTTTCATTTGCATTTAAAAATAAATTATATTGTACGTTTCTTTCTCCTTAACTTATGCCTTTTCGTTTCCTTAGCAATCATAACTCCTTAGCTCTTTTTTTTTCTCTTCTATAGTCGTGTATTTCCTTTTTCCATACACGTACAAAATTTATTTCCCATTATGTTCACATATTTCACTTGCATTTAGGAATAATATATGTATAATTTTTTTTTCTCTTTATTTATTGTCTCTTTGTTTTCCTAGCATTTACTCTATCAAATCACATAAAAACCTTCTCAATATCTCAGTTCCTCATTTGCCTCTTCTGATTGAAATATTTACAGTAAGTTTCTTTTATTAAATAGGAAATAAATCTCATTCATTCACTAGCCTTTTTATTTGCTAGCCTTTCATTTTCTAAACCCTACATCTTAGCCATTCAAACTCTTGAAACCCTAGCCGCCTTCTTTTTATTTCTTATTCACGTACAAGTTCTCATCCTCTCATTTTCATTTGCGTGAAGAAAATACAACAAGCTCTAGGTTATTTCCATGGCTTCCTTCTCTCTTTTTTCCTTTTCTTTCCACTTTTATTTTATTTCCTCTTTTTTTTCCTTTTGTTTTCTCCTTGCATAGCTCAGCCTCCACCACCACAACATAACCTCCTCCTCACTATTAGACCATGGCAATGCCCACTTGGTGGTTGAAAGCAAGGTTATGTTCTTTGATTCATAATTGCATAGTTTAATTCATCTTTTGTTGTGTTGAATCTTTTCCTTATGATTTGTGTATTTTTTATATACAAGATCAATATCTTGGCTCTCCGTCCATTCAAATCAGAATTGTGTCTAGTCGTGCTTTCGTGCTTTCCGGATTTGTGTTTGTGTGTTTGCTTTGCAAACTTCAGCGTAAAAAGGTGAGTAATCACACCTGACATTCATACTTATATTATTGTGAATTGATAGCAAGTGAAAGTGTAGAAATAATTATATTATGTTATACATGCCTGTGATATATTTATATGATATTAAATACTGTTTATATGCCTGTTACATCATATGTTATATTTTATTTTATTTTACTGTTTATTTATATTCTGTTCTCACACTACAAGTTCCCTGTAGAATAGAATCACTATGGGTTGAAATGATACATACCCGAACGGACTTTAGAATAAGTAAAGATCGTTATGGGCTGAAATGATAAACCTAAGCGATTTTTATTTATTTTATTTAACTTGGGATTACGGGTTTGAAATGATAGAACCCGTATTTTTTCTTTGTAAATTACGGATTGAAATGATATATTATCCGTATGATTTGACCTAGGTTAGAAAATATTATACAGACCCGTGGTTATTTTATAAATTTTTCTGGAAGTTTTAAGTATTTTGAAAATGTAAATTTTGATATTTTAATTTAAATTTGGTTTTTAAAATGATTTAATAAAGTAAAAAATGATTTCATATGTATTAAAAATGTTAAATAAATGAATGGAAATTTGTGATTGGAAATATAACCTAATTTGGAAATAGGTGATATTGACAATAAATGCTCTTTATTGTGAAAATAAAATGTAAGTTAAAAATGAACATTTGACATGAAATTTTAATTAATGGAATTTAAAGAGTCTTATTTATGATAAAGAACTTAATAATTAAGTTTGATTTAATTTGGAATCTTAAATATAACCTAGTAATTGTAATAAAGGTTGTTTCCTGGGATGGACATATTTTGTATAATAACTAATGTATTTTTGAATAAATAAAATGAAATACATTTTTTTATGGGACATCTTGTAATAAGTTTTGGAATCATAGTGGAATTGATGTCTAAAGGAATAAATTTGTAAAGAATTTGATTATTATATTAACTATGATAAAATATTCTTTTGTGAAATGTTATGTTTTGTAAGATAAAAAATAGCTATGACTTTAAAATGGAAAAATGTAAGTTAAACACACATGTGAGATGTAAGTTTAATTAATATTTTAATTGATTAATATAAGAAATGTTCTTTACTGCAATAACAAAGATGAAAGAATATGTAAAGTTTAATTTATGAAAGAAACATGTAAAGTTCTAATTAATGAAAGAAATATGTAAAGTTTTACCTACTGAAAGAAACATGTAAAGTCTTAATTAATGAAAGAAACATATAAGTCTTAATTTGTGTAATATTGATTAAAATAATAAATGCCCTTTTTGTAATAAAACGTAAATTAAAACGTACATTTGATAATGTAAGTCTTGATTTGTGTAATATTGATTAAAATAATGAATGCCCTTTTTGTAATAAAACGTAAATTAAAACGTACATTTGATAATGTAAGTTTAATTAGTGTAATATTGATTAAAATAATAAATGCCCTTTTTGTAATAAAACGTAAATTAAAACGTACATTTGATAATGTAAGTTAAATTAGTGTAATATTGATTTAAAATAATAAATGCCCTTTTTGTAATAAAACGTAAATTAAAACGTACATTTGATAATGTAAGTTTAATTAGTGTAATATTGATTAAATCATAAATGCTCTTTACTGTAATAGAAATGTAAGTTAAAAAGTACATTTTATATGTAAGTTTTAATTAATGTAAATGACATATTTTAATGACTAAAATAATAAAGTTTCTTTATTGTAATGATAATGTAAGTTAATAAGGTACTCTTAACTTATCATAAGAATTTCAGCATTAAATTGGATATTACAGTAACAAAGTTTATTTAACTATAAGGCTATTATAAAATGACCATGTTAAAAATTTGTAAGTATATAAATACTTTGATTATATAAAATGTTAAATTGGAAAGTATTACATTCCAAAAATGCTATGATTCCTTAAGGTTACATTACCAAAATGCTATGATAATTTAAAGGAAGATTTCAAGGTTAATAAATTAAAGGAAATATTCAGTGATTTTGAAATTTGGGTTTTATTGAAATGATATATTATTGAATTGGTTTTGAAATGGAAATGATATATTTTTGAATTGGTTTTGAATAGATATGTTTTGGGTTTGAAAGTATGTATTAGTTTGAAATAAATGATATGATTTTGAAATGGTTTAAAGGATGTATTTTGATTTGAAACATAAACTATTTTGAAATTTATAACCATGGGTTATAATAACGATTGGTTGTTAAAGAGACCGGGATCGAATATGGACATACTCTCCGTCGATACCGAAAACCACTTTAACAACTGTGTACGCGGTGGAGTTTCCAGAACGAAGTAGGATGGTGGCGACGATCCTAAGGTATATACGTGGACCCAACTCCCGTGAGTTGGCATAAAGTGGCTAAAACAGGAGCGATTGACGGGCCAAGGAGGTAGCACCTCTTATCGGACACACTTCTTCTATACCATTCTATTACTTTGTGATTGTTTGGGTGCACCCCTCGATTTGGGAGTGTTGTTCAAGGTGGGCGGTAGTGGCTGCTATGCGTCACCACCAGCCCGGATGCGTAATTGGTATATCTACCCTGGCATTGCCTAGTTGTGTCGTGTCACTTACCATATCGAGCCCACTACGATTTTGGTTTAAAGATCCGACCGCGTTAAGGTTCACCATCCCCTTAACGCTATTTTCTATATGATTATACTTTACTAATTAGACACTACTGTATATAGCGTATATTACTACATAGTAAATAGTTTAACGGATCCTTAAAGAATGGGCGATCCCAAGCATTCTTTAAGTTACTTGTACCTTTATTACAGTTCACTTGAGTTGGTTTACATTATATAAGTATGTATGTCCTGACTCGAGTGTTTTGTGTTTTGCTTTACGCTCGGGTCAGACTGAGTGATACAGCATTAGAGACTCACCTTTGGAGCTGGAGTTTTGCTTTGAAGATCCAGATATCTATTCATTTTGTTATCCAGTTGATTCCAGTTGTACCTGATTTCCATACTGTTACTCCTGTTGTATCTTGGTATTCCTATTGTATCTTAATTAACTCCGATGTATTTATATAGTAGCTTCATGGACTACTATCTCTTTTACTTCCGCTGCATTATTATTACTCTGTGTCTGTGATCTGTGATTTTATTTACTGTATATTCTGAGATTTGCCAAATTTTTATTTACAACGCGGTATTTTGAGCAATTCAATTCCGGCATGAGTGTCTACCTATACACTTATAATGGATGCGAATGGTTGAAAATACCGGGTCGTTACAGTTGGTATATGAGCTCTGGTTTTAGGCAAACTCAGCATATAGAGTAAATTTAATTACAGAATCGCTTTCGTTCGAGCTTGAATTCCTTCATTTTCGATTCGGTTTCCTTTGAATTTTGGAACATTCCCTTCAGTTCCGAAGTCCATTCTTGTCCTCCCCTATTCGTGTCTTCTTGATTCTGAAGTGTCCCATAACTCCACTCCGAATAATCTTTCTAATGAATTGGCGGTCCCGCCAGTATTCTAATTACTTGTAAAGGTGTGAAACTTCTTTACAAAAAGCATTGATTCACCAAAGACTTCTGTAACCTTGGTTTACGATGCTACTATCTTTTGCTATGCCTGAATTCTATCTCTTGAGATCGAATGTAGATTTACCCCAGAAAATCCACATCGATCTTATTCATTAAGTCACGGTTGACCTGGTTAAGGTTGCCCGCGATATGTATAGGCTTACCCATCTTCCTATTCTGTTATTTAATCGTCTTATCTTTGTCTCCAATTTGTCTAAAAAAAAATAATAAAAAATTCTCTTTAATTTGAGTCCATCAATTTGATTCCCTATCCTTATTTTGAAAAATTAACCTTGTATTGGAAATTTTTTTATATTTTAAAGATGTTTTATATATTGTGTTGTTTGAGTTGTTGATGTTGATTTGGGTTTCCGATCGGTTCGTCTGATCAACGCTATCGATAGGATCTCCAAAACACTTGAACATAACAAACTGACACAATATGGTTTTTTAAATTTAGTAGATGGATAAATTTTGTATAATTATAATATGTATAAGGTTAGTTTTCTAAATTTTTGATAATTAATGGAATTGGGTGTTAAGAAATAATATTTAACTTTGTATGTATTTTATAATCATTTTCTTTAGTTTCATATCTAAATAATTAAACATGGTTATAAATTAATTTGGAAATTTAAATGAATTTAAATCAAGAATGTGAGAATTTAATTTCCGATGATTTCGAACTTTGTTTTGAAAGTTTTGAAAGGATATATTATTTAAAGGTAATTCGTAGAAATTGTTTCAAAGGATTTTAATTTGTAAATCAGTGTTCTTTTCTTTGTCGCTGGAAAATAATTTCGGTGATGACTGCAACATCATAGACATTCATTTTCGAGTTTTGAAGCGAAGAGACCATTCTGTAGTTTTGCTACAGTTTTTCTTTAGAGAATTAAATTAATTTGGCTTTCTAATTATGACTCGATTTATAATATATGTGATTTAAGAGTTGATTTGATATATATTGTGTATATTTAATTATCTCTAGAATAGTTTGAAGTTAATCGGAAATCTAATTCTTAAATTTTATCTTAAAGGATAATTTCAATTATAAAAGGGAAATCAAAATTTGAATAAATATTGAAGCTTGGATAATTGAGTTAAGAAATTTTTATTTGTGTAATATTCTCTTACATTCCAATATAACTTACCTAAATTATTAAAAGTTAAATATGTAATTAGAGAACACACAATATAAAGGAGATTTTATAAATAAAATTTGAGTGGTCATAATAAATGTTATACACTTAAATTTTAGTTATAAAGGATTAATAAAGGTAAATAGAATAAAAAGTTAAATGAATAATATACAGTATAAAGTGATGTTAAAGGAACTTATGAATAAATTGGAGTAAGTCATAATAAGTGTAAGTATACTTAATATATGTGATTAGACATATATTAAGTGGAATAAATGTAATAACCATTTGGAATAAAGAAGCATGGAACTTATTGAATAAAATTTTGAGTATAATAAATGATCTCAAAATTCACGATTTTAGAAATTGTTAATTGGGTGATAAGATAATGAAATTATAAATAGATAAGATTTAATTAACTTAGGAAAAATAAAATGGATGAAATCAATTATTAATTTAAGTTTAAAATTTTATGGTTTTAAAATTTATCATCTTATTTTGTTTTCCAATCTCTTATCCTTCGGTTGTTCCTATTCTCCTGCATCCTAAGCGGGGAATTGAATTCCAAATTGATCTTATCTCCTAAAGTTCGATTTGTAGTTCTTCCTCCAAAATACCTTTACCAGTCTGTTTTGGAAAACTTTTCAAGAATCTTCTTCGTGCTTGTGTCCTTAATTTAAAAGGATCTTGGGAAGATAATCTCCGTCTTGTTGAATTTACCTGTAACGACTGTTACCAGGTATAATTTCAATCTTTTTTTTTATATTGTCTTGGTTCTATCTCATTCTATCTGTTGTCTCTATTTTCCATGCCTCGTTCCTTTTCGTGGACGGAAAGTTTTAAGTGGGGGAGAGTGTAACAACCCATAATTTTGTGAATATTTTTAATTAAATTTTTATTTGAAATTTTGATTTTTAAATCAATTAAAAGTGAATTTTTAGAATTATTCCAATGTAAGTTTGGAATTTGTTTGTAATTTATTTCCCAAATGCAATAAATAAACGATTTTTGAAAATTTTATATTTTGGTCAAAATTTGAATTTTCAGTTTAAATATAAAAAAAATTGAATTTTAAATTTAATCTTTTTCTTTGAAGAATAATATATTTATGATATCTGTTCTGCTTTTCGTTTCGTTAAATTCTGAGTTATACTTTTTAAATCAGATAAATTACAGCGTTTTACACGTAGTTATTTACTGTATTTCAATTTCTAGTTTTCTATGTGTGTTTCTATATTTTTATTTTCTGTGTTATTTTATTTTATTTTTCTATTTTTTTTATCTAAACTTTATTTATTGGATTTCACTTGTGTGTATATCTTTTCATAAAAGGCTTGGAAGAAATCAAGGAGACATGCGTTACATTTCTTTAATGCTTGCCTTTTTATTTACCTACCCTCTTTATTACTTACCCTAGCCATTCACCGTTCATAGCCGTGAATTGCTCTTATTAATCACGTACAAACATCTCAAAATATCCCCTTTTCAATTTCATTTAAGAATCATATATATATATACATATATACATATATATTTATATACATATATATATATACATATATATATATACATATATATATATATATAAATATATATATATAAATATATATATATGTATGTATGTGTGTTTCTTTCTCCTTATTTCTTACCGTTTATTTCCTAGCCTTTTTGTTTTTCTATCATTTACTCCTCTTTAGCCGTTCAAATCTTTTCTTGCCATCCACTCCACTTCATAATTCACGTACACATTCACTTCACATTTCATTTCTAGAAAGAAATGCATGCAAATAAATGGCTTGGAGAAATTTAAGAGGCATACGTTTCATTGGTTAAACTCTTTCCTTCTTCATTTGCATGGCCTTTATTATTTTCTAGCGTTTCCTCCTCATTCCTAGCCATGAATTACTCTACTCATAGCCTTGTATATCAAGTTGAAAATTCACGTCCAAAATTTATTTCCCATCTCTCATTTTTCTTTTGCATTTAAAAATAAAATATATTGTACGTTTCTTTCTCCTTAACTTATGCCTTTCCGTTTCCTTAGCATTCATAACTCCTTAGCTCTTTTTTTTTCTCTTCTATAGCCGTGTATTTCCTTTTTCCATACACGTACAAAATTTATTTCCCATTATGTTCACATATTTCACTTGCATTTAGGAATAATATATGTATATAAGTTTTTTCTCTTTATTTCTTGTCTCTTTGTTTTCCTAGCATTTACTCTATCAAATCACATAAAAACCTTCTCAATATCTCAGTTCCTCATTTGCCTCTTCTGATTGAAATATTTTACAGTAAGTTTCTTTTATTAAATAGGAAATAAATCCCATTCATTCACTAGCCTTTTTATTTGCTAGCCTTTCATTTTCTAAACCCTACATCTTAGCCATTCAAATCTCTTGAAAACCTAGCCGCCTTCTTTTTATTTCTTATTCATGTACAAGTTCTCATCCTCTCATTTTCATTTGCGTGAAGAAAATACAACAAGCTCTAGGTTATTTCCATGGCTTCCTTCTCTTTTTTTCCTTTTCTTTCCACTTTTATTTTTTTTCCTCTTTTTTTCCTTTTGTTTTTTCCTTGCATAGCTCAGCCTCCACCACCACAACATAACCTCCTCCTCACTATTAGACCATGGCAATGCCCACTTGGTGGTTGAAAGCAAGGTTATGTTCTTTGATTCGTAATTGCATAGTTTAATTCATCTTTTGTTGTGTTGAATCTTATTCTTATGATTTGTGTATTTGTTATATACAAGATAAATATCTTGGCTCTCCATCCATTCAAATCAGAATTGTGTCTAGTCGTGCTTTCGTGCTTTTCGGGTTTGTGTTTGTGTGTTTGCTTTGCAAACTTCAGCGTAAAAAGGTGAGTAATCACACCTGACATTCATACTTATATTATTGTGAATTGATAGCAAGTGAAAGTGTAGAAATAATTATATTATGTTATACATGCCTGTGATATATTTATATGATATTAAATACTGTTTATATGCCTGTTACATCATATGTTATATTTTATTTTATTTTACTGTTTATTTATATTTTGTTCTCACACTCCAAGTTCCCTGTAGAATAGAATCACTATGGGTTGAAATGATACATACCCGAACGGACTTTATAATAGAGAAAGATCGTTATGGACTGAAATGATAAGCCTGAGCGATTTTTATTTATTTTATTTAACTTGGGATTGCGAGTTTGAAATGATAGAACCTGGATTTTTTCTTTGTAAATTACGGATTGAAATGTTATATTATCCGTATCACTTGACCTAGGTTATAAAATATTATACAGACCCGTGGTTATTTTATAATTTTTTCTAGAAGTTTTAAGTATTTTGAAAATGTAAATTTTGATATTTTAATTTTAATTTGGTTTTTAAAATGATTTAATAAAGTGAAAAATGATTTCATATGTATTAAAAATGTTAAATAAATGAATGGAAATTTGTGATTGGAAATATAACCTAATTTGGAAATAGGTGATATTGACAATAAATGCTCTTTATTGTGAAAATAAAATGTAAGTTAAAAATGAACATTTGACATGAAATTTTAATTAATGGAATTTAAAGAGTCTTATTTATGATAAATAACTTAATAATTAAGTTTGATTTAATTTGGAATCTTAAATATAACCTAGTAATTGTAATAAAGGTTGTTTCCTGGGATGGACATATTTTGTATAATAACTAATGTATTTTTGAATAAATAAAATGAAATACATTTTTTTATGGGACATCTTGTAATAAGTTTTGGAATCATAGTGGAATTGATGTCTAAAGGAATAAATTTGTGAAGAATTTGATTGTTATATTAACTATGATAAAATATTCTTTTGTGAAATGTTATGTTTTGTAAGATAAATAGCTATGACTTTAAAATGGAAAAATGTAAGTTAAACACACATGTGAGATGTAAGTTTAATTAATATTTTAATTGATTAATATAAGAAATGTTCTTTACTGCAATAACTAAGATGAAAGAATATGTAAAGTTTAATTTATGAAAGAAACGTGTAAAGTTCTAATTAATGAAAAAATATGTAAAGTTTTACCTACTGAAAGAAACTTGTAAAGTCTTAATTAATGAAAGAAACATGTAAGTCTTAATTTGTGTAATATTGATTAAAATAATAAATGCCCTTTTTGTAATAAAACGTAAATTAAAACGTCCATTTGATAATGTAAGTCTTAATTTGTGTAATATTGATTAAAATAATAAATGCCCTTTTTGTAATAAAACGTAAATTAAAACGTACATTTGATAATGTAAGTTTAATTAGTGTAATATTGATTAAAATAATAAATGCCCTTTTTGTAATAAAACGTAAATTAAAACGTACATTTGATAATGTAAGTTAAATTAGTGTAATACTGATTTAAAATAATAAATGCCCTTTTTGTAATAAAACGTAAATTAAAACGTACATTTGATAATGTAAGTTTAATTAGTGTAATATTGATTAAATGATAAATGCTCTTTACTGTAATAGAAATGTAAGTTAAAAAGTACATTTAATATGTAAGTTTTAATTAATGTAAATGACATATTTTAATGACTAAAATAATAAAGTTTCTTTATTGTAATGATAATGTAAGTTAATAAGGTACTCTTAGCTTAACATAAGAATTTCAGCATTAAATTGGATATTACAGTAACAAAGTTTATTTAACTATAAGGCTATGATAAAATGACCATGTTAAAAATTTGTAAGAATATAAATACTTTGATTATATAAAATGTTAAATTGGAAAGTATTACATTCCAAAAATGCTATGATTCCTTAAGGTTACATTACCAAAATGCTATGATAATTTAAAGGAAGATTTCAAGGTAAATAAATTAAAGGAAATATTCAGTGATTTTGAAATTTGGGTTTTATTGAAATGATATATTATTGAATTGGTTTTGAAATGGAAATGATATATTTTTGAATTGGTTTTGAATAGATATGTTTTGGGTTTGAAAGTATGTATTAGTTTGAAATAAATGATATGATTTTGAAATGGTTTAAAGGATGTATTTTGATTTGAAACATAAACTATTTTGAAATTTATAACCACGGGTTATAATAACGATTGGTTGTTAAAGAGACCGGGATCGGATATGGACATACTCTCCGTCGATACCGAAAACCACTTTAACAACTGTGTACGCGGTGGAGTTTCCAGAATGAAGTAGGATGGTGGCGACGATCCTAAGGTATATATGTGGACCCAACTCCCGTGAGTTGTCATAAAGTGGCTAAAACAGGAGCGATTGACGGGCCAAGGAGGTAGCACCTCTTATCGGACACACTTCTTCGATACCATTCTATTACTATGTGATTGTTTGGGTGCACCCCTCGATTTGGGAGTGTTGTTCGAGGTGGGCGGTAGTGGCTGCTATGCGTCACCACTAGCCCGGATGCGTAATTGGTATATCTACCCTGTCATTGCCTAGTTGTGTCGTGTCACTTACCATATCGAGCCCACTATGATTTTGGTTTAAAGATCCGATCGCGTTAAGGTTCACCATCCCCTTAACGCTATTTTCTATATGATTATACTTTACTAATTAGACACTACTGTATATAGAGTATATTACTACATAGTAAATAGTTTAACGGATCCTTAAAGAATGGGCGATCCCAAGCATTCTTTAAGTTACTTGTACCTTTATTACAGTTCACTTGAGTTGGTTTACATTATATAAGTATGTATGTCCTGACTCCAGTGTTTTGTGTTTTGCTTTACGCTCGGGTCAGACTTAGTGATACAGCATTAGAGACTCACCTTTGGAGCTGGAGTTTTTCTTTGAAGATCTAGATATCTATTCATTTTGTTATCCAGTTGATTCCAGTTGTACCTGATTTCCATACTGTTACTCCTGTTGTATCTTGGTATTCCTATTGTATCTTAATTAACTCTGATGTATTTATATAGTAGCTTCATGGACTACTATCTCTTTTACTTCCGCTGCATTATTATTACTCTTTGTCTGTGATCTGTGATTTTATTTACAGTATATTCTGAGATTTGCCAAATTTTTATTTACAACGCTGTATTTTGAGCAATTCAATTCCGGCATGAGTGTCTACCTATACACTTAAAATGGATGCGAATGGTTGAAAATAACGGGTCGTTACAGTTTACAAATAAAGTTTTCTTGACTCTATGTGTTCTTTAATAAAACGAATTTGTCAATTATAGTACACCCTTCCTATAATCTTCTCCTTTATGATATATATATGAATACATGAAGATAAGGAAGTAATAGAATGAATTTGTATGAAATTGAATGCATAAGAGTATTAGAATTAAAGAATATAAGAGTAGAGTAAGAATAGATTGAATTAAGTTATGGAAAATATGATTCTAATGTGTTTATATAGAATATAAATAGGTGCATATGTTCGTGAAGAGTTATCATGAAGAGATATGGTCATATCTATTGAAATTAAGAATGCATCTCTTCATGAATGGAAGTGCCTATTTGAAAATATAGCCGTTATAGATATTTAGACTTCTAAATTGAATAGTTCAGTCTTCTGAAATTGCACGAGCTCAAACCAGAAAGGAAATAAGCTAAAAATAATCATTTTCAGATTTTTGAAATTAACAAGTCAGACGTCTGAATATTGTACTAAACAATATTCATTTTTCCAGATTCAGATGTCTGATTTCGTACATTCAGACGTCTGAATGTAAACTGAAAATGAGAATATGCAAAGATTATTAGTGTATGCTAATGAAATGAAAAGCATATCGAAATATATATCATATAGGAGAGATTTTAACATGAGTAAACTCTAGACACAGACTCGATACATACTTATATAAGATTTGAAGCTTATTTGAATCCGATCTTGATTAATTCCTGCAAAAACAAGTTAGTATATAACAATGACTTGTATAGTTGTCATAGTCAAAATATCGTAATTACGAAATATCGTAAATACGAAGTTTCAACAATTTCTTCTCAGAGAACAGCCTCCACATGCTACATATGGAGCTGGCCCATTGCTAGAGAGGGACTCCTCCATTGTCTATCCGGTGAGGGGGATCAATGATGGTTGTATGCCAAGGGGGAATGATGACATCAGACCGGTGTAGGGGACTTTCTCCTTAAGACTGAGGGTGACCTGGGTCAATATGGCCATTTTTATCGAGGCCTAGGCCTAAGAACTTCCTACTGGGGTCAGGAGTTGGCTGATGGTTCTCTAGGTTTCGAATTTCTACCTCATCCTTCGCCACTGTGATGGTCAAAGCACAGGTCGTGTGCCCTATCCGCTCTCTAAGGCGATGAAATACTAATAGTCTTTAAGTAGAAGAGGAATGGTGATCGACATGGATCTCTTGATACACAACTTGTTCAGGTTCTAGGACATTATGGACATTTCCCTTCTTGTGTGTTGCATGCACATTCCTATGGTGAACGGGAGCACCCCCATTGGGGGTTTCCAACATGATCATCCAGTGCGCATCATGCATTATGTTGTAAGTGATGGGAATAGCGTGCTTGATAGGGGTGCTATCAGTCATTGGTGATACTGCCAAGCTGAAGCTTATAGTTGTCCGAGCATCATTCTAATCCAGAGGTCATTCACATCACAAGCAAGTCGTTCTATGCTGGTCAAGCCATTGTTTATGTTGAGCCACATATCATTGCTCAGCCTAAGGTTAGGATAGACGACACTAGCCCAGTAGCACCACTAGTATTGCGATCATTAGAGTTTTCTGCTTCATGATCACAAAGATTTTGCATGGTGTGAATGTGAAAGGAATTTGTGGAGAAAGAAAGTAAAGAAAGATAAGAGCTCTTTTAGGCGGGGCCCACATTCAAGTGCCAAAATATTGATTAAAAATAACCAACCTTAGAATTATGATTAAGATTAGATTTTAGTAAAATATCTCATTGATGTCGTAAACAAATGAAAAATGGGGAGATAATATTTGCAAAACTAGTAAAGACACATGGTATAAAGTGGTTCGATCA
The DNA here is from genome assembly GCA_030737815.1 of Allium fistulosum. NCBI lineage: Eukaryota > Viridiplantae > Streptophyta > Magnoliopsida > Asparagales > Amaryllidaceae > Allium > Allium fistulosum. Next base: position 541,357,598 of record CM060903.1, read on the forward strand.
ACGTTGATCTACGAACACTGTAAAGAGTTTCATTTTATTTTTCTTTTCTTATAAGTATTACTATTACAATAGAAAATAGTAAGAAATTACAATGCTTAAGAACTTATCTTCTTCAACCCTTGTGAAAATGAATATCTCGATCCATTTACAACTGCAGGAATATGCATAGAATGGCAAGATTGTGCAGTTGTGCCACTAAAATCATGTTGGGTGATTGATCGTGTCATTCGGCATGATGCAACTGGAATGCCAGTTGTGTATGGTTGAGATGATTACCAACTGGCCGACTGTACTTTGTGCATGCTTTGGTAAAGGATAGGTGCCATGAGATCAGGTAGTGGTTGAACATAGGCTCTTGGGTGAAAGCAAAGGACATGGAGTGGTTTCTGTACAATAACACTTTTTTCATATGAACATCACCATTTTTGTTAGTGTTTTCGAAGGAACAGTGCAGGAGAAGTTTCCTTTTGCAGGAGTAGTTAGGTGCATGTTGCCCTACTGAAACAAAATAAGAAAACCTGAGAAGGTGCAGGTAATTGATGATGAATATGAGAGGGCGACTCCACTAGGAAGTGGATTTTTGGCTGGGCCACTGTGCTTTTGGGAGGCATGCTATATGTTGGGCCACCATCTATAACCATTGTCCTTTAAGAAGTATTGGAGCTTGGCTTTGATTTGTGCATGTATTGATGTTGAGCAGGTCGCTTTTGATTCGCGAACTCATCGCATGGGTTAGTTACTAGCTAAGTGAAGCAGTAAGAAAATTTACTAGCCTTTCAAAATACGCTGGCTGAAGTAAAGGCATAGATGTGAGCCAAGACTTTGGCTATTCGAGTCATGCTGGTAGATTGGGCTACGTAGGTTGGCCTTGTAGCGACCCGTAAATTCGAACACTTTGTTTTGGAATATCGCAACGTGTTGAAATATGGTTAGGTTTTGTAAATGTGATTTTATAACCTTGTTAAACATCATTTAATTAATGAATAATGATAAGAAACTTGTTTTTGAAATTTTTTAACAAAAATATATTCTTCGAAGAAATATTGATAATGTGACTGAAAATCGGTTTATCGATAAACAGCTTTTTAGTTGATATAAGTTGTTCGAACTCTTTTGTACTCAGCTAATGAACATATAAAGATATTAGAAACTAATCAAACCACATTGATTTATGGAAAATAGTAGTTCATGAAGCTACTATACAACATCAGAGAATGAAACAAAATACAATAGAATCTCGAATACAAATGAATCTCCAATACATAAGCAACTGACGAGTTTGAACATAAATGATTGGAATAAACTAAAAACTAAAAGCTGGATAGAGAGATGGATCTCCAAGCGAAGCTCCAAACTCCAAGGTGAGTCTCAAATACAGTGTCACTCAGTCTGACCCGAGCATAAAGAAAAACACAAAACACTCGAGTCAAGATTAACATTCTTATATTAATAATTTCAACTCAAGTGAAAAGTCAACTGAAATACAAGTAACTTAAAGGATGTTTGGGATTTCCATCCTGTAAGGATCCATGGAACTATCTACTATGTAGTACAATACGCTATTATAATATGTCTATAGTAAAGTAAACTATTAAAATAGCGTTAAGGCGTTACCCATGTCCCCCTTAACACGTTTTATATATTTCCGTAGTCTATACAATGCCATACGCTCCACCAAACCGGTGGTTTACACGGAGGACACCACATAGGTACGGTACAAAAAAAACTCGTAGAAGGCACGATAGGGCATGTGACAAGGCACGCGAGTCAATGCCAGGGTAGATATACCGTTTGCGGATCCGGACAGGTGGTAACGCATAGCAGCTACTACCACCCACCTCGTGAAACACTACCAAATCAAAGGTGCACCCAATCAAATCACAAAAGCAATATAATGGTATCGAAGAAGTGTGTCCGATAGGAGGAATGACCTCACTTGGCCCGGCATGGCTCTTGTTTTAGCCACATCAAGCTGACTCACGGGAGTCAGGGCTACGTAAATATCATATGGAATCATCGCCAAACCATCCTACTTCGTTCTGCAATCTCCACCATGTACACAGTTGTTAAAGTGGTTTTCGGTATTGGCAGTAAGTATGAAAATATCCGATCCCGACCTCTTTAAAAACCAAACGCTTATTTCAGACCGTAGTCATTTTATTTCAAATAATTCATACTTCATATCCAAATATCTTACTCATTTCAAAACCATATCAATTAGATATCATTATTCACTTTAAATAATATTCATTTCCTGAATCGTAACACTTTCAAAACCATAACACTTTCGAAACCATAACACTTTGGAAATCATAACACTTTTGAAATCATAACATTTTCGACTTGAACAGTTTAGATATTGAAAATAGTATATATATTAAAAATAGTTATAAATTAAAACAGATTATATATATTAAAATAATTTATATATTACAATATTTTATATATATTAAAAATACTATATATTTTAAAAATAGTTTCCTCCAATTTCGCAAATCGATTCAAATTATCTTAAATTCCAAAATTCAACTTAGAACAATTCCAGTTTAACTATTTCAATTTAAAGTTCAAAGATCCATGTTTAAATATTCAAACATTTACAATATAAATGTCATTTATATTTCAATATTTAACTTTAATTTTATTCAAATTGGAAGCGGAGGATAAAATAATGGACGAGGCAGTGGGTTTCCAAGTGGGAGGAGGTGACAATGCAAGACGACGGATGGGGAGGGTATGTGAGAAGGGGAGGCTAGGTTCAGGATCTTGGCGGTGGCGAGGGGTGTAAGGAAAGTGGTCGGAGGCTGGGTGTAAGGCCGAGGTGGTGGCGGAAAAGTCAATGGCAGGGTGGCTCGGCGGTTCGGGGTCGGTTGGTCGTGGAGGAGAAGGAAGTGGTTGGGCTTAAGGCATGGGTTACGGTGATGGGTTCAAGGAGCGTGGTTGTCAGGGCGGAGGTGATCGACTCGAGCAAGCTTCAGAGAGTAGTGGGGTGGAGGGGACGGAGGTTGATGGAGATGAGCAGTCTCAAAAAAAATGAGCAGATACAAGCAACATAATAAATATAATCCTTTATATTATATGTATTTTTCATTCAGAACGAAATAGAAGAAAAGGAGAGAAATGAGAGGAGACAAACCAGAGGGAAAAAGAAGGAGAGCCTCGAAGAAATAAACGAACCTTATATAAAATGAAATAGCAATTATATTTTGAAACCAGGAATGAAGAAAATCAATATGGTGAATTCAAAACTGAAATATTAATTTCTGATGTCCATTGATTTTCAGTGTGGATAACGAATGGACACAAAGAAGCCAAATAATCACAAGTACGAAACCGATAGGATAAATTGTTTCGTCGTTTTCGTCGCTTACCGAACGTCGAAATGTACGAACGAATATACTACAAAGATCAGCACGACGAGACGAACATAATGGTACACAGATACCAGCGATACAATCATTCTATCAAAAGTCAATATTTGATGCCCAAACTTTTGCTAATTTGCCGAAAATAAGATAAACGGAGCAATAGCAATTCAATTTCGGCGAAACGAAACATGACCTCTCATTCAGAAATTTTTTAAAATTTCATTATATAAAAATATTTAGGTTTCAAAAATATTTTATTTCAATCAAATTTTAACTGTTTTAAATTGAAATTGGAAATTACACAACACAACTAACTTTCATATTTTCCAATGAAAAATTTCCATTTGCTATGTTTAAATAGACGTATTCAAAACATCAAATTTTCATTGCTAAATTTTATAGTTTAAATTTTTATAAAAATTCAGTCAATTTCGTTACAAAAATCGTTAAAATTTATGGGTCGTTACACTCTCCTCCGCTCAAAACTTTTCATCCCCGAAAAGGAACGAGATAGGAGGATAGAAATAACCAGAAGAAAAAAAAAGATTTTAAATATAAAATACCAGATACCATAATTTTCCAAAACTATATAAATTTCATTTATTTTTAAATTGGTTTGTATTCAACTAATTGATTTTAATTCATCTTATTTAATCAATCAATTTATTGTGTTAACATTTGATTGATTTCAATTCCATGTTTTCTATTCAATTGGTTTGTTTCAATTTATTAACATTTATTACAAAATTTTCTTTCAAAACAAAATTTATTTTATTTAACTCATTTATTTACTCCATTTACCTTCAGTTAAATTGATTCTACTTAAAATTCAATTATTTCTATTCTTCAGTTCATATTTATTTTCTTAACTAGCATTCTCCTTTATTTATTTAATTTATTTCACTTAATATATATTTTGCAACATATATTACGTGTATAAACATTTATTATAACCCTATATTATTCAACAAATTTATTCTCTTTTTATTATTCAATTTATTATCCAATTTATTATTTATAAATTCCCTTAACAAAATATCACTTTTGGACATATCATTACTTACATCACATTGTATATTATTCAATTTCATTCAAACCTTATCTAAGAAAGTTTTTATTAATGTCTTTGCATATAATTGACCACTATACAAATTTGGCTTTTATTTACAACATTTTTATTACACAAGATTTTAGTTTGAACAATTTATTTCTTAAGATTTCTCTTGTATAACCTTCAATTTCAGTCACATAAACATTTTAACTTTTAGAATAGTTCAGGTAAGATATATATATTATAGAATGCAATTGAGTATTATACAAATTAATTTTATCCCATTTCAACTATTTTAAGTTGCTTAAATTCTATTTCTCATTTTAGACCATCCAATTTGTAACGACCCTAAATTTTAATTTAAATTAAATTGATAATTAAATGAATTTTTGAATAAAAATTTGTAAAATATATTATAAATGGGAGCGAGTTTCCCCGAGCACCTAAAATAAATCTTGTATAAATCATTTAAATTTAATAATATTGTAAATATTGTATATATGTAAATATATATATATATATGTATTTGATTTGAATTTAAATTGTTGAAATAAATGATTTAAAAATGGAAATATATATACTTTGGACACAAGTATAAAATAAATAAATAAATAAATAAATTGATTTAATTAGGATTCAAACAACATAATAAAATTGGAAAATAATAAAAGTAAAATAAAATACATTAAGTGAAATCTTATAACTTTGAAACTATCTGTACAACATATAGGCAAGTAAAAGAATACAAAGAAAAATAAGCATAGAAATAAAATACATTCACATATGAACACTTATAAAATAACAAACAAAAACATCTCAGCCGAGCTAAAGAAAAGTAGGCAAATAGAATAGGCAATCTGTAGAGTAAGTAAATAAACAAATGAAGACAAGCATCTAGGCTGTAAACAAAAGCATAGCAAATAAAATACTTGTACCTGATATTGTCTAAACAAATTTTCAGCCAACAAAAGATAAGAAAAAGTATGTGACCAGATAAAGTATTCATGCAAACATCTCTAACAACAAACCAAGGTCAACTCGAAATGCATCAAACCAGCAAAGCATTTAATGCAACATGCTCTAGCAATTAATGAATGCCATAACTTTAGTACAAAGAAAAGGTAACAATACCCTGTTCAAACATGTAATACCAGATAACACATTACCTACACTCTTCCTATATATCAATTCGTTCATCCATTTAAAACTAAGAAAATCTAAAGTATATATTATCTAGAACTTCAGCACAACTTCAACTTAAAAACAAAAATCAAGATCAATGCAACCTGAAAAACAACAGCAACTACATCAATTCAAATAAAATGATCAACAAAAACCAGAGAATCAAGCAAGATGATTTGAAGGAAAATTCAAAGCAAAAACAAGTCCAGTTTTAAAAAGTTTAAAAAGCTGTTTGAAAATGTGCTCTGTCCCTCTTCTCAAAACAAAAGTGAGTAAACCTATTTTCTCTTAAATCTAAATATCTGGTTTATCAAATCTTGAGCTTGCTGCATATTGGAAATCAAAATTGGTTATGTATGTATGATGAGTTTTTGGGTATCTTTAAATGATTGTTCTTCTGAAACTTTGGTTACAGAGTAAAGTAATTGAAGAAAATTAATACATCTTCATGTAGAACCTTTTAAACTTGAGATTTTTGAACAAAAAAAAAACAGTTGTTTAAACTTAAACCATAGTCCAGAAAGAAAGAAAAAAAAAATTCTTGCTTGAAAGAGAAAGAACTTGATCCTGTAAATTCAAATTTACAGTAAAAAGGAAATCATATGAATTTTTGGAGTATTTTAACCTATTGATTTGTCTACATAACTTGAATAAACGGCTAAGGATAGGATTTTTAAACTTAATACAATGATTTTTAATTAAGTATTTCAAGTACAGTTTATATTTGAACAAAATATGCAATTCTATCAATTTCTGATGATCGTACTAATTTCGAATGTTTAAATCTTGCTTGAGGCAAGTATGGCCATCAACGATCTCAGGAAAAATGTAGAGAAAAATTTCTATTGTAAGAGATGGGAGAACGAAGTAAAACTAGGGTTTAAGGACTGTAAAAAATGGCGTTTGGATTTTGGGTTCGTACACACTAGTCAGTGCATCGAGTTGGACGAGGTCTGGGGGAACAGCTTCGTGGATGACCGGAGATGGTAGGGACGCGGTGGCGCGATGTCAGGTGGACGGCGTCGCGGGGTCGAGGTGGATTTAGTAAAACAGTGGGTTCCAGTTTTTTTTTGGAGTGAATGGTTCGATTTTGATTCGAGACATGTTAGGGTGTTTGGATGGCTGTGGATGGTTGCTGGGTTGGTGGTTGGCGTGCGGGGAGTCTCGGTGATGGTCAGCGACCATCCAATCGGCTGTGCACGTACACACGATGTCAGTTGTATCGGTGAAGGTTATAAAGTAGGAAAGAAGGAGGAGGAGGTTGCATGAATGACAGGGGAGAGACTCGGGGAAACTAGCGTGCAACTCGAAGTATTACTCGAGTAAAATCATGGGATGGTTCTCGGGTTATTCGTATGCTCGACTCGAGGCAGAGGGGTATGCGACTCGAAGTAATTTTGGTTGAGTTGGTCAGTGTTTGTTCCAGGCTTGTAAAACCTGGTAGCAAGAATTTTGTTTATAAACAAATACAAATGAAAACTTAGAAGATGTTTAACAGTTAAGTTAAGACTTAATTCAAGTTTTAAATTATTTTTAAAGCTTAACAATGTTCTTAAACCCTTAATTGTTTTAATTAAACAATTAATTTGAGTTAAGTATAAAGTTAATTAACACTCAAGTTTGTAGTTAATAGAAAATTTGTTTAAAATAAATCATTCGATAAAATTAAATTATTTGTTTAACTGAAAATCTTAGTTAAATTAAAATTTTAAAACGGCAGATTTAATTTTTCGATTTATTTCGAATATTAATCGATTGTATAAAATTGTCTATACTAGGTTTATAAATCGAGAAAACAGACTGGAATGGAAATGGATGGCAAATTAAAAGCAAAGGTGAGATTTTTCTCACTCAAATTGAATGTGGAATTTTTGCAGTTATTGATTTGATTGATTGCTATTTGATGTGATATTAGATATTATAGGATATATCTATATATAGCAATATATACATATTGGCATATGTATATATTGGATTGATGATTTCCCGCCTCGTATAGCGGATGAGACCCTATTGCGCCGTTAGTAAGCGGATTTTTTATAAAACCCATATACCGCGATAATTCCGTACTGGAGCGGAATTAGTATTGTGCTAATATCTTTGGATGTAGGGAAAAAGGTTGGAGGGATCCAACTGGACCCCTCACATTGATTGAAGTTATATTCTACTATGATGTGTTAATCTGTGAATGATTATTGATGTTATTAATCATATTGATACCTGGAAATTATTTGAATGCTAAAATTTAGCTGAATGGATGTTTGATATCATTGGATTCCAAAAATAAACGAAATTGAATTTTTGAAATCAAAATAGAAATTTCTAAGTAAATCAATTTTAGAAATTGAATAAATCTTGAAGAAAGGAATTTTTAAAGTATAAAAAGTTAATTTTTATAATCTTATCGAATTTATTTCCAGAATAAAGTGAAAATGTTAAATAAATGAATTTCGTATAATAGTGATTTTAAATTGAGGAAATTTATTTAAAATCTGGATTTTTAAATAGATTGAAAGAAACGATTGAAAATTATTTTCTTAAAAAGGAATTTATTTAAAAGAAGATAAGTTGGAAATCCAATTAGAAATTTAATTGGTAAATTGAAATAAGTTGTGAAATCAATGTAAAATGATTTCAATTTGAAGAATCCATTTAAAAATAGAATATTGAATGATTTGAGAAAAATAAGGAATTTATTTAGTAGTGATAAATAAATTTAGAGATCAATATTGAAATTGATTTGGTATTGAAGTTTTTTTTTATAAATAGAAGTGAAATTTATAAAAGTTGTTTATAAATCCGAAATTACTTATTTTGATAAGTAAAATATAGAAGTTAATAAAAAGAAATTTATAAGTTGAAGTTGTTATTAAAATAGAAATAGAATTTATAAACGTTGTTTTATAAATTCGGAATCGATTGAATTTGATGAATTTAATATAGAAGGTTATTAAGGGAATTTTATCCACGATTTTGGATAGTGGATAATTCTCGAAATAAATGTGTAGAAATGATTGAAATTGGGTTAAGTGAATTATATTCACGATTTTGGACAGTGAATATATTGTTAAGTAAAATGGATTTATTTTTGAAGAAGTGATATTAAAAATGAAGTTAAACATTTTAAAAGATGTTTTAAAATGTATTATGAATCGAAAGCATAGATTTCAACGTTCATTGTTGAAATAGGCGTTTTCGAAAAGATAAGGAAATGATGGACTATAACACTATTGTTATAGTAAAGGATTTCCGAAAGGAAATGTTTTTATATAGTATTGGGATTTACATATCTATCTTAAAAATTCGAATCCCTATACTAGTGATTTTGAGTCGTCGTAACGATGTTTTACGCAACATTCGTTTTGACTCAAATAAATGTTGTTATAGTAAATGATTTCCTTAAAGAATGAATTTATACTTAAATTTGATTTAAGTATATTGAATATTTTCAAATGATGAAAATAAATGATTTGTGAATTACTTATAATTAAATAAGTATGGAAATGCTTTTCCAATATGAAATGAATGTTTTTGAGAATTTATCTTCTTAAAAGATAAATTGAAAGTGAATGTTTGAAATCGATTTGAAAATCAAATATCAGTAGATATTTGAAAATATAAATTCACTATGGAATTTATAAAAGAAATGGGAATTTGTTTAAAAATAAATATTGATTTATTTTTGAAGTGTGGAAATTTTTATATATCTAGTAAAGATATTTTGAAGATGAAATAATTTGGAAAATTATTTGGAATCTGATGATGTTGCGCATCTTTATTTATAGTTAAATAACCGACTATCAATAATTACCTTGAGTAGGTATTTGTTGTGAATTGGATGAATTTGAATGCCACACTTATTTTTGAATAATCGCTCACTATTCGGGTTAGCCGGGAAAGGACCATGGGGTCGTATAACCCATTCCGAATATGTGATACGTCGTTATGAATTGCATTCGAAGACCAGTGTTGAAGACCGAATATTTTTGAAAACGGAAGGATTACCGTCGAGTTACTCTACATCGACTGATCTTCGATTTAGAGGTTTTATCACCCTTAGTGACGGGAAGTCCGGACGTGATTAGAAATTTATCCGGAAATGCAAGGGCTTCGTGAGAAGTGCCTTCGGTTCTGTTCGATCCCGGAACAGACTTGTATGGATTGTGTGTCTGACGTTACAATTTGAGATATAAAGCTGATTTCTTTCAAATACATTTCTGTTGGTGGCGGAGAATTTATTCTCTTAGCTTAACACCCTTCTCTGAGACGTACGAGCTCAGAGGTTATGTAGTTGAAATTTATCAGCGATATATCCCAATTTGGTAACGTGGCATACTGAGTGTTGCTGTGAAATGATCGGTGTTTGATCATTTGTGATATGATCATTTGTTTGATCTTATATCTTTGTGATCATAGGTTGATCATTTTGTTTGACCCGAAGCAGGGCTTTTTGAGAAAGCGTAGCTTTGTGGACGAGACTTCGTCGAGCCTCACACCCCGGAAATGGTCGAAACAGGAAGGATGCGGCAAGGTTTTAGGGAGTAGCGCCCCTTAGTGTATGTCATTCCTTCTGGATAAAGGTGGTATCATGGTATGGAGCCCAGATACTTAACCTCTGTGGTTACTGCAAATTTATTTCTTTGTGGTTGTTGGAATCGGGGATCCTCGGGAAGATCGGTGACGATCGGGGGATGGCATACGCGTGTCAGTAGTTACCTATTTTTGCAGAGGTAACCCGGCCTTGTGTTGGCAGAGATCCGGTTAGGTTCTCGGGTCGTCTATTCCAGGGACGTACCCATCGTGGATAGGAAGTTCCTTAGCCTGACCATTTGTTGGAAATCCAAAGAAACAATACGAGCCTTTACGATTTCAATTGTATAACCTGTCTCCTCAGGAGGCAGCTATAGCAGGCATAATATAATGGTACCTATGCTGGCTAAGATTTATATTCTACTTTCGAAATGTTTTCCACTATGCACTAATAATAATATCAAAAAGAATTTGATTTTCGCGTAGTAAGCATCTTTGACTATCATAAGAAGAAATCTCCTCCAAGTCTGCGTTTGCATTGTGTGTGTGGTGGGAGGTCTTATGGTAGTTTCATTTTCCAAAAGCATTGCGAATTTACTTTAAAATCTTTCTGTTGATTATTTTAAAGATAAATAACTGTTTTACGATCTCACACCAGTCACCATGACTGACTCGGAGTTTATTGTTCCCTTCTAAACTCTGGGTGCCCACCAATTTCCACACGGGCAGTCTAGAGTTAGATTATCAGGATATTCTGGATACTCTGGAGCTTGGAGATAAGCTGGATGACGAGACGTAGTATTTGTATCTGATAGTATTTATTCCGCTGTGTATTCTGTATGAGGACAAGTTATATAACTGTCCATTGTTGTATATTGACTCTGATGATTGATGTATGTATAAAATGATATAGTTCTTTGTTTTAAAAGACTAGTAATTATCTATTGTATATTGTTCCGCTGCGATGTGTAAGATTCTGATATTGTTTTCTGTTCTGATGTGTTTTCTGTTGTTCTTCTTCTTTCTTTCTTCTCTTTTTCTTCTATCTTCTTCTTCTACTTTTTCTTTTTCTTAAAACCCTCACTATTGGAGTTTCCGACACTCGATTGCTCGGCAGTCGATAAAGTGAGTATCGATGTCGAATTTTCGAAAGTCGAAAATTTCGGTATGTGACAGCGTGGTATCAGAGCATATGGTTAAGCGACAACCCTGCTCTGTTGGGTGTTACTCATTAGAGATAGAGTCAGCAGTACTCTAGAATGAGTTGAGTGTAATAATAGATACGAGTGCGTATTTGTTAGTGAATATGAAATTGTTTTGTATTGCGTTGACTTATCGGTTGATTGTTTATAGATTCTGGTCGGAACAGTCTAGCTAACTGTAATCGATAGGGATTTCTAAACTCTAAACAAGATAAACCGACACAGTATTGATTTTAAAATGGGGTAAATGAAATAATTTTGCCCAAAACTATTTTTGTATAGAAAAGAAATCATTTTCTATGAATTATTATAGTATATGGATGCTTGGTTGTTAGGAAGTAATAACATTGAAATATTATCCTTGTTATATTGAAATTGAATAAGAGATAAAATGTATAACCAAAGATTGGAGATAAATTCATTTAACAAATGAGATTTATAAATGTGAATTGAAAGATAAGGCAATAAATTCATATACGAATGGGGTTTGTTAATGTAAAATTGTAAATGTGATTTATAATTCGTAATGAAATTCCCGAAAGATATTTGAAAATAAAATTCATATCATAAGTTTGAGGAATTATAGGAGATCGAATCTGTCTATCTCTGTGTTGTTTCATGCCTGCGAATTTCGAGGACGAAATTCTTTTAAGGGGGGAAGTTTGTAACGACCCTAAATTTTAATTTAAATTAAATTGATAATTAAATGAATTTTTGAATAAAAATTTGTAAAATATATTATAAATGGGAGCGAGTTTCCCCGATCACCTAAAATAAATCTTGTATAAATCATTTAAATTTAATAATATTGTAAATATTGTATATATATAAATATATATATATATATATGTATTTGATTTGAATTTAAATTGTTGAAATAAATGATTTAAAAATGGAAATATATATACTTTGGACACAAGTATAAAATAAATAAATAAATAAATAAATTGATTTAATTAGGATTCAAACAACATAATAAAATTGGAAAATAATAAAAGTAAAATAAAATACATTAAGTGAAATCTTATAACTTTGAAACTATCTGTACAACATATAGGCAAGTAAAAGAATACAAAGAAAAATAAGCATAGAAATAAAATACATTCACATATGAACACTTATAAAATAACAAACAAAAACATCTCAGCCGAGCTAAAGAAAAGTAGGCAAATATAATAGGCAGTCTGTAGAGTAAGTAAATAAACAAATGAAGACAAGCATCTAGGCTGTAAACAAAAGCATAGCAAATAAAATACTTGTACCTGATATTGTCTAAACAAATTTTCAGCCAACAAAAGATAAGAAAAAGTATGTGACCAGATAAAGTATTCATGCAAACATCTCTAACAACAAACCAAGGTCAACTCGAAATGCATCAAACCAGCAAAGCATTAATGCAACATGCTCTAGCAATTAATGAATGCCATAACTTTAGTACAAAGAAAAGGTAACAATACCCTGTTCAAACATGTAATACCAGATAACACATTACCTACACTCTTCCTATATATCAATTCGTTCATCCATTTAAAACTAAGAAAATCTAAAGTATATGCTATCTAGAACTTCAGCACAACTTCAACTTAAAAACAAAAATCAAGATCAATGCAACCTGAAAAACAACAGCAACTACATCAATTCAAATAAAATGATCAACAAAAACCAGAGAATCAAGCAAGATGATTTGAAGGAAAATTCAAAGCAAAAACAAGTCCAGTTTTAAAAAGTTTAAAAAGCTGTTTGAAAATGTGCTCTGTCCCTCTTCTCAAAACAAAAGTGAGTAAACCATTTTCTCTTAAATCTAAATATCTGGTTTATCAAATCTTGAGCTTGCTGCATATTGGAAATCAAAATTGGTTATGTATGTATGATGAGTTTTTGGGTATCTTTAAATGATTGTTCTTCTGAAACTTTGGTTACAGAGTAAAGTAATTGAAGAAAATTAATACATCTTCATGTAGAACCTTTTAAACTTGAGATTTTTGAACAAAAAAAAACAGTTGTTTAAACTTAAACCATAGTCCAGAAAGAAAGAAAAAAAAATTCTTGCTTGAAAGAGAAAGAACTTGATCCTGTAAATTCAAATTTACAGTAAAAAGGAAATCATATGAATTTTTGGAGTATTTTAACCTATTGATTTGTCTACATAACTTGAATAAACGGCTAAGGATAGGATTTTTAAACTTAATACAATGATTTTTAATTAAGTATTTCAAGTACAGTTTATATTTGAACAAAATATGCAATTCTATCAATTTCTGATGATCGTACTAATTTCGAATGTTTAAATCTTGCTTGAGGCAAGTATGGCCATCAACGATCTCAGGAAAAATGTAGAGAAAAATTTCTATTGTAAGAGATGGGAGAACGAAGTAAAACTAGGGTTTAAGGACTGTAAAAAATGGCGTTTGGATTTTGGGTTCGTACACACTAGTCAGTGCATCGAGTTGGACGAGGTCTGGGGGAACAGCTTCGTGGATGACCGGGATGGTAGGGACGCGGTGGCGCGATGTCAGGTGGACGGCGTCGCGGGGTCGAGGTGGATTTAGTAAAACAGTGGGTTCTAGTTTTTTTTTGGAGTGAATGGTTCGATTTTGATTCGAGACATGTTAGGGTGTTTGGATGGCTGTGGATGGTTGCTGGGTTGGTGGTTGGCGTGCGGGGAGTCTCGGTGATGGTCAGCGACCATCCAATCGCCTGTGCACGTACACGCGATGTCAGTTGTATCGGTGATGGTTATAAAGTAGGAAAGAAGGAGGAGGATGTAACGATCCGGATTTTCGCGTTCGAAAATCAACATCCGTACTTCACATTGTACTAGAATGCCGCAGATTCGACCGTTCAAATCCGATTCGCCGGAGCTATAACACCATTAAGTATAACAACACAGCGGAAGAAAAGAATAATACATTGATATACAATATCTGATACAATAGAGTGATACAATGAATATTAATATACATCGGAGGTATGATACAAGAAATAGCAGCGGAAAGAAAATAGATAACACCAGCAGCGGATAGAATGTCTCCAAGATAAGCAACGTCAATCCATGAACTCCAAGAACTGAACTAGCTCCAGATAATCTACTAAACCTGAATATCTGAAAAAACCCAACTCTAGACTGCCCGTGTGGAAAATAGTGGGCACCCAGAGTTTAGGAAGGGAACAATAAACTCCGGATCAGTCATGGGACTGGTGTGAGCAATAAAAACAGTTTATCTTTAAAACAAGCAACAAAGGCTTTTAAACATTGAAATCCGCAATGCTTTTTTGAAAAGCCTCCCGCCACACACACAATGCAATCGCAGAATTGGAGGAGATTTCTCCTTATGATAGTCAAACATGCTTACTACGCCAAATCAAAACTCTTTTGATATTATTACTAGTGCATAGTGTGAAAATATTTCGAAAGTATAATATCAATCTTAGCCAACATACAACCATTGTTGTATGTCTACTATAACTACTACGTTCAATAGCAGGTTACCGCCACATTCCATAGCAGGTAATACAACTAAAACCGTACTGGGTTCGTATTGTTTCTTTGGATTTCCAACAAATGATCAGGCTAAGGAACTTCCTTACCGAAATAGAAACGCCTCTGGAAAGACGCCCCGAGAACCTAACCGGATCTCTGCAAACAAAAGGCCGACGCTACCTCACGCTGTACAGATGTAACTAGGTAACTAACACACGAGCTATGTCATCCCCCGGTCGTTACCGACCTTTATCCGAGGTACCTCAATCATAAAGCAACATCACAAAGTGATAAATGTATAATGTCCACACGAGTTAAGTATCTGGGCTCCATACCATGATACCACCCTTTATCCAGAAGGAAATGACATACCCTAGGGGCGCTACCCCTACAAACCTTTGTCGCAACATTCCTGTTTCGACCATTACCGGGTTGTGAGGCTCGACGAAGTCTCGTCCACAAAACTATGCTTCTTCACAAAGCACGCTTTTTCACAAAGCAACGCTTTGACCAACAATGATCATCGGCACTTCGTATGCCACATTACCAAATTGGGAATGTATCACTAGTAACCATCAACTACATAACCTCTGAGCTCGTACGTCTCAGAGAAGGGTGTTAAGCTAAGAGAATAAATTCTCCGCCACCAACAGAAATGTATTTGATAGAAACCAGCTTTACATCTCAAAGTGTAACGTCAGACACACATCCATACAAGTCTGTTCCGGGTTCGAACAGAACCGAAGGCACTTCCGAAGAAGCCCTTGCAAATCCGGGTATTCACAATCTCGATCGGACTTCCCATCACTTAGGGAATCTCTATACCGGAGCCATGATGCAGAGAAAATCGATAGGTCATCATATCGCTCTCGTAAATACCCGGTCTTCACCACCGGTCTTCAAATGCTATCCATATACGTCGTATCATTATTCGGAATGGGTTATATGACACAAAGGTCCTCTCCTGGCTAAACCGAATAACGAGAGCAATTAAAAATCATATGGATACTGGGGTCTCAGTTAAATCACAGCTTAAAGCTTAAAACTTTTCATTCGAATGGTAAAACAAATTACCATTTCCAATCTTTTAAACAAAAAGATTCAATTCAAAAACCTTCACTGGTTTAAACAATTTCCACACTTTTAATCTTTTAAACAAAAAGATTCAATTCACAAAGTTCACCCCGTTCACAAAGATTCATTCATAGGTTTCAAATCGATTTCCATTTCAACTCGTTAAATCTTTAAATCAAGATTTAACTTATAGCTTCCAAAACTCATTTTCAAAGATTCATTCATAGCCTTTCAAAATAATTTTATTTCAAGTTAGATTAACTCGTTCCGTCTTTGAAATCAAAGACTCATTTCATAGCTTTCAAAACATTTCAATTCTATTTCGAACTTGAAATTCTTTCAACACAAATTGGAAATTCATTACTTTTGTGAAAGCTTTTACTATTTGAAAACAAATAGTTTCGTTTTCAGAAAAATCCAGTTATATTTACACGAGTTAAAACCATTGAATTAAATTCGAAATTCCCAAATCAATACCTTTAAAATGGTTTAACCCATATATAACTTGTACAACATCTTTAATCCCTAGTTTCAAATCATAGAATTCAATTTAAAACTTGAATTCAAATTTAAATCAAATTATTTAAATTTCCAAAACTCGATTAAGTTATTTAAAATAACTTTTATCTTGAAATTCCATTTCAAAAGCTTTTCACTTTAAACCCAAATTTCTAATTTCAAAATCAATTGAAATTAAAATTTCAATTTCAAAAACATTGAATTTAAATCATCTGTGATTTAACCGATTCCCTCGTGAAATTCATTTTTGTGTGTGTAAGAGTGTGGTCCAGGGGTTTTACACACCATAGTGCAACATCATCAATCATCATAGATATATCAATATCGATAAGCGGTATAATCCACAACGCTTATCTTCATTCACAGATTCATAGATAAAATAAATTTATCAGTCACAAAGATTCACTATTACAATTCGATGTGGGTTTCGGATAACCAACTGGAATCCGACTCCCTGTCGCATCGAAATTCAAATGTCGTTTACGGGTCAAGGATTTCATATTCACATAGTAATATATTCATCACAGGTATCATAGTTCAGCATAAAGCAATTCATAGCATCATAATCACATAACAGAGATATCAATCGAATATGCAGCATTCAATGAAATCCAAACATCATAAGTAAGGTCAATTAATTATCTGACTAATTTAAATCAAATTTATTTCTTATGAATTAACTACAAATCTTGGTTAATCAAGATGTAAATTTATCTTAATTAATTCCCATTTATATTAATTATCTATGATTACTTATATATTATTAACTCTTAATTATGATTTTATTTTAATTAGTTAATTATAAGACACCGCTTTCAATCTTGCATTTCCCAAAACTGTTTATATTACAATCCTAAACAACTAGCAGGTAACTAGAACCCGAACCAAACTTCCTAGAACCCGAGTCTCTCCCTGAGTCTTCCTCCATTTTCCCCGAGTCATTCCCCAACTCCCCTTTTCCTTTATTCTTTGACTTTATTTAGTTAAGTGTTTAAACTGTCGATTACTACCCTCTGCGAACTCGAGTAGAAACCCGCGTTTCTTCCCAGTCCCCCGAGTTTCTTTATTTTTTTAAAACCTGTTTTCGTTTAAATTTTTTTTAAAACCTGTTATGCCTGTTAAACTCACACACATGAACTCGGTAACCCACTAGAGCCACGATCCCATTTACCCGAGGTTAACTTTGAGTTTCCCCCCTTCTTCCCCACTAACACCACCACCAGATCACCAACGTGCACGTGCACGGCGTCTCACCGTCACTCCGGCAAACTCCACCACCACTAGCAGATCACCTTCGACCCACTCTCGCTACCCAAACACAAGAAAACACGAATGAAGCTCGAAAACAAAATCGAGTATCTCGATCAACATGGGTACAGCAGTCATCATCAGAGGATCGCTTCGCACGACCCATGCCGACCACCAGAAGCTTCGAGCTTCTCACCACGTCTTCGTCAGCCACAGAGTCAACATCTCCCCAAGGCGCGTGCGACTCGACGCACGTATGAAACCACAGTGATCAAATCCCCGACCACCTCGAAAACTAGGTTTAGAAATAAAAACTTCGTGCCGTCGTCGCCACAGTGAACTGGGCAACCTCCGGCTATTTTTCCCATCATCGTTGTAGCCTCCTCCACCTCCACGCGAAACCCCGGCCTCGATTGAGTCTTCGATCGCCTGAACTTAGTCAAAACGTGATTTTTGATCAACATGAAACTGCTCTTCCACCATACTTCTAAAAATTACCAAACCTAGCTTAAAAATCATATCTTTGCATAAGTATTCAGACTATATAATTGAATCTTCAAATTGTTATAGTCGAATTTATCCAAAATTTGAATTTCCTTTGGAAAACCAAATCTGTGCATACTATATATCCTTATCTTCCTTCAAACCATTTTTAAATTAGAATCCATACTTAAACATACATATTCGCTTTTGAAACCAAAGCTTGATACTAATTAGATGGTAAGAAATTGAATTTATTTGATTAATTCTACCCTGTGAGCCAAAACAGAGAAGAAAATGAATACTTCAGTACTGTCAAAAATAGACATACATATATACAGAGCTTCATGCTCACATAACACTATCTATCTAAGCAAAGAGTAAGTAATACTTAAGTGTTACAAGATTATTTACTCACCTGAAAATGTTTGAAAACAGAGAACACTTTTCTTTTGTTTTGAAAATCTACAGATTGAATCTTCCTCTTTGAAACTTCTCTTTTGTTTTGTAAATTGATCTCAAGTTTGGAAATATAGTGATGTTTATGTTTTCTTTTCTTTCAGTTTTTACTATGTTATGTTTTGAACGAAGTAAAGTATGGCAGTTGATATATACAAATTTGTGTACAGGCTGAACAAGATATAAATTGTACCTTTTTTATTTATTTGTACATTGTTAACCAGAGATTTTTATAAATATGGTGGCTGATATGATTTTCTTCCTTGCTTGAGAAGATAGCATTAAATGCTCATGTTCCCACCTTTGTTTACATGTAAGCCTACTTTATTTTTATGCAAGTACATGGCTTGTTTTATTAATCATGTTGCTTGCTCCTTTTATCTCAAGCCTTGTGATATAATAAAGTTCTATCCTTATCATATTGTTTGAATCCATAGATATATCTTGTTTTGTTTGCTGATCCAATCTTGCTTCTTTATGTAATTTCCTTGAAGTATTTGTACATAGATATCTTTATTCCAATATATTGTTAGATCTTATGTATTTTGATTCTATTTATAACTCAGATATTATTATTTTACTTTAATACTTATCGTCTTGTATTTATTTCATAAATTCAAATCATTATTAACCATTTACTTGAAATTTGAATCTAATCACATATATACCATATTTTAGATTTAATTGATTTAACATAGAATTCATCTGGAGGGGAAACTCGCATCATTTTAATCAATTTATTTTTACTATTTTTATTCAAAAATACAATTAATTATCAATTTAAATTTAATTAAAATTTGGGGTCGTTACAAACTTCCCCCCTTAAAAGAATTTCGTCCTCGAAATTACCAAGGAGACACAAAGATAGATGAAGAATGTTTCATCAAATCAAACTGAACATCTATTCTGCATTTGGCTTACCAAATCAGAATATCCATAATAGATACAAGAACGAATCTGTTTTAACACTTCACAAGATACTCGGGTTATCCAGATCTACGAAATATACAGTGGCATCGGTTA
Source organism: Allium fistulosum (assembly GCA_030737815.1). Lineage (NCBI taxonomy): Eukaryota > Viridiplantae > Streptophyta > Magnoliopsida > Asparagales > Amaryllidaceae > Allium > Allium fistulosum. The sequence goes on from CM060903.1 coordinate 541,377,215, forward strand.
GTTCGAAGTATAACTAACCATTCGTAGAACATATCGGGACCCAAAGAATAGATAGATATATTGATACAATTTCAAAACTTTCAGTTTAAAACTAAAGTATACCTATCAACCATAACAACCAATGCAAACAAGGCAGCCAATACATCCAACAAACAATTTTGGCCTATTTGGAGTTTATGTCCCATATTCATATATCGAATTTCCTTTCTGGATCGACCAGAAATTATCAAAGAATTGAGAAGAGATGACGAACAAAGAGATGGATAGACAAAAAGATTGCTTCCCTGTTGTTACAGAGTATTGACCGATTATAGTCATATTCCCCTGTCCCCTATCTCGTCCTCTTCTTACACTCATACTCACTATCAGTGGATAGTAAGAGAATTTACAGAGGCATTCGGACGGATATCTGAGAATTACTCATTCTAGGGTATACTTCACCCTATCTCTAATGAGCTACTTAATGTGTTATACTCCTGAGCTAAAGTTCAACCTTAGCTCTGATACCACATGTAACGATCCGGATTTTCGCGTTCGAAAATCAACATCCGTACTTCACATTGTACTAGAATGCCGCAGATTCGACCGTTCAAATCTGATTCGCCGGAGCTATAACACCATTAAGTATAACAACACAGCGGAAGAAAAGAATAATACATTGATATACAATATCTGATACAATAGAGTGATACAATGAATATTAATATACATCAGAGGTATGATACAAGAAATAGCAGCGGAAAGAAAATAGATAACACCAGTAGCGGATAGAATGTCTCCAAGATAAGCAACGTCAATCCATGAACTCCAAGAACTGAACTAGCTCCAGATAATCTACTAAACCTGAATATCTGAAAAAACCCAACTCTAGACTGCCCGTGTGGAAAATAGTGGGCACCCAGAGTTTAGGAAGGGAACAATAAACTTCGGATCAGTCATGGGACTGGTGTGAGCAATAAAAACAGTTTATCTTTAAAACAAGCAACAAAGGCTTTTAAACATTGAAATCCGCAATGCTTTTTTGAAAATGAAACTACCATAAGGCCTCCCGCCACACACACAATGCAATCGCAGAATTGGAGGAGATTTCTCCTTATGATAGTCAAACATGCTTACTACGCCAAATCAAAACTCTTTTGATATTATTACTAGTGCATAGTGTGAAAATATTTCGAAAGTATAATATCAATCTTAGCCAACATACAACCATTGTTGTATGTCTACTATAACTACTACGTTCAATAGCAAGTTACCGCCACATTCCATAGCAGGTAATACAACTAAAACCGTACTGGGTTCGTATTGTTTCTTTGGATTTCCAACAAATGATCAGGCTAAGGAACTTCCTTACCGAAATAGAAACGCCTTTGGAAAGACGCCCCGAGAACCTAACCGGATCTCTGCAAACAAAAGGCCGACGCTACCTCACGCTGTACAGCTGTAACTAGGTAACTAACACACGAGCTATGTCATCCCCCGGTCGTTACCGACCTTTATCCGAGGTACCTCAATCATAAAGCAACATCACAAAGTGATAAATGTATAATGTCCACACGAGTTAAGTATCTGGGCTCCATACCATGATACCACCCTTTATCCAGAAGGAAATGACATAACCTAGGGGCGCTACCCCTACAAACCTTTGTCGCAACATTCCTGTTTCGACCATTACCGGGTTGTGAGGCTCGACGAAGTCTCGTCCACAAAACTATGCTTCTTCACAAAGCACGCTTTTTCACAAAGCAACGCTTTGACCAACAAATGATCATCAGCACTTCGTATGCCACATTACCAAATTGGGAATGTATCACTAGTAACCATCAACTACATAACCTCTGAGCTCGTACGTCTCAGAGAAGGGTGTTAAGCTAAGAGAATAAATTCTCCGCCACCAACAGAAATGTATTTGATAGAAACCAGCTTTACATCTCAAAGTGTAACGTCAGACACACATCCATACAAGTCTGTTCCGGGTTCGAACAGAACCGAAGGCACTTCCGAAGAAGCCCTTGCAAATCCGGGTATTCACAATCTCGATCGGACTTCCCATCACTTAGGGAATCTCTATACCGGAGCCATGATGCAGAGAAAATCGATAGGTCATCATATCGCTCTCGTAAATACCCGGTCTTCACCACCGGTCTTCAAATGCTATCCATATACGTCGTATCATTATTCGGAATGGGTTATATGACACAAAGGTCCTCTCCCGGCTAAACCGAATAACGAGCGCAATTAAAAATCATATGGATACTGGGGTCTCAGTTAAATCACAGCTTAAAGCTTAAAACTTTTCATTCGAATGGTAAAACAAATTACCATTTCCAATCTTTTAAACAAAAAGATTCAATTCAAAAACCTTCACTGGTTTAAACAATTTCCACACTTTTAATCTTTTAAACAAAAAGATTCAATTCATAAAGTTCACCCCGTTCACAAAGATTCATTCATAGGTTTCAAATCGATTTCCATTTCAACTCGTTAAATCTTTAAATCAAGATTTAACTTATAGCTTCCAAAACTCGTTTTCAAAGATTCATTCATAGCCTTTCAAAACAATTTTATTTCAAGTTAGATTAACTCGTTCGGTCTTTGAAATCAAAGACTCATTTCATAGCTTTCAAAACATTTCAATTCTATTTTGAACTTGAAATTCTTTCAACACAAATTGGAAATTCATTACTTTTGTGAAAGCTTTTACTATTTGAAAACAAATAGTTTCGTTTTCAGAAAAATCCAGTTATATTTACACGAGTTAAAACCATTGAATTAAATTCGAAATTCCCAAATCAATACCTTTAAAATGGTTTAACCCATATATAACTTGTACAACATCTTTAATCCCTAGTTTCAAATCATAGAATTCAATTTAAAACTTGAATTCAAATTTAAATCAAATTATTTAAATTTCCAAAACTCGATTAAGTTATTTAAAATAACTTTTATCTTGAAATTCCATTTCAGAAGCTTTTCACTTTAAACCCAAATTTCTAATTTCAAAATCAATTGAAATTAAAATTTCAATTTCAAAAACATTGAATTTAAATCATCTGTGATTTAACCGATTCCCTCGTGAAATTCATTTTTGTGTGTGTAAGAGTGTGGTCCAGGGGTTTTACACACCATAGTGCAACATCATCAATCATCATAGATATATCAATATCGATAAGCGGTATAATCCACAACGCTTATCTTCATTCACAGATTCATAGATAAAATAAATTTATCAGTCACAAAGATTCACTATTACAATTCGATGTGGGTTTCGGATAACCAACTGGAATCCGACTCCCTGTCGCATCGAAATTCAAATGTCGTTTACGGGTCAAGGATTTCATATTCACATAGTAATATATTCATCACAGGTATCATAGTTCAGCATAAAGCAATTCATAGCATCATAATCACATAACAGAGATATCAATCGAATATGCAGCATTCAATGAAATCCAAACATCATAAGTAAGGTCAATTAATTATCTGACTAATTTAAATCAAATTTATTTCTTATGAATTAACTACAAATCTTGGTTAATCAAGATGTAAATTTATCTTAATTAATTCCCATTTATATTAATTATCTATGATTACTTATATATTATTAACTCTTAATTATGATTTTATTTTAATTAGTTAATTATAAGACACCGCTTTCAATCTTGCATTTCCCAAAACTGTTTATATTACAATCCTAAACAACTAGCAGGTAACTAGAACCCGAACCAAACTTCCTAGAACCCGAGTCTCTCCCTGAGTCTTCCTCCATTTTCCCCGAGTCATTCCCCAACTCCCCTTTTCCTTTATTCTTTGACTTTATTTAGTTAAGTGTTTAAATTGTCGATTACTACCCTCTGCGAACTCGAGTAGAAACCCGCGTTTCTTCCCAGTCCCCCGAGTTTCTTTATTTTTTTAAAACCTGTTTTCGTTTAAATTTTTTTTAAAACCTGTTATGCCTGTTAAACTCACACACATGAACTCGGTAACCCACTCGAGCCACGATCCCATTTACCCGAGGTTAACTTTGAGTTTCCCCCCTTCTTCCCCACTAACACCACCACCAGATCACCAACGTGCATGTGCACGGCGTCTCACCGTCACTCCGGCAAACTCCACCACCACTAGCAGATCACCTTCGACCCACTCTCGCTACCCAAACACAAGAAAACACGAATGAAGCTCGAAAACAAAATCGAGTATCTCGATCAACATGGGTACAGCAGTCATCATCAGAGGATCGCTTCGCACGACCCATGCCGACCACCAGAAGCTTCGAGCTTCTCACCACGTCTTCGTCAGCCACAGAGTCAACATCTCCCCAAGGCGCGTGCGACTCGACGCACGTATGAAACCACAGTGATCAAATCCCCGACCACCTCGAAAACTAGGTTTAGAAATAAAAACTTCGTGCCGTCATCGCCACAGTGAACTGGGCAACCTCCGGCTATTTTTCCCATCATCGCTGTAGCCTCCTCCACCTCCACGCGAAACCCCGGCCTCGATTGAGTCTTCGATCGCCTGAACTTAGTCAAAACGTGATTTTTGATCAACATGAAACTGCTCTTCCACCATACTTCTAAAAATTACCAAACCTAGCTTAAAAATCATATCTTTGCATAAGTATTCAGACTATATAATTGAATCTTCAAATTGTTATAGTCGAATTTATCCAAAATTTGAATTTCCTCTGGAAAACCAAATCTGTGCATACTGTATATCCTTATCTTCCTTCAAACCATTTTTAAATTAGAATCCATACTTAAACATACATATTCGCTTTTGAAACCAAAGCTTGATACTAATTAGATGGTAAGAAATTGAATTTATTTGATTAATTCTACCCTGTGAGCCAAAACAGAGAAGAAAATGAATACTTCAGTACTGTCAAATATAGACATACATATATACAGAGCTTCATGCTCACATAACACTATCTATCTAAGCAAAGAGTAAGTAATACTTAAGTGTTACAAGATTATTTACTCACCTGAAAATGTTTGAAAACAGAGAACACTTTTCTTTTGTTTTGAAAATCTACAGATTGAATCTTCCTCTTTGAAACTTCTCCTTTGTTTTGTAAATTGATCTCAAGTTTGGAAATATAGTGATGTTTATGTTTTCTTTTCTTTCAGTTTTTACTATGTTATGTTTTGAACGAAGAAAAGTATGGCAGTTGATATATACAAATTTGTGTACAGGATGAACAAGATATAAATTGTACCTTTTTTTTTATTTGTACATTGTTAACCAGAGATTTTTATAAATATGGTGGCTGATATGATTTTCTTCCTTGCTTGAGAAGATAGCATTAAATGCTCATGTTCCCACCTTTGTTTACATGTAAGCCTACTTTATTTTTATGCAAGTACACGGCTTGTTTTATTAATGATGTTGCTTGCTCCTTTTATCTCAAGCCTTGTGATATAATAAAGTTCTATCCTTATCATATTGTTTGAATCCATAGATATATCTTGTTTTGTTTGCTGATCCAATCTTGCTTCTTTATGTAATTTCCTTGAAGTATTTGTACATAGATATCTCTATTCCAATATATTGTTAGATCTTATGTATTTTGATTCTATTTATAACTCAGATATTATTATTTTACTTTAATACTTATCGTCTTGTATTTATTTCATAAATTCAAATCATTATTAACCATTTACTTGAAATTTGAATCTAATCACATATATACCATATTTTAGATTTTAATTGATTTAACATAGAATTCATCTGGAGGGGAAACTCGCATCATTTTAATCAATTTATTTTTACTATTTTTATTCAAAAATACAATTAATTATCAATTTAAATTTAATTAAAATTCGGGGTCGTTACAGCGGAGGTTGCATGAATGACAGGGGAGAGACTCGGGGAAACTAGCGTGCAACTCGAAGTATTACTCGAGTAAAATCATGGGATGGTTCTCGGGTGTAACGACCCACCCTTCTAGACTCAGAAGGACGCGCCATTATTAAGAAAGAAAGAGGGTGAGAAATAGAAAAGATAAAGAAGAAAGAAGAAACAACATCAGAATCTCAACAGCGAAACGAATAAATATAATATATCACATACATAGTATACAATATCAATCAGAGTTTCACAGAATATACATCACATAATAGACAGTTATAAACATCTGTCTAGTTATTACAACTCGATACATCTCAATACAACACAGAGACACAACACAGCGGAAACACAGATAACACTAACACAGCGGAACCAATATATAACTATATCGCTGAAGCCTCCTGCTCCATTGCTCCTCCACAAATCGTCAAAGCTAAACCTGAATCCCTTGGCTACCCGTAAAAATTTGGGTACCCGAGAGTTTAGGAAAAACAGAAATAAACTCCGGGTCAGACATGGGTCTGGTATGAGTAACAGGTTAAAGTTGCTTAACTTTGAAAATCCTTTGAAAACAAAGGGTATCACGTAAGACTTCCCATACATAAACATGGAAAAGTTTTTACCTTACGCTAACCAAACATTTGATAGGAATCCAGTTATATTATAATAGTGTCTAGGGTTTTCAAGTAAATATGAAATAGCTGAAATTGTTACATGATTAAATTCCAGCATACTAGCCACAAAGTGGGTAATACAATCAAAACCGTAAGGTCACGTAGGGAAAATGAGTTTCCATCAATGGCAGGGCTACTGGGGTACCGCCCGTCACAGTACGTGGCCTAGATCACCGTACCGAGAACCCACCCTAAGTTCCCTGCAATACAAGGCCGGAACCATTCCTTACTGAACAGTTCCGAACAAGACAACCCCAGCAGTTGTGGCCACAACTGCCCACACAGCCGAATATAAAGGGACATCTAGACAGGGGAAAATCTCGCTCTCAAGTGGGTGCTACCCACGAAGCCTTGCTGCACCTCCCCTGTTTTAGCCATTCCCGGTTGATGAGGCTTGAGGTCACGATTACCTTAACAGAACTTATCACTTAGAATGCTCATCGTCCACCTGACGATGTGCTGAAAGCATTCAATCCATACAAGTTCGTTCCGGGTTCGAACGAAACCGAAGGCATTATCTCGTTACACTCATTTTGGAATCACCCTCAGAGTTAACGACGATAACCCTTGCACTCTGAATCTTCATCTCGAATCTATAAGTACTATCTTCGTCAAACTCATTACGGAATCACCCACAGAGTTATACTGACGTATAGTTCTTATACCTCGAGTCTTCACTTGCTCCATTTGAATTTCACGACCTAACGTTATTTTGGATCGATGTGGTATTCGGGTCTCCAGACCTAGAATCCCGGTATACGGAAACCCGATCCCGGTCTCATCAAAATCCAAACCGTGTCTTTTAAGGCCAAGTTGTTTTAAAGTTAAAACAGTTCATTTCAATTATCTATATACACACAGATAGATAAATCACAATATAACAATGGATAATCAGATCATCATCATAAATAGATAATCCATTTCACCAACTCAAATAGATAATCAATAACATCATACTTAAACAAGCATCCATATCACATATATATTATTCATCTCATATCTGAGATCACAATCAATCAAGGAAATCAATATCATCCATCATAAGCAACGATTAAAAATCACACCATTTATAATTAATTTAAAATGAATTAAATTAATTACTTATCTCTAATTAATTTAAAGTAAATTAAATTAATTATTTCATCCTTATAAATCTTGCTTACATAACCATTAATTAATTACAAATCAATTAATTAATCATTCTCAAATTTCCTTTTTAATTAACCATCCTGGATTAATTATCCTTCAATTACATTCAAGTAATTATTCTTAATTAATTTCACAAATTAATTATCCATAACCAAATATAGTAATTAACCTTTAATTACTTCTTTTATTAATTAACTATAATTAATTACATTAATCCTTAATTAATTATATTAATTAATTACTCAAACACTTATTACTGATTAATTTATCTTAATGAATCAATCCTTTAATTATATCATTAATTGTATAATTTAATGATCCTTATTTACAATTTAATTAATTATTCTACTTAAATTAATTACATTAAGAATTTAATCTTTACACAAACCACATTTATTAATCACTCTTAATTAATCCCATTTCAGTAATTAACTACCCTTAATTACTTCATCAAATAAATTAATTACTCCTTAATTAATTATCTTAATTAATCCCTTGATTAATTATACAAAGTAATTCAATCCAAATTACTTTCATTTTTAAATCCTCTTTAATTAATTACATATAGTAATTACCATTAATTACTTCATTAAGTAATTTCACTTCATTAATTACATTTAAGTAATTATACTCATCAAACCATTCCATGATTAATTTAAATTAATTAAAATAAATTAATTAACTTAAATAAATCAAATTAAACTCGATTAATTACATTAAGCAATTGATCCTTTAATTACTTTCATTCAGTAAATATACTTAAACATTTTTAATAATTTATTATCTTTAATTAACCAATCTAATTATTTAATAAAATTATCACATTGATTGATTATTTATTAAATAAATCTTAAGTAAATGACCTTCATTAACTACTAATAATTTCTTTAATTTCTTCTCTTAAGAAATTTAACTTGGATAAATCAATATTAATTACAAATTAGTTTATCCTTAATATCCAATTAATTAACCACTAATCTTATTTAATTAATTAGTTAAATCTTAAATCATTTAAGCTAAATTACTTTAAGGTCAAATATTTATCCCGTTAATCTCTTAATTTTCGGTATCAACCAGATTTAACATCTTACCTTAATTTACATTTAATTAATTTACCTAAATTAAGTTTTCAATATTAACATAAAATAATCTTAGCTTAACACATTTAAGTTAACTAAATACATAACTTATTAAATCAATGTTAAAGAATTCATTTACACTTGAATTTTACTTTAAGAAAAGTTTTGGACTAATTTATTTAAATTTTAAAAACTGGGTTTTTAAAACTTATAAAAGAAAACAGGCTTAGAGAGAATACTTCGGGTCCTACCCCTTCTTCACTCGACTCCTGCTTCGAGACAACCTGGCATTCTACTCGACTCTGCCCCAATTTCCTTCTCTCTTCTTCTACCTTTTAACTAAGTTTATATTCCTCTAAGTTTAAATAAACAGCCACGAAGAAACTCACGCGATCTCGAGTTCTAACTCGAGACAAACGACCACTTACTCGAGAACCGCTTCGAGTATCTCGATTCGAAAACCCAGACAAGCATCGACACCACCATCGCCGTGCACGTGCACGCGTATCGCCGTTGCTCCGGCGAGCTCTCCCCAACGTCGGCAAGTCGCGATTCACTCCCAAACTCGGAATCCAAGCTCGGATTGTTCCAAAAAAAATTCGAATAGAAAAAAAAACAGTTTGCTCGAAGAACTGCAAACACCACCATCAACTAAAACGCCTCGCCAGCACAATCTTGACCATCGGAGTCGTTGATACTCCGGCCAAACTCTCTCCTACTTCCAAACTTCCATCACCAAAAAGCTTGAAGCTCTCGATCCACAGAATAACCCGAAGCGATCGAAATTCCCAAACCTAGCTAAAACTAGGGTTCTAGAAAGGATTCTACTGCCGCGACCTCCACCATGAATTTCATCACCAACGATGATTTTTCCTAGCTTCACCTACCTTTCTTCCACCACCTGGAAGAACCCCGAGCCTCCTCAATCCAAAGATCACCAGAATTTGCTTAAAATTCACTTTCAGTTCAAAACCCAACTGTAACATAACCTCTTTACTAAAAATTCTAATTCCAGTATTAAAAATCATATTTCAATTGATGTTTTCGAATTATATTACTGGATTTACAAATTATACAGTATGACTTTTAATTCATATAAACATGCATTGATGTTTATATGTTTCCTGAGACCATCAAGTTTTAATTTGACTTGATAAAAATTTAACAGAAAGCTAAGTTGAACAAACAACATTTGTTAAATAACAGATCCTATTAATAACTAAGTTAAGAGGTAAGGATTTGAAATACAAATTTTCACCCAGGGTTCAAACAGAGCATATACACAACATGCATACATATAAAATTCACATCAGACATTCATGCAGTACTCATATATTTTTTTTTCCTCAAACATACAACATGCAACCAGAATTTACTTAAGTTTTTAAAAGTTACTCACCTTAGATTGATGAACACAGAGCCTTTGGTTTTGAATTTGAAAAAGCTTGAAACTGTGAACTTTTGAGGAGTAGAACTTGCAAATTAAAAACACTTTGATGCTGAGATGATCTAGCTTGAATCAGATATAGATTTCTTTGTCTTAGGTTGAAGAAGAAAAATGGATATGCTTTTGATTTTGCAAATGATTACAGGCTAATGGTTTGATAAAAATGAAGTCTTTGGTCTGGGTTTTGAATAAGTTGTTCTCAGTTTTGAAAGAATGCAGTCTCAGGTTTGCAAAGTCTAGTGAACGAACTAAAATAAGTAGATATATAAATAGAAAGAAAAGGTTGTATAGGGAGGTGTTTACTGGTTTAGCATTTACTGGTACAACATATTATCTTGTTTGGTCAGAGATTTTTCAAATATGGAGGCTGAATTGCTTTATAAGATTTCGAATTGACTAAAATGTTTAGAATTGAGATGAAAACATTAAATGCCAATGTACTATATGTTTGTATAATGCTTCAGTTTTAAAGATGGAAATGTTGCTTTATTATTTTCAGGTTTGCTAAGTTTTGAAAAGAAAATCAAAGAAAAAGCTTGCTATGATCAACATATGAAACGAGCAGATGTAATATATAAAGAGAAAAGGGGGACAGAGCAGGATCTGTATTGTACTTAGAGGTATGCTAAACATTAAATGAAGATGTCCTTAAGCCTACATATATTTATCTTCGTATGTACTACTATGATTTTTTTTTTCTATTCAAGTGAACATAGTTGATGATACTTCCTGTACAAGCATTCATAAAGATATTTTTCCTTTTGTACTTAGTTGTATTCTTACAGCCTTGCAACTAAATGCTCTTTCCAGAATTATTACATGTGTACACTTCTAGCCTTGATTTAGTGTTATCTTTGTGATATAGCTAAGTTCCTATATTAACATGAGTATCTATAGTTTATTAACATGTAGTTATAATTTAGGTGATGTTTACTTTTATTCCTCTTTTATTATATTTTTACACTTAAACTATAAAATACTTAGCCTATTATTATTTATATTTTACTTATGTTAGAAAGACTAAAGTTTAACATTAATAAGGTTTATTTTATTTTAAATATTTTGAAAGATTTCATTTCAAATTTACAAATCATAACTTCCTTAATTAATAAATTTAAAATAACAATTTCTATAAGAAACCCATTTGTAAAGATATTACATTATTATTAATATTATTTAAAATATAACTCATTATTAAATTAAAATAATTTATAAAAGAAATTATCACTTATTTACCTACTATATTTAAAACAAGAACAAACAACCCTTTGTTGAATTTAAATTCAAGCTAAAATCATTTAAACCAGTTTAAACTCAATCTTTAGTATAATTTAAAGCCAATTTGTTATATATTTCATATAGCCTTAAAAATATATTAAATCAAATTATAATTACCAAAAATATTAAAATTAGAGAACATATCTTTATTTATTAATTTTAAAACAAAGTTTACCTATTCACAATATATATATATATATACACACATTATAAATAGAAGACAATTTATTAGCTTATAAAGGATAAATTATCAGTTAAATGTTTATTTAAAAGAAGATTATTAAATCAAATTCAAATCTTATTAACAAATATTAACAAATCAATTTAATATTTAATACAGATTATTAAATTGATATTGTCAAAAATTCCGGGATGTCACATTCCTCCCCTCTTAAAAAGAATTTCGTCCCCGAAATTTAAAACAAAGGTAATTTAATAATCTAATTAATGATTTAAATTTTAAAAACACAAGCATATATTAATCATATGCTAACAACCATAGCATCCAACTCATCCAATCAAACAAATCTAACTATCCAGACAAAAATCAGGATAGAACTATCTAGAGTTTTCCAAGTATAAACACCGGGATACTCGCTCTACAGAATCCAAACAAAACTATACCACTAAGCTATAGAGCCCCTACTCCTCTAGATCTACCAACCCAGACAAGATATCAGACTACAGACAAGTCTGACTCAACATCCAAATCTCCCAGAACAGCTGGCTCTACTACCAGAGATAGATCTTACACGTACTCCCTCAGAGATACGCGAAACACATCGAATCTCAGTTGCCAAACTGACAATTCACTCCAGAAGATCAAACACTCAACCTCAGTAGAACAATAGAAAAGATCCAAAATATCTCGGAGCTGGCTTCCCAATCTTACCCAATCTATACAGCTCCTTTGACTGGAGAAAACTTTCTCAAAATCAAATCTCCGTCTTCGAAATCCAAATTCTTCCGTCTCTTATCCACAAACTCACCTGACGATCCTGGGCTGACTTCATCCCTACTGAACAGCTCAACCTTCGCTGAAACTTCTCGAAACAACTCATCAAGATGATCCACTCAAAATTAGTCCAAGAACACAAACTCTACTCCTCACACCAGAAGACTGAACTTACTCTTTCTATCCGGAAAGATACAACAGATGCATTCCCAACTGCTTCCGCTGCACAACTCTGATCTGAGAAGACGAGAATGCTAATGATGCCCACGAGCACAAACTGGACAACACATCCCAGAAATATGGTTCAACCAATCCTTAGAGAGAAAACTCAGAAATACCGAAAGATCTCTGACAAACCAAGAGAACACTCAACTATCGCAAGTCACTTTTGCGATCAACTCAATTTAATATCCAAAGAAAAACTGCTCTCTCTTTACCAATCAGAACAGCCTATGCTTAACCAGCCAATCCACCGAAGAAATGGATCCACACTGCTGCTTCTGAACTTCACCTCTAGAAAACTACTGACAGAAGACTTCCTTGCCTACACACAGAACAATCTGAACTGCGACGCTGCCACTGACGCCAAAGACTTCCTAATCCAAACTCCTTGAGAAACTCAGGTCTCAAAGCCAAACACAGACACCCAGCTGAACTCAGCCTCAGCACCGAAGCAGACACGCTTCTTTATACTAGTTCCAAAGAAACATCTTCGGAAACATCCATAGTCACTGTGTCTCATCACACAGCTACTAATTCCTGAGATATCAAGATACCATCACTAGCTTCCATCCAACCGATATATCCAAACTCTACTCAAAGATAGACTCCAAACCTTAACAGATTCCTCCAGAGATTTGGTGAAATCCTTACACCTCAACAAAAATTCACTCGAGACAGTACCGGGTCTACAGTCTCGGCAGATACACTTCCAACCACAACAAACTCCAACTATGGGTAGTCGTGTTACACCCACTACTACCCTATCTACCTTTATAACATATATTGGAAAACCCGAACAGGTAGCCCAACAAGAAGGTAGAAATAAATAAATATATATATATATATATATATATATATCAAAATTACAAATACGCTCTCTCAAGATAGACACCACTCCAGAGCCTAGGTATTCACTTAACCTATGCTCTGATACCACTGTAACGACCCACCCTTCTAGACTCAGAAGGACGCGCCATTATTAAGAAAGAAAGAGGGTGAGAAATAGAAAAGATAAAGAAGAAAGAAGAAACAACATCAGAATCTCAACAGCGAAACGAATAAATATAATATATCACATACATAGTATACAATATCAATCAGAGTTTCACAGAATATACATCACATAATAGACAGTTATAAACATCTGTCTAGTTATTACAACTCGATACATCTCAATACAACACAGAGACACAACACAACGGAAACACAGATAACACTAACACAGCGGAACCAATATATAACTATATCGCTGAAGCCTCCTGCTCCATTGCTCCTCCACAAATCGTCAAAGCTAAACCTGAATCCCTTGGCTACCCGTAAAAATTTGGGTACCCGAGAGTTTAGGAAAAACAGAAATAAACTCCGGGTCAGACATGGGTCTGGTATGAGTAACAGGTTAAAGTTGCTTAACTTTGAAAATCCTTTGAAAATAAAGGGTATCACGTAAGACTTCCCATACATAAACATGGAAAAGTTTTTACCTTACGCTAACCAAACATTTGATAGGAATCCAGTTATATTATAATAGTGTCTAGGGTTTTCAAGTAAATATGAAATAGCTGAAATTGTTACATGATTAAATTCCAGCATACTAGCCACAAAGTGGGTAATACAATCAAAACCGTAAGGTCACGTAGGGAAAATGAGTTTCCATCAATGGCAGGGCTACTGGGGTACCGCCCGTCACAGTACGTGGCCTAGATCACCGTACCGAGAACCCACCCTAAGTTCCCTGCAATACAAGGCCGGAACCATTCCTTACTGAACAGTTCCGAACAAGACAACCCCAGCAGTTGTGGCCACAACTGCCCACACAGCCGAATATAAAGGGACATCTAGACAGGGGAAAATCTCGCTCTCAAGTGGGTGCTACCCACGAAGCCTTGCTGCACCTCCCCTGTTTTAGCCATTCCCGGTTGATGAGGCTTGAGGTCACGATTACCTTAACAGAACTTATCACTTAGAATGCTCATCGTCCACCTGACGATGTGCTGAAAGCATTCAATCCATACAAGTTCGTTCCGGGTTCGAACGAAACCGAAGGCATTATATCGTTACACTCATTTTGGAATCACCCTCAGAGTTAACGACGATAACCCTTGCACTCTGAATCTTCATCTCGAATCTATAAGTACTATCTTCGTCAAACTCATTACGGAATCACCCACAGAGTTATACTGACGTATAGTTCTTATACCTCGAGTCTTCACTTGCTCCATTTGAATTTCACGACCTAACGTTATTTTGGATCGATGTGGTATTCGGGTCTCCAGACCTAGAATCCCGGTATACGGAAACCCGATCCCGGTCTCATCAAAATCCAAACCGTGTCTTTTAAGGCCAAGTTGTTTTAAAGTTAAAACAGTTCATTTCAATTATCTATATACACACAGATAGATAAATCACAATATAACAATGGATAATCAGATCATCATCATAAATAGATAATCCATTTCACCAACTCAAATAGATAATCAATAACATCATACTTAAACAAGCATCCATATCACATATATATTATTCATCTCATATCTGAGATCACAATCAATCAAGGAAATCAATATCATCCATCATAAGCAACGATTAAAAATCACACCATTTATAATTAATTTAAAATGAATTAAATTAATTACTTATCTCTAATTAATTTAAAGTAAATTAAATTAATTATTTCATCCTTATAAATCTTGCTTACATAACCATTAATTAATTACAAATCAATTAATTAATCATTCTCAAATTTCCTTTTTAATTAACCATCCTGGATTAATTATCCTTCAATTACATTCAAGTAATTATTCTTAATTAATTTCACAAATTAATTATCCATAACCAAATATAGTAATTAACCTTTAATTACTTCTTTTATTAATTAACTATAATTAATTACATTAATCCTTAATTAATTATATTAATTAATTACTCAAACACTTATTACTGATTAATTTATCTTAATGAATCAATCCTTTAATTATATCATTAATTGTATAATTTAATGATCCTTATTTACAATTTAATTAATTATTCTACTTAAATTAATTACATTAAGAATTTAATCTTTACACAAACCACATTTATTAATCACTCTTAATTAATCCCATTTCAGTAATTAACTACCCTTAATTACTTCATCAAATAAATTAATTACTCCTTAATTAATTATCTTAATTAATCCCTTGATTAATTATACAAAGTAATTCAATCCAAATTACTTTCATTTTTAAATCCTCTTTAATTAATTACATATAGTAATTACCATTAATTACTTCATTAAGTAATTTCACTTCATTAATTACATTTAAGTAATTATACTCATCAAACCATTCCATGATTAATTTAAATTAATTAAAATAAATTAATTAACTTAAATAAATCAAATTAAACTCGATTAATTACATTAAGCAATTGATCCTTTAATTACTTTCATTCAGTAAATATACTTAAACATTTTTAATAATTTATTATCTTTAATTAACCAATCTAATTATTTAATAAAATTATCACATTGATTGATTATTTATTAAATAAATCTTAAGTAAATGACCTTCATTAACTACTAATAATTTCTTTAATTTCTTCTCTTAAGAAATTTAACTTGGATAAATCAATATTAATTACAAATTAGTTTATCCTTAATATCCAATTAATTAACCACTAATCTTATTTAATTAATTAGTTAAATCTTAAATCATTTAAGCTAAATTACTTTAAGGTCAAATATTTATCCCGTTAATCTCTTAATTTTCGGTATCAACCAGATTTAACATCTTACCTTAATTTACATTTAATTAATTTACCTAAATTAAGTTTTCAATATTAACATAAAATAATCTTAGCTTAACACATTTAAGTTAACTAAATACATAACTTATTAAATCAATGTTAAAGAATTCATTTACACTTGAATTTTACTTTAAGAAAAGTTTTGGACTAATTTATTTAAATTTTAAAAACTGGGTTTTTAAAACTTATAAAAGAAAACAGGCTTAGAGAGAATACTTCGGGTCCTACCCCTTCTTCACTCGACTCCTGCTTCGAGACAACCTGGCATTCTACTCGACTCTGCCCCAATTTCCTTCTCTCTTCTTCTACCTTTTAACTAAGTTTATATTCCTCTAAGTTTAAATAAACAGCCACGAAGAAACTCACGCGATCTCGAGTTCTAACTCGAGACAAACGACCACTTACTCGAGAACCGCTTCGAGTATCTCGATTCGAAAACCCAGACAAGCATCGACACCACCATCGCCGTGCACGTGCACGCGTATCGCCGTTGCTCCGGCGAGCTCTCCCCAACGTCGGCAAGTCGCGATTCACTCCCAAACTCGGAATCCAAGCTCGGATTGTTCCAAAAAAAATTCGAATAGAAAAAAAAACAGTTTGCTCGAAGAACTGCAAACACCACCATCAACTAAAACGCCTCGCCAGCACAATCTTGACCATCGGAGTCGTTGATACTCCGGCCAAACTCTCTCCTACTTCCAAACTTCCATCACCAAAAAGCTTGAAGCTCTCGATCCACAGAATAACCCGAAGCGATCGAAATTCCCAAACCTAGCTAAAACTAGGGTTCTAGAAAGGATTCTACTGCCGCGACCTCCACCATGAATTTCATCACCAACGATGATTTTTCCTAGCTTCACCTACCTTTCTTCCACCACCTGGAAGAACCCCGAGCCTCCTCAATCCAAAGATCACCAGAATTTGCTTAAAATTCACTTTCAGTTCAAAACCCAACTGCAACATAACCTCTTTACTAAAAATTCTAATTCCAGTATTAAAAATCATATTTCAATTGATGTTTTCGAATTATATTACTGGATTTACAAATTATACAGTATGACTTTTAATTCATATAAACATGCATTGATGTTTATATGTTTCCTGAGACCATCAAGTTTTAATTTGACTTGATAAAAATTTAACAGAAAGCTAAGTTGAACAAACAACATTTGTTAAATAACAGATCCTATTAATAACTAAGTTAAGAGGTAAGGATTTGAAATACAAATTTTCACCCAGGGTTCAAACAGAGCATATACACAGCATGCATACATATAAAATTCACATCAGACATTCATGCAGTACTCATATATTTTTTTTTCCTCAAACATACAACATGCAACCAGAATTTACTTAAGTTTTTAAAAGTTACTCACCTTAGATTGATGAACACAGAGCCTTTGGTTTTGAATTTGAAAAAGCTTGAAACTGTGAACTTTTGAGGAGTAGAACTTGCAAATTAAAAACACTTTGATGCTGAGATGATCTAGCTTGAATCAGATATAGATTGCTTTGTCTTAGGTTGAAGAAGAAAAATGGATAGGCTTTTGATTTTGCAAATGATTACAGGCTAATGGTTTGATAAAAATGAAGTCTTTGGTCTGGGTTTTGAATAAGTTGTTCTCAGTTTTGAAAGAATGCAGTCTCAGGTTTGCAAAGTCTAGTGAACGAACTAAAATAAGTAGATATATAAATAGAAAGAAAAGGTTGTATAGGGAGGTGTTTACTGGTTTAGCATTTACTGGTACAACATATTATCTTGTTTGGTCAGAGATTTTTCAAATATGGAGGCTGAATTGCTTTATAAGATTTCGAATTGACTAAAATGTTTAGAATTGAGATGAATACATTAAATGCCAATGTACTTTATGTTTGTATAATGCTTCAGTTTTAAAGATGGAAATGTTGCTTTATTATTTTCAGGTTTGCTAAGTTTTGAAAAGAAAATCAAAGAAAAAGCTTGCTATGATCAACATATGAAACGAGCAGATGTAATATATAAAGAGAAAAGGGGGACAGAGCAGGATCTGTATTGTACTTAGAGGTATGCTAAACATTAAATGAAGATGTCCTTAAGCCTACATATATTTATCTTCGTATGTACTACTATGATTTTTTTTTTCTATTCAAGTGAACATAGTTGATGATACTTCCTGTACAAGCATTCATAAAGATATTTTTCTTTTTGTACTTAGTTGTATTCTTACAGCCTTGCAACTAAATGCTCTTTCCAGAATTATTACATGTGTACACTTCTAGCCTTGATTTAGTGTTATCTTTGTGATATAGCTAAGTTCCTATATTAACATGAGTATCTATAGTTTATTAACATGTAGTTATAATTTAGGTGATGTTTACTTTTATTCCTCTTTTATTATATTTTTACACTTAAACTATAAAATACTTAACCTATTATTATTTATATTTTACTTATGTTAGAAAGACTAAAGTTTAACATTAATAAGGTTTATTTTATTTTAAATATTTTGAAAGATTTCATTTCAAATTTACAAATCATAACTTCCTTAATTAATAAATTTAAAATAACAATTTCTATAAGAAACCCATTTGTAAAGATATTACATTATTATTAATATTATTTAAAATATAACTCATTATTAAATTAAAATAATTTATAAAAGAAATTATCACTTATTTACCTACTATATTTAAAACAAGAACAAACAACCCTTTGTTGAATTTAAATTCAAGCTAAAATCATTTAAACCAGTTTAAACTCAATCTTTAGTATAATTTAAAGCCAATTTGTTATATATTTCATATAGCCTTAAAAATATATTAAATCAAATTATAATTACCAAAAATATTAAAATTAGAGAACATATCTTTATTTATTAATTTTAAAACAAAGTTTACCTATTCACAATATATATATATATATATATATACACACATTATAAATAGAAGACAATTTATTAGCTTATAAAGGATAAATTATCAGTTAAATGTTTATTTAAAAGAAGATTATTAAATCAAATTCAAATCTTATTAACAAATATTAACAAATCAATTTAATATTTAATACAGATTATTAAATTGATATTGTCAAAAATTCCGGGATGTCACATCGGGTTATTCGTATGCTCGACTCGAGGCAGAGGGGTATGCGACTCGATGTAATTTTGGTTGAGTTGGTCAGTGTTTGTTCCAGGCTTGTAAAACCTGGTAGCAAGAATTTTGTTTATAAACAAATATAAATGAAAACTTAGAAGATGTTTAACAGTTAAGTTAAGACTTAATTCAAGTTTTAAATTATTTTTAAAGCTTAACAATGTTCTTAAACCCTTAATTGTTTTAATTAAACAATTAATTTGAGTTAAGTATAAAGTTAATTAACACTCAAGTTTGTAGTTAATAGAAAATTTGTTGAAAATAAATCATTCGATAAAATTAAATTATTTGTTTAACTGAAAATCTTAGTTAAATTAAAATTTTAAAACGGCAGATTTAATTTTTCGATTTATTTCGAATATTAATCGATTGTATAAAATTGTCTATACTAGGTTTATAAATCGAGAAAACAGACTGGAATGGAAATGGATGGCAAATTAAAAGCAAAGGTGAGATTTTTCTCACTCAAATTGAATGTGGAATTTTTGCAGTTATTGATTTGATTGATTGCTATTTGATGTGATATTAGATATTATAGGATATATCTATATATAGCAATATATACATATTGGCATATGTATATATTGGATTGATGATTTCTCGCCTCGTATAGCGGATGAGACCCTATTGCGCCGTTAGTAAGCGGATTTTTATAAAACCCATATACCGCGATAATTCCATACTGGAGCGGAATTGGTATTGTGCTAACATCTTTGGATGTAGGGAAACAGGTTGGAGGGATCCAACTGGACCCCTCACATTGATTGAATTTATATTCTACTATGATGTGTTAATCTGTGAATGATTATTGATGTTATTAATCATATTGATATCTGGAAATTATTTGAATGCTAAAATTTAGCTGAATGAATGTTTGATATCATTGGATTCCAAAAATAAACGAAATTGAATTTTTGAAATCAAAATAGAAATTTCTAAGTGAATCAATTTTAGAAATTGAATAAATCTTGAAGAAAGGAATTTTTAAAGTATAAAAAGTTAATTTTTAAAATCTTATCGAATTTATTTCCAGAATAAAGTGAAAATGTTAAATAAATGAATTTCGTATAATAGTGATTTTAAATTGAGGAAATTTGTTTAAAATCTGGATTTTTAAATAGATTGAAAGAAACGATTGAAATTTATTTTCTTAAAAAGGAATTTATTTAAAAGAAGATAAGTTGGAAATCCAATTAGAAATTTAATTGGTAAATTGAAATAAGTTGTGAAATCAATGTAAAATGATTTCAATTTGAAGAATCCATTTAAAAATAGAATATTGAATGATTTGAGAAAAATAAGGAATTTATTTAGTAGTGATAAATAAATTTAGAGATCAATATTGAAATTGATTTGGTATTGAAGTTTTTTTTATAAATAGAAGTGAAATTTATAAAAGTTGTTTATAAATCCAAAATTACTTATTTTGATAAGTAAAATATAGAAGTTAATAAAAAGAAATTTATAAGTTGAAGTTGTTATTAAAATAGAAATAGAATTTATAAACGTTGTTTTATAAATTCAGAATCGATTGAATTTGATGAATTTAATATAGAAGGTTATTAAGGGAATTTTATCCACGATTTTGGATAGTGGATAATTCTCGAAATAAATGTGTAGAAATGATTGAAATTGGGTTAAGTGAATTATATTCACGATTTTGGACAGTGAATATATTGTTAAGTAAAATGGATTTATTTTTGAAGAAGTGATATTAAAAATGAAGTTAAACATTTTAAAAGATGTTTTAAAATGTATTATGAATCGAAAGCATAGATTTCAACGTTCATTGTTGAAATAGGCGTTTTCGAAAAGATAAGGAAATGATGGACTATAACACTATTGTTATAGTAAAGGATTTCCGAAAGGAAATATTTTTATATAGTATTGGGATTTACATATCTATCTTAAAAATTCGAATCCCTATACTAGTGATTTTGAGTCGTCGTAACGATGTTTTACGCAACATTCGTTTTGACTCAAATAAATGTTGTTATAGTAAATGATTTCCTTAAAGAATGAATTTATACTTAAATTTGATTTAAGTATATTGAATATTTTCAAATGATGAAAATAAATGATTTGTGAATTACTTATAATTAAATAAGTATGGAAATGCTTTTCCAATATGAAATGAATGTTTTTGAGAATTTATCTTCTTAAAAGATAAATTGAAAGTGAATGTTTGAAATCGATTTGGAAATCAAATATCAGTAGATATTTGAAAATATAAATTCACTATGGAATTTATAAAAGAAATGGGAATTTGTTTAAAAATAAATATTGATTTATTTTTGAAGTGTTGAAATTTTTATATATCTAGTAAAGATATTTTGAAGATGAAATAATTTGGAAAATTATTTGGAATCTGATGATGTTGCGCATCTTTATTGATAGTTAAATAACCGACTATCAATAATTACCTTGAGTAGGTATTTGTTGTGAATTGGATGAATTTGAATGCCACACTTATTTTTGAATAATCGCTCACTATTCGGGTTAGCCGGGAAAGGACCATGGGGTCGTATAACCCATTCCGAATATGTGATACGTCGTTATGAATTGCATTCGAAGACCGGTGTTGAAGACCGGATATTTTTGAAAACGGAAGGATTACCGTCGAGTTACTCTACATCGACTGATCTTCGATTTAGAGGTTTTATCACCCTTAGTGACGGGAAGTCCGGACGTGATTAGAAATTTATCCGGAAATGCAAGGGCTTCGAGAGAACTGCCTTCGGTTCTGTTCGATCCCGGAACAGACTTGTATGGATTGTGTGTCTGACGTTACAATTTGAGATATAAAGCTGATTTCTTTCAAATACATTTCTGTTGGTGGCGGAGAATTTATTCTCTTAGCTTAACACCCTTCTCTGAGACGTACGAGCTCAGAGGTTATGTAGTTGAAATTTATCAGCGATATATCCCAATTTGGTAACGTGGCATACTGAGTGTTGCTGTGAAATGATCGGTGTTTGATCATTTGTGATATGATCATTTGTTTGATCTTATATCTTTGTGATCATAGGTTGATCATTTTGTTTGACCCAAAGCAGGGCTTTTTGAGAAAGCGTAGCTTTGTGGACGAGACTTCGTCGAGCCTCACACCCCGGAAATGGTCGAAACAGGAAGGATGCGGCAAGGTTTTAGGGAGTAGCGCCCCTTAGTGTATGTCATTCCTTCTGGATAAAGGTGGTATCATGGTATGGAGCCCAGATACTTAACCTCTGTGGTTACTGCAAATTTATTTCTTTGTGGTTGTTGGAATCGGGGATCCTCGGGAAGATCGGTGACGATCGGGGGATGGCATACGCGTGTCAGTAGTTACCTATTTTTGCAGAGGTAACCCGGCCTTGTGTTGGCAGAGATCCGGTTAGGTTCTCGGGTCGTCTATTCCAGGGACGTACCCATCGTGGATAGGAAGTTCCTTAGCCTGACCATTTGTTGGAAATCCAAAGAAACAATACGAGCCTTTACGATTTCAATTGTATAACCTGTCTCCTCAGGAGGCAGCTATAGCAGGCATAATATAATGGTACCTATGCTGGCTAAGATTTATATTCTACTTTCGAAATGTTTTCCACTATGCACTAATAATAATATCAAAAAGAATTTGATTTTCGCGTAGTAAGCATCTTTGACTATCATAAGAAGAAATCTCCTCCAAGTCTGCGTTTGCATTGTGTGTGTGGTGGGAGGTCTTATGGTAGTTTCATTTTCCAAAAGCATTGCGAATTTACTTTAAAATCTTTCTGTTGATTATTTTAAAGATAAATAACTGTTTTACGATCTCACACCAGTCACCATGACTGACTCGGAGTTTATTGTTCCCTTCTAAACTCTGGGTGCCCACCAATTTCCACACGGGCAGTCTAGAGTTAGATTATCAGGATATTCTGGATACTCTGGAGCTTGGAGATAAGCTGGATGACGAGACGTAGTATTTGTATCTGATAGTATTTATTCCGCTGTGTATTCTGTATGAGGACAAGTTATATAACTGTCCATTGTTGTATATTGACTCTGATGATTGATGTATGTATAAAATGATATAGTTCTTTGTTTTAAAAGACTAGTAATTATCTATTGTATATTGTTCCGCTGCGATGTGTAAGATTCTGATATTGTTTTCTGTTCTGATGTGTTTTCTGTTGTTCTTCTTCTTTCTTTCTTCTCTTTTTCTTCTATCTTCTTCTTCTACTTTTTCTTTTTCTTAAAACCCTCACTATTGGAGTTTCCGGCACTCGATTGCTCGGCAGTCGATAAAGTGAGTATCGATGTCGAATTTTCGAAAGTCGAAAATTTCGGTATGTGACAGCGTGGTATCAGAGCATATGGTTAAGCGACAACCCTGCTCTGTTGGGTGTTACTCATTAGAGATAGAGTCAGCAGTACTCTAGAATGAGTTGAGTGTAATAATAGATACGAGTGCGTATTTGTTAGTGAATATGAAATTGTTTTGTATTGCGTTGACTTATCGGTTGATTGTTTATAGATTCTGGTCGGAACAGTCTAGCTAACTGTAATCGATAGGGATTTCTAAACTCTAAACAAGATAAACCGACACAGTATTGATTTTAAAATGGGGTAAATGAAATAATTTTGCCCAAAACTATTTTTGTATAGAAAAGAAATCATTTTCTATGAATTATTATAGTATATGGATGCTTGGTTGTTAGGAAGTAATAACATTGAAATATTATCCTTGTTATATTGAAATTGAATAAGAGATAAAATGTATAACCAAAGATTGGAGATAAATTCATTTAACAAATGAGATTTATAAATGTGAATTGAAAGATAAGGCAATAAATTCATATACGAATGGGGTTTGTTAATGTAAAATTGTAAATGTGATTTATAATTCGTAATGAAATTCCCGAAAGATATTTGAAAATAAAATTCATATCATAAGTTTGAGGAATTATAGGAGATCGAATCTATCTATCTCTGTGTTGTTTCGTGCCTGCGAATTTCGAGGACGAAATTCTTTTAAGGGGGGAAGTTTGTAACGACCCTAAATTTTAATTTAAATTAAATTGATAATTAAATGAATTTTGGAATAAAAATTTGTAAAATATATTATAAATGGGAGCGAGTTTCCCCGATCACCTAAAATAAATCTTGTATAAATCATTTAAATTTAATAATATTGTAAATATTGTATATATGTAAATATATATATATATATATGTATTTGATTTGAATTTAAATTGTTGAAATAAATGATTTAAAAATGGAAATATATATACTTTGGACACAAGTATAAAATAAATAAATAAATAAATAAATTGATTTAATTAGGATTCAAACAACATAATAAAATTGGAAAATAATAAAAGTAAAATAAAATACATTAAGTGAAATCTTATAACTTTGAAACTATCTGTACAACATATAGGCAAGTAAAAGAATACAAAGAAAAATAAGCATAGAAATAAAATACATTCACATATGAACACTTATAAAATAACAAACAAAAACATCTCAGCCGAGCTAAAGAAAAGTAGGCAAATAGAATAGGCAGTCTGTAGAGTAAGTAAATAAACAAATGAAGACAAGCATCTAGGCTGTAAACAAAAGCATAGCAAATAAAATACTTGTACCTGATATTGTCTAAACAAATTTTCAGCCAACAAAAGATAAGAAAAAGTATGTTACCAGATAAAGTATTCATGCAAACATCTCTAACAACAAACCAAGGTCAACTCGAAATGCATCAAACCAGCAAAGCATTTAATGCAACATGCTCTAGCAATTAATGAATGCCATAACTTTAGTACAAAGAAAAGGTAACAATACCCTGTTCAAACATGTAATACCAAATAACACATTACCTACACTCTTCCTATATATCAATTCGTTCATCCATTTAAAACTAAGAAAATCTAAAGTATATGTTATCTACAACTTCAGCACAACTTCAACTTAAAAACAAAAATCAAGATCAATGCAACCTGAAAAACAACAGCAACTACATCAATTCAAATAAAATGATCAACAAAAACCAGAGAATCAAGCAAGATGATTTGAAGGAAAATTCAAAGCAAAAACAAGTCCAGTTTTAAAAAGTTTAAAAAGCTGTTTGAAAATGTGCTCTGTCCCTCTTCTCAAAACAAAAGTGAGTAAACCTATTTTCTCTTAAATCTAAATATCTGGTTTATCAAATCTTGAGCTTGCTGCATATTGGAAATCAAAATTGGTTATGTATGTATGATGAGTTTTTGGGTATCTTTAAATGATTGTTCTTCTTAAACTTTGGTTACAAAGTAAAGTAATTGAAGAAAATTAATACATCTTCATGTAGAACCTTTTAAACTTGAGATTTTTGAACAAAAAAAAACAGTTGTTTAAACTTAAAACCGTAGTCCAGAAAGAAAGAAAAAAAAATTCTTGCTTGAAAGAGAAAGAACTTGATCCTGTAAATTCAAATTTACAGTAAAAAGGAAATCATATGAATTTTTGGAGTATTTTAACCTATTGATTTGTCTACATAACTTGAATAAACGGCTAAGGATAGGATTTTTAAACTTAATACAATGATTTTTAATTAAGTATTTCAAGTACAGTTTATATTTGAACAAAATATGCAATTCTATCAATTTCTGATGATCGTACTAATTTCGAATGTTTAAATCTTGCTTGAGGCAAGTATGGCCATCAACGATCTCAGGAAAAATGTAGAGAAAAATTTCTATTGTAAGAGATGGGAGAACGAAGTAAAACTAGGGTTTAAGGACTGTAAAAAATGGCGTTTGGATTTTGGGTTCGTACACACTAGTCAGTGCATCGAGTTGGACGAGGTCTGGGGGAACAGCTTCGTGGATGACCGGAGATGGTAGGGACGCGGTGGCGCGATGTCAGGTGGACGGCGTCGCGGGGTCAAGGTGGATTTAGTAAAACAGTGGGTTCCAGTTTTTTTTTGGAGTGAATGGTTCGATTTTGATTCGAGACATGTTAGGGTGTTTGGATGGCTGTGGATGGTTGCTGGGTTGGTGGTTGGCGTGCGGGGAGTCTCGGTGATGGTCAGCGACCATCCAATCGCCTGTGCACGTACACGCGATGTCAGTTGTATCGGTGATGGTTATAAAGTAGGAAAGAAGGAGGAGGAGGTTGCATGAATGACAGGGAGAGACTCGGGGAAACTAGCGTGCAACTCGAAGTATTACTCGAGTAAAATCATGGGATGGTTCTCGGGTTATTCGTATGCTCGACTCGAGGCAGAGGGGTATGCGACTCGAAGTAATTTTGGTTGAGTTGGTCAGTGTTTGTTCCAGGCTTGTAAAACCTGGTAGCAAGAATTTTGTTTATAAACAAATACAAATGAAAACTTAGAAGATGTTTAACAGTTAAGTTAAGACTTAATTCAAGTTTTAAATTATTTTTAAAGCTTAACAATGTTCTTAAACCCTTAATTGTTTTAATTAAACAATTAATTTGAGTTAAGTATAAAGTTAATTAACACCCAAGTTTGTAGTTAATAGAAAATTTGTTTAAAATAAATCATTCGATAAAATTAAATTATTTGTTTAACTGAAAATCTTAGTTAAATTAAAATTTTAAAACGGCAGATTTAATTTTTCGATTTATTTCGAATATTAATCGGTTGTATAAAATTGTCTATACTAGGTTTATAAATCGAGAAAACAGACTGGAATGGAAATGGATGGCAAATTAAAAGCAAAGGTGAGATTTTTCTCACTCAAATTGAATGTGGAATTTTTGCAGTTATTGATTTGATTGATTGCTATTTGATGTGATATTAGATATTATAGGATATATCTATATATAGCAATATATACATATTGGCATATGTATATATTGGATTGATGATTTCCCGCCTCGTATAGCGGATGAGACCCTATTGCACCGTTAGTAAGCGGATTTTTATAAAACCCATATACCGCGATAATTCCGTACTGGAGCGGAATTGGTATTGTGCTAACATCTTTGGATGCAGGGAAACAGGTTGGAGGGATCCAACTGGACCCCTCACATTGATTGAATTTATATTCTACTATGATGTGTTAATCTGTGAATGATTATTGATGTTATTAATCATATTGATATCTGGAAATTATTTGAATGCTAAAATTTAGCTGAATGGATGTTTGATATCATTGGATTCCAAAAATAAACGAAATTGAATTTTTGAAATCAAAATAGAAATTTCTAAGTGAATCAATTTTAGAAATTGAATAAATCTTGAAGAAAGGAATTTTTAAAGTATAAAAAGTTAATTTTTATAATCTTATCGAATTTATTTCCAGAATAAAGTGAAAATGTTAAATAAATGAATTTCGTATAATAGTGATTTTAAATTGAGGAAATTTATTTAAAATCTGGATTTTTAAATAGATTGAAAGAAACGATTGAAATTTATTTTCTTAAAAAGGAATTTATTTAAAAGAAGATAAGTTGGAAATCCAATTAGAAATTTAATTGGTAAATTGAAATAAGTTGTGAAATCAATGTAAAATGATTTCAATTTGAAGAATCCATTTAAAAATAGAATATTGAATGATTTGAGAAAAATAAGGAATTTATTTAGTAGTGATAAATAAATTTAGAGATCAATATTGAAATTGATTTGGTATTGAAGTTTTTTTATAAATAGAAGTGAAATTTATAAAAGTTGTTTATAAATCCGAAATTACTTATTTTGATAAGTAAAATATAGAAGTTAATAAAAAGAAATTTATAAGTTGAAGTTGTTATTAAAATAGAAATAGAATTTATAAACGTTGTTTTATAAATTCGGAATCGATTGAATTTGATGAATTTAATATAGAAGGTTATTAAGGGAATTTTATCCACGATTTTGGATAGTGGATAATTCTCGAAATAAATGTGTAGAAATGATTGAAATTGGGTTAAGTGAATTATATTCACGATTTTGGACAGTGAATATATTGTTAAGTAAAATGGATTTATTTTTGAAGAAGTGATATTAAAAATGAAGTTAAACATTTTAAAAGATGTTTTAAAATGTATTATGAATCGAAAGCATAGATTTCAACGTTCATTGTTGAAATAGGCGTTTTCGAAAAGATAAGGAAATGATGGACTATAACACTATTGTTATAGTAAAGGATTTCCGAAAGGAAATGTTTTTATATAGTATTGGGATTTACATATCTATCTTAAAAATTCGAATCCCTATACTAGTGATTTTGAGTCGTCGTAACGATGTTTTACGCAACATTCGTTTTGACTCAAATAAATGTTGTTATAGTAAATGATTTCCTTAAAGAATGAATTTATACTTAAATTTGATTTAAGTATATTGAATTTTTCAAATGATGAAAATAAATGATTTGTGAATTACTTATAATTAAATAAGTATGGAAATGCTTTTCCAATATGAAATGAATGTTTTTGAGAATTTATCTTCTTAAAAGATAAATTGAAAGTGAATGTTTGAAATCGATTTGGAAATCAAATATCAGTAGATATTTGAAAATATAAATTCACTATGGAATTTATAAAAGAAATGGGAATTTGTTTAAAAATAAATATTGATTTATTTTTGAAGTGTGGAAATTTTTATATATCTAGTAAAGATATTTTGAAGATGAAATAATTTGGAAAATTATTTGGAATCTGATGATGTTGCGCATCTTTATTGATAGTTAAATAACCGACTATCAATAATTACCTTGAGTAGGTATTTGTTGTGAATTGGATGAATTTGAATGCCACACTTATTTTTGAATAATCGCTCACTATTCGGGTTAGCCGGGAAAGGACCATGGGGTCGTATAACCCATTCCGAATATGTGATACGTCGTTATGAATTGCATTCGAAGACCGGTGTTGAAGACCGGATATTTTTGAAAACGGAAGGATTACCGTCGAGTTATTCTACATCGACTGATCTTCGATTTAGAGGTTTTATCACCCTTAGTGACGGGAAGTCCGGACGTGATTAGAAATTTATCCGGAAATGCAAGGGCTTCGTGAGAAGTGCCTTCGGTTCTGTTCGTGAGAAATGGTGAATTCAAAACTGAAATATTAATTTCGGATGTCCATTGATTTTCAACGTGGATAACGAATGGACACAAAGAAGCCAAACAATCACAAGTACGGAACCGATAGGACAAATTGTTTCGTCGATTTCCTCGCTTACCGAACGCCAAAATGTACGAACGAATATGCTACAGTGATCAGCACGATGAGACGAACAGAATGGTACACAGATACGAGCGATACGATCATTATATCAAAAGTCGATATTTGATGCCCAAACTGTTGCTAATTTGCCGAAAATAAGATAAACGGAGCAATAGCAATCCAATTTCGGTGAAACAAAACATGACATCTCACTTAGAAATTGTTTTAAAATTTTATTATATAAAAATATTCAGGTTTCAAAAATATTTTTATTTCAATCAAATTTTAACTGTTTTAAATTGAAATTGGAAATTACACAATAGAACTAATTTCATATTTTCCAATGAAAATTTTCCATTTGCTATGTTTAAATAGACGTATTCAAAATATCAAATTTTCATTACTAAATTTTATAGTTTAAATTTTCACAAAAACTCGGTCAATTACGTTACAAAAATCGTTAAAATTTATGGGTCGTTACAAGAATCTTTTGGATAAGAGATAATTCTATTTAAGGGGTATTAAGGTAATTTGCTAAGGTAAAAGGTGTAACGGAGAAGTGACGGGCATGTGGGGGTAAGCCTTCCATAGCATGATAAGGGTGAAGGAAAGGATAGGCAACACCATCTTGAGCCTATATAAGAGGGAGCATACCTCTTGAAATCACTTTTGCTAATTCAAAAGGCAAAATCAACTCTCTTATCTTCTTTCTCTACATAACTTCCTAAAGAAGATTAATTTCAAAACACATAAAAATCAAATCAAACTTAAATTAGAGCCTTAGGACAACGTCGCAACACCTTCCATCAAGTTATATCTTAAAGAACCGAAGCCAAGCTGCCCCCTCCATTGAAGGCCGTGAGCAATATAATCTAATTATGGCCCACGATAAGTGTAAAAGCTAGAAAGGAGGAGGTTACATGTTTGCTAGTTAAAGGTTGCACTTGCTTGCTTGGACTTGCTTTTTCACACTCTTAAGGGTGAGTTAACACACTATTTATAACACCCCTAATTTTAATTAACATTGTTTAGGATATTTAATTAGATAAATTAATAGAATAATGTAAAATGATAAGGAGATTGGGATTTGAATGTTGTTATGGGTCGAGCCTTAACTAATGAATTAATGGGATTATTTAGAAAATTAATAAGAAGGAGGATATATATGAGAAGAGAAAAATAGGAAATGAACACATTTCCTCAACATAAACCTTCCCATTCTCATTCCTCCCTCACTCCATTCATATAAATGAAACTAAAAAACCAAGGCTAGCCATTAACAAGAGCTTTAGGAGGTAGAAAAGCTAAGGAAACTAAATCTAAAGCTTAGGGGAATCAAATCAACATTCAAATATAAAGTTCTGTTAAATAATCAAGGTGAATAATGATACCCATCTAATAATATGTCTATTTACTTTCTATTTTAGTATTAAACCTAAAGTTATACAATTAATGTTATGCCAAGTTTAAGTGTTTGGATGAATATTTGCTTGTTGATGAATTACAGAATTTATTTATGAAATTATTGATATCATTGAGTTAGAAAACCTATCATATGACAACAAATAACTTGAAATTTGAATATGATGTTAGAAACATTATTTAGAAGTGGGTTTTTAATTTCATATTTTATGAGTTAGTATGAATATTTTATGATTTTCTTAAGTGAAGAAAATAGTTCATTTTGGGTTTTAATTATTAAAATGATTAAATAATGTTTTTGGCCCCAAAATTTTTATATGTTAAAGAATATATAAAATCTGATTTGCTCTGATATTGGGGATTTTTCCATGTTTTAAAGATTTGTTATGAATATATTATACTAGAGAAGCTTAATGATTATATGCAAATCTTTTAGGAAAGATATTTCTGGTTTATGATAGATTTTTGAAAAGTATTTGGTAAAGAAATTATTTATCCAATGAGATTTTGACAAACAATAGGAATTGGTGAAAAGAATTTACTTTTAATAGCAAATTAGCAGTTTTTAAGGTAATTACATGTACACCACGCCAAAGTCAATGATGTTGCCTTCCATCATGCCGCATCTCTGGTCTTCGACATCAATCATGGGCAATGCACATGATACCAACCAGGATTGGTATGAAGTGAAATAGCTATGGTTGAAAAAGTTCGAAGTCAACATCCTTATTATTGACGTCGATATCGTTGCATGCTTTATTGTGACCTTAATGACACCGCATGACTTAAGTGGTGCACTTTACAGAAAATGGGCATGGTGTTACCTATCCTCTACAACGTCACCGACCCTATAAGGCAGCGATGTCGCATATTTTCTTACCAATTATAATGACACCGTTGTTTTTTATATCAGATATATAATGATGTCGCTTATGTACTATTACTTTCAACATCGACCTTATACGACGATGGCGTTGCCTAATATTAGTTCTGACATTCCCGTATTTTTAAACTTTAAAACTTCATATTATGCTAACCTATAAAACTCCATACTATGCAAGGCAACATAATTAGATCCTTTAATAAAATTTTCGATAATGATGGGGTGCGATGAACAATGTCGGCTATAACCATGCCGCACTTTATCAATTTAAGAGTTTTATTGTTTTTAGCTTTATATCCTATGGTTTGAAGGTGCAACAACCTCTAATTGTTTTCGACTTTCATCAATACCATTTTATAAAAGCATAAATCTTGGTATAAATGTTTTGAGTAAAGCAAGGGCCATAGTTTTCCTTGTTTTAAGTCTGATTTTAAAGGTTAAACCATTTACAAAGGGTTTTTTTTTCAAGGAAGTATAAAAAGGTTATTTATCCCCAAATTTTACTATAGAGATTGTTGTTCTTATCACCTTTAGATAAATTGTCATAGGATAAATTGACTTAGACATTAGAAATCCAGATGGGACTAGTGTAGGGTAGTGTAACTCCCCTAATTTTAAATAACATTATTCAGGAGATTTAATTAGATAAATTAAATAGAATAATGTAAAGCTTAGAGTGATAAGGGGATTGAGATTTGAAAATTAAATAAAGGTCGTGCTTAACTAAACAAAATTAAAAGAACGAGTTTATGGAAATGTTTCCATAAGTTAACTAATAAGATAATAAGGCAAGGGTATTATGGGGAATAGCCGTCCACCATAACCCTTAACCCCTAAACCATTATTCCCATTTTCACAAGTTCATAATTTTTCTTAAAAAAAATATAAGAAAAAGGGGAGCTCAAAGCCGGCCATAACTTAGGTGATAAACGGATTAAAAATCAAGTAAAAGCTAAGGAATCAAGCAAGGAGAATTAAGCAATATCAAATCTCAAGTTCCTTATCCAAAGCAAGGTGAATAAGAATCAAAACCATCTCACTTTCGTTTTTAAAGAGCATTTGATTTCGGGTTTTAAGTTTAAAACCTTTATGATGATTTTAACGATGATATGCTTGGATTACATGATATGTTTTGTCACGACCCACTTTTTCATACAATTCAAACTAACAATTTACCACACATGTCCAGTCCAAATTGAACGGAAAGGCGGATTGTAAGAAAAAAGAAAGTAGAAAGAAGATAGAAAGAAAACCAAACAACACAGAATCTCACAACGGAAATGAATAATCTATAATATAGAACAAATATTTACACAAAACAAAACTGTAACTTATACATATACAGACACCAATCAGAGTATAATAGCCTATTCAACATGGACGGTTATAATAATCTGTCATCACAATTGCTGATAAATAACTATATATGTAACGGAAATATAAACATCTGCGTGAATACGTCTTTGGCCTCCAGCTCCTCTCCTGAAGCTCCAATTATCCATCTAAACCTTGAAATATGCTCGGTCTGACCCGAGCATATAGGAAAAATCACGCCAGGGTCAATCTGGTAAAAACAATGTGAGAATTTAAATCACAAGGAATTTTATTCATTATAACTTTCAAAAATCCTTTTAAAATCAAGGGTATCTCGTATGACCACACCACATATAAACATGATGGGTTCTTCCCTTACTGTAACGACCCGATATTTTGGACCATTCGCATCCATTATAAGTGTATAGGTAGACACTCATGCCGGAGTTGAATTGCTCAAAATACCGCGTTGTTAATTTAAATTTGGCAAAACTGAACATATACAGTAAATAAATAATAACAGATCACAGACACAGAGTAATAAATTGCAGCAGAAATAAAAGAGATAGTAGTTCATGAAGCTACTATATAAATGTATAAGATACATCAGAGTTTACAACAGAAGAGTAATATGATACATCAGATACAAATCAGAATACATCACTGGAATCATCGAATACTGAAAGTAGAATAGATGGCTGGATCTTCAAGCAAGCTCCAACTTCAAAGGTGAGTCTCGAATACTGGTACACTCAGTCTGACCCGAGCGTAAAGCAAAACACAAAACACTCGAGTCAGGATTAACATTCTTATATTAATAAATCCAACCCAAGTGATATAGCAATTGAAATACAAGTAACTCAAAGGATGTTTGGAATAACCATCCTTTAAGGATCTGTTAAACTATCTACTAGGTAGTAGTGTACGATAAGTAGATAATGTCTATCAGTAATAATAAGATATCAAAATAGTGTTAAGTCATGGCCCATTCCACCCTTAACACATTTTTATTCCCAAAAGCATATACAAGACCGTAGTTTCCCCAAAATCGGAAGTCACCAGAGGGCAATCCATATACTAAAGGTACAAACCAAAATCGTAGTGGTCGCGAATAAAGGGATACAAGTATGACAAGGCACATTAGGCAATACCCAAGGTAGTGATACTACCGTTTGCCTGATCCGGACTGGTGAGAACGCAACGCCGCAGCGCCCGCAACACCGTGAAACAACACTCCCAAAATCAAGGGTGCACCAATCGACAACAAGTAATGAGTAGTTCGAAGAACTGTGTTCACTTGAGGTAGCTGACCTCCATTGGCCCGGCACGGTTCCTGTTTTAGTCATTTCCAATTTGACACAAGTGTCAAGGCTATCCATTATTGTTCTCTTTCTTCAGTCAACACGTACATCATTCCAACCACTTCATTCTGGATCATCACTCCGCGTATAGTTATTAAAGTGGTTTTCGGTTTAGATAGAGATTATATCCATAACCGACTCCGGTCTCTTTAATAACTTTCGTAATTATAACACCGATTGGTCGTTTATATATTTCAAAACCAAATCAAATTCAATTTCAAATTTTATATAAAACTATTCGAATATTGATTCAAGTTCGTATATCAGTTTCATTCCAAAATCATTTAATTTAATTTGATTTAACATTTAAATCAATTTAAATTCATTTATCGATTTCATTCAATATTCGTTAAGTAAATTTGTCATTCAAAACAATTTCTATTAAATTTCCAATTCATTAAATCCATTATTTAAATTCAACTTCATTATATCAAAACTTACAAATTGAATTAAATTAAATTAAATTCATCAACTCAATTTCTTTAAATTTCAAGTCTTACATTAATTTCAATAAATTGCATTTTTCTTCTTGTTAAGGAAATTCAATTTCACTTATTTACTTACTTAAATAATTTTCCAAAACTTAATTAATAAGGAAACTCAATTTCAATTATTTACGAAGTAAAATTCAGTTATTCAAAAATTCAATTTTACTTATTAAAGAATTCAATTCGATTTAATCATTAAATAATTCAATCTTATTTAATTATTAAATAATTCAAAACTTAATTATTAAATAATTTCAAAGTTTAATAATTTCAAACTTAATTATAATTTCAAACTTAATTATTAAATCATTTCAAAGTTTAATAATTTCAAACTTAATTATAATTTCAAACAACATTCTTTCATTAATTACATTGTTAATATTTTATTTCAGATTATTAAATATTAACATTTTTCTTTCATTAAAAATTCAAATTTCACTTCATTTCAAAACCATATTATTTATTCAAATAAAATCTTCGTTTTATTTTTAAATCAAATTATTGACCAATCGGGTTTTTATTCAATTCTCTATCCTAGGTCAAAGTTCAATTTGGGTATTTATCAATTCAACCCGATTCCAATTCAATTCAAAAATCAAAGCATAACAAAGGGAACTTGCAGTGTGATATCTGGGATGGTGTCAAAGTAAATAAACAAGAAATAACAACAACCAATATCAATCCAATAATTAATTCAAATAATCCCGAAACAATCGTATTAATTCGCATTGTTATTTGTACGAATTAATATAATTATTTCTAGAATCTACACTATCATTTCATGTAGATTAAAGATTATTACATTACGGTTTTCACTTGTTATCTATTACAATTTCATCCATCATCAATTTAACAACATACATTCAGTGGTTCAAGATGTAATTAAACAAATCCTACGTGTCAATAAATTTTGACAGTTAAATGGGTCATATTATACAAATGTCATTTAATCAAATTTAACATTTAACTATCCTATATCAATTTCAATTGCATACTATTTATCATTTTAACATTAACAATTTAACGTCCAATATAAACATCAACAATCAATCAATTATCAGCCAAACTGTATTATCATCGCATAAATAATTAACAGATAATCGTGTCGATGTCACAGGTGAACTGATACAGGTAATAGCATATATAACAGTGTAATTAACTAACAGCAGCATATTTCAATTGTCGTTTCAATTGAAATCAAATTTAATAAATAAAAGAACGTTAATCGTGAGTGATTGCTCACCTTTCGAGGCTAGAGGAGTTTGACAACAGAACGAGCTACGAATTCCAAAGCAAAGCAAAGTTGGCACGAATTCGACGAACAAAGCTAATAACTAGAAATTGACGAATTCAAATCAGAACTGGATTGATGAAGATAAATTGATATAAGTGAACTCAAAATAAGAACGTACGTCAAACTGTAACAGTAGAGTGCTGTTACTACTAACATTTTAGAACCAAAATCTTTTTTTTTCTCTACGTCCAAATCTATGTCTATAAACTATGTTCATATCTGTCTGCCATGTGATTCTCGTTCTATATGATACTGATATTGTAGTTACGAATATGTGTTTCTATTTTGTACTGCACAGAAGCTGGAAACAAACATGTATAAATTAAGATGCATGTGATAAACTACTTATATAAGAGATGGAGCTTATTGTTCAGCCACATGTCTGGTCTAATGATTTCTGAACTGACCATCAGGTCCATATAAACTTACTTAGTTTTTTTTTATATATACAATTCAACAGGTCAACACAAATTTATACAAATCTATATGCATAACTTATACATGAAATAACAAGTAGATTATACACGTCCTGCTAATATATACTTACGTATTAAAACACACATGTCCTACATATGCAAACCGAGGTGTTTATTAACATTATCAACTGCAAACTATATTTTTTTGTATACATATATATAGGAATCATGAAATATAGCACAGTTGCAAATATATACATTCTGAAATGAACATAGTAAATATAACTAACATATAATATACTACTAATATATATTAGATAAAAGATGTACACTGCTGTACATATTCACTCCTGCTTTATATAATATAATGAACACTATAACGGGCATATATAATATATAAAACTAACATAATGTTTAAAGCAACAAGATCTGTACTAATTTAGACAAGTATATATAACTATATAAATGCTGACTCATATTATAATGTATATAGTGTCTAGTAATAGTATACTACTGACAGACTTATATGCTTTAACAAACATGTGTATACTACTAACAGATTATAAATATATATATACCAAGCTATACTAACCTACAGAACAATATATATATATATAATAGAAGAAAGGATGGCTTGCGGAAAATTACCTTGGAAACAAAAGATTTCACAATATAGAAGTTAAGATTTCACGTGAAGCAATATTATAATAGGCAGCTATTGATAGGATGTTGCATTTCATGGAATCAAGAAGGTTGTGAGGATGACTACCAAAACTTCTCCAGCCAAATATATATGCGAGCATAGCATATATAATTCAAAATCTGACGTTGAGGGACGTGAAACAGCGGTAAGAAAGACAAGGAGAGGCGGATCTCATTGGTTTGGACTGTCGGCGAGTTCAAAGCAGGCCTAAGGTGGTGGTGGCAGCACTTGAGGGGACGTGGCAGTTCATGGAATGAGGGAGGCGAGTGGAAGAAGTGGAAGGGAGGGCGGTTACTTTTGGCAGTTGGATGTGGGTGCGGGTTTTTGGAAGGCGGAGCTTGAAGGTCGGAGGGTGGTGGTCGATGGTGGGGTGCTAGGCACGGGTCAAGGGAAAAGGCTGAGTGGGTGGATGGTGGGTTGCGGAATTTGACGTTGGTGAGGGATAAGGCGGAGTTGCTTGTGGCATTAAAGGAGGTAGGGGAAGTGAGTCATAGGCTGTCTTTTGTGGTGGAGTATATGCATGCGGCCAGAGGAAACAAAGGCAGGTGGTGGAGTTTCAATGCAGACAAAATGTGATGGTGCAGATAAAAGATGATGGAGTGGGAATTAAAATGAATGTACTCTTTGAATAAATGAATCAAAGTAAATGCACTAACCATCATATAATAAATTGACATAGAGAATAGCAATAGCCAAAGTTGAAATCTAGGAATTATAAAGTTTACTGGTTTCAACGGATGGGTAGATGAATGGGCAAAAGAAGCCAAATGGTTTTATAACCGATACCGGTACGAAATCGTTTTTCATTGATTCCACTACGTACCGGATTTCAAAACATGGAATTAAATATACCGTAGCGATCAGTATGACAAGACGATCAAAATGGTATACAAATATTAGTGGTACGATTGAATTACAAAAATTCGAATTTTCTAATAGCGGAAAATGCAAGAAAAACGTTGAAAAATAAGATCGACGGAGCCACAGATGTCCGAATTTGGAAAAACGACAAACTGACATCTTGCTCAGAAGATGTTTTAGACTTTTCCTATGTAAAAATATTTAGGTTTCGGAAATATTTTATTTTCATCGCTTTTTAACTGATTAAATTGAAGTGAATTTACGCGCGAAATAAACTTTCATATTTTCGGACGAAAATTTACCAGTTGCTATGTTTAACTAGACGTA
This sequence comes from Allium fistulosum, assembly GCA_030737815.1. Classification (NCBI taxonomy): domain Eukaryota; kingdom Viridiplantae; phylum Streptophyta; class Magnoliopsida; order Asparagales; family Amaryllidaceae; genus Allium; species Allium fistulosum. The sequence continues at coordinate 541,415,966 of CM060903.1, forward strand.
TCCCAAATATTAAATTTTTATTTCAAAATTTTATCGTCTAAAATTTCATAAAATTTCAACTAATTACGTTATTAAAACAGTTGAAATTTATGGGTCGTTACACTCTCCCCCACTCAAATCTTTTCGTCCCCGTAAAGGAAGGAGGTAGGAGAATAGATACAACCAGAAAGAAAGACAGATTTGAAATACAAAATAACAATTAATTTAAACCATATAAACTCAAATTTAAATTAATTGATATTCAATAATTGATTTAATTCATTTGATTTCACTAAAAATCAATCTCAACTATTTCTAAATTCATTATCTTATTATCCCATTTTCTTCAATTTATAATTTCTAAAACCATAAATTTGAATAGTCTTTTATTATAATCATATTTTCTTCAACAATTTTAAATTCATCTTTATTCCAAATTATTGTTAAATGTATTCTACTTAATATATCTAACCCCATATATTTAACTCATATAAATTTATTTAAAACATAAAAGTTTCGATTTAAATTAATTTACATCTATTAATTTCTTTTAAATTCAAGGTATTTTCATATGTTGATCAAATTTCAATTTATTAATTCTTTCAAAACAAATTTATTAATTCTTTCAAAACAAATTTATTTCATTATTAACTGAGTTTACTTATTATCCTATCTAACTCTATTAACATCTTTATAATCAAAATTTAGTGTATAGCATTTATTATAAACACTCACATTTATTTATAAATACAATTTATATTATATATATTATCCAATTACATATTCAACTTCTGAATGATTTAGGTAAGTTGTATTAGAATGCAGTTGAACAATATACAAATAAAATTTTCCCAATTCAATTATTCAAGTTTAAATATTTATTCCAAATTTTGGTTTTATTTATAATTATAATCATCCTTTAACAAAATTTAAGAATTAGATTTCCAATTAACTTTAAACAACTTAGAGATATATATAATATATTTATATCAAATCAAATTAAAAATAATATATCCATGTATATATAAATCAAATCATACTTAAGAAATTAAATTAAAATATTTTTTTTCCAAACAAAACCGTAGCAAAGCTACAGAATGATTTCTCCACTTCGAAACTCGAAAATGAATTTCGATGATGCGGCCGCCATCACCGAAATTATTTTCCAGCGACAAAGAGAAGAGCACTAATTTTGACATTTTTAAATTCTTTGAAAACGGTTTCTATTTGAAAATACCTTCAATAATATACATTTTAAAAATTTAAAAATCAAAGCTTGAAATTACTGGAAATTAAATTCTCAAATTCTAAATGTTAAATTCATTTAAATTTCAAATCAGTTCATAACCCATGTTTAAAATTCATTTATAGAACAATAATTGATAATCAATTATTATTATCGTTTCAACAACCAATTTAATTAACTTATTAATTTCAGAAAATTTTACTTATATATATCTATAATATATTCATACAAATTTATTCCATTTTCCAAATTTGAAAATAATATTGTGTCATTTTGCTCTGTTCAAGTGTTTTGGAAATCCTATCGATAGCGTTGATCAGACAAATCGATCGGAAACCCAAATCAACATCAACAACTCAAACAACACAGCATATTAAAACATTTATATATATATATTAGTTTACAAATACATTTCTTTGCTCGACGATACAAAAATGAATTTTCTAAATAAGGATAGGGTTTCAAATTTTTGATAGACTCAAATCAAAGAGAATTTCGATTTGAAGATAGGTTTGAAACAATGACGAGATAATTAAATAACAAAATAAGGCGATGGATAAGTTTATATAAATCGCGGGCAACCTTAACCGGGTCGACCGTGACTTCAAAATAAGATAGGTGTAGAATTCCGAGGTAAATCGACATTCGATCTCAAGAAATAGAATTCAGGTATAGCAGGAGATAGATAGCATCGTAAACCAAGGATACATAAATCTTCGGTAAATCAATGCCTATTATAAAGGAGTTTCACCCCTTTACAAGTCATTCGAAGTTTGGCGAGACCGCCGATTCATTATAAGGGTCATTCGAAGTGGAGTTATGGGATGCTCCAGAATTGGAAGAAGACGAATAGTGAGGGACACGAATGAAATTTGGAACCGTAGGGAACGTTCCAAAATTCTAAGAAATCGAGTCGAAAGGAAGAGATTGAAACTCGAATGAGAGTGATTTTGTAAATAAATTTACCCTATATGTTAAGTTTTGCCTAGAGCTACCAAAGCTCTGATACCAACTGCAACGACCCGATATTTTGGACCATTCGCATCCATTATAAGTGTATAGGTAGACACTCATGCCGGAGTTGAATTGCTCAAAATACCGCGTTGTTAATTTAAATTTAGCAAAACTGAACATATACAGTAAATAAATAATCACAGATCACAGACACAGAGTAATTAATTGCAGCGGAAATAAAAGAGATAGTAGTTCATGAAGCTACTATATAAATGTATAAGATACATCAGAGTTTACAACAGAAGAGTAATATGATACATCAGATACAAATCAGAATACATCACTAGAATCATCGAATACTGAAAGCAGAATAGATGGCTGGATCTTCAAGCAAGCTCCAACTTCAAAGGTGAGTCTCGAATACTGGTACACTCAGTCTGACCCGAGCGTAAAGCAAAACACAAAACAGTCGAGTCAGGATTAACATTCTTATATTAATAAATCCAACCCAAGTGAAATAGCAATTGAAATACAAGTAACTCAAAGGATGTTTGGAATAACCATCCTTTAAGGATCCGTTAAACTACCTACTAGGTAGTAGTGTACGATAAGTAGATAATGTCTATCAGTAATAATAAGATATCAAAATAGTGTTAACTCATGGCCCATTCCACACTTAACACATTTTTATTCCCAAAAGCATATACAAGACCATAGTTTCCCCAAAACCGGAAGTCACCAGAGGGCAATCCATATACTAAAGGTACAAACCAAAATCGTAGTGGTTGCGAATAAAGGGATACAAGTATGACAAGGCACATGAGGCAATACCCAAGGTAGTGACACTACCGTTTGCCTGATCCGGACTGGTGAGAACGCAACGCCGCAGCGCCCGCAACACTGTGAAACAACACTCCCAAAATCAAGGGTGCACCAATCGACAACAAGTAATGAGTAGTTCGAAGAAGTGTGTTCACTTGAGGTAGCTGACCTCCATTGGCCCGGCACGGCTCCTGTTTTAGTCATTTCCAATTTGACACAAGTGTAAAGGCTATCCATTATCATTCTCTTTCTTCAGTCAACACGTACATCATTCCAGCCACTTCATTCTGGATCATCACTCTGCGTATAGTTATTAAAGTGGTTTTCGGTTTAGATAGAGAGTATATCCATAACCGACTCCGGTCTCTTTAATAACTTTCGTAATTATAACACCGATTGGTCGTTTATATATTTCAAAATCAAATCAAATTCAATTTCAAATTTTATTTAAAACTATTCGAATATTGATTCAAGTTCGTATATCAGTTTCATTCCAAAATCATTTAATTTAATTTGATTTAACATTTAAATCAATTTAAATTCATTTATCGATTTCATTCAATATTCGTTAAGTAAATTTGTCATTCAAAACAATTTCTATTAAATTTCCAATTCATTAAATCCATTATTTAAATTCAACTTCATTATATCAAAACTTACAAATTGAATTAAAATAAATTAAATTCATCAACTCAATTTCTTTAAATTTCAAGTCTTACATTAATTTCAATAAATTGCATTTTTCTTCTTGTTAAAGAAATTCAATTTCACTTATTTACTTACTTAAATAATTTTCCAAAACTTAATTAATAAGGAAACTCAATTTCAATTATTTACGAAGTAAAATTCACTTATTCAAAAATTCAATTTTACTTATTAAAGAATTCAATTCGATTTAATCATTAACTAATTCAATCTTATTTAATTATTAAATAATTCAAAACTTAATTATTAAATAATTTCAAAGTTTAATAATTTCAAACTTAATTATAATTTCAAACTTAATTATTAAATCATTTCAAAGTTTAATAATTTCAAACTTAATTATAATTTCAAACAACATTCTTTCATCAATTACATTGTTAATATTTTATTTCAGATTATTAAATATTAACATTTTTCTTTCATTAAAAATTCAAATTTCACTTCATTTCAAAACCATATTATTTATTCAAATAAAATCTTCGTTTTATTTTTAAATCAAATTATTGACCAATCGGGTTTTTATTCAATTCTCTATCCTAGGTCAAAGTTCAATTTGGGTATTTATCATTTCAACCCGATTCCAATTCAATTCAAAAATCAAAGCATAACAAAGGGAACTTGCAGTGTGATATCTGGGATGGTGTCAAAGTAAATAAACAAGCAATAACAACAACCAATATCAATCCAATAATTAATTCAAATAATCCCGAAACAATCGTATTAATTCGCATTGTTATTTGTACAAATTAATATAATTATTTCTAGAATCTACACTATCATTCCATGTAGATTAAAGATTATTACATTACGGTTTTCACTTGTCATCTATTACAATTTCATCCATCATCAATTTAACAACATACATTCAGTGGTTCAAGATGTAATTAAACAAATCCTACGTGTCAATAAATTTTGACAGTTAAATGGGTCATATTATACAAATGTCATTTAATCAAATTTAACATTTAACTATCCTATATCAATTTCAATTGCATACTATTTATCATTTTAACATTAATAATTTAACGTCCAATATAAACATCAACAATCAATCAATTATCAGCCAAACTGTATTATCATCGCATAAATAATTAATAGATAATCGTGTCGATGTCACAGGCGAACTGATACAGGTAATAGCATATATAACAGTGTAATTAACTAACAGCAGCATATTTCAATTGTCGTTTCAATTGAAATCAAATTTAATAAATAAAAGAGCGTTAATCGTGAGTGATTGCTCACCTTTCAAGGCTAGAGGAGTTTGACAACAGAACGAGCTACGAATTCCAAAGCAAAGCAAAGTTGGCACGAATTCGACGAACAAAGCTAATAACTAGAAATTGACGAATTCAAATCAGAACTGGATTGATGAAGATAAATTGATATAAGTGAACTCAAAATAAGAACGTACGTCAAACTGTAACAGTAGAGTGCTGTTACTACTAACATTTTAGAACCAAAATCTTTTTTTTCTCTACGTCCAAATCTATGTCTATAAACTATGTTCATATCTGTCTGCCATGTGATTCTCGTTCTATATGATACTGATATTGTAGTTACGAATATGTGTTTCTATTTTGTACTGCACAGAAGCTGGAAACAAACATGTATAAATTAAGATGCATGTGATAAACTACTTATATAAGAGATGGAGCTTATTGTTCGGCCACATGTCTGGTCTAATGATTTCTGAACTGACCATCAGGTCCATATAAACTTACTTAGTTTTTTTTTATACATACAATTCAACAGGTCAACACAAATTTATACAAATCTATATGCATAACTTATACATGAAATAACAAGTAGATTATACATGTCCTGCTAATATATACTTACGTATTAAAACACACATGTCCTACATATGCAAACCGAGGTGTTTATTAACATTATCAACTGCAAACTATTTTTTTTTGTATACATATATATAAGAATCATGAAATATAGCACAGTTGCAAATATATACATTCTGAAATGAACATAGTAAATATAACTAACATATAATATACTACTAATATATATTAGATAAAAGATGTACACTGCTGTACATTTTCACTCCTGCTTTATATAATATAATGAACACTATAACGGGCATATATAATATATAAAACTAACATAATGTTTAAAGCAACAAGATCTGTACTAATTTAGACAAGTATATATAACTATATAAATGCTGACTCATATTATAATGTATATAGTGTCTAGTAATAGTATACTACTGACAGACTTATATGCTTTAACAAACATGTGGATACTACTAACAGATTATAAATATATATATACCAAGCTATACTAACCTACAGAACAATATATATATATATATATATATATATAATAGAAGAAAGGAGGGCTTGCGGCAAATTACCTTGGAAACAAAAGATTTCACAATATAGAAGTTAAGATTTCACGTGAAGCAATATTATAATAGGCAGCTATTGATAGGATGTTGCATTTCATGGAATCAAGAAGGTTGTGAGGATGACCACCAAAACTTCTCCAGCAAAATATATATGCGAGCATAGCATATATAATTCAAAATCTGACGTTGAGGGACGTGAAACAGCGGCAAGAAAGACAAGGAGAGGCGGATCTCATTGGTTTGGACTGTCGGCGAGTTCAAAGCAGGCCTGAGGTGGTGGTGGCAGCACTTGAGGGGACGTGGCAGTTCATGGAATGAGGGAGGCGAGTGGAAGAAGTGGAAGGGAGGGCGGTTACTTTTGGCAGTTGGATGTGGGTGCGGGTTTTAGGAAGGCGGAGCTTGAAGGTCGGAGGGTGGTGGTCGATGGTGGGGTGCTAGGCACGGGTCAAGGGAAAAGGCCGAGTGGGTGGATGGTGGGTTGCGGAATTTGACGTTGGTGAGGGATAAGGCGGAGTTTCTTATGGCGTTAAAGGAGGTAGGGGAAGTGCGTCATAGGCTGTCTTTTGTGGTGGAGTATATGCATGCGGCCAGAGGAAACAAAGGCAGGTGGTGGAGTTTCAATGGAGACAAAATGTGATGGTGCAGATAAAAGATGATGGAGTAGCAATTAAAATGAACGTACTCTTTGAATAAATGAATCAAAGTAAATGCACTAACCATCATATAATAAATTGACATAGAGAATAGCAATAGCCACAGTTGAAATCTTGGAATTATAAAGTTTACTGGTTTCAACGGATGGGTAGATGAATGGGCAAAAGAAGCCAAATGGTTTTATAACCGATACCGGTACGAAATCGTTTTTCATTGATTCCACTACGTACCGGATTTCAAAACACGGAATTAAATATACCGTAGCGATCAGTATGATAAGACGATCAAAATGGTATACAAATATTAGCGGTACGATTGAATTACAAAAATTCGAATTTTCTAATAGCGGAAAATGCAAGAAAAACGCTGAAAAATAAGATCGACGGAGCCAAAGATGTCCGAATTTGGAAAAACGACAAACTGACATCTTGCTCAGAAGATGGTTTAGACTTTTCCTATGTAAAAATATTTAGGTTTCGGAAACATTTTATTTTCATCGCTTTTTAACTGATTAAATTGAAGTGAATTTACGCGCGAAATAAACTTCCATATTTTCGGACGAAAATTTACCAGTTGCTATGTTTAACTAGACGTATCCCAAATATTAAATTTTTGTTTCAAAATTTTATCGTCTAAAATTTCATAAAATTTCAACTAATTACGTTATTAAAACAGTTGAAATTTACGGGTCGTTACACTTACGATAACCAAAACCTTTTATAGAAAATAAAATGATATTATAATAGTATCCGAGTACAAATACTTATTCAAATAGCTGAAATTGTTACATTAATTAAATTCCAGCATACTAGGCTCTACAACCAAGACCGTAAAGGCTCGTATTGGAGAATGGATTTCCATACAATGACTAGGCACTAGGGTACCACCTATCACAGTACACCTCTAGAAAAATATACCGAGGACCTCTCCGGGATCCCCTGCTAACATAAGACCAGCCTACCCCTAACCTGGATAGTACCGAATATGCTATCACCCTGGGTGTTCCCACCCTTATCGAGCTCTTCCCATGCACCGTATTTATAATATCCGAGGGTATCTAGAAAGGTGATAAGCATACCCTAATTAGGTGCGACCCACTTAGCCTTGCCACATCTCCCTTGATTTTCAGCGATTCTAGGTTGATGGGGCTTGAGGCTATGATTACCATTTAAGGAATTTTCACTTAGAATGCTCATTGTCCTCCAATTGACAATGTGCTGATAGCATTCATCCATACAAGTCCATTTTGGGTCTGAACGAAACCAAATGCACTATTCCTACCACATCAATTTTGGAATCATCCTCGGGATTAGTAGCGATTAGCCCATGCACTTCAATGCTCTATCTTTTATTCCATGCTCTTGTCTTCACTTCGAAAATGTATTTGTTGGATCGAAGTGGTTTTCGAATAACTTATCCGATCCCGGTCTCTTCGAAACAGCTTTCGATATTTCCGGTAAACTCAACCCTGGTTCTTTAGGAAATAAACAGACGAAAATAAGATCAGAGATCACCTCCTAACTGTTAGTGGACGGATTTCCTTATCATCATCCTAGAAGAACGAAATGAGTTTATACGTACAAATAAACAATCCCCGTGTTTCTTCTAGATATTTCTAAAGTTACATTTTGGTCCAGATTGGGTAGTCGGTTATTCAACTATCAAATAAACAATCATTCAATCAAAGATTTCATTTCCCACTGAAATCACTAAGCCATATTTAATTTAATTTCAATAAATTAAATCTCTTTTTGTCAAAAAGGTATATACATATCTCACCGGAATAAGTATATTCTCAAATCATCCCTTTCAAAAATACTTGAAAATTTTAAGAAATATATAGATATAAGTATATTTGGAAAGTATTATTTGGTATCAACCATGGATCGCAGCTTAACGGTTGCGCTTCTATCCCAAAAAAATCAAACTTAACTTAGGCAATCTCTGCCCCACGATTTATGCCATGAAATTATACCATTACTTTTCGAAATTTTTTATTTCAATAATTTTCTCAAATAATGCTTATAAAGCTTCTGTAATAATTTCCAAGTTAAATTTAGAAAAATACTCTTTAACAAAAGTTTACTATATAAAACAATATTAACATGGAATAAATTATCTTTTGAATAATAACACTGATTAGTTCTTAAATAATTATTAACTTTGAATCAAACCATTATAAGATAACTTTAATTAATAATTAAAAATATGCTTTTAAACATTTTAAATAATTAAATAACTTTGAAACCATAATTAAAATACTTTTAAATAACCTTTAAGAATCATAAAATAATTATTCTTAAAACAACCCTGGATTCAAAAATCAACTTCGAAATTTGAAAGAAGGCTTATTAATTCCAATGGTACTTAATCAAGTTACCATTTATTCCATAACAATCCAGAATAACAGATTTAGATATTCACATCAATTCATTTTTAAAAATAAATTCAACATCACATTGCCTAATATAATTATCAAGATAATAAATAGATGTTCATACAAATATGACAGCAGAACAGGGTTTTATTTCTCCTAGTCGATGTCCAAAAACACACATATTCAGTAATAATGGCAGAATAGTGATTTATTCTGCCAATAGGGGTCCAATTAAATACAATTAGCAAAACGGTGTTTTATTTCGCTAAATAGATGTCAAAACATCGTAATTAATTTAAATTAACTCATCATTATTTTTATCTGGGCAAATAACTTCACTAAGCGGGTCATATAAATTTAAACCACGTTATTTGTTTAAATTGATTACTTAAATTCCTATCTGTTTTAATATACCATAAAATTTCACTTGTTCAAACTCTATAACAAATTGTACGACGACGTAGTGTTTGGCGATACGAACCCATCACAACAAATTTCGCGCCAATCGGGTTTCGTATGAAAATGTTATACTATTTTAAAATTTTGCTAAAAATATATATATAATTAAAAACATTTTTAATATAAACCTTGCTCCTTCATCTTTTTCCTTAGGCCGAAGCCCAAACACTCTCAATACAAAACCTGTTCTCCTTTCTTCCTAAATTCCAGTCGAACCCAGACTCCAAAATAACAGCCTCATCCACTCCGATCATCTTGTTGATCCTCCCCCATCGATCACGTACCCAAACTCTTTGTAAGACCCGATGCCAATCCAAGCTTCAGCGACCCTCACCCAAAATTCGAACTACTCCATAACCTGAAACATTTCCTTGTACATGAAATGACGTGCACGCGAGCACTTATGCAAGACTACTCCCCCTTATACCTCGCCACGACGCCACCCACACGTATGCCATGCTCTGGTTGTCTCGATCATCCCTCGAGTACCCGATCCGGCCATTTCCATCCCCATATGCAAAATTAGAACTTCCATTTTCCACCTGAACCCATTATTGACTTCGCCAAACCCTCAATTTCCCACATCTTCGACCACCTGCGACTAAGCCTCCACCATTGCACGAACCCCCATCGCCCCAGCTCCATTCCAGCCAACCACGACTAAGTCCGATCGTCACCTCGATTGCATGTACCTCGTTGTTCCCACTCCCCGAAACAAGAGCCTCAAACCCTAAAATTTCCACTCTACCCCAAATCAAGGCCAGAATCGTAATTTGGCCACGGTGAACCCCTCGGCCTCGTCACCATGCTCCTCCTCGACCAAGCCTCAACTCCCCTCGTCAACTACTTCGCCAGAAATTAATTTTTAAACGAATTCTAATAATCTCTCGATTCCTCACAATCTAGGCTATTAAAAATCATGAATTCTTCACTAAAATTCCTTTCTTCAACTGACAATCTTGATTACATACTTGATTCAAAGTTTTGAGTATATTGAAAATCGACAAAACTTGGGTTACTTACTGTATTTTTGCAAATCCACACCATATACAAAATAAAACAACTTCAAACTATTTTTAGTGGAATCTAGACTTAAAAACAAGCACTTCATCAGTTTACATCAATAGCCCATTCGAACAGAGGTGAGAGATATTGATTTTTAAAAACAGGGTACACATGATTATTAAACTCTGTTGACATTTACAGAGTAAAATAAAACACTTCTAGATTTAAATGCTCACCTTAAACATGCTTAGGCCTTCCAAAAACTTACACTTAAATCTTAGTCTAGGTTCTAGAACCTTGAAAATCTTGTTTTTTCTTTTGAATTCGACAGAGCAGACTGCTTTTCTCTCTCTTTTTTTTCTTCTCGATGTTTATTTTATAGAGTGTTTACAGGTTTGAAACATTTAAAACTAACACTCACACATGCCTATATATACATGTTTATGCAAGTATGTGATGATGCATTTGTACAGAGTTTTGGGCTCAAGAAGGATTGCAAGTCTTTTTTAAGTTTGCTGATAGATTGATGGGATTTGGTGGCTGCTGAGGTGAAAACTTTGGTTGAGTTGAAATGAAGTTTGAAATGAGATGAATTTTCAGCCTACGTTAATTCTTTGCCCAGGCAATGACCATTTTCCCTTGTAAATTTTTGGTTGTATATTTTTATGTTTTACTCTTTACTTTTACTAGCAAAATTTCTTTGACCAGAGTAAATTTTTATTTTGTTCTTTAACTATCCTCCTTAATTCTATTTGATTCATGTTGGTATGATCTCTACTTACCTATATTTTGAGAACAATGTTATGTAAAATGGTATTGAATAAAACAATTATAAGTCTTCCTAGTCATATATTTTTAAATTTAAAAATATATAACTAAAAGAAATGGAAGTTTTGCTATTCTCTTAAAAAATTTCGAAATAACATTTTTTTAAACAATTTCCTTTAAAAATGGTTTAAATGATTTTATTTCTCATTTCCATCATAATATATTTTCATATAATTTTCTTATATATTTCTTATTTTACACTTACCATTATATATATTGTTTTTAATATACCATTTTTTTATTTGTTCATATATATTTTATACTCCTCTTTCTTGAACTCATATGTGTGTATATGAGAAAATCCCAATTTTAAACCTCGTTTCTATTTGTATTACATTATATTTTCATAGGCTATATTCCATTTCTATTTATAATATATTCTTTATTCATTTTTAATAGCTATATTCATTTTAATTTCTCTATGTTTTCTTCTTTTTTTATAAGTATATAAGAAATTCAATTTAAATCAATTTTCTATTTTATAAATAAAATCTGGAAAATTCAAATTATTATCTGGGTTTAACACTACCTATTATTATCAATTGTTATTTAACGGGGATTTTTATTCTGATTAAAAGACCTTATTATTTAATATTTAAAAATAAATATTCATACTCAAGACGATAAAAATCCCGGGTCATTACATGTTTGATTCAAAAAAGTATGTTTGATAAATGTTTTATTTGATTTTAAGGCTAAAAATCGAATATATTGGGTTTCGAATGCCATGAAGATTTAATATTTTATGTAAAACATTATTTTGGAGATAGGTTTAAATTTTCATAATTATCCAAGATATGGATAATTTACTATGAATTTTTGAAGGAAGAAATAAATAATTTGGGTTTAAAATTTTGTTCGATTATTATATAAAAGATTTTGGATCTGGAATTTATATATGTTAGATAACATATTAAAAGTGAATTATGATGATTTTTCGGTATTTTTCCTAAGTAATTTACTATGTAAATTAAATTATTTAAGTTGGAGGACTTAAATGTCTTAATTGTTTTATTAAAGGGAAGGGCTACTTTGTAAATTATTTTTAATTAATTTTGGACAAATTCGGCAGTCTTTAGAAAAGATTTTGGTAAAGATTATGACAACCAATTATATTTTTATAAATAGGCAAGTTTGTTGAAAAGCATTTACTTAAAAATGCAATAAAATAGTTTTGCATAGATTTATTGTTTCGCCACTTCTAGTTGTAACCTTTCGAACCTATACCTCCACCCTCAACCAAGTCAAAACTAATACACATGGTATCAATGCTTTGGTACATAGTGGATTGGAGAAGGGTGGAAGGTACAGTGTCGAAACCATGCTTTCAAGGGGGTCGAGGCCATTTTAAATACCTTTCGAAGGCCTTTGTTTCACTTTTTAAAGAGATGCCGCTTGCCTTAATTTTAAGAGAATGCTTTTGAAAGGGTTTTAATATAGTTTTCGAAGGGGTTGCCAACTTCTTGTTTTGAAAGGTTAGCTTTCGAATGAGTTGCCATGTTTTATGTTTTAAAGAGAAGCTTTCGAAAGGGTGGCTATGAACAAAGTCGAAACCTTGCAGCCGTCTTCATACCTTTCAAATAGGTTGAAATTTTCAATGAGTTTGAAAGTCAAGCTTTTGTTTTGTAAGTATAAAGCCGCATTCCAATGCTTTCAAAAGGGCTCCAGTAGCCTTTTAAACTAAAGGTTTCGAAGACAAAGGCTTTGAAAGGTGTTTCGAGGCTATCTTTCCAATTGTTTTACTTAAAGACTAATGCTTTCGAAAGGATGGTTCTTAAGCCATTTGTTTTCCCCAAACTCTTTTACTTGAAGTTTAATGGTTTCGAAAGGGTTACTTTTGTTTATATATACTTTGACCAAAAAGTTATTTTAAGAATAAACCAAGTGGTTTCGAAAGAGGTACATTCAAATGGTTTTGAAGCTATGCTTCTACGAGTTGGAAAGATATACTTTAATATTTTCGAAAGAAAGGTTTTGATGCCTTCGAAGAGATATTTTGAGTGTTTTGAAAGGCATATGTTTAAGTGTTTTGTAAAGAAGATTTGAATGCTTTCGATAGATATATTCTAATGGTTTTGAATGTAAAGGTCTAAGGTTTCGAAAGCCTTAGTTTTCAAACCAAAGAACCCAATCTCATTTTTTAAAGGAAAACCCATGGCAATATAAAAGAGCTTTGAAATAGCTTTTAATTTTGGAGTTTTTGAAGAAGCTTCCCTTGATAAAAATAATGGGTTAAAGGTATTAACCAAATTTCATGTGGAAATAATTTCAAGGGTATTAAACCATAAATGTTGGTATTGCTATGTTATTGTATATGCTTCTTTTATAAATATATTCACTATATAATGGACCTATAACTGTATTTTGAGGAGAAAGGGAAGAATAACCGGCTAGGTTAACCCAGTAGTGACTACAAGTTGAGTTAACTCCTGAATGAGTAGTGTTGCATCCAGGAGGTTAGGTAGACCAGAACATAGGATGCCTAAAGACTAATCAAGAAGTTGTTAGTTTAAACAAGTTCATAGTTAACCCATGAAAACTATGTTTGGAAAGAGTGATTGGCAGTTGCCAATAGGTTCGTAGTGACCACATGAAAACTTTATCTGGATAATGTATTGACAGAAGTCAATAGGTTCATAGTCAACCCATGAAAACTATGATACGAGGGAAGTTATTGGAGATACCAATAGGTTCAAGGAGAACCTATGAAATAATTGAATGAAGTTATTGGCATGGGCCAATAGGTTCTTAGTGATCACATGAAAACTATAAAACCGAACAGATAGTCCATAAGCTTTAAAAGGTTATTAGTCAGCCTCTGAAAACTAATAGGTTAATAGTGACCCTAGAAACTATAACTGAGACAGATAATCAAATAAATGAGGATGGGAAAACTAGGATATTTTATATATCATCATGGTTATTTTAAATTGCTATCTTTTTAACCACTATGGATGCGGGAGCACAATATATGGTTATTATAAAAAAATTGGGTAAGATACTAGTGAGGGGAAAACCCATTCCGCAAAGCGGCGTGGTCTCACTAGATATCTAAATTGTTCGAGATGGTAGGTTATTATTCATACCAGGTTTTAAGTCTGACTCGAAGTTTATTCTTTCCCCTTAAACTCTCGGGTGCTTAATTGATTTTGAGTAGTTTGAGAGTTGAGGATTTTGAAGTTCTCCTTTAGACAAATAACCATCTGGAGACGTGGAAGAGGCAAGCTAGCTATTAGGAGTTCTTTTCTATTTAATTTCGCTATATTTTGGGTTGTAAAGGCAAAGTTGTTTAATTGCCTGTGTTTGGACTCTAATCAACCAAGGAGGGCATCTTCATATGTCGCTCTTGGCATATTTTGTAATGATTATATTTCTCTGTATGTGCATTTTGAATTTGGGATTTTGTAATGAATTTGAAATATGATTGAAATGGACTAAGAAATTTGTTTAATGATTTTAAATTTTTTTCATATCCATGTGTTTTTGTTATATCAATGTATCTAACATTACCGCATTTGGTCACCGAGAATTAATAACTATGGATGACCGCAACATTTATAGCCGTTAGTTTTGGGCCTCTAAGTGGGGGATTTTACAAGTTGGCATCAGAGCATAGGTTTATGAAAACTTAAAAGAAATTTCAAACTTAAAAAAAAAGATTTTTTGAAACATAATCCAATGAATCAGAAAATAAGATTGGGGTTTGGGTTAACGTTATAGTAACATACTTGTATTTGATATATATATAAGTACGTATTCCCCTCTTTCTTAGACCGTTCTTCTGTATCTTACTAAGGCTCTTATGCAGATTTATGAGAAAGGAAGATATAGAGACAGGAAATGGTAGAGGAAATCTCAATGGAGGAAGCACCACAACAAACGGAAACGCTCGACCCAACAGGAGAAATCAAGGTCGACAGGAAAATGCTAATCAAAATGCAGATGCCAACATAGGTGTTGGAAATCCGCCAGTAGATATGGGGATGATGTATTAGTTCTTCGTCAATCTGATGCAAACTGGGGTAGCTGCTCGAGTAGTTGGGAATGTTGGAGGAGCTAATCCCGTGGCTCCAATTGGAAACAACTATGCCAAGTTGATCAGAGATTATACCAGTCTTGATGGGAAGCCATTTTTGGGAATGGAGGATATTATAGAAGTTGAGAATTGGCTTTTGCATTGTGAGAGAATCTTTGCTGACTTGGGGTTAAATAATGAGAAGAAAAGGAGGCTTGCTTCTAGACAGCTGGAGGGAGCAGTGCTTCATTGGTGGAATAGTGTTACTACCAGAGTTCCTAAGGAAGAGTTGACTTGGATGGAATTTCGGAAGAGATTCGAGCAGAGGTTTTTGTCTGAAGTTTCCAAGTCAGCATTGTTGAGAAAGTTCATGGATTTGGTGCAAGGCGAGATGTCGGTGATTGAGTATGCCACAAAGTTTGATGAGTTATCCAGATATGGACATGCTACCATTGACACTGTCATCAAGAGGAATGAGAAGTGTACTCGGGGATTGAGAACCGAGATTATTAGGGCGACCTTGCCACATTTTTGTGATCCTTGTAATGTTGTTGTGGGAATGGCAATCCAGTATGAAGAGATGCTTGCTACTTATGGGAAGGAGAAACAGGTTGAAACCCAGAGTTGTCTTGGCAAGAAGTGGAAGTTCTTTAAGAAGAATGGAACCCAAAAGGGGGAAGCTGCCAGGAAGGCAAATGCTAATTTGGTTTGCTTTAAGTGAGATAAGAAGGGTCATTATGCTCATGAATGTCGAACTGGAAAGAGGAAGAAGGCCGCAGACAAGTAGAGTGTGAAGTGCTTTAATTGTGACCAGTTTAGGCATTATAAGAATTGGTGTCCAGAACTAGTCAGGGCGGACAAGGGAAAAGTCTTTGCTGTTGGACCATCGTCTGCTAGGCCAACTGCTGTCGAGAATGGAAAGACTGTGATGGAAGATACGCTTTTGATTCGAAGTATATCAGTTAGGGTACTATTTGATACCAGTGCATCGCATTCATTTATATCTCAATGTTTGGTTGATAGGTTATGTTTAGAACCCACATACCTTGTTACTTCCATAGGGGTTGCGAATCCAATAGGAGGATATGCAACTCTAGGAATGAGATGTGACCAGTTAGAACTTGATTTATTAGGTCATAAGTTTGCATGCAGTCTGTATGATTTTGATTTCGTAGATTTCGAAATCATTTTGGGTATGGATTGGTTGGGTAGATATGAGGCTAGCATATTTTACTAGGATGAGGAAATATTGTTGAGACACCCTGATAGTCGTAACCGAATTATATTCTCGGTGGAGGATTCTGACCGCAGTGCTTGTGCTCTGTTGAGTGCTATGGAAGTAGAAGGGAGTTAAGTCAGGTTCGTGTAGCAAGATAATTTGTAGATCATTTTGAGCCGGTTGTAGGGTTACAACCGAAACGAGTCATTGAGTTTTGGATAGATCTTGTGCCGGGAGCTGAACCTGTAAGTAGACCACATAGTAGGATGGCACTGACCAAGGTAAAGGAATTGAAGGTGCAACTAGTGGATCTGGAAGGGAGAAATTTTATTAGACCAAGCAGTTCACATTGGGGTGCGGCTGTGGTGTTCGTGAAGAAACCAGATGGGTCGTTGAGGATGTGTATCGACCATCGTAAGTTGAACGAGAAGATGATCAAGAATAAGTATCCTTTGCCGAGAATCGACGATTTATTCGATTAGTTATGTGGTGCTAGAATATTTCCCCAATTGGATTTGGTGATAGGTTTCCATTAGTTAAGAGTGGCAAAGGACAGTATCCCGTTGACCGCGTTTCGGAATAGGTATGGTTCTTACGAGTGGTTAGTAATGCCATTCGGGTTGACGAATGCACCAGCTTTCATCATAGATTTGATGAACCGAGTTTTTCGAAAGCACTTGGATAGGTTCGTATTGGTATTTATAGACGACATTTTAGTGTACTCTAAAGATGAAAGAGCATGAAGATCATCTTAGAGTAGTGCTTGAGATGCTAAGGCAGCATCAGTTGAAAGCGAAGTTTTCCAAGTGTCATTTTTGGAAGAAAGAGGTTTAGTTTCTTGGTCATGTAGTTTCAAAGAAGGGTTTGTCAGTCGATCCAGATAAGATCGAAGCTGTTAATAACTAGAAAAGACCAGAGACGGTGACTGAGATGACAAGTTTTCTTGGACTTGTTGGCTATTACCGGAGATTCATTAAGGATTTCTCACGAACAGTAGTGCCTTTGACTAAGTTAACCAGGAAGAAAGTGAAGTTTGACAAATGCAAGGAAGCATTCCTTAAGTTAAAGCATTCGTTGACCAATGGGCATGTGTTAGTGGTTCCGACGAAAACCAAGGGTTGGTGGTGTATATTGATGCATGCGAAACTGGATTAGGAGCTGTGTTGATGCAGAAGGGTAAAGTCATTGCCTACGCTTCACGATAGCTTAGACCGCATGAAGTTAGATATCCTACCCTTGATTTGGAGTTTGCTGTGATGACCTTTGCATTGAAGATATGGAGACATTATCTCTTAGGGGAGAGATTTGAGCTATACACAAATCATAAGTCCTTAAGATATTCATTCTCTTAGAAAGAGTTTAATATGAGACGGTGGAGGTGGCTGGAGTTTTAGAAACTTATGATTTTGGTATAGAGTATACACCTGCGAAAGGAAACAAAGTAGCGGATGCTCTTAGCAGAAAACATCAGAATGTGGTGTTGTCCATTTGGCAGAATAGAAAGAATTTAGAAGCTTTGACTACTTGTAGTGTGCAGTTAAGATCGACTGCTAGTTATAGTCAGAGCACCGCCATGTTGTCCTGTTTAGAAGTTCGACCAGTGCTAATCGAAAGAATTGCTTCTAAGCAAAAAAGAGTATCCATTATTAGCCGAGAAGATTAGAAGGCTTGAGGTAGGGTCAAAGATCGATGATCTAAAGGATTTTAGTCTTGACCAGAGGGGATGGTTGAGAAAGAAGGGACGGTTGTGTGTTTCGAATGTTGAGGACTTAAGGAAAGTAGTTCTTGGGGAATGTCATCGATCCAAATTTACGATTCATCCTAGAGGAACCAAGTTGTATCAGGATATGAAGAGGAGCTTCTACTAGGAAGGTATAAAGAAGGATGTTGGCTTGTGGGTTAGGCAGTGTGCGAACTGTCAATAAGTGAAGGCCGAACATCAAAAGCTGAGTGGATTACTTCAACCTTTGGAGTTACCAGTTTGGAAATGGGATTCGATATCCATGGGTGTTAGAGACGGGTTGCCAAGTTCTAATAGAGGAAATGAAAGTATATGGATCATAGTGGACAGGTTGACCAACAGTACCCATTTCATTCCAGTTAAGTCAACAAGGATGGCACCTGTTTTAGCTAAGTTGTTCATGAACAACATAGTTAGACTGCATGGAATTCCTAGTAGTATAGTTGTGATAGAGATGCTTTATTTACTAGTTAATTTAGGAAGAGTCTACATAATGTGTTAGGTACCAAGCTCAAGATGAGTACTACGTATCACCCTCGGACGGATGGGAAGACAGAGAGAGTCAATAAGGTACTTGAGGATTTGTTAAGGCTTGTGTGTTGGACTTTGGTAGATCTTGGGAAGATCGCCTAAATTTAGTGGAGTTTTCCTATAACAACAATTATCAGACTAGTATAGGAATGGAGCCTTTTGAAGCTTTGTATGGAAGGCCATGCAAATCACCAGCATGTTGGTTGGAGACTAGAGACAGATTAGTCTTAGGTCCAGATTTGGTTAGAGAGGTGACAGAGAAGATTGAGTTGATCTGAGAAAGGATAAAGGAAGCTCAGTCTAGATAGAAGAGTTACACAGATAAGAGGCGTAAAGATCTAGAATTCTTAGTTTGAGATAGACTCTTCATTAAGGTATCACCAATGAAGGGTGTGGTACGATTCAGAAAGTCAGGAAAACTAGCATCGAGATATGTTGGTCCGTTCCTAATTATAGACAGTATTGGGAAGCTCGCATATAGAGTAGAGTTGCCGAGCAGTATGGCAGGTGTTCGTAATGTGTTTCATGTTTCTCATCTTTGCAAGTATGTGCATGATCCAGAGACTACTATTCGTCTGAAAATTGAAAGATTTGATAGTAGAACCGAATTTGACTTTTGTTAGACAACCTGCTCAGGTTGTGGCGAGGGATAAGAAGTGGTTAAGGAACAAGACAGTCAAGTTGGTGAAAGTTCAGTGGACCGACAATGAGGAGGACTGTACTTTGGAGACAGAAGACAAGATTAGAGATACTTATCACGATCCGCTGTAAGGGTATATTCTATATTTGCTTGGTATAGACTGTTGCTAGTTAGGTAGGCTAGTATGGTAATTAGGAGATGTTATAGATGATTGTTATGTTTAGCATTTAGTCCTAACCGAATTTCGAGGATGAAATTCTTTAAGGAGGGGAGCTTGTAACACCCCTAATTTTAAATAACATTATTCAGGAGATTTAATTAGATAAACTAAGTAGAATAATGTAAAGCTTAATGTGATAAGGGGATTGAGATTTGGAAATTAAATAAAGGTCGTGCTTAACAAATCAAAATTAAAAGAATGAGTTTATGGAAATGGTTTTATAAGTTAACTAATAAGAGAATAAGGCAAGGGTATTATGGGGAATAGCCATCCACCATAACCCTTAACCCCTAAACCCTTATTTCTATTTTCATTGTCACAAGTTCATAATTTATAAAAAAACATAAGAAAAAGGGGAGCTCAAAGCCAGCCATAACTTAGAGGGTAAGAGGATTAAAAATCAAGTAAAAGTTAAGGAATCAAGTAACGAGAATTAAGCAAGATCATTTCTCAAGTTCCTTATCCAAAGCAAAGTGAATAATAATCAAAACCATCACATTTTCGATTTTAAAGAGCATTTGATTTTGGGTTATAAGTTTAAAACCTTTATGATGGCTTTAATGATGATATGCTTGGATTATACGATATGTTTGATTCAAACAAGTATGTTTGATAAATGTTTTGTTCTATTTTAAGGCTAAAAATCGTATATATTGGGTTTTGAATGCCATGAAGGTTTAATACGTTATGTAAAGCATTATTCTGTAGATGGGTTTAAATTTTCATAATTATCCAAGCTATGGATAATTTACTATGAATTTTTGAAGGAAGGAATAAAGAATTGGTTTTAAAATTTATTCCGGTTATTATATAAAAGATTTTAGGTCTGAAATTTATATATGTTAGATAACATATTGAAAGTGGATTATGATGATTTTTGGGTATTTTTCCTAGGTAATTTACTATGTAAATTAAATTATTTATGTTGGAGGACTTAAATGTCTTAATGTTTTGTTAAAGAGAATGACTACTTTGTAAATTATTTTTAATTAATTTTGGATAAATTCGACAGTCTTTAGAAAAGATTTTGGTGAAGATTATGGCAACCAATTATATTTATACAAATAGGCAAGTTAGTTGAAAATCATTTACTTAAAAAGGCAACAAAACAATTTTGTACAGATTTATTGTTTCGCCGCTTCCAGTTACAACCAACAAAAGGGTAGCTTTTGAATGAGTTGCCACGTTTTATGTTTTAAAGAGAAGCTTTCGAAAGGGTAGTTTTGAACCAAGTCGAAACTTTGCTGCCGTCTTCTTACCTTTCAAATAGGTTGAAAGTTTTCAATGAGTTTGAAAGGCAAGCTTTTGTTTTATAAGTATAAAGCCGCTTCCCAATGCTTTCTAAAGGGCTCTAGCAGCCTTTTAAACTAAAGGTTTCGAAGGAAATGGCTTTGAAAAGTGTTTCGAAGTTATCCTTCCAATTGTTTTACTTAAAGACTAATGCTTTCGAAAGGATGGTTACGAAGCCATCGGTTTTCCCCAAACTCTTTAAATTTAAGTTTAATGGTTTCGAAAGGGTTAATTTCGTTTATATTCACTTTGACCCAAAAGTTATTTTTAAGAATAAACCCAAGTGTTTCAAAAGTGGTACTTTCAAATGGTTTCGAAGCTATGCTTCTACGAGTTGGAAAGATATACTTTAATATTTTCGAAAGAAAGGTTTTGATGCTTTCGAAAGAGATATTTTGAGTGTTTTGAAAGGCATATGTTTAAGTGTTTTATAAAGAAGATTTGAATGCTTTCGATAGATATATTCTAATTGTTTCGAAAGTAAAGGTCTAAGGTTTCGAAAGCCTTAGTTTTCAAAACAAAGAACCCAATCTCATTTTTTTAAAAGAAAACCCATGGCAATATAAAAGAGCTTTGAAATGGCTTCTAAATTTGGAGTTTTAAAGAAGATTTCCTTGATAAAAATAATGGGTTAAATGTATTAACCAAATTTCATGTGGAAATGATTTCAAGGTTATCAACCATAAATGTTGGTATTGTTATGTTACTGTATATGCTTTTTCTATAAATATATTCACTATATAATGGACCCATAACTGTATTTTTGGGAGAAAGGGCAGAATAACCGGCTAGGTTGATCCAGTAGTGAATACAAGTTTAGATAACTCCTGAATGAGTAGGGTCGCATCCAGGAGGTCAGGTAGACCCGATATAGGATGTCCAAAGACGGATCAAGAAGTTGTCAGTTTAAACAGGTTCATAGTAAACCCATGAAAACTATGTTTGGAAAGAGTTATTGGCAGGGGTCAATAGGTTCATAGTGACCCCATGAAAACTATATATGTATAAGGTTATTGACATAAGTCAATAGGTTCATATTCAACCGATGAAAACTATGACATAAGGTAAGTTATTGGAGATACTAAAAGGTTCAGGGAGAACCCATAAAATAATTGAATGAAGTTATTGGCAGGGGCAAATAGGTTCTTAGTGATCCCATTAAAACTATGAGATCAGACAGATAGTCGATAAGCTTTAAACACGTTATTAGTCAGCCTATGAAAACTAATAGGTTAATAGTGACCCTAGAAACTATAACTGGGACAGATAGTTAAATAAATGAGGATGGGATATCCAGGATATTTTGCATATCATCATGATATATTTTAAATTGTTATGTTTTTAACCATTGTGGATGTGGGAGCACAGTATATGGTTATTATAAATTTTTAGGAAAGATACTAGTGAGGGGAAAACCCATTCTGCAAAGCGTCGTGGTCTCACTAAATATCTAAATGGTTCGAGATGGTAGGTTATTATTCATACCAGGCTTTATGTCTGACTCGAAGTTTATGTTTTCCCCTTAACCTCTCGGGTGCTCAATTGATTTTGAGTAGTTTGAGAGTTGAGGATTTTCAAGTTCTCCTTTAGAAGAATAACCTTCTGGAGACATGCAAGAGGCAAGTTGGCTATTAGGAGTTCTTTTCTATTTGATTCCGCTATATTTTCGGTTGTAAAGGCAAAGTTTCTTAAATGCCTATGTTTAGACTCTGACCAACTAAGGGATATCTTCATATGTCGCTCTTGGCGTATTTTTTAATAATTATATTTTCTCTCTATGTGGTTCTCGAATTTGGGATCATGTAATGAATTTGAAATATGATTGAAATGGAATGAGAAATTAGTTTAATGATTTTAAAAAAATTTCATGTCCATGTGTTTCTTATATCAACGTATCTAACATTACTGCATTTGGTCACCAAGAATTAATAACTATGGATGATTGCAACATCCGTAGCCGTTAATTTTGGGACTCTAAGTGGGGGATGTTACATGTAGCACCCTATACTTCAGCTGTTAGCCCCTAACTGATATAACTCCAAAACTCCAGTGTGTAGGGCTTTGTCACGGATAAGACTAAAAGTAGGTTTACGCACTAAAAGGAATACACAAAGTTGAGTTAGGTTATTGGTTAACCCGTAAAACCATTAGGACAGTCTATCCCTAGAAATAGTAAGTTTTGGACAGACTGTCCAGTTTCCCTCTAATAGCAAGTTAGAACATTGATATATCTGGTAGGCCTGAGTCAACCATATAGGTTGGTAGTCTCCCAGTGTTAACTAAATGTTGGGGGCATATAGTCCATTGATTAGATAGATTTGTCATAATTACCTAAGTAGCATGCATGCATATGATTATTGTGTTATTGTTGAACTACTGCGATTTAGAAGCATGATTATGATTGACATATAGAAAGATGATACTAGTGAGGGGAAAACCTGTTCCGCTCAACGACATGGTCTCACAAAATATCCATTAACCGAGATGGCATATTATTATTCACATCTGACTTTTTATCTAACCCAAAGCTTTTTTTCCTTTGACTCTCGGCTGCTCATTTGAGTAGTTTAAGAGTAAGGTTTTTAGGTAAAGCGGGTTTTAATGAATAAAGCTTCCAAAGACGTATAGGAGGCAAGGCTAGCTATCTATGAGTTTATCTATATATATTATCCGCTGTGTTGAAATTTTATTCTATTGGAATATATGTAATGACAGATGTTATAACTGTCTAGTAGTAAACTCTGATCAACCATGTGGGCATCTTCATATGTCACTCTTGGAGTATTTTTTAATAATTATATTTCATCTATACCTAGGCAACGTTTGTGATTATGTAATGAATATGAAATATTATCTTTCAAATGAAATGTGAAGTTTGTTTTAAAATTGTGTTAAGAAAAATTTATATTTTTGTGCTTCTGATGTTATTGATACAATTAACACAACTGCATTTTGTCATTGGAAATTAATACTATGGACGACTGCAGCATTTATAGCGCTTAGTTTTGAGCCTTTAAAAGGAGGATGTTACAACTTAGTATTAAAGCATAGGTTTATGTAAAACTAAAAGAATTTTAAAATTTAAAAGTGTTTTGAAAACATAATCCAAATGAATCAGAGAATAAGATTGGGGTATGGGATAACATTATAGTAACGTACTTGTGTTTGCTATATATATAAGTATATATATACCTTATCTATATTCCCATCTCTCTTAGACCATTCTTCCATATCTTACTAATATTCGAATGCATATTTGAGGAAGTAAGATATGGAGGCAGAAAACAGAAGTGTGAATCTCAGTGGTAGAAGCACCGTAACCAATGGAAATATCTAGCCCAATACTAGGAGGAATCTGGGTCAACAAACAAGGGCTAATGTGAGTGCTGGAACACCTCAGGTAGATATGGGAGCTATGTATCAATTCTTCATCAACATGATGCAAGCAGGAGTTGCAGTTGGAATGGTTAGTGGAAATGCTAGAGAAAAAAATCCTGAAGTTTCAGTTGTCAACAATTATTCTGTTTTGAGTAGGGATAATGCCAGACTTTGAGGAAATCCATTTATTGGAACCGAGGATGCTATCGAGGTAGAGAATTGGCTGCCCCATTGAGAAAGGATTTTCGCTGATTTAGGTCTGAATGACGAACAGAAGAAGAGGTTGGCATCCAAACAATTGCAAGGAGTTTTTTTGCACTAAGGATGTTTGAGGAGTGGTTTATGTCTGAAATTTCCAAGTCAACCTTGCTAAGGAAGTTTGCTGACTTAATGCAAGAAAACATGATTGTATTAGAGTATGCAACAATATTTGAGTAATTATCTAGATATGGGTATGCCACGGTGGACACGCTAATTAAGAGAAATGAAAAGTTTATCCATTGATTAAGACCAGGGCTTGCCAGGGCAACCTTGTTGCATCTCAAAGATCCATGTGATGTGGTAGTGGAGATGGCTTTGAGGAATGAATAGATGCTTGCTTTATCTAGTGGTAATAAAGCAATGGAGACTCAGAGTGGTCAGAATCAGAAGAAGTTCTTTCAGAAAAAGGGAGCTTAGAAGAGCGAACCTACCACAAAAGAAAAAGCTAATGTCATTTGCCACAAGTGCAAAAAGGGCATTTTGCGATCAAATGTCATTTAGGGGATGGAAAGACAGTTATTGGAAGGAAGAATATCAAGTGCTTCAGTTGTGATCAAATTGAGCATTATAAAAATCAGTGCAAGGAACCAGCCAAGGGTAAGAAAAGGAAAGTGTTTGCTTTGGAACCATCTGCCTCGAGACCCATAGAAGAGGAGAGAGGAAAGGATGTGATGCGTTTGATTCGTAATATACCTGCTAAAGTACTATTCGATACTGGTGCATCACATTCATATATTTCTCTTTGCTTGGTAGATAAGCTAAGTTGAGAGACATCATACCTAGTTACTTCCTTAAGGGTTATGAATCCAATAGGAGGTTATGCATCTCTAGGGATGAGATATGACTAATTAGAGTTTGAATTGTTAGGTCATATATTTGCATGTGGTTTGCATGTGTTTGACTTTGTGGGATTTAAAATTATTTTGGTATGGATTGGTTAAGTAAATATGATTCTAGGATATTTTGTCAGGATAGGGAAATATCACTAAGACACGCTAATAGTAACGATCGAATTATATACTCCGTAAAGGACATGAATTTTTATGTTTGCGCTTTCTTGGGTGCAATTGAGGAGGAACATGAGTTGAATCAAGTTTTTATCATTAGAGAATTTGCTGATGTCTTTAAGCTAGCGACAAGGCTACCACCGAAATGAGCTATTGAGTTTCAAATAAATCTTGTACATGTAGCTGAACCCATTAGAAGACCGCCTAGAAGAATGACACCTACATAGATGAAGGAGTTAAAGGTGCAGACAATGGGCTTAGATAGAAAAAGTTTTATTAGACCAAGCCGTTCGCCTTGGGGAGCGGCC
The DNA here is from genome assembly GCA_030737815.1 of Allium fistulosum. Taxonomy (NCBI): domain Eukaryota; kingdom Viridiplantae; phylum Streptophyta; class Magnoliopsida; order Asparagales; family Amaryllidaceae; genus Allium; species Allium fistulosum. Next base: position 541,441,970 of record CM060903.1, read on the forward strand.
ATGGTATTCGTAAAACAACCGGACGGATCGTTAAGATTATGCATCGATTATAGAAAGTTGAATGAGAAGACGGTGAAGAATAGATATCCTTTGCCGATAATTAATGATTTGTTTGATAAGTTGAGTAAAGCCAAAGTATTTTCTCAATTGGATTTGGCAACAGGGTTCCACCAATTGAGGGTGGCGGAGGACAGTATTCCTTTGATGGCATTCTGAACAAGATATGGTTCGTATGAATGGTTAGTAATATCATTTGGACTAACTAATGCACTAGCTTTCTTTATAGATTTGATGAACTGAATCTTCCAAGAGCATTTGGATAGATTCGTGTTAGCATTTATAGATAACATTCTGATATATTCTAGGAATGAGCAAGACCATAAGACTCACCCTAGAATAGTGCTTGAGACATTGAGGCGGCATTAACTAAAAGCGAATTTTTCGAAGTGTCATTTTTGGAAGAAAGAAGTGAAGTTTCTTGTTCATGTAGTCTCAGTGAATCCATCAAACAATGAAGCTATTGATAATTGGAAGAGACCTGAGACAATGACTGAGATAAAGAGTTTTCTTGGGTTAGCTGGCTACTACCGAATATTTATCAAGGGCTACTCACGTATAGCAGCACCGATGACTAAGTGGACAAGGAAGGACGAGAAGTATGTTTTGACCGATAAATGTGAGGAGGCATTCTAGAAGCTGAACATTATTAACCAATTCGTCCATGTTAGTTGCCCCGGATGGAAATCAAGTTTTGATGGTGTTTACCGATGCGTGCAGAATAGGATTAGGAGCTATGTTAATGCAAAGGGGTAAAGTGATTGCCTATGCTTCTCAATAGCTCAGACCGCATGAAGTTAAACATCCAACTCGCGACTTAGAGTTGGCTGCTATAATATTTTCTCCGATAGTGTGGAGACATTATCTTCTGGAAGAATGATTCAAGTTGTGTACATATCACAAGTTTTAAGATATTTATTCTCTCAGAAGGATTTAGATATGAGACATCAGAGATGGTTGGAGTTTTTAGCTGCTTATGATTTTGGAATTAGTAACACACCAAGAAAAGGCAATAAATTTACAGATGCATTTAGTAGAAAACAACAAAATGCAGTATTAGCAATGATATCGGAGTGGAAAGAAATGGATGTGTTGACTACTTACAATATGTAGTTAAGATCGACTACTAGTTCAAGTCAGAGAACCATAATGTTCTCTTGCTTAGAAGATCAACCAGTACTGATTGAAGGGATTGCTTACAAGCAAATAGATAATCAATTGTTAGCCGAACGAATTAGAAGATTGGATGGTGGAACTGAGACCGATGATTTGAAAGACTTTTATCTTGACCAAAATGGATGGTTGAGAAAGAAAGGATGACTGTGCGTTCCGGATGTGGGAGACCTAAGGAAAAAAGTTCATAGGAAATGTCATCGATCAAAGTTTACCATTCATCCTAGAGGAACTAAGATGTACCAAGACATGAAAAGGAGTTTCTTCTGGGAAGGTATGAAAAGGGATGTAGGTTTATGTGTAAAACAGTGTTTGAATTGCCAGCAAGTAAAAGCTGAGCATCAGAAGACAAGTGGATTGCTTTAGCCTTTCGATATACCGATATAGAAATGGGATTCTATATCTATGGATTTTATAGATGGTTGCCAAGGCCGAATAGAGGAAATAAAATTATCTGGGTTGTAGTGGATAGACTGACTAAGAGTGCACATTTTATACCTGTTAAGTCGACAAGGACGACAACCATTTTAGCTAAGCTATTTATGAAGAATATAGTAAGACTGCATGGATTTCGTAGTAGTATAATCAATGACAGAGATTCATTATTCACTAGCAAATCCTGAAGTTTTTGCAAGAGGTTTTAGGTACCAAGCTCAAGATGAGTCCGCTTACCATCCGCAGACCGATGAGCAAACGAAAAGATTTAATAAAGTCTCGGAAGATTTGTTAAGGTCTTGTGTGCTAGACTTTGAAGGATTATGGGAAGACCATCTACATTTAGTTGAATTCCCGTATAACAATAGTTATCAAATGAGTATAGCGATGGCACCTTTTGAAGCTTTGTAATAAAGGCCAGGTAAATCACCCATATGATGGTTGGAGACCAAAGATAGATTAGTTCTTGGTCTGGATTTAGTAAGAGAAGCCGTAGAAAATATTGAGCTAATTCGAGCTATATTAAAGGAAGCTCGGTCTAGGCGGAAAAGTTACACAGATAAGAGACGGAAAGACTTAGAGTTCTCAGTTGGAGATCAGATTTTCACCAAAGTATCGCCAATGAAGGGTGTAGTAAGATTTGGGAAGTCAGGGAAATTGGCACCTAGGTTTATGGGACCGTTTCCTATTATAGAAAGGATTAGGAAACACGCTTAAAAAATAGAGTTACCGAGCAGTTTGACAGGAGTTCATAATGTATTTAATGTTTCTCATCTTAGGAAGTGTGTCCGACATCCAGAAACTACCATCACTCCAAATATGTTAGAAGACTTAGTAGTGGAACGAGAAATTATCATTAGGCAACCAGTTCGTATTGTTGCTAAGGATGAGAAGGAGCTCAGGGACAAGATAATCAGATTAGTATAAATCCAGTGGAGTACGACGAAAGATGTTGTACTTGGGAGACAGAGGACAAGATTAGAGACACTTATCCTTATTTGTTAGATGGTATGTTTAAGCCTTTGTTGTATGTTTATTATATATCTTATCGTAATTTCAAGGACGAAATTCTTTATGGAGGGGCAGTGTAACAACCCTAATTTTGATTAACATTATTTAGGATATATAATTAGATAAATGAAATAAAATAATATAAAATGATAAGGAGATTGGGATTTGACAATTGATATGGGTTGAGCCTTTATTAATGAATTAATGGGATTATTTTGAACATTAATAAGAAAGAGGATATATAAAGAGGCAAAATAAAAAAGAGCACATTTCCTTAACATAAACCTTCCCATTCTCATTCCTCCCTCACTTCATTCATACAAATGAAACTAAAATTGCAAGGCCAGCCATTAACAAGAGCTTTAGGAGGAAGAAAAGCTATGGAAACTAAATCCAAAGCTAACGGTAATAAAATCAACATTCAAAGCTCAAGTTCATTCAACCAATCAAGGTGAATAATGATACCCATCTCATAATATGCTTAGTTACTTTATTTTTTCGTAGTAAACCCAAAATCATATGATTAATGTTATGCCATGTTCAAATGTCTAGATGAATATATGCTTGTTGATGAATTATGGAATTTATTTATGAAATTAATCGATATGTTCTCATACAACACCCAAATGACTTGAAAATTGGGTATAATGTTAGAAATATTATTTTAGAAGTGGGTTTTTAGTTTCCTAATTATCTGAATTATTATGAATATTTTATGATTTTTTTAAGTGGATAAAATATTTCATTTTGAGCTTTAATTATTAAAATAATTAAATAATGTTTTTGGTTTTAAAATTTTTATATATTAAAGAATATATAAAATCTGATTTACTATGATTTTTAAGGATTTTTCCATGTTTTTATGATTTGTTATGAATTTATTAGACTAGAGAAGCTTAATGATTATATTAAAATATTAATATAAAATAATAGGTTTGCAAATGTTTAAGGAATGATATTTCTGGTTTATGACAGATTTCAAAAAGTATTTGATAAATAAAATTATTATCTAATGGGATTTTGACAAACAATAGGAGTTGGTGAAGAAAAAATACTTTTAATGGCAAATTAGCAGATTATAAGGGGATTAAAGTATGCCATGCGAAAGTCAATGATGCTACCTTCCATCGTGCTGCGTCTTTGGTCTTCAACGTCGACCATGGGCGGTGCACTTGATATCAACCAAGGTTGGTATGAAGTGAATTAGCTATGGTTGAAAAAGTTCGAAGTCACCATCTTTATCATCGACGTCAATATTGCTACATGCTTTATAGTGACCTTAATGAGGCCATGTGACTTAAGTGTCACACTTTACATAAGAAGGGCATGGTGTCACCTATCCTCTATAATGTTGTTGATCCTATAAGGAAGCGATGCAACATATTTTCTTATTAGCTATAATGATGTCACTGTTTTCTATATCGGCTATATAGTGATGCCGCTTATATACTATTACTTTCGACGATGACCTTATACGGCGATAATGCTACCTATCATTAGTTCCGACATTCTTGTATTTTAAAACAATAAAACTTTATATTATGCAAACCAATGAAACTCGATACTAAGCCAGGCGACATAGATTTATATCGGCCTTATGGCCTTATTCCATGTTAAATCAGATCCTTTAACACAATTTTCAATAATGATTGGATGCGATGACCCATGTTGGCAATAACCATGCTGAACTTTATCAGTTTAAGAGTTTTATTATTTTTAGCTTTATAGCCTATGGTTTGGTGGTGTGACAACCTCTAAGTGTTTTCGACCTTCATCAATATCATTTTGTAAAAGCATAAATCTTGGCATAAATGTTTTGAGTAAATTAAGGGCTATAGTTTTCCTTGTTTTAAGTATGATTTTAAAGGATAAATCATTTACAAAGGTTTTGTTTTCAAGGAAGTATAAAAAGGGTATTTAGCCTAGAATTTTACCATAGAGATTATTGTTCTTATCACCTTTAGATAAATTATGATAAGATAATTGACTCAGAGATTAGAAACCTAGATGGGACTGGTGTAGGGTAATGCCCTATACTTTAGCTGTTAGCCCCTAGCTGATATAAGTCCAAAATTCCAATGCATAGTGCTTTGTCACCAGTAAGACTAAAAGTAGGTTTATGCACCGAAAAGCATACACAAAGTTGAGTTAGGTTAGTGGTTAGCTCGCAAAACCATTACGATCTGTTTGACCCTAGACAGACCGTCCAGTTTTCCTCTAACAGTAAGTTAGAACATTTGATATATCTGGTATGCCGGAGTCAGCCATACAAATTGGTAGTCACCCTATGAAAACTAAATATGGGGATATGTAGTCATTGATTAGACAGATTTGTCATAATTACCTAAGTAGCATGCATGCATATGATTATTGTGTTATTGTTTAACTACTGTGATTGTAGGAGCATGATTATGATTGACATATATAAAGAGGATACTAGTGAGGGGAAAACCCATTTCGCTCAGTGGCGTGGTCTCACTAGACATCCATTAACCGAGATGGCATATTATTATTCACACCAGACTTTTCGTTTGACCCGAAGTTTTTATTTTTCCCCCTATAACTCTCGGATGCTCATTTGAATAGTTCAAGAGTAAGGTTTTCAGGTTAAGTAGGTTTTGGTGAATAATCTTCCGAAGATGTGCAGGAGATACGGCTAGCTTTCTAGGAGTTAATCTATACATATTATCTGCTGTGTTGAAATTTTATTCTATTGGAATATATGTAATAACAGATGTTATAAATGTCTAGTAGTAAACTCTGATCAACCAAGGGGGCATCTTCATATGTCGCTCTTAGAGTATTTTGAAATAATTGTATATTATCTGATCCTAGGAAACGTTTGGGATTAAGTAATGAATATGAAATTTTATCTTTGAAATGAAATGTGAAATTTTGTTTCAAAATTGTGTTAAGAAAATTTCATATTCTTGTGCTTCTGATGTTATTGATACAATTAACGTAACTGCATTTTGTCACCGGAAATTAATGCTATAGACGACTACAGCATGTGTAGCACATAGTTTTGGGCCTCAAAATGGAGGATGTTACACCATTGAATGTGTGTGTGTATCTGTGTGTGCGTGCGCATGTGTTTGAATATATATATATATATATATATATATATATATATATAGACACACACACACACGCACACACACATGATGCGTGAATGGTTTTTGATACATGTTGTAATATTGATGTATGTAAAATTATTTCGATTCTTGCTTTGATAGAAAATGGCATATATAATCCATATGTATGGACTTGAATGGACTTGTATGACTTGTAGCATAGTCTTGGAACAAAGCACATCGGTCATAGTTGAACTTAAGTTTTAATTGGACCTGGATTTGGAAGTGTTCTTATAGCGATAGTCGCTATGGATGCACTTAGGAATTGCCTTGTATTCGGTAATTTCTATGGAACTTTATATAAGTATCCTTTGGGGTTTACCATCATGTTTGTGATGTTTTAGATATATGCTTGCTACCATAAAAAGTTTGAGGTTGAAGAGTTGAGTAATGTACTGAAAAGTGATCATATTTCAACTTGCACAAAACTGCCTCGTTTTAGCCTTTGCGTTGGACTTTAAAGGTTTGAAAAGATATTTAAATTTAAATATTTTTTTCATTATTTTTCCAAGTGTTTTCTAACTCTTATTAGAGTATTTTGAATGTGGTTTGAGATTTTTATGAATTTTTTAAAATTAGTTATGAGTTTTTAAATAGAAGGGTTTTTCTAAATATATTGAAAACATAGGTTTTCTAGTTTTCAAGTAAATTATAAAATGATTATTTTTGAGTAATATTTTGCGTAAGTGTTTTAAATCCAATTTTAAGTATTAAAGTATTTTAAAAGCATTTTTAAAGCATGCATAGTTTTTTTGAAAATTAGTTCAATAGTTTATTACGGTATAAATATCATTTGCTATATTACCTTTTAAATTATTTTATTAAATATCTAGTTTTATAAATAAATTACTATGCATACATATATATCATTTTTAAAAATGGGTTTTTAAAAGTATAAACAACCACAAAGTATAATAAATTTGCAGCATCAACATAGGTAAAATATCTGGGCTCCATACCATGATATCACCTTTTATCCAGAAGGAAATGACATACCCTAATGGCGCGACCCCTAAAAACCTTGCCGGAACATTCCTGTTTCGACCATTACCAGGTTGTGAGGCTCGACGAAGTTTCGTCCACAAAGCCATGCTTTTTCACAAAGCCACGCTTTGATCAACAATTGATCAACAACACTTCGTATGCCACATTACCAAATTGGAAATGTATCACTAGTAACCATCAACTACATAACCTCTGAGCTCGTACGTCTCAGAGAAGGGTGTTAAGCTAAGAGAATAAATTCTCCGCCACCAACAGAAATGTATTTGATAGAAACCAACTTTACATCTCAAAGTGTAATGTCATACACACTTCCAAAGAAGCCCTTGTAATCCGGGTATTCACTAATTACGTCCGGACTTCCCATCACAAGAAGAGTGATATAAATCTCTATACCGGAGCAACTCGGTGTAGAGACATTCGACATGTTGTCCTTTCATTTTCGAAAATACCCGGTCTTCACCACCGGTCTTCAATACGATCCATATCGTCGTATCACAAATTCGGAATGGGTTATATGACACAAAGGTCTTTTCCTGGCTAACCCGAATAGTGAGCACAATATTTAAAACATATGGATATAGGGATTTCAATTAAGTCACAACTTATTACCCAAATCCTTTCCTTCAAATGGTTTAAACAAATTACCATTTTAAATCTTTAACAAAAAAAAAGATTTACTTCACAAAGGTTTACCCAGTTTCACAAAGATTCATTCACAGATTTCCAAAACAATTTCCATTTAAATTGGATTAACCAATTAAATCTTTAAATAAAGATTTAATTTATAGCTTTCAAAACTATACACAATTCAAGTCTTTTATAATATAAAAGATACACCTTTTAAAATCTTCTTTGATTTCAAAATAAAGTTTAATCATCTTCACAAAAGTTAATTCATAGTTTTTTCCAAACTATTTATAATTTCATTTCAACTTGATAAGTTTCGATACAAATTGGAAATCTTTCCATTAAATGAAAGCTATTATTATTTGAAAAAGGGTAGTTTTCGTTTTGGGAAAAACTGGTTACATTTACACAGGTTAAAGCCATTGAAGTATGAAACTTGAAATTTAAATTTCCAAAACCATATTTTAAATGGTTAAAAACCCATATAAACACTTTCTTATACTTATAAAATCTTTTAAACCAAAATTCCCAATTATTGAATTCAATTCAAAATATTGAATTCAAACTTAAATCAAATGATTTAAATTCCAATTTTTATTAAGTTATTTAAAATAACTCTTATTTTTGAAACTCATTTTCAAAAGCTTCCAATTCCAATTCTAAAACTATTTTGGATTCAAAAATTCAATTTTCAAAATTGATAAAAATCTGTGACTTAACCGATTTCCACGTGAAATCCACATTTGTGTGTGTATTGTGTAGTCCACGGGTTTAACACAATAGTGCAACAACATTCAACCATCACAGATCAAATATAACAATATAATTGATAAGCGGTATAAATTATAACGCTTATCTTTCATTCACAGATCACAGATATATATATATATATATATATATATATATATATATATATATATATCATAGATAAGCAAATTACAGATCACACACAACATCAGAATATATCACAAAGTATCACATATCAAAGATGTCAAACAATTCAACATCCAATATAATCCAAACGTCCATAAGTAGGATTAATTAAATTACCTGATTAATTCAAATCAGATAAATTTCTATAAATCAATTTTACTAGTTATAGTAAATTAATAATCAATTAATTTCAAATTTACTTTCAAATTTTTTCAAAACACCAAATCAAATTTCCAAACATTTTCAAATTATTTCCCTTTTAAAATAATTTTCTTTATCTCTTCAAATCTATTTAAAAATACAAATTTTAAATAAATTCTTCAATTTATAAATAATATTTTCGAAATCCATTTATTAAGCTCTTTTTCCCAAATTTGAAATTTAATTCAATACAGTTCAAAAATAAGACTTTATCTTTTAAACTCCTTTTAAATTTATCCAATTCTCAAAAATAAATTTTTCGATAAATTTTCAACTTACATTTCGAAAATCCAATTTTATTTATTTCTGGTATCCAACGATACCGAAAATATATTCGGCTAAATTATAGCCGTCAGCAATTTCAATCACAATATAATCACACGGCGATTATAAATAAATCAACACACAACAATGAAATAAATTCAAATGGTTGAGGAATCCAGTTGGATCCCTCCAACCTGATTCCCTGCATCCACAGATGTTAGCACAATACCAATTCCACTTAACGGTGGAATATCGCGGTATATGGGATTTATAAAATACTATCCACTATTATACAGCGCAATAGGGTCTCATCCGCTATATAATGTGGGAAATCAACTCCAAATACATATATAATACCAATTTCACTTCACATTGAAATTATCGCGGTATATGTTTTTAATAAATAACCTCCGCTTAATAAACGGCGTATATGGTCTATTCAACACAATAGATAACAAATATCATCCAATTCACAATCAACACTATCAACAATTTTAAATCTCAACTGTTTAAAATTTAAATCGAAACACAATATTCGATTGAGTGAGAAGTTCTCACCTTGCTTTCAATAACGGTTGAAGTATTTTATTTCGAATAAAATTAAACACGCGTTTAATTTTACCCAAAATTTTCACTAGCTCCGATTGACTCCAAACCAGTTCCATTGGGAAGAGCTCATCGAAACGATTCCAACGCAATTCGTTTCGTAATTTTTTGACCTCGTATGAAGAAGTTACACTATTTTAAAGTTTGAACGTATTTATAATACAATAATTTACAATTTCAAATTAATTTCAAACCCAGATTTATCTCGGCCGTTGATTTTTCTTTGACCATCATCAGGTCGCATGCGTGAAGCTTCTTCCTCCATCAGGTTATATTCTCGTACGTGACATTAAACCCATTGTCGTCGATTTGCTTGAATTTCGTGACCCTCTATGACCCCCTTAACGACGATCGAGCAAAGGCGTTTCGAAGCCCATCTCGTGAGCTACCCACGGCCAGGAACCCGGTTGAACTCGGCCTCACCATCAACAAGAAAATCACGCACGAATGGCGAACATTCAAACGAAAATCGCCGTCAATCCACTCTATAAAAATCGATCACATCCGTATGGATTGAAAGATTTCATCACTCTCTATAAGTTTCATTTACGAAATTTCAATTATTAAATTGTCGATTTAATTATACAATTAAATCTATATATTCGAAATAAAATTATTCGACTTACAAATCTCACTTATTAATATTTAAAATCAATTAAATATACGAATTTCAAATGACAGAAATTCTGGGTCGTAACAAACTTCCCCCCTTAAAAGAATTTCGTCCTCGAAATTGCAAAGTAAGAAAAATGCCCAAATCCATTAACCTTTCAAACAATTCATTCAAATTAGATTTCAAAATAACATAAGTGTACAACTTCCCCAAAATCCAATAGTTAAACTTCTTCAAAAACTTTTACTAAGTTTTTCAAATTTATACTTGGCTATACTTTTCAAAACAAACTAATATCGTTTAACTTTTAACTCCAAAATCAAAATTTAGTTTTCACAAATTTTCCCGAAAATTTTCTAACGCCTTAAATTTTCAGAAAATTTTCCATAGCCTCCTTTGAGCGGTTCGATCGTACTAGGATCACAATAGACATAAATATATATACATCCACCCACACGGTCGGAAAAGCAGAAAAACAGTTCATATTTCCTATTGTATCTAGCAGCCATTGAAATGAATAGTCTGATTGATGTCATCTTTGCCACAGGAGAAAAGGTTTCAGAGTAATCAATACCATAGGTTTGAGCATAACCTTTGGCAACTAGTCTTGCCTTGAGTCTTGACACAGTTCCATTAGCATTCATTTTCACAGTAAAGATCCATTTGCATCCAATAGCTTTCTTATTTCTTGGTAATTCCACTAAGGTCCATGTTTTATTCTGCTCTAAAGCCATCATTTCTTCTCTCATAGCATCACACCATTCAGTTGAATTTATGGCTTCTCCAACTGTTTTTGGAATGATAATAGAATCTAACTTTGATACAAACACATGTGAAGAACTTGGTAGTTTATTATAGGTCACATAGGAGGAAATAGGATAGGTACATTTTCTTTTTCCTTTTCTCAGAGCAATAGGCAAATTTAAATCTGTATTATCCTCAGTTTGTTGAGTAGGTTCTGCACATGTACCTTCTGTTTGTACATTAGTAGTATTAAGATCAGTAGGGCCTTCGGATGGTATGGTTGAGTACACTAGAAACTCTTCCTCATCTTCATGTACAGTTGGAGCATTAGTTTGATAGAAGGGTACATCTTCCATGAAGGTTACATCAAGTGATACTATATATTTCTGCAAACTAGGACAATAACATCTATAACCCTTCTGACTTCGAGGATATCCAACAAAGACACACTTTAGATATTTGTGATCAAGTTTACTTAACTGTTGATTCACATTTCTCACAAAACATGTGCATCCAAATACCCTTGGTTTAACTGGGTACATATCTTTGTCAGGTTGTAATATTTGATAAGTAATATCACCATTGAGGACTGTTGATGGCATTCGGTTAATTAAAAAACATGCAGTAGACACAGCATCTGCCCAAAACACTTTTGGCATGTTCATCTGGAATAATAAAGCACCTGCAGTTTCTAATAAGTGTCTATTCTTCCTTTCAGCTACACCATTTTGAGAGGGGGTATCAACACATGAAGTCTCATGAATAATGCCATTATGTGACAAATAATCACTAAATTCAACAGACATGTACTCTTTAGCATTGTCACTATGAAGAGTTTTTATAGAAGCATTGAACTGTGTTTTAACTTCAGCATTAAAATTGCAGAAAATAGAAAACAATTCAGATCTAGATTTCATTAGAAATAGCCAGGTTATATGAGTATAATCATCAACAAATGTTACAAAATATCTATAACCTGGTTTAGAAACAATTGATGAGGGTCCCCAAATATCTGAATGAATAAGAGAGAAAGGACTATTTGCACGTTTATTGATTCTAGGAAGAGAACTACTTCTATGATGTTTTGCATATTCACATGCTTCACAGTTTATTGTAGATAAGCTGCTATACTGAGGGCATAATTTCTTGAATAGAGTGAGAGATGGATGACCAAGTTGACAGTGAGTTTTGAATGCAGAATTCAAGAGAGAGCAAGCTACAGATTCAGGTGATTTGTCAAGAGTATATAATCCTCCAGATTCACTTCCTTTACCAATAATCTGCCTCGTCACAAGATCCTGGAACACACAGTAGCCAGGGAAGAAAGTAACACTACAATTTCATTTGTGTGTAATCTGACCAACAGATAATAAATTAAATGATAATGATGGCAAGTATAGCACAGAAGTCATAGGTATAGATGAATTAGTTAATACTTCCCCTGTTCCTGTTACTAATGATTGAGACCCATCTGCTAAGGTTACTTGATAAGACTTACTAATCGTTCTCAAATTAGTAAACAAATGTGGATTACCTGACATGTGATCAGATGCACCTGAATCAATTATCCACTTAGAAGTAGGTGAGCCTGTACTTGTGTTTGCAACAGATGTGGTTATTGAAGAATTTGAAGAATTTGAAGAATCACGAAGCTTGTCATCCAGTGTACCTTGAATTTTAGAGTATTCCTCAAATTCATCTGCTGTCATTAAAACAGTTTTGATATTTGAAGGAGTTGTATTTCTTTGACTCCACTGTAAACTTCTACACTCTGTGTTAGCACCAAAATTGGTCACTAACCTCGTAGAGAATGATTATGTAGAGAAATAAGTGATGAAGGTAAATTAAACAGAGATGACAATGCTAATTTAAATGCAGAAAGTAAGAACACCAAATTTATAGTGGTTCAGCGTAATTGCCTACGTCCACTTTGAGGTTAAACTTCATTGATCTTCTCAATGGTTGATTACAAATATAATTCGTAGATCAAATGCTTGAATGAGGTTGTTAAGTAAAGAAGACGAGTCTGAAAAATGGCAGAGTCTCCCCAATGTTCTCTTACAAAGGTCCTTTTCATTATGACCCTACCCATCTATTTACAGACAAAGATGGGCTGGACTTCCCAAATGGGCTCGGTAGCCGAACACTCTAGCCCAAGTATAGTGGTCGCTGCATGCCGAACCAGGTAGGCCGAACACAATGATGCCGAACAACCCTTCCTATGCCGAACGGTATGTTTGATGTGTGGGAAGTGCAGAATAGCTGTCAGTCGAAGCCGAACGTGCCTCTGTCCGAAGCGCTTGACCGAACAATGCTCTCTGGCCGAACGATGCATTCTGGCCGAACGATACCTTTTGCCGAACGATCCTCCTTGGCCTAACGTGCCTTCTGGCTGAACGATGCTTTTTAGAAGAACGATCCCTTTGGCCGAACGATACTGCCATGTCGAGTAATCATATACGCCGAACGCCTTCTAATGCCGAGTACTCTTGGATGCCGAGAACTACGCCGAGTACTCCTTGATGCCGAGTGCTACTGGATGCCGAGTACTACGCCGAGTACCCCTAGATGCCGAGTGCTTCTGGACGCCGAGTGCTATTGGATGCCGAGTACTACGCCGAGTACTCCTAGATGCCGAGTGCTTTTGGACGCCGAGTGCTATTGGATGCCGAGTACTCCTGTTGCCGAGTTCCACTGGATGCCGAGTACTCCTGTTGCCGAGTTCCACTGGATGCAGAGTACTATCCGATGCCGAGTACTACTAGATGTCGAGTGCTAGTTGCCTGGTCAAATCTCCAGGAAACACTTGCCCCCCAAAGTGTATCGCGTGGCCGAACGTGGTACGCTTTGAATCATGTAACCTTTTCGTCTCGTCTTAAACCCTTGACTAACCTCGAATGGAGATGCCCTTTTGTGAACTCCAACGGTTTAGATGTGTGCCGAGCGTGTCCTAAATGTCGAACGAGACATTTGTAACCGAACGATGCTTCCTTGCCGAACGATACTTCAGTGCCGGACACCATTATGCGCCGATGCCGAACGATATGACCTTGACCGATTCCACCGGATATGGCCTTTTCGGCTTCTCCCGTTTTTTCTATAAAAGCTAGCACCTCTACCCTTCTTTCCTTTTTCACACTTCTAACACCTCTGCCCTACTCCTGCCGAAGCTACCAGCCAGCATACAATCAAGCCGATTCCTCCCAAGTCTTTATCTTTCCCACTAGGTACTGATCCTCTCACCTAAATGCAGCCTTCACGCTTGAAATTCTTTAATTTATGGGATAAATCGATGTCGAGTAGGAAGTCGCTGGTAGACATACCGTGGTTCGGCATAAGTATTTCATGCCGGAACAGGTTGGAGGAAGGAGAAACATGGAGGAAGTAGGAGATGACTGGGGCATTGGGCGGTACGGTCTGGTACGACTTGCCGAACGATATGCCCTCGTGGTTCGGTGTGGATGGAGGAGAAAGTGAGGCCAATGTTAAGGACAACGTGCCGATGGTCATTTTAGCCGAACAGTCACAAAACACTGTACCATACTCAGGCTAAAACATGCCGAACAACAATTTAGCCGAACCAGAATTTAGCCGAACACAGGCTTGGCCGAACAGTGACTTAGCCGAACAATGACTTAGCGGAACAATGACTTAGCCGAACAATGACTTAGCCGAACAATGACTTAGCCGAACAATGACTTAGCCGAACAAAGACTTAGCCGAACAAAGACTTAGCCGGACAATGCTTTAGCCGAACAATGACTTTAGCCGGACAATGCTTTTGCCGAGCCAGGACTTTAGTCGAACAATGACTTTAGCCGAACGATGACTTTAGCCGAACCAAAATCTTAGCCGAACACTCATTAACTATATCTTCCCGTATATCAAAACAAGAAATAGGGCCCAAGCATTCTAGCATACGTGAAGCCGACCCGGATCACTAACTTCTTAGCTGCAGTAAACGGAAATCTGTACTTAGATTATCATACGTTTTCTGGATCTGGAATTGCAATCACCAAAAGGCAAGCTTTTGGGGACGGTCAGCGATGACGGTCTTCGAAGGCGATGTTTGACGCTCAGTTTTATATCAACAGCTTTGCGACTTTAAAACTTTCAACGCTTTTACACGATTGCTTGCACTAGATCACACACCATACGTGGGGGGGGGGGGGAATATTCGTGTTGTTAACTCTAACGTTCAATGTTTTTTCAAGTATAGTTTTCGCAGGAACTTAAACAAATTTCATTATTTATTGGGGATGTCTATGAAGTCTAGCTCCGCCACCATATCTGACAGGCATGGGCCGTCATCAAGGCAAGAAGCCGCTGATGCTTCAAATCCGTCGACTTCCCCTGCCCATAACTTAGCACCCGATGCCCTGGAGGCAACAATTCTTTTAGACAACCCGATCGATTCACAAGCTTCGAAGATCAATGAAGCCGCACTTCGATGGATATGCTCCATTTACGGGATTCCTTTCGCCGATGTGTTGGTCCCTTCGCGACACGATCGTCCTCACCTGCCCCCAGTGGGATATACCACCTGCAACAAGTTCATGTGTTGGATGGGCAGCATGCCTCCGTTTAATTTATTCCTACGGGACGTATTGCAGTACATCGACATTGCTCCGTCGCAGCTGCATCCGAACGGTCACGCGTTTCTATATGGGACCTATCTACTCTTCATGGCCGTCTTCTCTAGACCTCCAACCTCTGGCGACATCAGATACATCTATATGATCAGGAAACGGAAAGATAGCCCTTCCTTCATGTTCCTCGAGCCGTACCACAAATGCCAAATCTTGACAGGAGCATGCAGTAAATTCGCCCTGTACAAATAGGAATGGTTCTACGTGCGTTGCCCCCCTGGTTTTGCGAGGAGATGGGTTGAAGGCAGTAAGTCTCTTTGCTGAGTCATCGTTCGCGTTTAATTGGAGTCGTACTTTTTCTAACTTCTCTTTTCGTCTTTTCAGGTATCAACCCGCGTCCGGAGGGCCGAGGATATTCTGAGGCCGTCGAGGCTATTAGAGCTCTTCCTACTGAGGAACGCGACATCCGAACCATCATTTCGAATGAATCATTGTCAAGGTTCGGCTTGCTAGCCCCAGGTCGTCGGATTAGCCTCCCGGAGGGCGTCTCCATTCCCAAGCCAGCATCCGGTAATGGGAAAAAACAGGCCGGATCGTCATCACGCCGCACTCCAGATACGCCCAAAGAAGGTGAGCGCAAAGAGGACGAAGCTCCTGAGACCCAAGGCGAGAATGTGGGTCCCGCTTGGAATCCGGCGGTCAAAGTTCATGACATTGAAACGTCATCCTCCCCTTCGAAGGGAAAGAAGAGGTTAAAATACAATATTCGGAAGGAGAAAGTTGGCGGCACTTCAAAAGATATGCCTATCCCGCCAGAGAAAGAGGCTTCCTCACAGCACCTGGAGTGTTCTCTAAGGGGTTTGTCGAATCTTTCCATCCCCGACAATATACTTAATTACGGGTTTGATGATCCTGAAGCCCTCAAGTTTTCTTCGCCCGCTAGAGGCAATGCGGGAGTTCAACTCCCAGTCCAGGAAGACAATGCTCCGATTAGTAAAGACAAAAGAACTGATCCGTCAGGGGGAACACTAGGACATACACGCACATACGCATTCCATCATACACTTCAAGTTTTTTCTTGTTTCCCGGATCTTTCTTAACTCATTCTTATCTCTATTCTTTGTAGGTGACATGGGGCGCTCTCACTGATTCGATCGCCTTCATGGCTCTTCCATATTTCATCATTCCGGACGGGATTCAGTTTCGGGCAGACGCAGGGACAGAGACGATTATGAAGATAGAGACAACCATCCTCGTGATTCGTCTCATCGTAAGAAGGCATATTCCCAATCTTCTCAGTCCCGTGATCCTCTTCCTCCAACTGAGCCGGATAGAGAGAAGTCTTTACAGAAGGGGTCCCAACCCAATGCTCCTCGAGAACAACACTCTGGTTCGTCGAGTACGAGGCAAATTCGGGAGCAACGAAAAAGAGCAGAACTTCCAAGGCCTCCTCCCCCTACTCCCGTGGTCGACCCAACTGTAGCAGAAAAGATGGTCGATCTCAAGGCCAAATTTCCAAAAATTTGCTTTGATGGTCTGAAATTCCTCCCAACTATCCATCATATTCCTGGGCACGTGAAGCAGAGTGCCATTGCCTGTAACAACGACGTCTATGTTCAACATGACGCGTTTGTTCACTTGGTTGAAAAGATCTCGGAGGTGTCTGTTGAGCGACAATATGAGATCGATCGTCTGAAACTGGAGGCTGGCCATGACAAGAACATCATCAAGCACCAAGACGAGGAGCTCGCTTCGTACAAGTCGAAGCTGGAAGCCGCTGAGCAAAGCGCAAAAGATACTGCTGAGGCAGTCGCTCGTTTAGAGGTGGCTCACAAGAAGGAACTTGATGAAGCAGTCCAGCGCAGCGATGCCCTTTCCCTAGAAAAAGATTCCATCCAAAAAGAAATGGACGCGCTCGCTATACAAGTCAAAGAGTTGAAGGAATTACTTTCCAAGGAGAAAGAGGACAAAGTAGCTGCTCAAGAAGAGTCACAACGATACTGTGATGAAATCGTTGCTACTCGGCTTTTGAAAACGAAGCTCGATGACGAACCTGCTGGGGTTGAAAAATGAAGGACGAAGCCCGTGAGGAGGGCAAAAGAAAAGCTGCGGAGGAGATGGACTCTCGCCTCGAGGCGGCCACAGAAGCCGGCAGGGAAGAGGTCAAATGCATGTTTGACCCGTTGATTGCTGAGTATGGAGCCCGCGTCCTTATGCATCGTGACTTAACATTCTTGGGCGAGGGCTATCTCGAATCCCTAGCTGAGGCCTGGGAAACTTTAGTGAAGATTAGGAAAATCGAGTCAGGCTCTGAAGAGGTCGATGAGGATGCCTTGGTGAAGGAGTTTCTTGGGGGGAATGAGCCAGCGGATTTATCCGCAGCTTTGGCGCTTTATAACAAAGGCTCTCCCCTTCCAAAAGAAAAAAGTGATGAAGCTGGCCCGTTTGGGGCTGAGACTATGGCTCCTCATATTGCTGCTCCTCCCGCTGCTCAGCCGGCCGGTCGGCCTACACTTGACCCGTTCGAGCAGCATGCCGGCTATGATCCTAAAGATCCCGGGCTTGGCGTTCACGTGCTATCTCCTATTCTGGAGGGTGAAACCCCACGCGTAATCGATAGCCAACCATAACCCGGTAGGAAACTCTTCTTTTCTAGAAGTCGAAAGATCTTGTTATTTCCAGCATTGGTTATTCGTTCTAATGTTCAGTTTTTAAGTTTTCATGCAGACTGCTCTGATCCTGAGCCAACTCCAAGGAGCGATGACGCTAAGGAGGAGGTAGAGAGAACAAGCGATGTTGCTTACGCGGGAGTAACTCCTGGCCCTGACGCTCAAGTGATCGGGGCGCTAGATGATGACAAGCTTGACACTTTGTCTCCTGCCGAAAGGAGTGATGAAATCGAAATCACTAGCGCCTCTGAGCATACCTCAAAGATGAGCATGAAGGAACGCCTCATCGTAGAGGAGAAGAAAAAGGTCGAGGTCAAAGTCGAACCTAAAATACTCGAACTTACCGACCCGCGGAACAGACCTCTGAAAATCATTCTCCCGGGCAGGTTTAAACCACTGGATGTTCCGTCTCCTACTCCTGACTCCGCTTCTTTAGTGAGCAAGAAATCCAAGAAAAAGCGTGAGGGAGAGGAGTCGTCGGAAAAAACAAAAGAAGACAAGAAGAAGAAAACGAAGAAATAATCGCTACACTCGTTCAACGAGTTCCTTGCTTAAGTCTTGTAATTACTTTTATCTTTTGTCTCTGTAGTTTGTATAGATAGGTTCTTGACTCCAAGCTTTGGAGGGATAACTGTGTAACCCCATTTTGAACTATTGAACGAAGTTTTAGTTTCTTTTTCGCTTGAATAATTCCCTTACTTTTATTTGGTTTGCTGACTGACCGTGGTCATAACTCAAGTTTTTAGGAGTTGCATTATTTCCCAGTCCATTCTCGTGTTGTTCGAACATTTCCAGACGTGGCATACTTCTTGTCCCACATTTCTTGAGTACTTGGACTTTTTTCTAAATCCGTGCTCCAGGGATTTAGAGTAAGTTGATCCGCGTTCATGGGATTCAAAGATTTGAAATCATTTATGCTCTAGTCTTCGCTCTGGGGACTTAGAGTACTCCGATCCGCGCTCTGGGGATTCGGAGATTTGAAATTCGTTTATACTCTAGTCCGCGCTCTGGGGACTTAGAGTACTCCGATCCGCGCTCTGGGGATTCAGAGATTTGAAATCGTTTATGCTCTAGTCCTCGCCCTGGGGACTTAGAGTACTCCGATCCATGCTCCGGGGATTCGGAGATTTGAAATTGTTTATACTCTAGTCCGCGCTCTAGGGACTTAGAGTACTCTGATCCGCGCTCTGGGGATTCGGAGATTTGAAACCGTTTATACGAGTTCGTGCATCATACAAGATAATGTAGTTCTAGTAACTCATCACCCGACTATGAGATATAGAAACATTAGTAATTCGTGGAAAAAAGGGCTTCAAGCCTTTATTAATGAAAAACAACTAAACTGCTTGATTACATAGTTAAAAGGAAACTAAGCTGCGACTGAATGAAAACATACAGGAAATAACTGTGCCTAAAACAGGAAAGAAACATACTAAATGTAATAATGTCGCAAATGCTCACTGTTCCACGCCCGGGGGAGTGTCATGCCATCAACGGTCGCTAGCTTGAATGTTCCCTCTCCAAGCTTCCATTCAATGACGTACGGACCTTCCCAGCTGGGATTCATACGTGAAGGTACTGGGAAAACTCGTTTCAAAACGAGATCACCCACATCAAATATCCTTGGGCGGACTCTGCCGTCGTAGTAACGCTTGACTCGTTGCCTATGTGCTGCCGCCCTTAATTCGGACTCTTCACGTTTTTCATCGATACAATCCAGTGATTCCAACAAGAGGTCCTGATTCGTCTTGGGATCATAATATGTCACCCGGTGCGATGGAACTTCATGTTCCACGGGTATAACGGCTTCAGAGCCGTATGCCAAGGCAAATGGAGTGTGGCCGGTCACGGACTTGTGGGTAGTTCTATAAGCCCATAATGCTGTCGGGAGTTCATCTACCCACTTGCCTCCGACTTTCTCCAGACGCTTCTTTAGTATTGACTTGATTATTTTATTAACGACCTCGACTTGTCTGTTAGCTTTTGGGTGTGCAACGGCGGCGAACTTCTTCTCGATGCCATACTTTAAACAGAACTCTTTGAACTCTCTACTTTCAAATTGCGTTCTGTTGTCTGTAATGATGGTGCGAGGAAGGCCAAAGCGCCATATAATGCTTCGTACAACGAAGTTAATGACCTTCTTAGAGGTGATTGTGGCCAAGGGTTCTGCCTCGGCCCATTTTGTGAAATAGTCGACTGCAACTATCGCGTATTTCGCACCACCCTTGGATATAGGCAAAGAGCCGATTATGTCGATTCCCCAGATTGCAAATGGCCAGGGACTAACCATTTGTGTGAGTTCCGTTGATGGAGTCCTCGGGATTTTCGCATATCTTTGACACTTGTCACATTTCCTTGCGTAGTCTGCAGCGTCCCGATTCACGGTCGGCCAGTAGTATCCATAGAGGAGGATCTTTTTTGCTAGCGTTTGCCCCCCGGTATGGTCGCCACATTCCCCTTCGTGAACCTCTTTCAAGACTCACTTTGTCTCGTCATGAGCGATGCACCGTAATAAGGGGACTGAGAACCCTTTTCGATACATTAATCCATCCTGCATCACGTATCGCGCGACCTTTCGAAGGATCTATCATCTTTCGCTCCTTTTTTCTGGTAAAGCCCCGGTTGTCAGGTACAGTCTGAACGGGGTCATCCACGTCTCCTTTTCGATTTCTGCTTCCAACACAAGGTCAACTTTCATCTCGTCTATGCTCGGGGCATGCAAGGCCTCAACGGGATACAATCCCATTTGCTGCGCGTCGCCTGTGCTTGCAAACTTAGCCAACAAGTCGGCTTCTTTATTCTGTTCGCGCATGACATGTGAAATGTCATAACGCTCAAGATTTGATAGTAGTTCTTGGACCTGAACAAGGTACGGAGCCAGCTTCTATCTCTTTGCTTGGTAATCTCCCCGCACTTGGTAAACCACCAACTGTGAGTCACAAAAGATTTCAACTGATTTGATCCCGAGTTCTCCGATGAGCTTCAAGCCAGCGATCAGTGCTTCATATTCTGCTTCGTTATTTGTAGCTGGGAAATCAAGCTTCAAAGCATAACAGATTGATCGATTTTTCGGTGTTATAAGAACTACACCTGCGCTGGAACAACGGTCGTTTGATGCCCCATTAGTGTATAATTTCCAACGAACGAGGGGAATGACGTCATGATTATCTGGTTCTAAGGGTATGGTAAACTCAGCGATGAAATCTGCTAATGCTTGCCCTTGTATGGCCCTCCGTGGCAAGTAGGCGATATCGAACTGGCTCAACTCTATGTTCCATTTTAGTAATCTTCCGGAAGTTTCTGGTCGTTGGAGTACCTGCCGCAGGGGTTGATCGGTATAAACACTGATTGAGTGTGCTTGAAAATATGGGCGTAGCTTACGTGATGCAATCACCAAGCGATAGGCCAATTTCTCGATTTTAGGGTAATTTCTTTCTACCCCCGTTAAACGCTTGCTAACATAATACACAGGCTTCTGGGTTCGGTCCTCTTCGCGAACTAAAGCCGCACTTATCGCATGTGGGGATACAGCTAAGTATACGTACAGTATCTCGTGGTCTACTAGTTTTGATAGCACTGGTGGACTCTCCAGATGCCTCACCAGATCTCGGAATGCTTCCTCACAACTAGACGTCCATTCGAAGTTCCTCTTCCCCTTCTTTATTATATCAAAGAAAGGGAAGCACTTGTCAGTTGCCCTGGATATGAATCGACTTAGCGCAGCTACTTTTCCATTCAAGCTCTGTACCTGCTTTATAGTCCTGGGTACTTGCACATCTCGAATAGCTTGGATCTTTTCGGGGTTAGCTTCAATTCCCCTAGCATTGACGATGAATCCCAAAAACTTCCCCGACGCAACGCCGAAGGAACACTTCAGAGGGTTGATCTTCATCCCGTAATACTTGAGTATGTCGAACATTTCAGCCAAGTCTCGAATGTGGTCGTTTGACTGTCGTGACTTCACGAGCATGTCATCCACATAGACTTCCATCGTCCTACCAAGCTGGTCCTTGAACATTCACTACGCCATAGATTGCATACTGGAACACCAAAGAAGTGATGCAGGATGTGCCAAAAAATGTTGCTGAAGGCTAAAAAAGGGCAAAGGCAACACTTTCTCGGTGATGCATTTTGCCGCGTTGCCGCAGACCTCAAAGGCAACATTTTGACTATCTAAGGCAACATAAGAAATATTGTTGCAATAGAACCATATTTGGGTCTATAGCAACATCCATAGGTGTCTGTATCAACATTCCAAAATGTTGCTATAGATATTAACTTTCTGAATTTGTGGGGCCCACAATGTAGAGCATATTTGATTTTTTAATAGAAATAAATATTTATTTAATAAAATGCTATTGCACAGAATTTGATATTCAAACAGTAATTTATTTAAATAAATATTTTATTTCAACATTTGAAATAGTACAAATTCCTGACTCCACTATTTTACAATTCAATGATATATAACACTGATATTTACATATACAGATATTCCTCACTACATCACTCAGTTCACTCATTACATATGCAGTTTCAATTTATACAAACACTGACATTGACAAATATATGACAAGCCGAGCCGAAGGCGAGCCGAGAAGCGGGTCCGGGCGCAGCGCCGGTGGGGGTCCGGGGCACCGCAGTCCCGGCGGGGATCGACTTTTGCAACTCTTTCATGGCTTCTTCTGAATCATCCGACCTTTTTCCAGCCATCATTCTTAGCAAATTGTTCAGTGAAAACTGAAATAACCTTGCTTTTAGCTCTGCCTTGGTAAAAGACCTGAAACCATGATAAATAAAAATTGACATTTCATCGAACATGTTGCGTGTTAATAAGTAATACATTACCCTTCATCGAACATGTTACCTAATCACCTAATCACAATCGCTGGCATAACCACCCATTCCTTCCTTCCACAAAACAATAACAACAACCTACCATTCCACCACCAACTTCCTTTCACCAATCCAAACTGCCTTAACCCAAACTCCTCCCTGTTACATTTCAAGCAACAACAACCTTCTATCGATTTCATACCAACAAGCCTCTACAACAAACATCAAAACCCCTCTGCACATTCATTACTCCATTCAACCACTGCATACTTCATTATCGAAACCCCTACCAGCAAACTGCATTTTCTTCCAAACTACCATCTCACAAACAAAACATCCCAAACGTGGAACAACAAACAAAGCTCTAACCTATCACTTCATATACTTCAACCTCCATCACACCTTCATATTCAACTTCTACAAACTGCGACAACCAGATTCACCATCCAGCTACAATCAGCCACAAACTCCTGCCCCTATCACCTAACGAACTCGAACCATTTCTGCACATAGCACAACAAATCCCTTCCTCTATAATCTGTCACAACCAATTCGCATCTCCTCACTAACCCTATGCCTTCACCATCACAACAACCACCTACCTACCTTCTCCGACAACCCGAACTACCTCTACACCCTAACTTCCTCACCAATCAAACTGAAAACGGGATTATGGAATTAGCGCTTTGGGATTAGAGCTTTGCGATTATTGCTTTGCAATTGAACTTGCGAATGAACTTGCGATCGAACCTGCAGGAACTAAAAAATCGTTTCGCTCAAGGAAGATGTAATTTTTATCGCTTGCTACTTCTCCGCATTAGATCTGAATGCTGCCACATCAAATTTCAAGCGCCGCCTTGCCTGTTGTCGATTTGTTGTCACGTGTGATTGCGAGGCTTAGATTAGGACACGTCAGAAATTGAAATCAGTGCTTGGAGTTGTTCGTCACACGGCCGTGATTTTTTGCATGGGTTATCGATTTCATGATAGGATTGCGAATGATGAGTAACGATGAAGCCGAGATTAGATGATGTTGGGATGAGATGTTTGATCTGGAGTTACGAGTACTACGCCGTTTAATGTAAAACACGAGTCTGGATCTTTGATGTTTGGAGGTGGAGACAGTGGAAAAAGGGGGAAACTGATTTAGTTTAGGGGAAAAACTCCTCCAAATCGCAAACCCACCAGCGCCTCCCATATCAAATTCACCAACCGCAATTTCAGCAACCCATCGACTAGAACTAGGGTTTGGAAATTAGGGATTTTGTTTTTGGAAGGACGAGATTTTTTTTTGGAAGAAAAAAAAACGAAAATATGATTTGGAAATTAGGGATTTGGAAATTGGGGTGAGAACGAAAATGATATGAAAATCAAAGCGGGAAAACGAAAATTTTGAGCAAATTGTAGCGGTGATCCAGTTTAACAATCGGATTAAATGTAGACCGTTGGATCGTATTCACGCGGATTGCTAATTTTATTAATTTTTTAATTTGAATACATCTATAGCTACTGCAACATCTTGTTGATACCTATGCTAACACCTTGAAGCGAGTGTTGTAATAGACAAAAATCAGCATACCTATCGTTACATTATAGCTAGCAACACCATGTAATTTCGTTGCAGTAGGCCATCTATGGCGTAGTGATTCGATTCACCAAACGCTGATAAGTCGCCCCTGCGTTCTTTAATTCGAAGGGCATTACTACATAGCAATATAGCCCAACATCTGTAACGAAGCTGGTGTGTTCTTGGTCCAGAATATGCATCGGGATTTGGTTGTATCCTGAGTATGCATCCATGAATGATAATAGCTCATGTCCTGCGGTGGAGTCGACCAACTAATCGATCCTAGGCAACGGGAAACTGTCCTTGGGGCATGCTTTGTTCAGGTCGGAATAATCTACGCAAGTTCTCCATTTCCCATTCGCCTTTTTTACCAGCACGGGGTTGGATACCCATTCAGGGTAGAGGGCGTCGCGAACGAACCCATTGGCTTTGAGTTTGTCCACCTCCTCTCTAAGAGCAGCGGACCTCTCCGGGTCCATTCCTCTCCTCTTTTGTTTAACCGGGACGTATTTCGGGTCTATGTTCAACATATGACTCGTGATGATGGGAGAAATCCCACACATATCAGAATGCGTCCAGGCAAAAACATCAAGATTCGCCCGGAGGAAGTCACTAAGGTCTTCAGTCATTGCGGGGCCAAGTTGTGATCCAATCTTCAGTATCCGCGATGGGTCGTTTCGGCTAACTGAAATGTCAACCGTTAGTTCAGCCGGCACTGCCTTTTCTTCCCTGGGTTTCTCATCATCGTCTCTCGGATCTATATCTCTGAAGATCCGAGAATTATGCCCGAGCTAGGGCTCGGGCACTACTTGTCAATTATCTGTGTTAAGGATGTGGACGGGATTGTCCGCAACCTTTCCTTTCTCCCTCCGATGGGCCTCCCGAAGCTCAGCCACATAACAGGAACGACCAGCTGCTTGGTCGCCATGAACAATACCTACCCCTTTGTCAGTTGGGAACTTCAAAGTTAAGCACCATGGGGCTAATGCTGCCCTAAACTCAGCCAGGGCCGGTCGGCCCAAGAAAACATTATACGGAGAATCCTCATCCAAAACTACGAAGGGTAGGATTCGCACCCTCCGACGTTCGCCTTGTCCCAGTTCAACTGGTAACTCAACATAGCCCACTGCATTGGTCGCTGCGCCATTAAAGCCGTGTATGCAAGCTTTGGACGGTTTCAAGTCCTTTGTTTCCATTTTCATCTAGTCATAAGCCTTCTTGAAGATGATGTTGACGGAACTTCCACAATCAATCAAAATTCTTTTCACATATGCTGGTCCGATTGTTGCAGATATGACCATCGGGTCGATGGTTGGAGCCTCCACTTGGTCAGCATCTCTGTTTCTGAACACTATATCGTCTGTCATTACGCGCTGTTGCTTAGCAGGGGTCCCATCCTCCGTGTTCGAACAACATTCGAAATCTGCATGCTTCAGGGCACTAGCATACCGCTCCATCTCCTGCCAATTTTTATCCATGGGGTAAGGCCCGCCGATGATCGTGTTTATGACTAGCCTACCCACAGTTCGGGCAGGCTCCTCGGGATGACGCGGAGCCGGTGCACGACCTGGGTTGGACGTTCCATGTCCTCCTTCCTGTGGATCCTTCACAAATTCTTGCAACTTCTTTTCCCTAATCAACTTCTCGATAGCGTCATGCAGGTGTCTGCATTCTTCCGTATTGTGCCCATAAGTCTCGTGGAAGTGGCAATATTTCCCGGTCCGTTTCTGTTCCTCGGTTGATTCTTTTGGACGTGGCTTTCTGTACTGAAAGGCATTGCAGGTTGATAGGTAAATGTTCTCAAGAGACGCATTCAGCGGGGTATACTCGTTGTAGCTTGGAATTCTCGATTTCCACTTCCCCGCTTCTCTCTTCTTCCCTTGATTTCTTCCTCCGGACTCCTTAGGCTGCCCGGACTTATTCTGGACATTGACTTGGACCTTTCCCGAGTTGTCCCCGTACTGTTTCACAACAATGTTGCTTTTTATGAACTCTTGGGCAGGTCCTAGTGTCTTATCTCGTCTTACCCACCTAGCTTCCTCTCTCCTTATGAACGGGTGTGCCTTTGAGTAGAAACACTCTAGCGTAGTCGGAGGTTTTCCTGCCAACCAATCTCTAAACTCGGAATCTGGATCCATACCTCTCATCACAGCCATTAGGATTGCATGATCGTTGGGATTACTGACTTCAGTTGCCGCAACATGGAATCTTTGTAAGTATTCCTTCAGTGACTCCCCAGGACTTTGGATTACACTTGATAGAGACATTACGTCCTTTGGACGAGTAGTGTGTATCCTGAACTGCTCAATAAACTTCTTTGCCAACTCCTCGAAATTGGATACAGACCGCGGAGGAAGTCGGGTAAACCACATAGTAGCGATCCCAGATAAAGTAATTGGAAAGCATCTACACTTGGTTGCATCATTTGCTCTAGCTGAATCCATCATCCACTCGTACCTCATGACATGCTGTCTGGGGTCAGTCTTTCCCTCATACGCAGGGATAGTAGGCATACTAAACTTCCGAGGGTACGCCGCCTGTAGCATAACATCTGTGAATGGAGTATGACTTCTTGATACTCCCCAATCATCATTTGATAAGCCTTGATTTTCTTTCATCAATTGCCTGACCATGGCTGTCAGATCTGGTGTTTGTATGGAAGATGGAAGGTTGGAGTCTGTTCTACGTGACCGGCCAGGCTGATGCCTCCTCTCCTAGTGATCTACCAAATGTGCATCTTGAGGTTCGACATCATTAGCGTTTTGATGGTCTGGGCCTCCAGCCTCCACCTGCACTCCAGTTCTTAGGTTTCCAGCTCCGGCTTGGTCACGGCCTCCATCTGTCTGAACAGCAGCACCTGCCCGTGCAGCTTCAGTCTTACAGCGTCTGCGCCAGGGAGGTTCATCAGAGGAAGTTGAGCTGTCGGATGAGGAATAAGGAGCGGGATTGCCCCCAGCATTCTGTTGCTGCTGTTGAGTGAGTTGTGCCATCAGGTTGGCGTTACCTTGCATCTGCTCTCCTAGTTGTCACCTGCTTTCCCTGAGTTCTCTCATCAAGTCGTTGAACTCTATTCTGGTGACAACTGGAGTTTGGTCCTGGGTGGCAATTCCCACACCTGGAATCGCTGGTTGATTGCTAGGTCCTGCTTGTTGTACGCTAGCAGTTTCATGGGCATCCGCATTATGAGAAGCTGACCTGGTATGTGGTCTCGCCATTGTAGAGTTATTGGTTGGAACTCTGAGTAGAATCAACGGATGTCCTATCAATGAGTTGATCTTCTTTGGGGGATTTGTTCAATCCAGTGGCTTCAAAGCAGATCCTTAAGGTCTGAGAATTCAATTCTCAGTGAAAGCACCAAAGTGTTAGCACCAAAATTGGTCACTAACCTCGTAGAGAAAGATTATGTAGAGAAATAAGTGATGAAGGTAAATTAAACAGAGAAGACAATGCTAATTTAAATGCAGAAAGTAAGAACACCAAATTTATAGTGGTTCAGCGTAATTTCCTACGTCCACTTTGAGGTTAAACTTTATTGATCTTCTCAATGGTTGATTACAAATACAATTCGTAGATCAAATGCTTGAATGAGGTTGTTAAGTAAAGAAGATGAGTCTGAAAAATGGCAGAGTCTCCCCAGTGTTCTCCTAAAAAGGTCCTTTTCACTATGACCCTGCCCCTCTATTTATAGACAAAGATGGGCTGGACTTCCCAGATGGGCTCGGTAGCCGAACACTCTAGCCCAAGTATAGTGGTCGCTGCATGCCGAACCAGGTAGGCCGAACACAATGACGCCGAACCACCCTTCCTATGCCGAACGGTATGTTTGATGTGTGGGAAGTGCAGAATAGTTGTCAGTCGAAGCCGAACGTGCCTCTGTCCGAAGCGCTTGACCGAACAATGCTCTCTGGCCGAACGATGCATTCTGGCCGAACGATACCTTTGGCCGAACGATCCTCCTTGGCCTAACGTGCCTTCTGGCTGAACAATGCTTTTTAGCCGAACGATCCCTTTGGCCGAACGATACTGCCATGTCGAGTAATCATATACGCCGAACGCCTTCTAATGCCGAGTACTCTTGGATGCCGAGTACTCCTTGATGCCGAGTGCTACTGGATGTCGAGTACTATGCTGAGTACTCCTAGATGCCGAGTGCTTTTGGACGCCGAGTGCTATTGGATGCCGAGTACTACGCCAAGTACTCCTAGATGCCGAGTGATTCTGGACGCCGAGTGCTATTGGATGCCGAGTACTCCTGTTGCCGAGTTCCACTGGATGCCGAGTACTCCTGTTGCCGAGTTCCACTGGATGCCGAGTACTATCTGATGCCGAGTACTACTAGATGCCAAGTGCTAGTTGCCTGGTCAAATCTCCAGGAAACACTCTGACATCACATGACCAACACGCTTGCAGTAATTACATATTTTGTTCTGATTCACAAACGGTCTCCAGGGTGGCCTTTGTGTTCTTCCAGGTGGTCGAGGTATCCATGATTGAGTTTGTGGTGGTCTCTGTGATCTCCAGTTTTGTGTCTGATAAGGAGCACTGCCTCTAACTATCTCAGGTTGATTGTTAGTAACCATATTTCCACTATTACCTACAAAAGCACTAGGAAGTGTATTTGCTGCTGCATTACCACTATTTGTCACATTCTCAGTTCTCAACAAGCGGCTATATACTTCATGTAAGGTAGTTAAATCAGTATTGGCAAGTATTTGAGATTTTGCACCTTCAAACTCTGGTGTAAGTCCAGCCAAAAAGCTCATAATTGCCATTTGCTCCCTTTGATTTTGATGTGTCTTGATATCTGTGCTCATAAGCAACAGTCGATTAAATTCTTCATACGTTTGTTTAAATGACATGAAGTAATTCATCAGACTCAACTCCTTCTTCTCAGCACGATAGAAAGCTTTACACACATCATACATTCTTGTTAAGTTTCCTTTACCAGAATATAAGAATTCCAGATATTCCATCAATTCCTTCACTGTTTCGCAGTGATTAATCAGACCAATTACTTCTGTTTCCACTGAGTTTCGAATCTATAGAAACAAACGAGCATCATCTCTCAGCCAATTTTGATCTTCATTGTCTTTTGAATCAGATCCAGGGAGTTCCTTGATTAGATGATCATTTTTATCCATACTCCTGATGTATAAACGAATTGTCTTATTCCAATCATGATAATTTGAGTTATTCAGTTTCTGATCTGTGATTTTGGGCATCATAGACATAACATCAACAGCCTTCTGATCAGCCATTGCTCAAACAGAGAATATGAGAATTACAATCTGAAAATAAACGAAGAAAGCACAACAGAATATCGAGTCCCTTGGATCGAATTCAATGCTCTGATACCATGTAATTAATATAAATGAGCATAAGAAGAATTAGGGAAGAAAAATATCAGACGCCATTAGAACCTTTTTTTATTTCATATTAGGGTTCGATACATAAAAGAGGGAACAAAATAATTTAAATAGGCAACGAGGCCTTTACAAATGCAGACAGGCCTTAATGGGCTTCGAAGAGACGCAGGCCCATATATCTAAATAAGTAAAAAAACACATAAACTATCATTTCCTTTTAACACAAAACCATATTTTAAATGGTTAAAAACCCATATAAACACTTTCTTATACTTATAAAATCTTTTAAACCAAAACTCCCAATTATTGAATTCAATTCAAAATATTGAATTCAAACTTAAATCAAATGATTTAAATTCCAATTTTTATTAAGTTATTTAAAATAACTCTTATTTTTAAAACTTGTTTTCAAAAGCTTCCAATTCCAAAACTATTTTGGATTCAAAAATTCAACTTTCAAAATTGATAAAAATCTGTGACTTAACCGATTTCCACGTGAAATCCACATTTGTGTGTGTATTGTGTAGTCCACGGGTTTAACACAATAGTGCAACAACATTCAACCATCACAGATCAAATATAACAATATAATTGATAAGCGGTATAAATTATAACGCTTATCTTTCATTCACAGATCACAGATATATACATATATATATCACAGATAAGCAAATTACAGATCACACACAACATCAGAATATATCACAAAGCATCACATATGAAAGATGTCAAACAATTCAACATCCAATATAATCCAAACGTCCATAAGTAGGATTAATTAAATTACCTGATTAATTCAAATCAGATAAATTTCTATAAATCAATTTTACTAGTTATAGTAAATTAATAATCAATTAATTTCAAATTGATTTTCAAATTTATTTCAAAACACCAAATCAAATTTCCAAACATTTTCAAATTATTTCCCTTTTAAAATAATTTTCTTTATCTCTTCAAATCTATTTAAAAATACAAATTTTAAATAAATTCTTCAATTTATAAATAATATTTTCGAAATCCATTTATTAAGCTCTTTTTCCCAAATTTGAAATTTAATTCAATACAGTTCAAAAATAAGACTTTATCTTTTAAACTCCTTTTAAATTTATCCAATTCTCAAAAATAAATTTTCCGATAAATTTTCAACTTACATTTCGAAAATCCAATTTTATTTATTTCTGGTATCCAACGATACCGAAAATATATTCGGCTAAATTATAGCCGTCAGCAATTTCAATCACAATATAATCACACGGCGATTATAAATAAATCAACACACAACATTGAAATAAATTCAAATGTTTGAGGAATCAAGTTGGATCCCTCCAACCTGTTTCCCTGCATCCACAGATGTTAGCACAATACCAATTCCACTTAACGGTGGAATATCGCGGTATATGGGATTTATAAAATACTATCCGCTATTATACAGCGCAATAGGGTCTCATCCGCTATATAATGCGGGAAATCAACTCCAAATACATATATAATACCAATTTCACTTCACGGTGAAATTATCGTGGTATATGTTTTTAATAAATAACCTCCGCTTAATAAACGACGTATATGGTCTATTCAACACAATAGATAACAATTATCATCCAATTCACAATCAACACTATCAACAATTTTAAATCTCAACTATTTAAAATTTAAATCGAAACACAATATTCGATTGAGTGAGAAGTTCTCACCTTGCTATCAATAACGGTTGCAGTATTTTATTTCGAATAAAATTAAACACGCGTTTAATTTTACCCAAAATTTTCACTAGCTCCTATTGACTCCAATCCAGTTCCATTGTGAAGACCTCATCGAAACGATTCCAACGCAATTCGTTTCGTAATTTTTTGACCTCGTATGAAGAAGTTACACTATTTTAAAGTTTGAACGTATTTATAATACAATAATTTACAATTTCAAATTAATTTCTAACCCAGATTTATCACGGCCGTTGATTTTGCTTTGACCATCATCAGGCCGCATGCATGAAGCTTCTTCCTCCATCAGGTTATATTCTCGTACGCGACATTAAACCCATTGTCGTCGATTTGCTTGAATTTCGTGACCCTCTATGACCCCCTTAACGACGATCGAGCAAAGGCGTTTCGAAGCCCATCTCGTGAGCTACCCACGGCCAGGTACCCGGTTGAAGTCGGCCTCACCATCATCAAGAAAATTGCGCACGAATGGCGAACATTCAAACGAAAATCGCCGTCAATCCACTCTATAAAAATCGATCACATCCGTATGGATTGAAAGATTTCATCACTCTCTTCAAGTTTCATTTAGGAATCGAAGGCTAAAAGTGTTTGGATCGAGAGAGATTAAGAGAAGAATTCTGGAAAACGTCGGCCATTGAAATACAAACTGGCGGCCAGACCTAGTTTCTTTAGGGCTTGAGTGCAATTGAAGAATATCAAGTCCTTTTATAGAAAATTACCAAAAACACTATTCATCGAAAATTTTCCGAACTCCAAATCGAGCATGCTGGTTGGCGTTTCTAAGGTTTACCCCGTGTTCCGAACATAATGGAACGTGTTTCGGGAGCTAATTCGATCGTATGTGAGAGTTACAGAAATAAACGATCAAATTTAAATCAAATCGATTTAAACCGATTTCGATGCGTTTTGGCTTGCCCCGGACAAACCGTACATCGGATTGACACGAAATTTGAAATCTTATAATAATTTCACATTACGGATCCTATGAAACTGGTTTCATCGAAATCCAAGACTGTTTGAAAAATGACTATTTTTAGTCGTCAATTAAATATTAAAATAATCGATTTTCACAATTTAACTTTAAATTCAATTTTAAAAGTTCTATAACATCATTATAACTCTAATATGATTTAATATAACTTTATAAATAATTTTGATACACATTTGATCCAATCTCCAATTATTTACGAAATTTCAAATATTAAATTGTCGATTTAATTATACAATTAAATCTATATATTTGAAATAAAATTATTCGACTTACAAATCTCACTTATTAATATTTAAAATCAATTAAATATACGAATTTCAAATGACAGAAATTATGGGTCGTTACAGGTTAGGAACTTCGTAGTGGCTAAATGGTTAAATATTTAATTACTTGTTTGAAATGTAATTGACTATGCTTAACGCTAAAGCTGACGAAGTAGGCTTATATATTTATTATAGTTAAGATTGATGTTCGAGTGGAGATAGAAGAAATAGTGCTCTAACCTACCGGCTTCACTCCTAACCGGGAATAGTTATGCTGCAAAGGTAAGAAACGCATTAATCGTGTTGATTACTTGCTTGTTTATGAAAGTCATTAATATTATACTTAACACTAAAACCCGACGAGGTAGACTTATTTATCTGTGAGAGTCAAGGATGAAGTGTCTAGGCAAGGCTTTGATATGCAACCAGTGCTCTAACTTACCAAGCTTGACTCTAAACGAGGGATAGTACAAGTTGGAATGTCGAAAATGTGTTAAGTACACGAACCTTGCTTTCTATAAGCGATCGTTTTTTACTGAATAGTCGATTAGTTAACTATCGAACTAGACCAAATGATAACTTAAGAAGTATCTAAAAGCTTCACGACTTCATACCCTTTGAGAACCCCCGAGGAGGAGCAATGGTATGAAACGTCTCTTGCTTTAAGAACATATATACAAGATCCTTCGAGGAATACTTTTTATATATTGCTCGTTTAAGTCTAAAAGAGCCAGAATTGAGTTTATCGGAAATTCATTGAATTAGTCTTGAAGAGACCAGGATCGGCAGTTGTTTTACTTACTGAACACCACTTTAAAACTAGTATATGAGTTCTCTGTTTTGGAATCGATTGTGAAGTGAAATACTATAAAGTTGAAGTGTATATCCTAAGGTTAAGTCCAAAGGAGAGGTCAATGTTTGCATTCGTCGGAGGACTTATGTAGGAATCTATATGGAGTTTCTAAATCTATTCGAGATGCCCAAATCCATGTAGCGATTTGTGATTTGTTCGAGATGCTAGAATCCATTTCGGGATTTGTATGTTGTTTGAATGATGCAGACTCTTGTGAAAGATGCAGAATGTAACCTTAATGTTAGTAGATGACTAAAGACAGAGTAGGATGCACAATTGTAGGTTTAGTTAACCTATTAGAGTATAACAACTCCAAATCTAGAGTTGCATTCGATTGTTGGGCACCAAGAGTTATTGATACTTGGTACCATGCAGTTCATCGCTAGGCCTGTTCTGTTTACCTTATGGCACATACTATCTTGAGATATATAATGCTCAGAAGGTAGTTTTTGTTCCTTGTCATGGAGTTCGAATTAGACTAGACCAAAGAGATCTCTATGGAAAATTCCATATGTGAACATACCTTAGCAGTTTTGATTATACCCTCAATATTATCGTAGTGTAATCAATGTAGGCATCACAACTACTTGATATGATTTATATTCTACACTCTAGACATTATCTACTGCATCACTATACTAGTTTAACGAATGGTTGGTTTCTTTTGAGGGGAAAGCCGTTACGGTAATCTGTATGGTCTCAATAGTTACCATTGCATGTTGCATGTATCTTGGGTTCTCTCATACCAGACTTATGTCTGGTACATGGTTTTATTTTCTTTAAATTCCTCGTGAACTCTTTCAGTAGGCTAAGTAAAGCAGGTTTTACTTTAGATGCCTCAGAGATCAAAAAGCGAGCCGGAGGCTTCTGTTATCTATCCATTTCTATTTCTGTTGCACTATATTATGTATGAATCAAGATTGTGAGGATATATAGTTATAACTGTCCAAACTGATGATAGTACTTAGGTTTTATAACTTTGAAATTTCTGTACTTGGAGTAACCTTTTGTACTGCCATTTGATATTATATATTATCATTACATTGTAAGACTCTGATATTGTGTTTTTTCTTTCTTGTTCTATTCCTTTTCTTTTCTTTTACCCTAACAATCGGCCTTTTGACACTTTAGTGTGTGACACATGAATACCGTAGATGTATTTTGCGTCGACATTTGAGGGTTCAAAAATCGGGTCATTACAAGCATATTCTATGCATGCAAAATGAGAAACATTCATGATATAATAGCATATTGGTAATCATGCGTATTCGTGATATTTCCATCTCACTATACTTTATGTCTGACCCTCACTTTTTTGTCTCTTTTGTTATCCATTCTTTAAGGAGTTTGATTAAAGAATGGGGTTTCTTCTAGTTTGAGGTGATTCATAGGGCAATAGTTATGCTAACGCTATATTTTTATTTATCTAGGTTTTAGGATATTGATATGTAGATTATATATTCAATTTGATATATGTTATATATGGTATTTGATGTACCATTTACACATTATATTATGAACCCGAATCTTATGTCTCTTTCTATAATATGCATTTTGTCTCTTACATGTTTGTACTGATATTGTATTTTATAACTTCTACTGTGAGATTTAGTATGGTAATAGTTATGGTAGATATGCTTCTGGTTGTTATTATCGTTTTACACTCTAATCTTAGTGGAATTCTATCGCTGATACTTATGGAATCCTGCTACTTGTATGCGTGGATTATGTTTGTTACAAACGGCGAATCATTACAATTAGTATCAGAGCTTAGGATTCCTATCCTTGTAAATTGAGATAAGTTGAGAGAGCATATTTGTATTTTATGCATATAGCAATTAGGCACCCCCACTTTTGTCTTTAGTACTACATATTATCTTTTGGGAAAGTAGCCAATAATTCCCATCTGCATATAGCTACCATGCGTCGTGTAATGGCTGCTAGAGACAATGTTACTCCACAGATTCAAATTCCAACTTTGTTCAGAAGGTCCTTGTAGGTTACAACGTAGGGTGCTCTACCTCCAACAAGAGTCCCTCTTAAGCCAACAATAGTATAGTAATGCCTATTCCTCCAACGCTTAATCTTGATTTCCCCTAGCTTCTTAGAGACCTTCATATGGGAGGGAAGATTTTTTTAAGGATGAAGTCATTTATTAGGGTTCAAGCGTGGCCCGCACTAGTGAGCGGATCTTTGATACCATGGTGCTTGAGATTCTAACAAGTAGACGACTTGCTTCTATGAAAA
The DNA here is from genome assembly GCA_030737815.1 of Allium fistulosum. Taxonomy (NCBI): domain Eukaryota; kingdom Viridiplantae; phylum Streptophyta; class Magnoliopsida; order Asparagales; family Amaryllidaceae; genus Allium; species Allium fistulosum. The sequence goes on from CM060903.1 coordinate 541,477,878, forward strand.
TGTCATTAAGAAGCTTTAAATTGATGGGATGTTGTGACTGGAGAAGTGATAGAGTTTGCTATGACTTAGGAAGAGTTTCGGACGAGATTTGAGGCTCGGCTAATTTCTGACGCTAAGTAGGGCTTGTAAGTAGAGAAGTTTATGTATCTCTAACAAGGCGAGAAGATAGTTAATTAGTACAACAATGGGTTCACACTTTTGGTTTTATTTTCGGATGAATATTATCGACATTCCTGCTAATAAAACCAAAATATTTGTTATGGGACTCAATCATCCTTTTAAGGATCTTGCTCTTAGTCATATTTCTACATGTTTAAACCAAAAATGCCACAAACACCCAAATGATTGAGTAGAGAATAAAAATTGAAGAAAAGTAAATTAAAAAGAGCAAGAAAAGAGCACGCAACATTTATAATGGTTCGGCTAATCTTTGCTATTGTCCACTTAATTTTGTTGATGGTTTGTGCAACTACTTACACTTCTGTTCTTACGGATCGGCATAAATCCATTAAAGATCGATATAAATCCATAGGAGTATAAGAGAATTATAGGAAAGTTGTAGAGAAGTGAAAAAGATCTTTTAAAATGAGTCATGCCTCTTATTTATAGCAATAGGTAGCCTGAAAACTAGCCCCCATGATCTCCACCTCATTCTCCATGCCAAAGACTAGTTGTCTAGAAAACGTGGTGGATAGCTCATCAAAAAATTTGATTCGTTACTGATCCATGGTCTTGGATCAGTATAGATCCATAAAATGGTCATATGGCGTATTTTAAATGCTTTGTCCTAGCTTGATTCATGGTTAGCTTCATGATTCCAAACTTTTTTGCTTTATTATTAGCTTGTTTCTATGTCCAAATGATGGATTGGTGGAAGAATAGAGTTGCTAACTTCAAGTGCTCATGGAGATCGATAGAGAATCGCATGGAATCAATGCAAAGGAACATGAAATAGGCTTCTAGCATCATTACTTGCATGTAGGGGGAGTTGGGGAAAATTTAGGTGAAGTACTGTGGATTAGTATCGAACCAAGTGGTTGGGTCGGTACCGATTCAACACTTGTTGGATTTTTGGGTCCTTATTATTTGGAATGGACTTGTATTTGCTTTGTGATCTTGGTTGTACTTGATTTTTGGGCTTCGCAGTCATCCCTTCGGGCTTTTTGCCTTGATAATTTTGAAGTTTGGTTGGTCAAGTCCATATGGATACTACCTGGTTAAAATGTGGATAGCACTTGCCTCCCAAATTATGCCTTGCGAATGAAAGGTGTGCTTTGTTCAAGAACAAGTTCTGGACATCAATCTTCAATAGTTTAACTCTTTGACTACTTCAATCTTGGTGTATCATCCAGCTCCTTCATATTTTCTTGTAAATCAAAGGTTGTTCCAAATGTGTTACAGCCTAAGACTCTAGACTCCGCCTACGTGTAGTATATACAACATCGTCATTCCAATTTCATTTGGAGTTATTACATAAAACATCTAAATCACTACATGTTCATCCGGGATTTGTCAATTCTACTCTGATTACAAGGTGTTCAAATCCTTTTATCAAATCTGTATCTTTTTTACGGTTCGATCTCGCCGAATCACTTTATATTTTGTTTAATGTGTGATCTCTCCGGATTGTTTAATGTTTAAGTTAAGGAGACGATCTCTTCGGTCGTTTACCATTTAAGTTGAAGGGATGACCTCTCAAAATCATTAATCAAATCCATGGCCATTTAGGGACGATAGTTAAATCTGCGATCTCTTCGGATCACTATTGAATTCGTGGTCGTTCAGAGCCAATAACCAAATCCATGGCCATTCGGGGCCAATAATCAAATCCATGGCTGATAATAAAATCCATGGTCGTTCGAGGTTGATAATCAAATCCATGGTCTCTCCAGGCACTTGCTGATCCCGATCCGCTCAGTCTTCGATGAGGGGACTCAACAAAAAGCAAACCCATCGGCTCACTTTCCGGTTAAGGGACCTAATCTTGCACTCTGGTCCCGTCTCTCCGGACAGGGCTTAAAGCGATCGATTTCAGTAATCACATTCAAGTGGATTTTAATACTCAGGGATTTATCTAATGGATCAAATTCAAACATTAAAAAACATAAAGTCTAACATCATGATAATTATCTCCCACTGGGCACTACAACCTAGCATCCAGTTCAGAACATGCTTAGGGACCGATCGAGATTTCATACACGAATAAGTGGCTTGACTATAATGTTGCATTGTTTATTGAAAGTAAATATAGGGTACAAGAACCGAACGTAATTCCCTACCATCCTGATCAAGAGATGACTATCCTCGACCTTGATCCAAGGTCCTTTCCATTTGCTGTGGTTGATGGCTTCTCCTGTTCCACCACCAGAGTTCGACTTCTTACATATTGCTATAATTGTTTATTTCTAATATGTTCGATTAGATCATGAAAGTGTCTGCAATCATTTGTGTTATGCTAATCTAAATCAGGGAATAGGAAATATTTTTCAGACGTCCTCTCACGGTCCGTGGGCTCTCTTCTCACTAGTTTCCGATAGAGGATCTATCCCATGTTATCCAGATAAATCTGCACCGAGGTTTCATTTAAATCCATATAAGAAAATAATTTCGGTCCCCCTTTGTTGCTTAGATCCTTCAAAGTTGTCTTCTATATTTCATTTTCCTTTTCCTTTGCTGGATTCTTCTCCGGATAGTCCTCTGCCATCCACAACACTGATTTCTTCCCGATCAACCTTAACATCCTCGTAACGCAGGTATCTCTCAGCCTCATGATAAAATTCTGTGAGATCCGTCAGAGGATCCCGTTCCCAAACAACCTTGAAATCCATCTTACTGGCTATTTCTAAAACCACAGTCATCAGAACCATTGACGGGTCTAGCTTATCAATTATGGCGGTGGCTGCGTTTAATCTTCTCAAAAAACTCCTAGGGTCTCTTTGGCCCTCTATTTCACACTGGCTAGTGCCATTACATTTTTGGGTTGTGAGATATAGACCTAGAACTATTTCACGAATCTGCTTACTAACTCATCCCATATGCTAATGGAACCATTCTACAGTTGCCTAAACCATAGTGCCGCTAAATCTGTCGGATATAAAGGAAAACACTGTTATATGACTTCTTCAGACGCACCTAGCACCTTCATGTGCCAGATGTACCTTATCAAATGAACTGTTGGATCGTCTTTCCATCATACATTCCAACGTTGGCAGTTTAAAATCAGGTGGATTCCTAGCATACCTAATGTTCGGAGTGAATGGACTCCTGTTCGCAGCCTCTTGTCCTTGGTTAGGTAGTCCACCTCTCATAGCTCATGTCACTATTTCAACAAGTCGGTCATTTTCATCCAAATGAACTCCCAAGTCAAATCACATGTCTAATTACATCCAAATAATTTTCATCCAAATCTTGATTAATTCACCTTGATTCACCTTGATGTAAGGGCTTTATGGTAATCACATGTCTAAATATGACATTATAATTAGTGAATGGCCTGAGTGGCAAGCAAAGTCCTGTATGGCTACCGAATAATTGGTATCGTTAAGTCCTGTGCGGCTATCGAATAATTGGTATTATTAAGTTCTGTGTGGTTATCGAATAATTGGTATTGTTAAGGCCTGAGTAGCTATCAATTGTCAAACCCATAGCGTTATAATTGGTATCGAAAGCTTGAGTGGCTACCGAATGTCAAACCTACGACATTATAATTGGTATCATTAATCAAAGTCCTATGTGGCTGTCAAGTGTCAAAACCATGACACCGAAATAGGCATCATTGATCGAAGGCTTGTGTAGCATTTAGTTGTCTATTAGCTACAGTTAAGCGAGTATGGTGGATTGAGGCATGCATAGCATCCGATTGCCAGTTCAAGATAAACAAACGGGAATGGGAGAGTAAGGCTTGAGTAGCTTCCAAAAGTCTATTCATGACAAAACACGAGAATAATTATGTGAGGTCTGTATGGCAACTTAATTATCTATTGATGATAAAATAAAGCTAAGACATTCGTGAATAAAACATAAGGGCTAAGAACTAGAAGTTGAAATGATAAAGCTCGACTTGAGTGGCAACCTAAATTAAGACTACAATGGTTAGTCCTGTATGCATGAAGAATGATATATGACATGATTCGTTAATGGATAGAAAGTATAGGGCGCACTTATGTGTTGAATACATGCACATGGTTGTTTCTATGATATATATATATATATGTGTGTGTGTGTGTAGTTTGTTGTTATATATGTCGACTTATATTGAAGATGATAAAGTGTGGGGAAAACCCATTCTACATTAGTGGCATGGTCATAATATGGATGCTTAGCGTAAAAGTTTTACTTATACCAAACTTATTGTCTGACCTATGTTTTTATTATTTGTCATAAACTCATGGGTACTCATTCAAGTTGGCCGAGTTTATGGATTAGATAGGTAATCCTTTTGGAAAGACAAATAAAGATTCTGGAGATGAAGCATGAGGCTTGTTATTTAATTAAAAGTATTTTTAAATTCCACCATGTAGGATTTATAATTGGTTAGCTATGGTGTTGGCATCTTCATATGTCAGACACACTACTCTATTTTCTTATTTTGTATTTATCCTTGTGTGCGAACAATTCGGATTTAATGATGTAATGAATTATGTAATACTATTTGATAATGAAAAAGGATATTTAACTACTCTGCTTACTTATGTTTTGAAAAAATGTACTGCACTCATTTTTTCGTTGGAAAATGATTTCAGTGGTGAATGCTGCATCATCAGCATCAATTTTTGAATCTTGGAGTGGGGAAGGATAGAACGTGGTACCAAAGCTTAGGTTAGGAAAACACCTAAGTAAAATAGAGCTAAGTAGAAACTTATTAGTAGAAAATGAACACCTTAAGAAGGGTATACTATATATATATATAACATATTCGTTTTTTGAAATAGATACATAGGAGAATATATCTACCACTTTACAATTGATCACGCTCTCATTACTTCTGTTTCTTATGAGCTAGAATGGATCCACATAACCGAAGTTTGACCATAGGAAGTGTGAGTGTGAATGCTAGTAAAGGAGATAACAATATGCAAAGTAATGGCCAAGGAGGGAAGGAGAACCCAGAAGTTCATACTAAAACCGGTACTCAAGTGCCTGCCCTGGCCGTAGGAGGAATGGATGTGAATGCTTTGTTCCTCCAGTATATGATGGAAATGATGAGACAATAGCTAGCTAAAGATGTTGAGCCAAGACGATAGATAGTAAGAGAAGTATATTTTTCTAAGATGAAAAAAGATTTCAAGAGTTGTGGAGGAAAGGAGTTTACATTGGAGGAGTCTGCCTTAGAAGTGCTAAATTGGCGGAAACTATGTAAGCGTATTTTCAAAAAAATTGGATATACTAACACTTAGAAGAGAAGGTTGGCATCTCGTCGGCTCTAGGAGGTTGCATTAAACTTGTGGGATGTTGTAATTACTGAAGTCCCAAAGGAGGAGATAACTTAGGAATAGTTTAAGGAGCGATTCGAAGCTCAATTTATCCTTGAATCTTAGAAGAGTACTTTGTGTGTGGAGTTCTTGACTTCAACTGGGAGAGATGACTTTGGTAGTGTATAATCCACGTTTTAATGCTTTGTCGAAGTATGGAAGGGAGCATATCAATAATTTACTGAAGAAGAATGAAAAGTTCATCGAAGGCCTGAGGAAGGGGCTAAATCATAAGGTGATGGCTCATTTGTTGGCTCTATTTGATATGTTGGTGGAAATAGCGAGGAGGTATGACCGCTTGTTTTAGGAAGAGAAGAAGGCTGATGATAAGCCCAAGGGTGGGCAGAAAAAGAAGTTTCCTCCATTATAGAGGGATAAGAAAGGCTAGGAGCAAAAAGGAAAAGTGAAGGGTAGTGGAGAACGTAAAGGCGTTGCTAACGTGACTTTTTATAACTATAGGCAAAAGGGGCATTACGCTAAAATGTGTCCGAAACCGGTGGGGATGGTGAAGGTCAACTACTTCATTTATGAAAAATCCATGCACAAAAAGAAGAATGTCCTGAGTTAAAGGAGCTAAGAAAATGGTGTGCTCAGAGATATGATTTCGATTTCCAAAATATCAGTTAGAATTCTGTTAGACTTGGTTGATAGGTTAGGAATATAAACTACCTATTTAATTACATCCTTGCGTGTGGCTAATCTGGTCGGTGGGTATGCACTCTCAGGTTTAGGAGCACTAACCTTAAATTTAACTTTTGTGACCGTTTGTTTATTTGCGACCCATATGTGATCGACTTCTTAGGGTACGGGGTAATTGTGGGTAGGATTTGTTGGTGCAAAGTGGCATTAGGATCTGTTAGGTAAATATGATTATTGCCTTCATATAGGTGGAAAAGAATGTCGCCCATGGAGATGGAAGAATTGAAGAATCAATTGGTGGAACTTGAGCGTAAGAATTTCATCGGACCGAGTAGCTCGCTGTGGGGAGCATCTTGTAAAGGAGTCGAATGTAACTTTATGGATGTGTATAGATTATCGAAAACTAAATGAAAAACGATGGAGATGTTAGCCCCCAGAGAGTGCATTATAGGCAGAATACTGGATCGAGTAGAAATCCTAATGTGTTAGCGAGTTTGGAGGTATGCCCATCACTTGTAGAAAGAATAGCTGTAAGGCAAAGGAATGATCCGTTGATTGCCGATAGGAATAGATGATTGGAGATGGGTATGGACGTTGAGAACTTTAAAGGATTCGAGATAGACTTGAAGGGATGGCTTAGGAAGAAAAGAAGACTTAGCGTCATGGGTATATGAGATCTTCGAAAGAAAGTCATCAGTTGAAGTTTTCTGTTCACCCCGGAGGCACAAAGATGTATTGTAATGTGAAGAGAGTCTTCTTTGGGAAGGGAAGAAGAGAGATATAGGTAAATGCATGATGAGATGTTTAACCTGTCAACAAGTAAAGGCTGAGCATCAAAAGCCGAGCGGTTTACTTCAACCTTTAGAAGTACCGACTTGGAAGTGGGATTTTGTATGTATCGATTTCGTTAATGTTGGGCGTGTTCTCACCCAGAAGACCTCGAGACCAAAAAGCAAGATGCATCCACCCAGGATTACCTAAAAGTCATTCGGCATTGACATTCTCCAGGGCCCATTCGGCAGAACTTCATTCGGTTCCCATGCCCAATAGAAACCCATCCGGCATTCTCATCCAGCCACATCCGGATCCAAACCCAGAGCGATCCAATTCGGCACCGGACCAATACCACACTTCACCGGACGAAGCTCAACCGGACCAGCTCCATACTTCACCGGACGAAGCCCAACCGGACCAGCTCCCCACTTCACCGGACGAAGCCCAACCGGACCAACTCCATACTTCACCGGACGAAGCCCAACCGGACCAACCCCATACTTCACCGAACCAAGAGAATGCCGAACCAGACTGCCAGGCCAGATCACTTCAGCCCAGGCCCACCAGCAGCTGTATACATCCAAGACCCCTGCCCCCAACCTCACTCTATAAATAGAGAGGCAGGGGTACAACAATGGGGGACAAGTTTGAGAGCTCAAGCACGGAAGGAACTTTCAAACAACTTTCTTTTACTTGTATCAAAGCTTTGTACTTGTAATCACAACAAAAGAAGAGAAATAACATATAAAGTGGACGTAGGCACATTCTGGCTGAACCACTATAAATCTGCGTGTCTTTTTACAGTTTAGCCCCTGTTTTTCATATATTTGCATAAACCTCCAAAATCACTAAGAACAACATAAGATCTACTAAATCATACAACTTTGAGGTGTTTGTCCATTTTTTGTGCAAACATTTTTGGTGCTTTCACTGAGAGCTAGAAGCTCGAAGCTTCAGCTTCATCCGCTTAACAAGTTTTCCTAACAACCATCGTCCGCCACTTGGAAAACATGCCTCCCAGACAGAGAAAAGATGTTAACAAAGGAAAAAACATCGCATCCAGCAGCCTTCCTGATCCAGCTGCCGCGAATCAAGTGAATCGTCCTCCTCCAGCAACGGCAACAAATGAAGGACAGGCTAACCCAGCCACTCCTGCCACAGAACAGCCTGCAGCAATTACTAGAGCAGATTTGGACAGAGTTGTTGTTGAAGTAACTAACCGCTTCACGTCCCAGCAGGAAGCCTTGGTGGACCATCTCATGTCATGCTTGAGGGACGCTGAAGAATCCAACCGCAACACTGAATCATGGGGCGAGTCCCAATCTGGAGGATCTCAGAGACAGCAAAGATCTTCCTTCTTCGAAGGAGCTAACGGCAGGAGTAGCCGTGGTAGGAGCCGAGACCGAGCTCAGCCCGAAGTTAGGCCTGAGGAAACGTTTGGTGCCGAACCCAACGGGGAAGGTACCGGGCGGAGGTCAACTGCAGCTGAGCCTGTCATGCTGCCTAACCACAGAAACACCAGTGAACGGGGCCGAGCTAGAGTTCAGCCCGAAGTTGGACCCGAGGAAGTGCTTAGATCAGAACCCAACAGGGGAAGATCAAGGCAAGGGCCAACTGTAGCTGATCCAAGCATGCTCCCAGAAGATCAAAGGCAGCCACTGGAAAATATGAGGAATGATAGACGATACCATCCCTACAGGTTGTCTGGTCGGAATCAACCCCACAGAACGGAACCAAACTCATTTCTGTCCGCTCCAAATTCTGATGAAAGGATGGCACGCCTATTCAGAGAGTGTGTCCAACGGGAGCAAAGAGATCGAGGGATAGGCGCTAGGGTAACCAGCCCTTTCGCCCGCAATATCGAAATTGCTATCACCCCCCGAGAATGGAAGATGCCAACAATGGAACCCTACAAAGGAACCTCCGATCCCGTTGTACACTTACAGAGGTACACGCAGCATATGCTCATGAGTGGAGCAACAGAGGGAGTGCTGTGCAAATGCTTCCCGCTCTTCTTAGCAGATCTTGCTACCTCCTGGTTCTGTCATCTACCCCAAGGATCCATCAGCTCATGGGAAATGTTGAAAGAAAAATTCATCAGTCAGTTCCGCATTCATGTGGAGCAACCTAAGGACGCTTATTCCTTATCCAGCGTCAAACAGAAACCTGGAGAAAAGCTGCAGCAATACCTAACCAGATTCAACGCCGCAGCAGCCGCAGTTCAAGATGCCGATGAGAAGCTTATCCTAATGGCCCTCTGCAGTGGGGTGCATCCGGACACTAAATTTGCTAGGAGATTGACAAAAGAAAAACCAGCTACTTTACCCGATTTCTTCCATGAAGCCGGGAAATACATGAGGCTTGAGGATGCCGCCATTGAGGGGCAGTCGGGACAGCAAAGTAAGACGACCCATGGCAACGCCCCTGCTGTGGCAAGGGACGTTCGAAGAAATGATTCCAGAGACAATGCTGGGGGCAAGAAAGTAGAGAAACGCCTATATCGGCCAGGACCAAGATTCGACTCTTACACCCCTTTGAACGAGACCGTCGTAAACATCTTCCTTGCCACCCAAGGCGAAGTTAGATACAAACGCCCACCATACAAGAAGGAATCAGATAGCGCACAGAAATCTGGAAAATTCTGCCGCTTCCACGAATCCCACGGACATGATACCAACGAATGCCATCATCTCCGAGATCTGATTGAGGAACACATCAGAAGAAAGAAACTGGAGCGCTATGTAAAAAGTCAAGACAGGACTCCAGCTCCTGCCAATGAAAACCCAAGGCTACCCTTACCAGGGACCGGCAGAGGCGACCGCAACGCTAGCAGCTCTAGTCAAGAGAAGATAGTGGTCCATACCATCTCAGGAGGTCCACACATCGCAGACAGAAGTTGGAAAGAGATGGAAAGATATGGGAAGTCGCTCAGAGACAATAGAGACTGTGTCAATACGGTTATAGAAGAGCGCCACCCAAAGCGGAAAGAAAGTGATGACATCACATTCAGTAAACGCGACCTAGAAGGAAGACAGTGCCCTCACATGGATCCCATGGTTATCTCTGCCCGACTCGGTCCCGCCGAAGTTTACCGAATCCTGGTAGACACTGGAAGCTCTGTAAATATCCTGTTCAAACACGCATTCGACAAAATGAGGTTGTCAATGAAGGACGTATCTCCCTGCGATAAACCGCTACACGGTTTCACTGGAGATGCGAAAATGCCCATCGGGCAGCTGGACCTCTTCGTTGAAATTGGAAGCCATCCCCGCTCCGTTGTAAGGAAACAGACGTTTGTGCTGATAGAAAACCATTCGGCCTACAACGCCTTCCTAGGAAGACCAGCCCTATCTGACTTCCAGATTGTCCTAGCCCCGTGGTGCCTGAAAATGAAATTTCCAACAGACAATGGGGTAGGGGAAGTGGAAGGAGACCAAGATATTGCACGAGACTGCTATGTAACCGAACTTCGCAACAACCTCAGGAGAGATAAAGGGAAAGGTGTAGAGATTGCCCTCTGCACAAAAAGCCTTGAAGCATAGCAACTAAGGAAAGCCCCTCCTCTTCGATACACCAGCGACCCTTTCAATGAATTAGACCCTAGGGACAAAGAGGAGGAGGCCACCGCCGAGCCTGCAGAGGCTATGGAGTTTATATCTGTAGACAAGCATGACTCAAGTAGGCTACTGAAAATTGGGTCGCAGCTGAAAACTGAATTGAAGGAACAACTCGTTGATTTTCTCCGCCACAACTTGGATGTATTCGCTTGGTCACACGCTGACATGACCGGAATCTCCCCCGACATAGCGTGCCACGCACTAAACATTGATCCTACCAAGGCGCCTGTAAAACAAAAAAAGAGAAGTATGGGGGCAGAGCGATCAGCAGCCCTCGATGAAGAAGTAAAGAATCTACTCGCCAATGACTTCATACGAGAAGCTATTTACCCAGAATGGATCGCCAACCCGGTACTAGTAAAGAAGGCTAATGGGAAGTGGCGGACCTGCATTGACTTCTCCAACCTAAATGACGCCTGCCCAAAGGATTGCTTCCCGCTTCCCAGAATCGACCAACTTGTAGACAGCACAGCCGGGCACGAACTCCTGTCTTTTATGGATGCATACTCAGGATATAACCAAATTCCTATGCATGCTCCCGACCAAGACCACACTAGTTTCATCACCGACCGGGGTTTGTACTGCTACAAAGTGATGCCCTTCGGACTTAAAAATGCAGGAGCCACCTACCAACGCCTCGTCAACAAGATGTTCGCAGGGCTAATAGGACGAACAATGGAAGTATATGTAGACGACATGCTGGTAAAATCACGGAAAGCCAAAGATCACGTAAGCCACTTGGGCGAAATGTTCCAGGTACTTCGACAGTATGGAATGAAGTTGAATCCACTAAAGTGCTCCTACGGAGTGTCATCAGGAAAATTCTTAGGATTCATCGTCCATGCCCGAGGGATAGAAGCAAACCCTGAACAAGTCCGAGCATTAAGAGACATCAAGATACCTTCCACCCGAAAGGAAATGCAAAGCCTAAATGGAAAAGTGGCTGCCCTAAGCCGATTCATCTCCAAAGCAACGGACAAGTGCGTCCCCTTTTTCGAAGCTCTAAAGAAAGATAAAGGAAAGTTCGAATGGACGGACGAATGCTTGACCGCTTTCCTTAACCTAATCGAACACCTCCAGAAACCACCGGTACTCTCGACCCCAAGCGAAGGCGAAGAATTATACCTATACCTTGCTGTGTCATCTCACGCTCTAAGCGCTGCCTTGGTAAGGGAAGATAACCGCACGCAACGACCAGTTTACTTCGTCAGTAAAAGGTTTACTGGGGCAGAAGTCAGATATCCTAAGCTTGAAAAGTTAGCATACTGTTTACTAATCACTTCACGAAAGCTACGTCATTACTTCCAATCCCATTCCATCAAGGTTCTAACCGATCAACCACTAAGGTAGGTACTCCATCGTCCCGACACTTCCGGGCGACTACTTAAATGGTGTATTGAGCTGAGTCAATATGATATCACCTATCACCCTCGCACCGCCATCAAGGGACAAGCCATGGCTGATTTCATTGCAGAATTCACTACCAACGAGGATAAGGAGCACCTGGAAATAACAGAAGATATCAAGTGGAATCTCTTTGTGGACGGTGCATCTAACGAACAAGGCTCGGGGGCAGGTGTGGTAATCATCACTCCCAGGGGAAATAAACTGCACTATGCTATAAGGTTGGAGTTCACTGCCACCAACAACGATGCAGAATACGAAGCAGTAATAGCCGGATTGGAAATTGCTATCGAGATCGGAGCCAATTCTTTGTGTCTTCACAGCGATTCTCAGCTTATTGTTAATCAAATACTAGGGGAATTCCAAGCTCGAGAAGAACGACTCATAGCATATCTAAAGAAGACCAAGTTACTTCTCAGCCGATTAGACCACTACTTAGTCAAACACATCCCTCGGGAAGAGAACCAAGAGGCCGACGAATTGGCAAAGCAAGCAAGTATGAGAGACGTCGCCATCTTCGGGGCAGTAACTGTCTCAAAGCAAATGATCCCAAGTTTTGAGCAAGTGAATCTGATAGCTGCAACCGAAGAAGCAACTTGGATGACCCCCATCCGAGACTACCTACGAAATGGCACACTACCCGACAGGCGTAACGAAGTCAAGAAAATCTTAAGGAAAGCGTCCCGCTACACAATGCAAGGAGACATCCTCTATCGGCGCGGGTTCTCTAACCCATTATTAAGGTGTGTCGCCGGAAGGGAAGCCAAGGAAATCTTATCCAACATTCATCAAGGAAGCTGCGGAGATCACACCGGAGGGCAAACGTTAGCAAAAAAGATACTCCGATACGGATATTTCTGGCCCACCTTAAGCAAGGACGCCTTAGATTTCGTCAAGAAGTGTGACAGATGCCAAAAGTTTGCTAAGATCCCTCGGCTACCAACAACCGAGATTACCCAGATGACCAGCCCTTGGCCCTTTGCAGTATGGGGAATTGACTTAATCGGTGAACTGCCAATGGGTCGAGGCGGCGCCAAATATGCTATAGTAGCAGTCGACTATTTCACCAAATGGGTGGAAGCAGAACCTCTAAATAAAGTATCTTCAGCGAAAGTTATCAACTTCTTAATCAAAAATGTTCTGTGCAGGTACGGAGTCCCACTAAAAATCATATCAGACAATGGACTTCAGTTTGACAGCGAGGAATTCGCCAACTGGTGCCAAGAACACGGAATTCACAAAAGCTTCTCATCCGTAGCATATCCCCAAGCAAACGGACAAGTCGAAGCAGTCAACAAAATTCTGAAAACTCTGATCAAAAAGAAGCTCGAAAAGTCAAAGGGCGCTTGGGTGGATGAACTCCCTACGGCACTATGGGCCTACCGCACATCTTTCAGAACATCAACAGGGCACACTCCTTTCTCTTTGGCATACGGATCGGAGGCTATGCTCCCAGTTGAAACCATTGTGCCTTCCCACCGGAGGATCCACTATAACCCAGAAGAAAACGAAGAGCTCCTCAACATGTCTTTGGATCTAGTCGAGGAGAGAAGGAATGATGCAGTCCTAAAAACAGCAGCCCACAAGCAAAAGGTGGCAGCACAATACAACTCCAAAGTCAAGCATCGTACCTTACGAGAAGGGGATCTTGTCCTCAAGCGAATCTTCCCTCGCCCCGGAGCACTAGACCCAATCTGGGATGGACCATATGTAATTCATAAAGATCTCCACAACGGAGCCTATATTTTGTCAACAGTGGACGGAGAGGTGTTCCAGAGGGCATGGAACATCCAACACCTACGTCGATACTTTTCTTAACTTGTATTGCCCATATGAAGTGAATTAACAAAGAGAATCAGTGGACGTAGGCATTTTTTCATGCCGAACCACTTTAAAAAAGCCTTGTCTCTTTTTTAACTTGTTCCTTTGTATCTTGGCTGCTTGTTAACTTTATCCTTTTCTGTTGAACAAAATCCTGAGCATATAGCATTTCTATTCAAAGCACTCCACAATGCAACTTCACGTGGACAAGCCCCAACAGGTACTATGCGAATCTATGCCCTCGCCAATGAGACACTTTTGCTCCAGCATCCCTCTGCTGCGGGTTAACTCATTGCTCGCGACGGCCCTTAAAGCCAACTGTAATGAGCCGATTATAAGCCACCGAGAAGGCCGACTATAGCCGAGGCAGCTCATTACGGCGTTAGGCTCGCCGGCGACTGTGAACCGATTATAAGCCCCAACATAAGGTGTGGCCAGCCAGGGGCAGTTCACAGTTGACGATCGGCGCCCACGCTAGCCGGCCACAGTAAGTCGAATAATACCCATGAGTACGGGCCATAATGGCCCGGGTAGTTACTGTGCGCGATCTCGGCTCCGGTGTGTCTTAAGTGCGGCTGTGGTAAAAAAGAATTAACTCCCCGCGGAGGCGTAAGATGGGTGACAAATGTCTCCAAGACCCACAGCTAGGGAAAGTGACTACCAAACCCGTTTGCCACGAACTTAAGCACATCGAAGGCCTTCCGTGACTGGAAGTTTTACTATTTCACATATTTCAATTTTACTTAAAAAACTTTCCTCCTATCCTCTATAACAAACCATAAAAGTACAGGATGCAGGGTTAGAGATACCCGCCAATGGATGCAGAGATTCACAATCAGATGGCAGGGCAGTCAAGTGCTTTCCATGCTTGGTCATACAAGATATTCGAAACTTCCATTTACAAATAGAACATGAAAGGCGGTATTTTCTTCCTTTATGTACAAATGCATGACTATAATTTAATTTTTTCACACCACACGCTAACATTGCAAGTCATGAGATTATGATTTAAAACCAGAATCTGACATCAAACACAATTTAATTACAAGAATATACATAGCTACATTTCCCATACGATATGTCAAAATAGCAACAAATATTCAAGAAACGACAAAATCAACTTGAGCTAAAAAATTACACGTCAAGAATAATGTTATTACAAGTAGCAAGAATTACAACTTAGAAGTTACTCTACTGTCTTAAGACTAACAAATACAACAATGCCAAGCCTACAAAAAGAATTTTTCAGGTTCAGTCATGGAGCTGGTTGCGTCGAAGTCTTGTCCTTGTTCTTTTGCCCGCCTGTCCGGTCATAAAAAGGATTCATTAGTGATAAGTAACCAAGTTAACAGAAAGACTAGAAAGGAAGACTTACCAGTACTAGCTTCTTGACCATCCTGGTCGTCATCCTCTACCTGCACACCCGCCTCTTCAGCAGCAAGCAGCCGCATACCCTCCTTTACCGCCACTTTCTCCTCCTTGGTGAACTGGGCAGTGACCACATCCATACTGAAGACCGTTCCACCCTCGTTATCTGCATCAGCCTTAGCCTCCTCCAAAGCCCGAAGATATGTCTTGGCCATGACTCTGGGATAATCATCCATCCAAGAGAGGTTACCCTGCTTCCAAGTCCGGAAATACATGTCCTGGAGCATGTCATCCATCATTCCTTCGTTCTCCTCAAACTCCCTCATCCGGGCATCGGAGGCCGACAACCTTTCCACGGCAGCATCTCTCTCCAGTCTGTATCTCGAGCAATCAGCTTGAAGGGACCTCCGCATCGCCTCCATCTCTTCCCTCAACTTAGCTTGAGCAAGCTCTGCAGCCTCAAGCTTCTCGGACAATTCCTCCACCTGCTCGAGATCCGCTCTCCGAACCTCATCCACCGTGGTAATAGCCATGTCAATCCGCTCTTTGCAAGCAGCTTCCATTTTCCGCAATTCGGCCCGACTGGCCTCTTCCATGGTTCTCCTCAATCGCCCAGTAGCAGCCTCATGCTGAGAAATCTGGATAGCCTGATCCGCAAGCTGCTTGGCCTGATCCGAGACCACCAATCGAAGTCGGATATTGGCGCTCCCTATCTCCTCTCCGGCCTTAACCAGCCGAGCGTGATGCCCCATCAGCTTCTTGGCCTCCTCTGCCACCCGATCAATATTAGCTTTGGCCTCGTCTCCCATAGTGACTATACGAGTGGTGAGTAGATCGAGGTCTAAGGACTTGGCTTCGTCAAGTACTCGTACCATGGGGTTACGGGGGAGAAGGTGTTCACCAGTAACTTCGTCAAAAGTAATATCCTGAGAACCTGGATCCAGATCAGGATGACCCGCGAAGGGATTACGGGCCAAGTCGGGACGGTCGATATGAATAACAGAAGGGTTTCCGGACGGGTGTGGAGAGGGTACAAACTCGCTACCCTCCTCAGTAAGGTCATGAATAGGCTGAGCCGGAGGCTGAGGACCGAGCGAAGTTTCGGATAAAGGATGACTCCTCTTCCTCTGCTGAATACCCTCTTCGATGACCCCAAGAAGAGGACGGTACCCGACTACATCCCCGAAGCGTTGGGCTGAGGGCTTCGGCTTAGCAGAAATTTTGGAAAGTTTATATTGCTCGAGCCTGTGTCGAAGGTCTGAAGCTTTGGGCGTCTTGCCTGCTCCTGATATAAAGAACAAATGTCATAATCTTACATTACTATATGATTCAAGAAACGCGGTAGGTTACAAGTTAGAAATGGAAAAGAAACACAGCTGTGGTTGTACAAACCCTGGGGAGGAGTGGCATACTGCAATAAGTCCTGGATTTCATTCCAGGACGGGAGCGGGTCATAAAATATTCCTAAGTCCCTATCATTAGTGAAGCATGCAGGGGTCAAGAGTTCACCTTGAGTCGTCAGAGCCACCTTGGCCGGAATAGTCGGAGAAGACTCACTTGCACCAGTCCTGGTTTTGTCCGCCTCCTCGGTCTTCTCTACCAAAGCCGGATCATCACCCAACCCCTCAAAAGCTTGACGGAGAGCATCATCCGTCCACTCTTGCATCTCGCCTACTTGCCCAGAAGACAGAGCCCTGGAACCATCACCACCCTGTCCATCGCCACCCTCGTCACCAAGACGCTCAACGTCACTTCCGCCCTCCGCCTCACCTCTTTCCTCCTCCGCGTCTATCTCCCCCTGAGTAAGTGGACAATTGCTGGGAGAAGGACCGTCTGACCTCTTAAGTTTCTTACCTCCAACGGCTGGAGGTTTCGTGAATGGTTTTCTCTTTCCACCCTCTGCCGCAACGCCTCCCTTGGCCTGAGCAGCCGCCCTCTCTTCCGCCGTTTCCCTCAACATAACTACAGACTGCTGCGGAAGGATCAAGTTATATTCTAGAAGGATCGCATTTCTAATCAAGTAAGCAGATGATCTGTATTTCCCAAGAATGCCTTCTATCTCCGCCGCCGTCTGAACCAGGCGGTCAGTCTCCACAACAGGAAAGCCACTTGTCGCTAGCAAAAATGAGAAAGTATGAGAAGAAGCATCACAATCAGGATAGAAATTATAAGTAAAAGCATCAACTTACATCCAGAGGTAAAGCGCCGGATAGAGACGGAGTCGTCCCTAACAAAGAACCACTCTTTCTTGAACATGATGAATTTGGAATAAAGGTCCAGGACCGGCTTGAAGGTCACAGCAGATTCCAAGTTAATATATGGGGACCCCTTCTTGTAGCCCCTTAAATTGTACAAGTACCGGATCTCCCGGTTGGAGGGAGCGCGACCATACTTCCTCCGAAAAATAACGAAAAGGCTCACCAGTATGGCGTAAGAGTTGGGCTGAAGCTGAAATGGGGCCACCTTCAGGTACGTGAGGAAGCTGACTATCCAAGCATTGAGAGGCGGGATAGCACCACACATGCAATGGTACCTACTATAAGCAAAGTATCCTTCGGGAGGACTGTATGGCATGACTCCTGGACCCGGCAGCAGCATGAGGGCTCTATCAATCCCAAAGGAACGAGATATAACATCGAGTTGTTCCTCTTTGAGAAAGCTAGGAAAGCAGTCAGGCGGGGAATCCAGCAACTCCTGGGGACCATATCCATCCACTAATGACCTCGGGGCGGGCCCGTGACGCTCCGATCCTGATTGAGCTGGGGGCACGGCCGAGGACTCTCCTTCACCCCCGGATCTCCTCTTATCTGAACGAGTTTCAACCTTTCGAGACATTTTTATCTGCAAACAGGGGAAAGGTATATCGTTAGAACATACAAGCAGCATAATCTGGAATTTCGCTTAAAAATTCGAAGTATAAAACACATGTTTACTCAGTCCAACAATTCAATAATCTCATTCGGTATAAAACGTTTATATGTCATTCGGTATCGGAGGACTAAGTCCATTCGGCATACAAACGCACGAACGCAAGATCATTCGGCATTCAGTGATACAATACGTAAACTCATTCGGCAGGACATTCACTCACGTAATTCGGCAAAGTAACTGATTCGGCGAAATGTTTGATTCGGCTACCAGATCTGATTCGGTTACCAGATGTGATTCGGCTACCACGTTTTGATTCGGCGAGGGTAAGAGTCTGATCCGGCAAAGACAAGTGTTTAGTACGGTAGGTAAGAAATAGCCAAGGCATATGGTCCTTACTTATAGACGAGAGGACAGGACCGGACCATCTGGATCGGTATCCAAGGGCTGAATGAAGGTATCGAACAAAGCACGCCATATTCGAAAATATGTCCCGCTTTGGGGGGCAAATGTTGGGCGTGTTCTCACCCAGAAGACCTCGAGACCAAAAAGCAAGATGCATCCACCCAGGATTACCTAAAAGTCATTCGGCATTGACATTCTCCAGGGCCCATTCGGCAGAACTTCATTCGGTTCCCATGCCCAATAGAAACCCATCCGGCATTCTCATCCAGCCACATCCGGATCCAAACCCAGAGCGATCCAATTCGGCACCGGACCAATACCACACTTCACCGGACGAAGCTCAACCGGACCAGCTCCATACTTCACCGGACGAAGCCCAACCGGACCAGCTCCCCACTTCACCGGACGAAGCCCAACCGGACCAACTCCATACTTCACCGGACGAAGCCCAACCGGACCAACCCCATACTTCACCGAACCAAGAGAATGCCGAACCAGACTGCCAGGCCAGATCACTTCAGCCCAGGCCCACCAGCAGCTGTATACATCCAAGACCCCTGCCCCCAACCTCACTCTATAAATAGAGAGGCAGGGGTACAACAATGGGGGACAAGTTTGAGAGCTCAAGCACGGAAGGAACTTTCAAACAACTTTCTTTTACTTGTATCAAAGCTTTGTACTTGTAATCACAACAAAAGAAGAGAAATAACATATAAAGTGGACGTAGGCACATTCTGGCTGAACCACTATAAATCTGCGTGTCTTTTTACAGTTTAGCCCCTGTTTTTCATATATTTGCATAAACCTCCAAAATCACTAAGAACAACATAAGATCTACTAAATCATACAACTTTGAGGTGTTTGTCCATTTTTTGTGCAAACAGTTAATGCTGCTTACGTCGAGAATGGGAAATGATAATATTTGGGTGATCGTCGATAGAATGACTAAGAGTTCCCACTTTATCCTGGTGAAGTTGACAAGGACGGGGACTAGCTTAGCGAAGTTATATGTGAGGAATGTAGTAAGACTGCATGGGATATCGAGTAGTATCGTTAGTGATAGACACCCATTGTTTAGCAGTGAGTTTTGGAGAAGTTTGTAGAATCCATTAGGTATCGAGTTGAACTAAAGCACAGCTTACCACCAACAGACAGATAGTCAGATGGAAAGGGTGAACCGTGTATTGGAAGATTTGTTGAGAGCTTGTGTCTTTGATTTTGGAGGATCTTGGGAAGATCATTTGCATCTGGTATAGTTTGCATATAATAACAGTTACCAGACGAATATTGGGATAGCACTGTTTGAGGCATTGTATGGTAGGCCATGTAAGTCACCAATTTATTGATTGGTTAATGGAGATAGACTCATGATAGGACACAATCTGGTAGGAGATGCTACTGAGAAGGTAGAGTTGATTCTCGCCAGAAGGAAGGTAGCACAATCAAGGCAGAAATGTTATGTCGATAAATGAAGAAAAGAGCTTGAGTTCATAGTAGGCGATCACGTATTCAAGAAGGTTATTCCGATGAGTGGAGTTTGTTAATACCTCGGTTATTGATTTTGATGATAACAACCTTAGTAACAATAATACATTCATATAAAATATGGATACTAATATTTTTTCAAGTTATATAGAATATAGTGCAGGATACTATACAATTAAAATTTGAAGACTGTACAGTATAGAGACTTAAGAAATGGACATGAAGACTCATGAGTATAAAGATCAAGATATGAAAATCTCAAGACTATGGTATAGTATATAAGGTCGTAGAATATTGTTAAAGTCCTTGGTAGCAATCTTGGATCTCTATCTTCTCATGTTCGTATTCCTTATTTTTCAAACAAAGTATATTTTTAAAACATATTAAAAACATTTTATTATAGTTTTTAAAAGTTTAAAATGTTTATAAACTATGTTTAACTATTTTAGAAAGTATCAAAATATTTTACAAAGCATAAGATTTTCAAAACATTTTAAAACTAACAAGTTTTCAAAATACACTAGCATATGCCGACATATAGGCAGATCATATGTCGACATACATGCCGCACTTTTCAAATTCAAATTTTGAAATGAATTGTCTATTCGTCGTAACTCTTCGCGAATGCACATGTTTTTTTATTCTCTATATATAGGAGGTTTCAAACGAATTTTTTAACAATTACTTTCTTATTATCATCTCTCCTTTTGATCTGCCAAAATTTCCAGTGAAAATTTATTTAAAACTTCTCAAATTCAAACCAAAACCGATTCAATCTTTAGCATATTGATTCTCTACAGTAACTCTCTGATTTCAATCATCTCTCTCTCTCTCTCAATCAAAGATCAAAGTGTTGTCCAATAGGCTATAGGATCAATTGTATAAAAAGATCAAGAAATTGTTTTTGGAAAAACCATCAAACTCTTATTGTATTTGCCTGAGTGTGATTGTAGCCCGTTCAGATCAATTAGGCGAGCGTCGTGTTCTGGAAATCCAAGTGGGTATGCTTGTGTCCCATCCAAATCAAGTAAGTATACCCAGAGCTCGAAAAATCTGAAGGGTGTGACTCATAGCCTTGAAATCGAGATTGTATTGTGTTTGCCTTCTGCCCATCTAAAGATTGGCATTTGAAAAAAATTCTGTACAAGCAATTGTATGAGACTAGATGTAGAGTAACTCCAAACAGTATAAAAATCCTTGGTGTGATCACTCTAATTCTCTGCTTTTTACTTTAGTGCATTTATACCTATCTATATTTTCATATGCGATTGTTCATTCTGTGTTGATTAATAATAATCTTGGAAGAATTTTAAAAAGATTCATAAAAATTAGAAAACACTATTCACCCACCCTCTAGTGTTTAATTAGCCTTAAGATCCATAATTCCGCAACCCGCAGAGTTATGCGCTTTAGGAAAGTGGAAAAGTTGGCACCAAGATACGTTGGACAATTTCTAATGACTGAATGGATCAGTAAACTTGTGTATAGAGTCAACTTACCAAATAGTTTGGCAGGTGTGAATACCGTGCTTTATATATTGCATTTAGGGAAATTGTGTACATGACCCAAGTTCATTAGGATCGTGTAGTAAACCCTAGAGCGGAGGACGAATAGTGTTTTTAAAATATTTTGTAGATAAACAAATAAATAAAATGAAAACGTAAATGTGGAAAGTAAGTGACACATGGATATACCGACTTCGATCGCTAACATATTAGTGTCTACTGCTGCCCCCATAGTTACCACTAGAATTATATACTCGACGCTTACAACAATGTAAACTCGCACTCCCCGCTAACATGAATATACTAATCATATACCCAGTAACCCTACTAAACTCAATACCCTGATATTGGAATCCCTGAACTACAACACGTAGCTAAAATACAAAAACCTAGAGTTAAGAGGAAATACAAAATCAAAACGAAAAAAAAACTTCAATAAGAAAAACTTGCCTCTCTCTATCTATCTCATTTGACCTACTCCACTTCACAATTCAATCCCTTTTTATTTCCTTTTCAAATTTGATTCTCCCAAAAAGATTTGACAAACAAAAATTATCCACAAACAAAAAGCAAAGGGCCGCTACCACCCTCGAAATCATGTCGCCTCGCATATCCTTTGCCTTGCATCGCTTATGCTTCAAGTTGCATATCTTCGCTTATTATCCCTCGTGCATTGCACTGCCAATGATTGAGAATGCTTCACCTGGAAACTAGATCTGATGCCATTTCAAAAATCCGTACCCTTCCTTTAATCTCAATAGTGTGGTGCCTTCGATCTGGTTGCTGAAGTGCCATGCCAAAATTTGTGCCTGAAGTCTCAAGCCGTCGAGGAGATGTCGTGAGTTTGTTGTCGATCTAGAGTTTTCGTGTTGATAGGTGAAAACCAAGATCCCGCAAGATGGATGAGGCTCGATGTCTGGAAGAGTTTGAATTCGTACTGTGTATTTGATGATGCATGGTGATGAGTTGTTGGATGTTCTGACAGTAGTGGGTGCTTGAGAACGATGATCTGGAGCTTGAGTTATGTATTGCCAAGAATGATGCTATATCTTGCGCAACTTGTTGAATCAGATGATGAGCCTAAGATGAATGATTTGTATGTGATGTGTGGTGATTGAATATAGTGTGGTTTAAGCTCCTATATTGATTTATAATTTGGATATGGATTTGCTTAGGTACCGTGTATAGGAAAATTTCAGATTACCATGTCGATGATACAAGCTTGGAAATAAAAGAGACGATTGGTTGTTTATGTTAATATGTGAATGTTGACGTTGCTGACTTGTTGTGAGTCGAGAATAATGAGAGAGGCTTGTGTATTCTATTGCTATGCTTGAATATGGTTGATGATTTTCTTGTTGAGTTGATAATTTCAGGATCGTGCAGTCTTTGTTTCGAGAGTTTTGATCGGATGACTTTCTTGATGAAATTCTATTTTTCTTTCCTATTTTTGTGATCTGAAAATTTTTCTTTTGACTGTAGATGAGCATATGTAGGCTTGTGGAGGAGATATGTGTTAAAGGATCAGAAGTGAAGCAGTCAAATTTATCTCAACAACTCAAGTAAAGAAATACGGATTCAAGTGCTGTGAAGTCCATGAAGCAATAAAGGCCCAATATAAATGTTGTATTGTTTGTACTGCCGAAACAATATAAACAGTAGTGCATATGTAACATTTTTTGATGAAATAAAACTATCAGCAATAACAAATACAACATTTCTTTCATGGTATCAGAACAGATCGCCTAACGGCTATTGTGCCATGCCGAAATCCCCTCAGAATCAAAGTTCATCATTGAAAGATTGGCTGCATGCAAGATCCTCATCAAAATTTTCATCACACGAGAGATCTGATGTGCATTCAAGAACCTAACCCACATCTTATATGCCCTGCCAAGTTCACACAATCAGAGAAATCTCATCACTCTGGTGAATTGGCTTCATAATTCTAGTCATCAGAAAAGCTTTCTTGAAGCTTTTCATCATTTGATTTACCTCTGGCTATCATTGGCTGCACACAGTCTCTCTTAACTGTCTGCCTCGCCAAGATCATTTTATTTCTTGTTTAGACATCCAAGATTTGAAAGAACCAATTGTTGATTCGTTAAATCATCATCATGGCTGAGGAAAATGATGCCTCCTCGGCTTCATCCAAAACTGATGCAAATGGAGTACCACCAGCAACCGAATCATCCACCATGTCTCTTATCAAACCCAAAGGTCAGATTGTTACCACCCAACTCGATGAAAACAACTATTTACTCTGAAAATTTCAAGTAGAAACATCAATAAGAGGATATGGACCAGAAAGCTTGATCAATGGCACGGTTTCAATTCCAACAAGAATGACTGCAGATAAAGATGGGAAACTGTTAAGTAACATGGAATATATCATATATCAAAGGCAAGACAGTCTATTATCATCTTGGTTACTGTCATCAATTAGCATGAATTTGTTGTCTCGAATAGTTGGTTGTAATTCATCTTATGAAATTTGGACAACTATTGGGTAAATTTTCAATTCACAATCTGCAGCAAGAATCATGCATTATAAAAGGTAATTACAAAATCTAAGAAAGAAGATTATGTCAATGAGAGATTACATATCAAAGATAAAAACATATTGTGATCTTCTTGATACTGCTAGGCACAAGATATCTGAAACAAAGTAGATCTTTACCATTTTAAATGGTTAATATCAAGAATATGATTTTTCGGTGGCTATAATATCATCAAAAGAGGCTTTACCAAATTTGTAGTATGCTTACTCCACACTGTTAGCCCTTGAGGGAAGAGTGTAGCAAAGAAAAGCAGTTCAGACTGAGTACACAATCAACTATGCCTCCAAAGGCAGAAATCAAGAAAATCAAGATAGACAAAATCTGGGAGGAAACCAAAATCAAAGGAGCAGAGGCAGAAGTGGAAGATGGAACTACAATAACAGAGTAAAATGTCAAATTTTCTAAAAAGTTGGTCACAATGCAAGTAGATGCTATTTCAGATTCAACTCAGAATTCAATGTAAATCAACAACATCAAAATAGTCAAAGAAACTTCAATCCAAGTATAAATACTGCTTAATTAAATCAGCAATCAAGAAGTCAAGCAGAAAGTTCAAGAACTCAACAGACTGACTCAGATAATCTTACCAGATCAGAAGGGATGAGTGGAGAAGAGTTGTATCCAGATTCAGGTGCTACTAATTACATCACCAGTAGCATACAGAATCTTAATCTTGGCAATAGAGACTATACAGGTACACAAACTAGTTATATGGGTGATGGTGAAGCTATAAGCATATCACATGTTGGAAATGGCGGCATTGAAGGTACACGACAACTCTGTCTTAATAATATATTGAGAGTTCATAAAATCAAAAAGAATTTAATAAGTGTTTCATAGTTTGCTAATGACAACAATGTATACTTTGAGTGTCACCCCATATTTTGTTTAGTTAGAGACTTACGAAGTCCAGATGTATTATTACAGGGTAGAATGGACAATGGGCTATACAAATTCACTTCCGATAGGGCAAGAGATAGAAATGATAGAAAACAGTGGTGCAATAACACAGAATCTATAGCAGTAAATAGCAAAAATGTATTTGATATATGGCATTGTAAACTGGGGCATCCCAATGTTAATGTTGTAAAGCAAATATTAAAAGATGATGAAATTTATTTTGAAAATTTCCCTACTCCTTATGTATGCACACAATGCCAACTTGGTAAAAGTCATAAGTTGCTATTTTTTGATTCTCTTACTAACTATACTAGATGTTATCCCACTTTTTGGCAAAGCTGAGATACCCAAAGATTAACTGAAAATCAATGATTATTAGTCATGAACATCGATTGTGCATCGCAGGTTCACCATGGATATCGATGAATTTTGTCCGAGTCCGGATTGGGCTACAATTAATAGGACACGTCAAGTAAAGCAGTAGAAACCAACGTTCTGAATTTCGGAGCAATCCGAGTTCGTATGCTCAAGCTATCGTCATTGGAAAATGGAAGAAGTATGCTTTAGTTCGAATCCTTCTACAGTTCGAATCCATAAAGCAAGTCCTTGCTTCGAATCCATTGGCCCAGAGCCTTGCTTCGAATCCATTGGCCCAGAGCCTTGCTTCGAATCCATCCTCGAAATGCGATAGTTCGAATCCATGGAAACCTAGCCTCACTTCGGCCCTCAGTTCGACTCCATCCAAATGCCCTTGGTTCGAATCCATCAGACTGGCTCCCTACTTCGAGTCTACAAAGGAAGTATTCTTCGAATCCACACGGTTGAGAAAGCTTCGAATCCACCATCTTCGAATCCGTCCCGTTAACGCAGTTCCATACCCATCAGGCTACGATACAACCTGATCGATTCGAATAGCATTCCATTCGATTGATTCGAAGGAACATTCCTTCGAATCCCTCACTTCGAATCCATTAGGTTGAAGCGCCTGAAACCCAGGGATTTGGCCCAGAATACTCGGAGGAAGTGGAGGACTGACTCGAAGCGCACGCATGTAAAGAGAATCGATTAGAACGAATCAATAAGAACAGATCGATTTGAACGAATCGATTCGAAGGAATCGATTCGAACGACTTCAGGTGGCGAAAGACTCCAACTTGAATCGATCATAACTTGAGATCTACACATCCAAATGCTATGAAATTTTCACAGAAGCTTGAGCATATGTTGGAGAATGTCCACACCAAATTTCTGCTTGATTGGACAATTTCTTGATCGATTCGAACCAAGGGTCGAATCGATCCCAAAGTGGGCCCGGATCTCCAGATTTCGGCATGTGGGCCCCCTCACGTGCCAGAACTGGTCTCCCTTCAATTTAGGCAAAATATCAGCCTCCTACACCTATAAATAGAGCCCCTGGTCATTCAGAAAAGAGGTCGGACAATTTTGAGAGCTAAAGAGCGCCCAGATTCTGCCAGATTTACTCCAGATCACCATTGCTGCCTTAGATTCAGACTTAGTTCAGCAAATCAGTTGTAATACAACATACGAAATTGTAATCTTCAAGCATCGAGCAATAAAATCATAAAAAACCTTGAAGTGGACGTAGGCCGGAGATAGCCGAACCACTATAAATTATGTGTGACTGTTCATTATTTCTGGATTGTTGCTTGCTATTTGCTTAGATCTGTGATTTGTGTGTGAATATTGTTGATTTGTATTCATACGCTGGTGTTTTCACTACACTTGGGGTTTGTGACCATTTTTGGTGCAAACACTTTGGTGCTTTCACTGAGAAGAACTAGCACCCGCTACACCAAATTCAAAATTTAGATTTGGAATTTTAAGGATTCAGATCTGACTCTACAATGACTCGACAAACAAGACAAAGAGCTGAAAGGAGCCAACAGGGAGGAAGTCAAGAAGCATCCTCTGGCGCTGGAGGAGGACAAGCTTCGATCTACATTACTAGAGATGATATGGAGGCTATGAATAACCTAATGCAGGAGAGAATGATGAAAAGCCAACAAGAGATGCTGCAGAATTTCTTTGAACAGATGAGAGCTACGGGAACACAGAACCTTGGACCAGCTACAGCGGCTGTGAATGTGGAACAAGGAGCTAGGGCTATGGAACCCAACGGAGGACAGAATACAGAACCAGAAGGCAATCAACAAGGGCTTGGGGGCAGGCCCGCAGGATCCAACGCAGAAGTACCTTTGGAAGGATCTCAACCGGCTAGGGCCAACACAAATGCTAACGAGCCACCCGAAGAGTACGTACCAGAATTCCCTATAAGACTCGGAGGACAAGACAGAGACATGACAAGGGGGCAACCCCTAGATGGAGATGAAAGAATGATCGGCCTAGTGAGACGACTCATGAGAGGAGGGTTTTCAGGAGGAGGATTGGAAGAAGTTAGTCGGAGTCCGTTCGCTCCGAATATCAGGAATGCAAGGAACCCTCCGAAGTTCAAACTACCGACGCTGAATTCTTATGACGGAAAGTCAGACCCGACCATGCATATCACCAGATATATCAGACACATGGAAGTACTGGGAGCATCCGAGGAAGTAATGGCACGATGTTTCCCCTTATTCTTATCAGATTTCGTTGCGCTTTGGTTTAGACAGTGTTTCCTGGGGAATTGACCAGGCAACTTAGTACTCGGCCTCCCCATCGATCAGTTAAACAATGAGCGTTTGGCATGTTAAGACCGTTCGGCACGAGCACAGCGTTCGGCATCTAAAGGGCGTTCGATATGGGATAACGTTCGGCATCTAGGAGCGTCCGGCATCGAGAAACATTCGGTAGTGAATACCGTTCGGCCAAGGAAGAACGCTCGGCATAAAATCGTTCGGCATCCATGAACGTTCGGCCTACAAGGTACGCTCGGCATTCCCAGACTGTTCGGCATTCCAGCCTCATTCGACCTGCATCCCTCACTCAACACCACATCTCTTCCGGTACGTATCTCGTTCGGCAATCACCTGCAGCTCGTCATCCATGGTCATTCAGTACAAATGGATGTTCGGCATTCAGAGTGTCCGGCCTCACCTCATTCGGCATAAAGGGGGAGGCTCGGCATTCTGTTGTTCAGCCTATCTGGTTCGGCGCATAGGACTTACACTATTTGGACCGAGTTATTCAGCTACCAGGTCCACCAGAGAAGTCCAACCCACCTTCGTCTATAAATAGAGAGGCAGGGGCACAATGAAAGGGATCCTTTTTTGGGAGAGAGAACACCGGGGAGACTCTGCCATTTTTGAGACTCATCTTCTCTACTTAACAACTTCATTCAAGCATTTGATTCACGAATTGTATTTGTAATCAACAATAAGGAAGATCAATAAAGTTTAATCTCAAAGTGGACGTAGGCAATTACGCTGAACCACTATAAATTTGGTGTTCTTACTTTCTGCATTTAAATTAGCATTGTCTCTTCTGTTTAATTTATCTTCATCACTTATATCTCTACACAATCTTTCTCTACGAGGTTAGTGACCAATTTTGGTGCTAACAGACAGCTAGAAACAGGATCAATCAGGACATGGGGCGAGCTTGTGGATTGCTTCATGAAGCAGTTTAGGGTTCACGTGACGCGACCTAAGAGCGTGATGACTTTGGAATCAATAAAACAAAGGACCGGAGAGTCCATAAAAGATTTTTTGTTACGATTTAACGCAACGGTGGCTTCTGTAGATCGCCCGGACCCATCGATGATTTTGATGGCGGCAGTGGCAGGAGTTGGAGAAGGCACCGAATTCAAAGACTCTTTGACTAAAGATCCACCGCAAGATCTTGGAGAATTTTTCCATGAAGCTGAAAAATTCATTCAATTAGAGGAATCACGAGCCGAGAGGCAGGAAATAAATGTTGCACAAGGCGAAGGAAACGCCGGGGAACAGTCCACGGCAGACAAAGGAAAGAGAAAGCAGGACGACGCACATGATGGTCCTGACAAACGGAAGAAATTCCGAGAGCCTAGATTCAGGCAGTACACAGACTTGGTGGCAGGACTGGAACGAATTTACACCGAAACTCGGGGGCAACTCCCCTATCGAAAGCCACCAAGGAGAGATCCCACAGAGCAGGAACGTAGAACCGGAAAATATTGCCTATTCCATGAGTTAGATGGGCACACAACCGACGAATGCCGGCACCTGAAGGATGAGGTGGAAGAACATGCCAGGAGTGGTAGATTGCCACAGTATGTCAGAGAGCGTGCAACGACGGTTAGACCCGAACAACTACCGCCTCAACCTAACAGGAATGATCCTGGATCGGGATCACGACTCGTCATCAACTGATTGTGATGGCAAGGGCCAAGTTCACGATTTGGACTCTGGTCGATTAGTTTTCTTAGATTTGATTTCCAAAATAAAACGGCTATCCCACTTACTCATGTACGGGAACCGGAGAGATCCCTAGGCATGCTCTAAGATGGAAATAGACCGCTCCGCCCGGAGAGGCGTTGTCTTGTTTTTCCTGGTGTTTGAGATTGAACATCTAGGATTTGAATTTAATAAAGAAATATTTATTGAAATAAACCTTTGACCGGAGAGTTAAAGGATAAACATTAAATATCAATATAAACATGATCGCTTTATGATCCTACCCGGAGAGGCAGGGTCCGGAGTGCAAGAAGTGAGTTGCTTCGCCGGAGAGCGACAGGATCAACTCACTTAAGCATCGTTTCCTATTCACCGGAGAGTGATTGGATCAGGATTCGATAAGAGCCCGGAGAGGCTATGATCGGCCCACGATTTGGGCCAAGACATCGCTTAATGTTCAGATACACTGAACCGGAGTGCAGGAGGTGAGTCGCTTCGCCGGAGAGCGACAGGATTGACTCACTTAACGTTGTTTCCCTTTCACCGGAGAGTGACAGGATGGGATCCAGCATAAGCCCGGAGAGGCTATGATCGACCAATGATTCAGGTCATGACATCGCTTAATGTTCAGATACACTAAACCGGAGTGCAGGAGGTGAGTCGCTTCGCCGGAGAGCGACAGGATTGACACACTTAACGTTGTTTCCCCTTCACCGGAGAGTGACAGGATGGGATCCAGCATAAGCCCGGAGAGGCTGTGATCGACCGACGATTCAGGTCATGACATCGCTTAATGTTCAGATACACTGAACCGGAGTGCAGGAGGTGAGTCGCTTCGCCGGAGAGCGACAGGATTGACTCACTTAACGTTGTTTCCCCTTCACCGGAGAGTGATAGGATGGGATCCAGCATGAGCCCGGAGAGGCTATGATCGATCGAGAACGACCAAGACATCGCTATACGCCCTAGCTGGGGCCAGAATGCAGGGGATAGAAAGCAACGCCAGAGTGCAATAGGATCTTTCTATTCAATCGCTAAATCTAGAATGGGTTTGACAAGGGTCCGGAGTGACCATCGATAATACGGAGAGACTGTAGAATCTCATTCTTAACTTCCACTAAAAAAAATTGATAACGATTCGGCTTCAAACAGCCACGGACTCGATTGAAAATACTATAAGCTCTGAGTAAAACACGGACTCACTGCATTCAATTTGAGACTTATCAAAACACACCTTTTTACCAAAAGCCATGTTTTGGGGGGCAAAGTGTTATCCCACTTTTTGGCAAAGCTGAGATACCCAAAGATTAACTGAAAATCAATGATTATTAGTCATGAACATCGATTGTGCATCACAGGTTCACCATGGATATCGATGAATTTTTTCCGAGTCCGGATTGGGCTACAATTGATAGGACACGTCAAGTAAAGCAGTAGAAACCAACGTTCTGAATTTCGGAGCAATCCGAGTTCGTATGCTCAAGCTATCGTCATTGGAAAATGGAAGAAGTATGCTTTAGTTCGAATCCACAAAGCAAGTCCTTGCTTCGAATCCATTGGCCCAGAGCCTTGCTTCGAATCCATTGGCCCAGAGCCTTGCCTCGAATCCATCCTCGAAATGCGATAGTTCGAATCCATGGAAACCTAGCCTCACTTCGGCCCTCAGTTCGACTCCATCCAAATGCCCTTGGTTCGAATCCATCAGACTGGCTCCCTACTTCGAGTCCACAAAGGAAGTATTCTTCGAATCCACACGGTTGAGAAAGCTTTGAATCCACCATCTTCGAAACCGTCCCGTTAACGCAGTTCCATACCCATCAGGCTACGATACAACATGATCGATTCGAATAGCATTCCATTCGATCGATTCGAAGGAACATTCCTTCGAATCCCTCACTTCGAATCCCTCACTTCGAATCCATTAGGTTGAAGCGCCTGAAACCCAGGGATTTGGCCCAGAATACTCGGAGGAAGTGGAGGACTGACTCGAAGCGCACGCATGTAAAGAGAATCGATTTGAACGAATCAATAAGAACAGATCGATTTGAACGAATCGATTCGAAGGAATCGATTCGAACGACTTCAGGTGGCGAAAGACTCCAACTTGAATCGATCATAACTTGAGATCTACACATCCAAATGCTATGAAATTTTCACAGAAGCTTGAGCATATGTTGAAGAATGTCCACACCAAATTTCAGCTTGATTGGACAATTTCTTGATCGATTCGAACCAAGGGTCGAATTGATCCCAAAGTGGGCCCGGATCTCCAGATTTCGGCCATATGGGCCCCGTCACGTGCCAGAACTGGTCTCCCTTCAATTTAGGCGAAATATCAGCGTCCTACACCTATAAATAGAGCCCCTGGTCATTCAGAAAAGAGGTCGGACAATTTTGAGAGCTAAAGAGCGCCCAGATTCTGCCAGATTTACTCCAGATCACCATTGCTGCCTTAGATTCAGACTTAGTTCAGCAAATCAGCTATAATACAACATACGAAATTGTAATCTTCAAGCATCGAGCAATAAAATCATAAAAAACCTTGAAGTGGACGTAGGCCGGAGATAGCCGAACCACTATAAATTGTGTGTCACTGTTCATTATTTCTGGATTGTTGCTTGCTATTTGCTTAGATCTGTGATTTGTGTGTGAATATTGTTGATTTGTATTCATACGCTGGTGCTTTCACTACACTTAGGGTTTGTGACCATTTTTGGTGCAAACACTAGACCTCTTGAACTTGTAACAGTAAATCTATGGGGACCTGCTCCTGTAGATACTGATTATGGGTTTTGAATGCTATCTTTCATTTGTTGATGCATACTACAGATTTACCTGAATATACTTCCTCAAAACAAAGTCAGAAACACTTAATGAAGTAATCCAGTTTATTACACTAGTAGAAAAGCAAACAAGCTGCAGTCTAAAGATCATTCATACAGATGGAGGTGCAGAATTTAAAAGTCTAAAAGACTACTTTCAAGGAAAAGGAATTATACATAGGACAACTTTCCCACAAACTTCAGAGCAGAATGGTATAATTGAAAGAAAGCACCGACACATTGTTGAGACTGGTTTAACTTTATTGGCACAGGGGTCTATGCCCATGAAATTTGGGCTAGATGCATTTGCAACATCAGTATATCTCATCAATAGATTACCAACCAAGGTAATAAAGCACAAAACCCCAACTGAGGTACTATTTAATGTAAAACCAGACTATAAAAGTCTAAAGGCATTTGGGTGCTTATGCTTCCCTTGTCTTAGACCTTACAATACTCATAAACTAAGTCTCAGGTCTGCTCCTTGTACTTTTTTAGGCTATACTAATAATAAAAAAGGCTACAAATGTTTCAGTAGCAATGGTAAGTTATTCATATCTAGACATGTTGTGTTTAATGAAAGAATTTTTCCTTTTGTAGATAAGGAAATCAAAACAACACAAAAGATATATAACCTAAGAATACGAATCCCATCCATACCTATGATCTCAGATTGGATCACTGAGGAGAAGGATAAAGCAAATCAAGAAACATCAGGACAACAACTTACAATATCTGACACCAGATTAGGTAATAGTGCAACAGACATTCCTGATTACTTTATCCAATCAACTCTAGGCAACTCCAATCTTGTCGGAGATCCATAACAAGATGAAAGCCGGTCATCATGTTCTCAATCATCCAACCATACCAATAGAAATCAGGAGGAGATACCTGTAAGAATAGAACATCACATTATCATAAGAGCCAAAAGTGGAATCTTCAAACCAAAAATATATACTACATCAATAAGTCAATCTGTACCAAACACTTATGAAGAAGCATTCAGATACAAGTAATGGAGACATGCCATGGATGAGGAATACAATGCATTAATGAGAAATGGAACTTGGAGTCTAGTATCACCACCAAGTCAAAAAAACATTATTGCATGCAAATGGACTTACAAAATCAAAAGAAACTCAGATTGGGACTATATCATGATACAAAGCAAGACTTGTTGCAAAAGGGTATACTCAGTAATATGGGTTTGATTTCAATGAAAAATTCTCTCCAGTTGTAAAGCCAACTATAATAAGAATCATATTGACCATATCATTACACAAACAGTGGAGGATAAGGCAACTGGATGTAAATAATGCATTTCTAAATGGTGGATTACAAGAAGAAGTGTACATGGAGCAGCTTAGAGGATACAATCAAGGAAATGAAACAGAACTAGTGTGCAAACTTCACAAAGCCATTTATGGATTCAAACAAGCACCAAGAGGTATGAAAAACTCAAGCAAGTATTAGCTAAACTAGGATACTACTCTACTAGATCTGACAACTTGCTGTATACTAAATCAAGTGAACAGAGGAATACATATATACTTGTATATGTAGATGATATTATTATAACAGGAAACAATAATAAAGAAATCAATAGTACCATCCAGCATCTAAATCGGATCTTCTCAACCAAAGATCTTAGGGACCTAAATTACTTTTTGGGGATTGAAATCACCAGAAAATCAGAGACAGAATTATTCATGAGCCAAAGGAATTACATATCAGAGATTCTCATTAAAGAAAACATGCACCTAGCCAAGCCACTGCCAACTCCTATGATCAGCAATCTATAACTTTCAAAAGACAAAGGTGAACCTATAAGCAATTTCAAACTGTACAGAAGCATGGTGGATGCACTGCAATATATAACTACAACAAGGCCAAACATATGTTTTAGTGTAAATAAAGTATGTAAATATATGTAGAAGCCCTTAAACGAATAATGGAAAGCTATCAAACGCATGCTGAGATATCTAAAAGGAACACAAAATCATGGAATGCTCTTAAAAATGTCTAAAGAGCTAAATATTCAGGCTTACTCTAACGCTAATTAGGCTACAGTCCCAGATGATCGAAGATCGACATCTGGGTACTGTATTTACATAGGGACGAATCCCATATCCTGGTGCTCTAAAAAGCAACCAATGGTCTCGATCCAGTACTGAAGCGGAGTACAGATCTGTACAAGCACCACTGCGAAGTCATGTGGGTTGAATCACTATTGAATGAATTGGGAATCAGATCTGCTAGGAAGCCGATCATCTGGTGTGACAATCTTAGCATTGTATCGCTGTCTACTAATCCAGTCCTCCATTCACGTATAAAAAACATCGAAATTGATTTGTATTTTGTATGCGAATAGATTCTCAAGGGAAAGCTAGAAGAAAATCCTGCTCCTACCATCTATCAGAGAGCAGATGTATTAACTAAGCCGCTCTCATCTAGAAATTTTCCCAAATTAAAGTCTGAATTAAAAGTTGAAGACGGCGGTAGAAAGAAAGAGGAGAAGATGAAAACCCTAGATAAATTTGAGGAGGGGTGTTAAAGGATCTGAAGTGAAGAGGTTAAATTTATCTCAACAACTCAAGTAAAGCAATACGGGTTCAAGTGCTGTGGAGCCCATGAAGTAATAAAGGCCCAATATAAATGTTGTATTGTTTGTACTGCCATAACAATATAAATAGCAGTGCATATGTAAAAGTTTTTTGATGTAATAAAACTTCAGCAATAACAAATACAACATTTATTTGAATATGAGTATGGAAGGAAAATATGAAAGATGATATATGGACAAAGATATGATTTGTCTAATAGTTTGTTTCGCTTTATAGAAGATAAAAATCAATATAGTGGAAAACAGATTCTGATGTATCTTCCAGAGCATATTGCTTGATTATGTATATATCTCTCTATTTTTTATTTGTATTTGTTTCACTTTATATGTATATAGCCTCTAATTGTGTGTAGATATATATCCTTTTGCTTTAGATCCTTATATATTTACTTTTCTCTATATATATGTCGTCTTTTATTGCACTGAAAGAAAACTTCTACATAACCATTATTTTATAAAAAAACCTGTAAATATACAACACTAGATAAATACGTTAAATAATTAGAAAAAATTGTGCTTTGATGATTTTAAAATTTCAACGCACTCTGAAAATAAAATCAAATATTAAAATATATTTGGTACGATCAAGCAAGACATATACTCCACAATCTCCCATATTTGATGATAATAAACAAAAATTTAAGATTTGACAAGTGCAAAGCATGTTGAGTGTGTACTCAATATCATAAAAACAAAATCATAACACCATGCTTCAATATATATAACACGCACCCATATTGATATGCTCCCCAACATATGTGGCATATGCGTTTGAAAATAAAATATTAAACCAATAATACTACTTTTAATATTAACAATGAATTTAAATGTCACCGAATCTTAACTTCTCTCTCCCTCTTTTTTTTTCATCAAAAGTATAAATAACAAATTATCATATTGAAAACATGACACTGTATGATCAAACTTGATCAAAATATGACTATTAAATATTTGATGAAAAATCTATCTTAAGTCATAGTAACTAAATTGATCAATGTCATATCCCATGAGCGGAAATAAGGTGCCAAAATAAGTGTAGTTATATGTTGTAGGGTTCAATTGACATAGCCCATAGGATGTTACGTATTTAATACAACTTATTCAATATGAAATCAAATCACTTTCCTTCACGTATCATCGTGAGGTTTCTTAAGTTAGAATTAATGTGGCAAAAAATATTTTTTAAGCTAGAATAACTTAGCCCTAACTCATCGTAGATGAGATCAAGAACCTTCCATATGACATTGCCGCGAAGTGTAACGACTCGGATTTTTTGCGTTCGAAAATCAACATCCGTACTTCACATTGTACTAGAATGCCACAGATTCGACCGTTCAAATCCGATTCGCCGGAGCTTATAACAACATTAAGTATAACAATACAGCGGAAGAAAAAGAATATATCAATATATATAACATTGATACTATGACAGATACAAAATCCGATACAGTATGATACAACAGAATGATACAACAGATACCAATATACATCAGAGATATGATACAAGAAATAGCAGCGGAAAGAAAATAGATAACACCAGCAGTGGATAGAATGTCTCCAATAGAATGCTCCAAGATAAGCAACGTCAGTCCATGAACTCCAAGAACTGAACTAGCTCCAGATAATCTACTAAACCTGAATATCTGAGAAACCCAACTCTAGACTGCCCGTGTGGAAAATAGTGGGCACCCAGAGTTTAGGAAGGGAACAATAAACTCCGGATTAGTCATGGGACTGGTGTGAGCAACAAAAACAGCTTATCTTTAAACGAACAACAAAGGCTTTTAAACATTGAAATCCGCAATGCTTTTGGAAAATGAAACTACCATAAGGCCTCCCGCCACACACACAATGCAAACGCAGAATTGGAGGAGATTTCTTCTTATGATAGTCAAAAATGCTTACTACGCAAAAATCATTCGATATTATTATCATTAGTGCATAGTGTGAAAATCCTTTCGAAAATACAATATAAATCTTAGCCAGCATACAACCATTGTTGTATGCCTACTATAGCTACTACGTTCAATAGCAGGTTACCGCCACATCCCATAGCAGGTAATACAACTAAAACCGTACTGGGTTCGTATTGTTTCTTTGGATTTCCAACGAATGATCAGGCTAAGGAACTTCCTTACCGAAATAGAAACGCCTCTGGAAAGACGCCCCGAGAACCTAACCGGATCTCCGCAAACAAAAGGCCGACGCTACCTCACGCTCTAACCGAGCTGTAACTAGGTAACTAACACACGAGTCATGTCATCCCCCGGTCGTTACCGACCTTTATCCGAGGGGCCCCTCAACCAACAAAGCAACATCACAAAGTGATAAATGTATAGTGTCCACACGAGTTAAGTATCTGGGCTCCATACCATGATACCACCCTTTATCCAGAAGGAAATGACATACCCTAGGGGCGCTACCCCTACAAACCTTTGTCGCCACATTCCTGTTTCGACCATTACCGGGTTGTGAGGCTCGATGAAGTCTCGTCCACAAAGCCACGCTTTTTCACAAAGCCACGCTTTGATCAATCAAATGATCAGCAGCACTTCGCATGCCACATTACCAAATTGGGAATGTATCACTAGTAACCATCAACTACATAACCTCTGAGCTCATACGTCTCAGAGAAGGGTGTTAAGCTAAGAGAATAAATTCTCCGCCACCAACAGAAATGTATTTGATAGAAACCAGCTTTACATCTCAAAGTGTAACGTCAGACACACATCCATACAAGTCTGTTCCGGGTTCGAACAGAACCGAAGGCACTTCCAAAGAAGCCCTTGCAATCCGGGTATTCACAATCCTGATCGGATTTCCCATCACTTAGGAAATCTCTATACCGGCGCGACTCAGTGCAGAGACAATCGATAGGTCATCCTATCATTCTCGCAAATACCCGGTCTTCACCACCGTTCTTCAAATGCCATCCATATACGACGTATCATTATTCGGAATGGGTTATACGACACAAAGGTCCTCTCCCGGCTAAACCGAATAACTAGCGCAATTAAAAATCATATGGATACTGGGGTCTCAGTTAAATCACAGCTTAAAGACCAAAAACTTTTCATTCGAATGGTAAAACAAATTACCATTTCCAATCTTTTAAACAAAAAGATTCATTTCAAAACCCTTCAATGGTTTAGACAATTTCCACACTTTTAATCTTTTAAACAAAAAGATTCAATTCACAAAGTTCACCCCGTTCACAAAGATTCATTCATAGATTCCAAAACAATTTCCATTTCAACTCGTTAAATCTTTAAGTCAAGATTTAACTTATAGCTTTCAAAACTGGTTTCCAAAGATTCATTCATAGCCTTTCAAAACCATTCTATTTCAAGTTGGATTAACTCATTCGGTCTTTGAAATCAAAGACTCATTTCATAATTTTCAAAACATTTCAATTCTATTTCAAACTTGAAATTCTTTCAACACAATTTGGAAGTTCATTACTTTTGTGAAAGCTTTTACTATTTGAAAACAAGTAGTTTTCGTTTCAGAAAAATCCAGTTATATTTACACGAGTTAAAACTCTTGAATTAAATTCAAATTCCCAAATCAATACCTTTAAAATGGTTTAACCCATATATAACTTGTACATCATCTTAAATCCCTAGTTTCAAATCATAGGATTCAATTTCAAACTTGAACTCAAATTTAAATCAAATTATTTAAATTTTCAAAACTCGATTAAGTTATTCGAAATAACTTTTATCTTTGAAATCCCATTTCAAAAGCTTTTCACTTTAAACCCAAATTTCCAATTTCAAAATCAATTGAAATTAAAAATTTCAAGTTCAAAACATCAAAATTAAATTATTTGTGACTTAACCGATTTCCACGTGAAATCCATATTTGTGTGTGTAAAGGTGTAGTCCAGGGATTTCACACAATAGTGCAACATCAATCATCACAGATATATCGATAAGCGGTATAATCCACAACGCTTATCTTCATTTACAGATTCATAGATAAAGTAAATTTATCAGTCACAAAGATTCATCATTACAATTCGATGTGGGTTTCGGATAACCAACTGGAATCCGACTCCCTGTCGCATCAAAATTCAAATGTCGTTTACGGGTCAAGGGTTTTCATATTCACATAGTAATATATCACAGAAACAGAAATCACAGCTCAGCACAAAGTAATCTATACCACAAAGCATCACAATCACAAACAGGGATATCAAACTGCTCAATCATCCAATAGAATCCAAACATTCATGAGTAAGGTCAATTTATTTATCTGATTAAAATTAAATCAGATTAGTCATTGATCCTGGTTTAATTAACATTAATTAATTACAAACCATTTTAATTAAGTATCCTTAATTAATTATAATAAGCGATTATCCCTAATCACAAATTAATTAAATTGAGTAATTGTCCTTTAATTACCTAATTTATCAACTTTAATCATCGATTAATTATTCTTAATTAATTAATTATCTTAAGTAATCAATTATCTTTAATGTAATTACACGAAGTAATTATACCTTAATTACATTAAGTAAGAATCTTTTATTAATTACATTAAGTAATTAATTTCGTTAAGTAATTAACCCTTCAACTAACTACATTATTTAGTATTTGCTTAATTAATTAAAACTTGAAACAAATTCTTATTTAAATTGTTAAACAACAATCACCTTATTAACACCAAATTTATTTAACCACATTAATTTAGATTTGCTGGGCTTAACCCATTTCGAAACCAACCCGAGCAACACAAGGTTTTACTCGAGTATCAACTCGAGTTTCCTACTAGCTTTCCCCGAAGCACCTTCTTCCCCTCTCGTACTTTCTGTTTTTTTTCTTTTCTTAACCACTGCTGCAACAACCCACACGAACGCGAGAAAACCCGAGCCAACCCAGTCTCTTACTCGAGCATTCCTTCGAGTTTCTTTCCCAACCCAACTTCCTGACACGACATCGACGTTGTGCACATGCACATCGTCGCGCCGCCGTTCTGGCGAACACCACCGACCACGGCAAGTTACAAACCACAACTATACTCGAAATCGAACTTCAGTTCGATATAAAAAAACACGAGATTGAAATAAGCCCCTTTGCTCGACACTACAGTTTGAATCTCATCAAATGAAAATGCCTCACCACCACGATTCAGACCACCGGAAGAGCTCCCCCTCCGTCCAGACCACGTCAACCCTCTATACTACCATCCCGCTCAATCTCAAGCAACTCGATAAATCCATCGTGACGAAATCACCACATTTCCAACCCGATGCAAAACTTCAAACATAACCCTAAATCAACCCCGAACCATTAATTCGTGCGATGGAAAAATTATTTGGTAATTTTCCTAGAATCGTAGATGTTCAACCCAGCTTCAAGCAAGATTTTAGCATTTAAAATTTGTTCAATGATCGGAAATCGATCAAAATGCAAATCTCATTCAACGGTGAACTGCGCTCATAATACTCCACTAAAAATTATCAGTTTTGTTTTAAAATTCTTGTTTTTGATTAAGTAATCATTTTGTAATCCTGAATCAATGATTTAAAAAGTTTGAATTTTTTTGACTTAGATAAAATTTCTCTGTTGTTCTTGATTTCCAGATAATTTGCAAACTTATTGTACTTAAGTATATTTTTAAATCTTAGCTTATGTTTAAACAAACATATTTTTGTTTGAAATTCACAACTTATAAGAGAATGTATGAAAAGAACTTGATTTTTCTTTTTATCAAGATTTTTAACCTGTCAGTAAAACAGAGATATGCATATGTGAACAGACATGCACACTTATCATCCCCATATTTATCAACATGCAAAATATAAATCATTCCAGAGATTCATATGCAATAGATTTCATTTACTTAAGCTTTTAATAAGGGTGTTTACTCACCTGAAACAAGTTTTTGAAACAGAGACTTTATGGTATTTGAAACTGCAGATTTAAATCTTCCTTTGTTTTCTTTTTTTCTTTCTTCAGTAATTTGTTTTCAAGCTTGAATATAAGGTAATGATCTGTTTTTCTTTTTTCTTTGTTGAGTTGTTTTGAACGAATGAACTTGAAATGAAAATGATGGAAAGCTTATAGGAAAAAGATTTGTACCGGGTGATGTACTAATTTTGTACAGGTGATATATTTTATTCAACAAGATCATTACATTATCTTGTACAATATACCAGAGATGTCCTTGCTTATGGAGGCTGAAAGCACATTTGTATATTTTCGAATGACCAAAGTATTGCTAGTATTTAATGCCAAGGTATATGTCTCCATTATTACCTTACTTGCCTGGCAGCTTTGTTTAGTATGTGCTAGAGGTGATATTATGTACATTTGTTTTGTCTTTGTCTTGTTTTATTTCGGCTGAGATGAGGGTAGTTGGTACATTTGTTTCTTATTTTGTTTACAGCAAATCTACTTGCTTTGTACTTCTTCCTAAGTGTTCATATGTGAATGTATTTTATTCACTTTGTTTAATTTGGCAAACTTGTAGATAGATGTAAAGTTGTTATTGTTATTTGTTATAATTTTTAACTTAAGTATTTTTGTTCTATTCCTAATCATATATACTTATTTCCATCTTTCTTTTATTTTTACTTAAACTATTAAATACTCCTTTTACTTGTTATTATTTTCATACTTTATAATGTTATTAAATTTTATTTTGTGTTACTATATATATATTCTTCATAATTTATTTTATATAGTTGTATTAACTTATTAATATGATATTAAGATTTATTTTAATATTATTTTTAGTTCTTTTAAAGTTTAACCATCTAACATTTAATTACTTACTTATTATTTATTTTTTTATATATTTTTTTTTTATATTTGCATTCATTCGTTATATTTACAAAACCCAATTCAAATTGACTCATATATCACATATACATATGTATATTCACATATATATACAATATTTAAATTTAATTGATTTAACACAAATTTATTCGTCTCGGGGAAACTCGCAATCTACTTACCGTTTTATTTCACAAATTTTATTCAAAATTCAATAAATTATCAATTTTAAATTTCTAAAAATCTGGGGTCGTTACAAACTTCCCCCCTTAAAAGAATTTCGTCCTCGAAATTACCAAGGAGACAAAAAGATAGATGATAAAAATGTTTCATCAACTCAAACTGAACATTTATTCTGCATTTGGCTCACCAAATCAGAATATCAATAACAGATACAAGAACGAATCTGTTTAACAATCCACAAAATATTCGGGTTATCCAGATCTACGAAATATGCCATGGCATCGGTTAGTTCGAAAGGATAACTAACCATTCGTAGAATATATCCGGACCCAAAGAATAGATAGATATATGGATACGATTTCAAAACTTTTAGTTTAGAAACTAAATTATACCTATCAACCATAGCAAACAAAACAATCAATTCATCCAAACAAATAGTTTTGGTCAATTCGGAGTTTACGTCCCATATTAATATATATCGAATCTTCTTTCTGGATCTACCAGAAACCATCGAAGAATTGAGAAGAGATGACGAACAAAAGAAATTGATAGAGAAAGATTGCTTCCTCGTTGTTACAGAGTATTGATCATTTACAGTCGTAATCCCCTGTCCCCTATCTCATCCTCTTCTCGCACTCATACTTACTATCAGTAGATAGCAAGAGAATTTACTGAGGCATACGGACGGATATCTTAGAGATTACTCATTCTAGAGTTTACTTCACTCTATCTCTAATGAGCTACTTAACGTGTTATACTACTGAGCTAAAGTTCAACCTTAGCTCTGATACCACATGTAACGACTCGGATTTTTTGCGTTCGAAAATCAACATCCGTACTTCACATTGTACTAGAATGCCACAGATTCGACCGTTCAAATCCGATTCGCCGGAGCTTATAACAACATTAAGTATAACAATACAGCGGAAGAAAAAGAATATATCAATATATATAACATTGATACTATGACAGATACAAAATCCGATACAGTATGATACAACAGAATGATACAACAGATACCAATATACATCAGAGATATGATACAAGAAATAGCAGCGGAAAGAAAATAGATAACACCAGCAGTGGATAGAATGTCTCCAATAGAATGCTCCAAGATAAGCAACGTCAGTCCATGAACTCCAAGAACTGAACTAGCTCCAGATAATCTACTAAACCTGAATATCTGAGAAACCCAACTCTAGACTGCCCGTGTGGAAAATAGTGGGCACCCAGAGTTTAGGAAGGGAACAATAAACTCCGGATCAGTCATGGGACTGGTGTGAGCAACAAAAACAGCTTATCTTTAAACGAACAACAAAGGCTTTTAAACATTGAAATCCGCAATGCTTTTGGAAAATGAAACTACCATAAGGCCTCCCGCCACACACACAATGCAAACGCAGAATTGGAGGAGATTTCTTCTTATGATAGTCAAAAATGCTTACTACGCAAAAATCATTCGATATTATTATCATTAGTGCATAGTGTGAAAATC
The DNA here is from genome assembly GCA_030737815.1 of Allium fistulosum. Classification (NCBI taxonomy): domain Eukaryota; kingdom Viridiplantae; phylum Streptophyta; class Magnoliopsida; order Asparagales; family Amaryllidaceae; genus Allium; species Allium fistulosum. The sequence continues at coordinate 541,520,941 of CM060903.1, forward strand.
CTTTCGAAAATACAATATAAATCTTAGCCAGCATACAACCATTGTTGTATGCCTACTATAGCTACTACGTTCAATAGCAGGTTACCGCCACATCCCATAGCAGGTAATACAACTAAAACCGTACTGGGTTCGTATTGTTTCTTTGGATTTCCAACGAATGATCAGGCTAAGGAACTTCCTTACCGAAATAGAAACGCCTCTGGAAAGACGCCCCGAGAACCTAACCGGATCTCCGCAAACAAAAGGCCGACGCTACCTCACGCTCTAACCGAGCTGTAACTAGGTAACTAACACACGAGTCATGTCATCCCCCGGTCGTTACCGACCTTTATCCGAGGGGCCCCTCAACCAACAAAGCAACATCACAAAGTGATAAATGTATAGTGTCCACACGAGTTAAGTATCTGGGCTCCATACCATGATACCACCCTTTATCCAGAAGGAAATGACATACCCTAGGGGCGCTACCCCTACAAACCTTTGTCGCCACATTCCTGTTTCGACCATTACCGGGTTGTGAGGCTCGATGAAGTCTCGTCCACAAAGCCACGCTTTTTCACAAAGCCACGCTTTGATCAATCAAATGATCAGCAGCACTTCGCATGCCACATTACCAAATTGGGAATGTATCACTAGTAACCATCAACTACATAACCTCTGAGCTCATACGTCTCAGAGAAGGGTGTTAAGCTAAGAGAATAAATTCTCCGCCACCAACAGAAATGTATTTGATAGAAACCAGCTTTACATCTCAAAGTGTAACGTCAGACACACATCCATACAAGTCTGTTCCGGGTTCGAACAGAACCGAAGGCACTTCCAAAGAAGCCCTTGCAATCCGGGTATTCACAATCCTGATCGGATTTCCCATCACTTAGGAAATCTCTATACCGGCGCGACTCAGTGCAGAGACAATCGATAGGTCATCCTATCATTCTCGCAAATACCCGGTCTTCACCACCGTTCTTCAAATGCCATCCATATACGACGTATCATTATTCGGAATGGGTTATACGACACAAAGGTCCTCTCCCGGCTAAACCGAATAACTAGCGCAATTAAAAATCATATGGATACTGGGGTCTCAGTTAAATCACAGCTTAAAGACCAAAAACTTTTCATTCGAATGGTAAAACAAATTACCATTTCCAATCTTTTAAACAAAAAGATTCATTTCAAAACCCTTCAATGGTTTAGACAATTTCCACACTTTTAATCTTTTAAACAAAAAGATTCAATTCACAAAGTTCACCCCGTTCACAAAGATTCATTCATAGATTCCAAAACAATTTCCATTTCAACTCGTTAAATCTTTAAGTCAAGATTTAACTTATAGCTTTCAAAACTGGTTTCCAAAGATTCATTCATAGCCTTTCAAAACCATTCTATTTCAAGTTGGATTAACTCATTCGGTCTTTGAAATCAAAGACTCATTTCATAATTTTCAAAACATTTCAATTCTATTTCAAACTTGAAATTCTTTCAACACAATTTGGAAGTTCATTACTTTTGTGAAAGCTTTTACTATTTGAAAACAAGTAGTTTTCGTTTCAGAAAAATCCAGTTATATTTACACGAGTTAAAACTCTTGAATTAAATTCAAATTCCCAAATCAATACCTTTAAAATGGTTTAACCCATATATAACTTGTACATCATCTTAAATCCCTAGTTTCAAATCATAGGATTCAATTTCAAACTTGAACTCAAATTTAAATCAAATTATTTAAATTTTCAAAACTCGATTAAGTTATTCGAAATAACTTTTATCTTTGAAATCCCATTTCAAAAGCTTTTCACTTTAAACCCAAATTTCCAATTTCAAAATCAATTGAAATTAAAAATTTCAAGTTCAAAACATCAAAATTAAATTATTTGTGACTTAACCGATTTCCACGTGAAATCCATATTTGTGTGTGTAAAGGTGTAGTCCAGGGATTTCACACAATAGTGCAACATCAATCATCACAGATATATCGATAAGCGGTATAATCCACAACGCTTATCTTCATTTACAGATTCATAGATAAAGTAAATTTATCAGTCACAAAGATTCATCATTACAATTCGATGTGGGTTTCGGATAACCAACTGGAATCCGACTCCCTGTCGCATCAAAATTCAAATGTCGTTTACGGGTCAAGGGTTTTCATATTCACATAGTAATATATCACAGAAACAGAAATCACAGCTCAGCACAAAGTAATCTATACCACAAAGCATCACAATCACAAACAGGGATATCAAACTGCTCAATCATCCAATAGAATCCAAACATTCATGAGTAAGGTCAATTTATTTATCTGATTAAAATTAAATCAGATTAGTCATTGATCCTGGTTTAATTAACATTAATTAATTACAAACCATTTTAATTAAGTATCCTTAATTAATTATAATAAGCGATTATCCCTAATCACAAATTAATTAAATTGAGTAATTGTCCTTTAATTACCTAATTTATCAACTTTAATCATCAATTAATTATTCTTAATTAATTAATTATCTTAAGTAATCAATTATCTTTAATGTAATTACACGAAGTAATTATACCTTAATTACATTAAGTAAGAATCTTTTATTAATTACATTAAGTAATTAATTTCGTTAAGTAATTAACCCTTCAACTAACTACATTATTTAGTATTTGCTTAATTAATTAAAACTTGAAACAAATTCTTATTTAAATTGTTAAACAACAATCACCTTATTAACACCAAATTTATTTAACCACATTAATTTAGATTTGCTGGGCTTAACCCATTTCGAAACCAACCCGAGCAACACAAGGTTTTACTCGAGTATCAACTCGAGTTTCCTACCAGCTTTCCCCGAAGCACCTTCTTCCCCTCTCGTACTTTCTGTTTTTTTTCTTTTCTTAACCACTGCTGCAACAACCCACACGAACGCGAGAAAACCCAAGCCAACCCAGTCTCTTACTCGAGCATTCCTTCGAGTTTCTTTCCCAACCCAACTTCCTGACACGACATCGACGTTGTGCACATGCACATCGTCGCGCCGCCGTTCTGGCGAACACCACCGACCACGGCAAGTTACAAACCACAACTATACTCGAAATCGAACTTCAGTTCGATATAAAAAAACACGAGATTGAAATAAGCCCCTTTGCTCGACACTACAGTTTGAATCTCATCAAATGAAAATGCCTCACCACCACGATTCAGACCACCGGAAGAGCTCCCCCTCCGTCCAGACCATGTCAACCCTCTATACTACCATCCCGCTCAATCTCAAGCAACTCGATAAATCCATCGTGACGAAATCACCACATTTCCAACCCGCTGCAAAACTTCAAACATAACCCTAAATCAACCCCGAACCATTAATTCGTGCGATGGAAAAATTATTTGGTAATTTTCCTGGAATCGTAGATGTTCAACCCAGCTTCAAGCAAGATTTTAGCATTTAAAATTTGTTCAATGATCGGAAATCGATCAAAATGCAAATCTCATTCAACGGTGAACTGCGCTCATAATACTCCACTAAAAATTATCAGTTTTGTTTTAAAAATCTTGTTTTTGATTAAGTAATCATTTTGTAATCCTGAATCAATGATTTAAAAAGTTTGAATTTTTTTGACTTAGATAAAATTTCTCTGTTGTTCTTGATTTCCAGATAATTTGCAAACTTATTGTACTTAAGTATATTTTTAAATCTTAGCTTATGTTTAAACAAACATATTTTTGTTTGAAATTCACAACTTATAAGAGAATGTATGAAAAGAACTTGATTTTTCTTTTTATCAAGATTTTTAACCTGTCACTAAAACAGAGATATGCATATGTGAACAGACATGCACACTTATCATCCCCATATTTATCAACATGAAAAATATAAATCATTCCAGAGATTCATATGCAATAGATTTCATTTACTTAAGCTTTTAATAAGGGTGTTTACTCACCTGAAACAAGTTTTTGAAACAGAGACTTTGTGGTATTTGAAACTGCAGATTTAAATCTTCCTCTGTTTTCTTTTTTTCATTCTTCAGTAATTTGTTTTCAAGCTTGAATATAAGGTAATGATCTGTTTTTCTTTTTTCTTTGTTGAGTTGTTTTGAACGAATGAACTTGAAATGAAAATTATGGAAAGCTTATAGGAAAAAGATTTGTACCGGGTGATGTACTAATTTTGTACAGGTGATATATTTTATTCAACAAGATCATTACATTATCTTGTACAATATACCAGAGATGTCCTTGCTTATGGAGGCTGAAAGCACATTTGTATATTTTCGAATGACCAAAGTATTGCTAGTATTTAATGCCAAGGTATATGTCTCCATTATTACCTTACTTGCCTGGCAGCTTTGTTTAGTATGTGCTAGAGGTGATATTATGTACATTTGTTTTGTCTTTGTCTTGTTTTATTTCGGCTGAGATGAGGGTAGTTGGTACATTTGTTTCTTATTTTGTTTACAGCAAATCTACTTGCTTTGTACTTCTTCCTAAGTGTTCATATGTGAATGTATTTTATTCACTTTGTTTAATTTGGCAAACTTGTAGATAGATGTAAAGTTGTTATTGTTATTTGTTATAATTTTTAACTTAAGTATTTTTGTTCTATTCCTAATCATATATACTTATTTCCATCTTTCTTTTATTTTTACTTAAACTATTAAATACTCCTTTTACTTGTTATTATTTTCATACTTTATAATGTTATTAAATTTTATTTTGTGTTACTATATATATATTCTTCATAATTTATTTTATATAGTTGTATTAACTTATTAATATGATATTAAGATTTATTTTAATATTATTTTTAGTTCTTTTAAAGTTTAACCATCTAACATTTAATTACTTACTTATTATTTATTTTTTTATATTTATTTTTTTTATATTTGCATTCATTCGTTATATTTACAAAACCCAATTCAAATTGACTCATATATCACATATACATATGTATATTCACATATATATACAATATTTAAATTTAATTGATTTAACACAAATTTATTCGTCTCGGGGAAACTCGCAATCTACTTACCGTTTTATTTCACAAATTTTATTCAAAATTCAATAAATTATCAATTTTAAATTTCTAAAAATCTGGGGTCGTTACACGAAGTCTCTTGGATGAGGATGGACTTCACTTGGCTAGTATCAGTGCACCTATTTTATAGGCATGTTGGGTCTTAGTGAGTCTATTATATCATATGTGTAATTTTTTATTTTCCATAGGCTTTCAACAATAAATTTTGGGTACGTCAGTTTTTTCAACTCATATAAGAACAAGAATGATATTGAAAAGAAGGGAGGTAGAATGAATTGATAGAATATGATAGTTAAATGGTAGATTCAGAGATGATGTGGGATATGCAATAGTCAAAAATAGTAACCATATGGCATATGCTTGATTAGCAAAAATATCATAATGTCGTTATTTAATCAAGTACAAAATGCAATATTCTTAATCATCTATGTAATCAGTATAAATACTTCTGAAAATCAAATAAGAAAGTTCAATCGATCATGATATGATTTCAAAAGTAAATTCTCTATAAATACCTCAAAAATATTTTCAGTTTTATACTATATCGTTGAATATACAATATGAATTGGTTTTAGAGCTATTTGTGTAAAGAGGAGTATATGGTCTAAGGATAAACACATTAATATATCAAAAACAAAAATCAAATGCTCATCTTAAAAGGTTTCATCACAATGCTCAAAATTAAAATAAATCATCTTCAACAATCATCTCATATTTTGAATATCACAAACCATCTCAAGAAGTTCGTCGTAAAGCTTAAAATTTTCATTTTGAAAAATCCTTTTTAAAGTTTATATCAAGTGTAGAATATTAAAGCTTGTTCCATAAGAAGTTTCATATCAACTTTTTGAAGTCAAAAAAATTCTCTATTCAAGCCACTATGGAAAAAATTCTCATTTAAAACTCATGTCAAAAATATTGCCAAGGTGTCTCATTTCAAAAATATCCATATCATGAATAAATATGGAGAGCAAAAGAATAAAAATTCTCAGAAAGCAAAATTATATTTTTGGGTTTTTTTATTTTCCAAAAATAAAAACTCTAAGAAGGAAAAACATGCTGTTTTTGGATTTTTTTTAAAATAAAACATAAACAAAAAATTGCAAGCTCTCCTCATGTGCATGAAATAAAATGTGTGATATATCAGTCACCATGTGAGACATTTGAGCTATCAAGAATATCAGACTGGAGGAATCACAAAGTTTAAAAATCATACTAGATGTTCTGACAAGAAAGAACAAGTCACGCTTAAATAATATCACCTATACTCTAGGCTGCTTAATGGCGTACAATGGTACCTAAGGCATTAGTTTTATATTCGACCTCTTGAGCTCTCATCATCAATGTTAAGCGTGAAAATCAAGCATCATCAAGATGGTGCACTACGTACTCCACAATATCAATTGAATTTGCTCCAACATTCAAATTCCTCAATAAATTCATCTTTGTCAACCAAGAGTACACGGAACCAAATATTATCGTACAAACGATTTTTTAGTCGTTATAAAAGGAAATAAGCATAGCATGATCTCATATAGAAGTATATTACGAACATATGTGTAAAAGAAATTATCAGCAAACATCAGCCATCGTTGTTGCTACTTTAAAACTTCAATCTGTTTTGAAGTAATTATTTGAAAATTTTATGTCCATAAGTCGATTCAGCAGTAAACTAGAAAGTTTTAGATATTCCAAGTTTCTAATCGATAAAATTGGTCTCAAGTGGAAAAACATATCAAAAGTTATGACAAAAATACAACAACTCATTCGAAAAATTCAAGAACACTTTTCAAGCAATAAGCTGATTTGATTACTGTTTTTCAAGGTTCCATGTAATGAATTAGCAAAAATTCAAAACATTAAATTTATTGTATTATTACTATCCTTTTAAAATTCTAGTAATTTTAAAAATCGGAGTTACGGTATTCAAGTTATGGTCGATCTACTACAGCTATGTTCGGAAGTTCTGAAATAGCTTTCAAACAATGTACTGAATTGTTTGTAGTTTTTCAAGGGATTAAGTTCAAATTCTGGGGAAACTGAGAATTCAAAAATTACAGTACTTTCTGTTTGTTTTCCAGAAAACATTGAACTTTTCAAATGGAGTTACGGAGCTCAAGATATAGCAATTTTACTACAGTAGTATCAGTACATTGGAACTCAAAACAAGAAGCGAAAATTGAGAAGTAGAGTTTAGAAGTCATAACTCTAGTTACCTTTGAAGTTGCATTTTCATTCACCATTATTGTCTAAATTGCATTGACTTCGACCCTGTTTTCTTAGGCTACGAAACATTGCATTATTTCTCATCAAAAGTATAGACTAACTCGAAATCTGCCTCCATTGTAGTTTCTCCTTAGCCCGTCATCGTACCTACATATTAAAAGAAGAAATGAGTTGCCTAGAAAGAGATGCAAGACCACTTTTTTTACATTTGAAATCTTTCATACCCAAATTTACTTGTATAGCCGACCATTAATATTAACAATTGTACCCTTAGGAACTCAAATTTGTCTAACTCGTTTATATATGTTCCTATTCGACAATTGTTATAACTATGTCCAATATTTCCACACTTCACACATTTAAGAAACACAATTCTTCCCCTAGCGGTGTTACTAGTCGTTTGTTTATAAACTAACACTTTTCAAAGCCAAGTCCTTTTCTATTATTCATAAAGAGTTAATTTCCTAATAACATATTAAATGAATTTTCTCTAGGGGAAATTTTTTGAATAATTAACCGAAGTTCGTTAACTTTGGATTTTAAAAGTTTATTCTCGTTTATTAGCTTAGAACAACGACTAATAGAATTCTCTCTCTCTTTTCAAAATCATTTCTTCTTAAGACTATATTTTGCTTTATAAGTATATCAATTTTAAAAATCAGACGTTTTTCAAATTCAAGTTTTTTAAAATCCTTGAATTTTCCGGTCTCATTTTTCCAACTCATGATTTACTCGAATAATATCAGTTCTGCTATTTTTCAAAACCATGTTTTCATTTTTAAAGGTTTTGAAATCTCCTTTAATGTCAGTTAATTCCTTTTGAAAATTCGCATATTTATTGCATTTGAGATTTCTGACATTTTTTATCTTTTCACTTTCATTTTCAAGCTCATCTAAAATTATCTCAATTTTCATCAAATTATCCTTTTCAAAAATTTCACGTTTGGAATTTTCGAATAATTTAAAAAGTTTCAACACTTTATGTAAAATGTTGTTTTTGCAAATCAACTCACTTTTGTTTTCGGTTAAAGTCAGAATTTCCCTTTCAAGCTTTCAAAAAATTTCATTGAAGTGAACAAATTATTTTTCATAGTTCAAAAATCTTTCATAATCAAAAGTTTCAATTTTCTTAATATTTTTAGGCTTTTCCAATCTATCGGTTTTCTGACGCAGTTTAGATCTTTCAGTTTTCAACATGTTATTTTTCAATTCAAGATCATCAACAATTTTCATTAATTTATAGCACAGAAGAACTAAATCTTTAAATGAAAAATCACTTATCTCATCTTTTGTTGAATCATCATCACCGCTGTCTTCACTTCCATTGCTTGAATCGTCTTTTGTGAAGCCTGTCAAACACAGCTCTACTCTTGTATCGGCATTGGGGAGTCCTTCATCTTTGTTCACTTTTTCACCATATATTGCATCGAGAATGCTACAAAATTTCCTTTGCAGTTAAACTATTTGAGATATGGTTAAATTCATATTTATCAGGTCTAGATAAGAATATTCATAGCATTAGCATTAAGCGAAAAAAATTTCTTATCTACCATATCCGATCCATTTTCAATGATATACCAAAAATGAAAATCAACAGATTTTAAATAAATTTTCATCCTATATTTCCTATATGAAGAATCCATTTTACTAAAAATAAGTGGACAATAAATGGACTGACTCTCACTAAAACTATAGCAGCTAAGGTAAGACATGCTATCAGGTTTTTTTTAATAAGGTAGTTCCAAAACCACTTGTTAGGATTTTGCAATATACCTTAGAGGGGGGTAAATTGGGTATTTAAAATATTTCATAGAAGAACAAATAAATAATGCGAAAAGCAAATGACACACATATATACCCAGCTTCGGTCACTAAATGTTAACTGGGTTCTTAACCAAGCAAATTCAATCGGTGTCAGAAAGTTGATACGAAGACGGAACGACTTGAAACTTGGCAAGAACACTCAAAAGAATAGTAGAAAGGGCTCAAGAAAATATGAACTCAAAATAGGCTAAGTCACCAACTCGACCCGACTCAGGCCCCTTGACTTTGTACCGAGTTTAATTGCTTCATCACGACATCTTCATACTTTTGGAAAATCATCCCCTAGTTTATTTAAGCATATCTATGAAGTTTTGTAGAATTCCATAGAGTCTATTACAAGAAATGAATACGTGACAATCCAAGCAGTAGGATATTCCAAGCCAAGAAAGAACGACCATCAAAACTAGTCAACAATCTACTAATTTAAATGGAGAAGATCTAGATAAAGTATGTAGCACAAAACAAGAAGAAGTACCCAAACCCTGGCTAAGGAATAAACTAGGCCCCGAGTTAAGGGCTTGACTCGATATCGAGTTTATACCTTAACTTCGGTGGTCACCATCTCCCTTGTGCTATCTTGGGTTACTTCCTGGACTTCTCTAGTAGTGGGCTTCTAGTCCAATATTGTAGCTACCACTATAAATACAAACCATACTACAACCAAGAGAGGGGCCGATTTCTCCCATTACTACTCGGAAGCTATGTCATTTCTTCAACTCTCTCTCCACTCCATTGTTGCTAAGGCAGTTCTTTTAGGCAATTCTAGGACTTAGAATTTGTATAACACTTATACTTGTGATGAAATCTTTTTCAAACGCTTTGTAATCATACTCTATCAACATTAAATTAATAAGAAAAGTTATAAAGTGGATGTAAGCTTAGTTAACAGCCACACTACTATAAAAATCCTTATCTTTCATTTACTCTTCTCTTATTTTCTATTATATTTGTTCTATTCTATCAGGGTTGGTGCTTTCATATCATACTCTAGGATGCCGATCCATTTTTGGGTGAACATTTTGGTGCTTTCATCGAGAACTGAACTCGGGCTCGGCTATAACTGTCTACTTTTGGATTGGATAGATACAGAGGTTAGATCATGAAAGTTTTCTTGAAGAAGATTAGAGATTTGCTATTCTAATGGCTCGTAGGAAGACCACATCTGGAAGATCTATTGGGACAACATTTGGCGTTGACGAAATCAAAGTCCAACAAACAGAAGTGAACAATGCTAACAATCATCGAACGGAGATTAATGTTGGAAACCTAGCACTAGGCGCTTTCGCTTAGCAGGAGGTTGTAACCAAAGGAGGGCTTAACCAGATTGTTAATCAACTTAACCAGAAGATGGCTAATAGTCAATAACCTTTCATCGACAAGATTGATGCATTGCTAGTGCTACAACCACCAACTGCCCCAAGGACTAAGCTGGAAACTGCAGAGGGTATGGAACAGGAGAATTCACCTATCTTAGGTTTGAATAGGAGGGATGGCAAGCAAAAGCAAAAGGAGATAGTTGGTGGAGAGATTGGAATTTTTATTTAAAGTAATGGAAGTACCCCTCCTACCGAGGAGAACCTACCATAAACCCAACCTTGGAGCAAAGGCACCACAAGGAAATATTGCAATTCTTCTCTCCGATTCTTAAGACGACACTAACTTGATGCTAAAGGACTGGAACTGAATGTTGACATAGGCAGGAAAAATGTCGGAAAGGAAGTTCAAACTACCACTTTAAAGCCAACCACGCGCCAATGGAATTATATAATAGTGGTTCTCCCGGAGAATGGAGAACCTAGACTTCAGTTGACAAACCAAGGTCATTTGTAGAGTCAAACGCTTGGTGTATCCCCTGATAGTCGACTTGTGGAATACCGGACCAGTGAGGCATTCTTTGCGGACATGGTTAAATGCTTGATGGAAGAAAGTAAGGGTAGGAAGGATGACGATTATATAAATATTAATAAAGGAAATGTATTAATATAAAATGAAAATATATATATATATATATAAAGTTATATAAAAACATATAATAAACAAGTGTAACATAAATACATACATTAATACAAGTGTAAGTTAATTTTATCATGCATTAAACATTTGTAAGGTTTGTGGCATGGAAAATATACAAGTGTCATATTTTTATAATTTTCTTTTAATTTTAAAGATAATAAAATTCAAGGCTATATATATATACACACATCTCCACTCTTTCAACTCTTCTTCTATTCTTCATATTCAAAAAAAAACAAGCCTGAGAAACTAAATCAGGAAATAAAAGAAAACAAGATCAAAAATAAAAATCAAAATCAAACCTGAGATCAAGAACCAATTTCCAGTTTTCAAATCTTCAACCTGAGAAGATAATTTGAATCAAACAACTTCAGTTTCAACCTGATCCAAAGGCATGCATAGATCATCTCAAGATCAAGTAGATTCAGCTCAACTTAAAAACAAGTAAATCAAGAGCAAAACAATTCAACGATAAAATTCATAACATACTCCAGGCTCTGTTCTTCTCTGTTCTTCTTTAACAGGTGAGTAAACTATTTTATCAAGGCTTAAGACTGTTGAATCCTGATGCTTGTGATAAATACTTGAAGTTAGTTGTGAAAAATGTTTGCAAGTATATATCTATATGTAAAATATGTGTGCATATATGTTGTCCAGGCATGAATCCCTCTGTCCCAAAGTTTTGCAGGGTCTAAAACCTGTTCAAAAAATTCAAATCATCCCATCTAAATGATTTTAGGTTTCAATCTCTAAATGAAAAGTGATTATAACTACGTAATACCAATTTTAAAAATGGTTTCAAGTGTATTTATTGAGTAAATATTTTAAAATTGGAAAATTACAGCAATGAACATTTTAAATCGAAAAATCAATAATCATATTTTTGTGTTTTGATTTCATAATTTGGTTCGAACTTGAAAATGTTGATTTTTGAAAGTAATATCATGTTTTTAGTGTTGGAAATGATTGGGTTTCTCGAGTTGATCGTTTTTAGCTTTTTCATCAAATTCTGATGATCGCGTTTGGGTTTTACGTCGTGGTTGTTACTGGTGGTGGGTTGTAGGCTGGGGGCTTGGGGAAAAATGGCTACAGGATTATCAGATCATCGAAGCGGCTAGGAAATGGTGAAGTAGGGTTTTATCGGCCTGTTGGGATGATGTTGTTCTCGAGTCGATTTCGTCGATGTGGATAGGCCGGAGGTGATCGCAAGGGGTGGGAACGTCGCGTGGGTCTGTGACGTTGCTCTCGTCGGAGAGACGTGAGTCCTGGTGGAGGAGTTCGTCGTTGGCGAGGAGGTTTTGTCGTCGGTGATGGCTTCAGTATTTGATCGAGTTACTAGATTGTGATCGGTGAAGATGATGGGTTTTCTGGGTGCTCGGGTTTATCGACGAGATCATCGTCGACGTGTTGATGATCGTAGCATCGATCGGTGGTGGTCGGAATCCTTGTGCACGTGTGCATTTGGGTGTCTGGGTTGTTGAAAGATTGGGGAAGAAGGCAGTTGGATCGGGTCGATCTCGAAGTAAAAGTGGGTTTTGCTCGGGGAAAATTTGCACTAGCTCGGGTTTTGGTTTTTGTTTAAGTAACCAGGTTTTCAAAGTAAAATGTTAAACAAGTTTTAAACAAATTTCCAAGTTTAAAATTTAAAGTTAAATGTTTTTAAAGATAAATTGTTTTGGTATTGAATAATTATACATTAGTTAATTTGTTAAATTAATTAACAAGTGTTTTTGAAAATATAACGAAGTGGTATTAAACTTTAATTAGTAAAAGATCTCAGTTGATTTTGTAATGAATCAATTTCAAGCATTTAATTTGATAATATCTAAATGATGATTGAGTAAGTAATTAAGATAAAAAGGTTTATCTTTAACTAATTAAGGTGGATAATTAAAGGAATAATTAATTGATTGATTAATTAATTAAGGTAATTAATTAAAGATTTACTTACTTAATTACTTAAAGAATAATTTGTTAATGTGATTAATTAAAATATAATTTAGTAATGTAATTAATTTAAGGATTGATTAATTAATATAAGTAATTTAAGGATAATTACTTAATGAAACTAATTAAAGGATAATTAGTTAATTAAAGGTTGATTGGTTAATTAATTAATAATTAAAGGTTAATTAATTAAAGTGATTAATTAATAAATGTAATTAATTAAGGGTAATTAATTAAAGGATAAATAATTGATTGAAGGTTAATTAATTAATGATTAATGGTGAATTAATTAATAATTAAAGGTTAATTAATCAATGTGATTAATTAAGGGATAATTAATTAATTAAGATGGATAATTAAGGTTGATAATTAATTTCATTAATTAATATTAAAATGGTTTGAAATTAATTAATGTTAATTAACCAGGATTAGAAATTTATTCATAAGTAATTAACCTGGTTCAAGTTAATTAAAATCAGATAATAAATTGATCTTACTTTTGGATGATTGAATTGTATTTAATGCCTTGAATTGATTGATACCTCTGATGTGTGATGCTCTGTGATATGAATTATTTTAATTTGAGTTGTGATGAATGCAATTTATTTATCTGTGATGAATTTATATTATTTATCTATGAATCTGTAAATGAAGGCAAGCGTTATAGGAATATATCGCTTATCGATATTGCTGTGTTTGGATTGTGATGATTGATGATGTTGCACTATTGTGTAAAACCCCTGGACTACACCACACTCACAAATATGAATTTCACGGGAAATCGGTTAAGTCACAGATATTTTGAATATAATATTATTTTATTCAAAATGGTTTTAAAGATTGAATTTTGAATCCAAATGGTTTTGGAAATAAAATTGGGTTCAATATGAAAAGCTTTTGAAAAGGAAGTTTGAAATTGAAATCTAGTTTGAATATAATATATTTTGTTTAAGTTTTGAAATTGTTTCGGAAACTATGGTTTGAATTGGTAATACGAGTTATATAATAAAATATATATGGATTTTACACCATCTTTAAAGTATTTTAAATGTATTATTTTGGAAATTTAAATTTAACCCAAGTTTATATTTTTAAAAGCTATAACTTGTGCATGTTTGATCGGATCTTTCCGAAACGAAAATTATTTGTTTTCAAATGATAATGGCTTTCATATAACGAAAGAACTTCCAGTTTTTGAAAAGATATCAAGTTTGAAATGGAATTATTTTGAAAGTTATGAATGAATCTTTGTGAAAGATTGGTGAACTTCTTTTTTCAAATTGAAGAGGACCTTAAAGGTGAATCTTTTGTATAAAAGATTTGGAATTGAAATAATTTTTGAAAGCTATGAATGAATCTTTGTGAAAGATTGGTGAACTTTGTAAAGTGAATCTTTTTGTTTAAAAGATTAAAATGGTAATTTGTTTAAACCATTTGAAAGAAAGGTTTTGGGCTTTAAGTTGTGACTTAACTAAGATCCCATATATCCATATGGTTTAAATTATGCGCTCATTATTCGGTTTAGCCGGGAGAGGACCTTTGTGTCATAAAACCCATTCCGAATAATGATACGACGAAATGGATAGCATTTGAAGACGGTGGTGAAGACCAGATATTTTCGAAAGCGAAAGGATTACCTGTCGAATGTCTCTACACCAGTTGATCCCCGGTATAGAGATTTGATCACCCTTTGTGATGGGGAGTATGGACGTGATTAGGGATTATCCGGATTTGCGAGGGCTTCTTTTGAAGTGCCTTCGGTTCTGTTCGGACACGGAATAGACTTGTATGGATGTATGTCTGATGTTACACTTTGATATGTAAAGCTGGTTTCTATCAAATACATTTCTGTTTGGTGGCGGAGAATTTATTCTCTTAGCTTAACACCCTTCTCTAAGACGTACGAGCTCGGAGGTTATGTAGTTGATGGTTACTAGTGATATATTCCCAATTTGATAATGTGGCATGCTGAGTGTTGCTGATCATTTGTTGATCGAAGCATGGCTTTTGTGAAAAGCGTAGCTTTGTGGACGAGACTTCATTGAACCTCACAACCCGGAAATGGTCGAAATAGGAAGAATGCAGCAAGGTTATGAGGGTCGCGCCCTTCAGGGTATGTCCATTCCTTCTGGAAAAAGGCGGTATCATGGTATGGAGCCCAGATACTTAACTTATGTGGTTGCTGCAAATTTATTACTTTGTGGTTGTTGGTGTTGAGGATCCTCGGATAAAGGTCGGTAACGACCGGGGATGGCATACTCGTGTGTGGAGTTATCTAGTTACAGCTTTATTGCACCAAAAGCGTGTGGTAACTCGGCCTTGTATTGGTAGAGATCCGGTTAGGTTCTCGGGGCATCCCTCCAGAGGCGTACCCATGTGGCATACGAAGTTCCTTAGCCTGACCATTTGTTGGAAATCCAAAGAAACAATACGCGCCCTGTACGGTTTTAGTTATATAACCTGCCATGGAATGTGGTGGTAACCTACTATTGAACATGGTAGCTATAGTAGGCATACTACGAAATGTGTATGCTGGCTAAGATTAATATTATACTTTCGAAATATTTTCCGTACTATGCACTAATAATAATATCAAAAGGAATTTTGCGTATCAAGCATGTTTGACTATCATAAGGAGAAATCTCCTCCAATTGTGCGCTTGCATTGTGTGTGTGTGGGGAGGCCTTATGGTAGTTTCATTTTCCAAAAGCATAGCGAATTTCTTTTTAACTTCTTTTGTTCAAGATAAACTGTTTCCGTTTGCTCATACCTGTCCCAAGACTGACCTGGAGTTTATTGTTCCCTATCTAAACTCTGGGTGTCCACAATTTTCCACACGGGCAGCCTAGAGTTAGATTTTTAGATAGTCAGATAGTAGATATAGATTTGGTAGCCTTCAGTTTTCTGTTTGGAATTCTTTGGAGTCTTTGGATTTTGGCAATCACATTCATGACCGACCTTGCTTAATACAACTTGATGGTGGTTCAAGCTTGAAGTTTGGAGCTTTGGCATTGAAGATATCTTTACGCTGCTGCTGCTTGGTTATTTCCGCTGTTGTCTTGTATCTCTAATAATATTGATATTCTGTTGTATCTTATTGTATCGGATATTGTATCCATCGTTATATCAATGATATATTCATTTTTTTCTTCCGTTGTGTTGTTGTACTTAATGTGTTATAAGCTCCATCCGAACCGGAGTCCGACGTTCGAATCTACGGCATTCGAATACAGGTGAGGTATTTGATGTCGATTTTCGGATGCTGGATTTCAGGTCGTGACAATTGGTATCATTTGTAACGACCCAATTTTTCGACGCCCGAAAGTCGACATTAATACGTCCACTGTATCAAATGCCGCACAATCGAATGTCGGAAAACCGAATCATTAGGGTTAAAGAAGAAAGAAGAAGAAACAGAAACAATAACAGAATCTCACATTCGCAGCGGAACAACATATGATAGATAAATGAATAATCTTTAAAACAAAGAACTATATCAGTTCATACAAGACATCATCAGAGTTTACAATAACAACACACAACACTGGCAGTTATAATAATCTGCCCTAATAACAGAATACATAGGGATAATACATAATATAAGTGATACGTCTCGCCATCCAGCTCGCCTCTTGAGCTCCACATCAATCCATTCAGAATTCTGCTGATAACCTGACTCTAGACTGCCCGTGTGGAAAATTATGGGCACCTAGAGTTTAGAAAGGGAACAATAAACTCTGAGTCAGTCATGGGACTGGTGTGAGATCTTAAAATAGTTATTTGCACAAAGGAATAAAAATAAATTCGCTATGCTTTTGGGAAATGAAACTACCATAAGTAAATGGCAGGTTATACAACTAAAACCGTACAGGGCACGTATTGTTTCTTTGGATTTCCAACAAATGGTCAGGCTAAGGAACTTCCTACACCATATGGGAACGGACTTATATGGATGTATGTCTGACGTTACACTTTGAGATGTAAAGCTGGTTTCTATCAAATACATTTCTGTTTGGTGGCGGAGAATTTATTCTCTTAGCTTAACACCCTTCTCTGATACCACTTTCAAACACCAAATCAAATTTCATATTGATTTCCCAAAGATTTATTTTCAAATACCAAATTAATTTTCATATTGATTTCTAAAATTTGTTCCCTTTTAAAATAAATCCTTTTATTTCTCCCAAACTATGGAAAATCCAATTTTAAATAAATTCTTCAACTTTTAAACAATATTTCTCAAAATCCATTTATTAAAATCTTTTCCTATATTTTGATATTAATTCGATAGGATTACAAAAATCAACTTTTATACTTTAAATGTAATGGTCTAGGCTTTTCTACTTTAATTTCCAAAAATCTAATTTTATCTATTTCTGGTATCCTACGATACCAAAAATATATTCGGCTAAACTATAGCCTTCAAATAAATTCCAATCATCATTATAATCATTCACACCAATATAATCACTTCTATAATCAACCAAATAAATCTTTACTTTAAAGATTTAAAAACAACTTAAGAAAATAAATTCTCTATAGTATCCTTTTTAAAACCATCTTTAAAACTTTCAATTTATATTTATCAGCTACTTTGAAAACATACTCGGCTTTTCAGTGAAAACACACTTTCCATTTCAAAATGATCCATTTAAATCAATTAATAAATCCTTCTTGACTTATTTCAATTTACATTCCAAATCTGTAATTTTCTTTAAACCTTATATATATATATATATATTTTCTGTTCATCTCTGTATATATATATATATATATATATATAAAGTTGAACTTAGTTTACAAAAATCAATTTAAGTGAAGAGTGTCTCCAGAAGTTTACGATGCCCACTTTGCCATCTTACAATGGGACGATGGACCTCAAACATCACTTGTATAAGTACAATTGGCATATGGACAGGGTTAGGGCAATGTATGTTGTCTACTGTAGATGTTTCCATATTCTCCTAGAAGATGTTGCTTCTATGTAGTTTACCGAACTCCACCGAGTTCCATTTCTACCATTGACGAGTCGGCAAGGAAGTTCTTGGAATAGTTCAGACTTCACATGGCATAGCCAAAAGATGTGATATCTTTATCCGGCCTTTTCCAAGGACCAAATGAGTCACTAAAATCCTTTATAAACTGGTTTAATACTATGGTTACTGAAGTGCGCAATCCTAACAAAGAATGGTGTTCAGGGCTTTAGTCCGAGCTATCCATTCGAATGCAGACTTTGGAAGATGGACTGAGATGAAACAACCAACCATCATGAAGGAGTTCAACCGAAAGGTGAGTTAGTATTTGAGATTGGAAGAGGTAGACACATTGGAGCGCAAGACCGCCTTAATGACCTTAATTTTGACTAACATTATTTAGAACATTTAATTAGATAAATTAGATAAAATAATGTAAAGGGATAAGGAAATTAAGATTTCATAATTAAGTTTAGGCCATGCCTTATTTAATAAACCAATTAGAGAAATAAAATGTTAGGATAAGAAGGAGGGATAAGGGAAAAATGGGAGTAACCTTCATTCCTACCCTTAAACCATTCTATTTTCTTTTCCTTCATTCATTTACACATATACAAACTAAACATAGAGGTCGGCCATAACTAAGGAGAAACAAGAAGGAAATTAAAAGGTTAACGAATCAAAGCTAAAAGGAATCAAGTCTACACCAAATCTCATCTTTCTCATCCAAATCAAAGTGAATACTGAATATACATCTCATTTTTTTGATTATGTTTCGGTTTTAAGTGTAAACTCATTTCTTTTGCATGTATTATGATATGTTTTAGATGTTTGAATGATTGTATTCTTGTTGGTGATTTTCTAGAATTTAAATATGAAATTTAGTGATATGGTTGAGTTGGAAAACCTATTATATGGCACCCAATTGTGATTTTGATATGATGTTAGAAATATCATTTTAGAAGCGCATTTTTAATTTCATAATTTTCCAAGCAAGTTTGGATTTTATATGATTTTTCTAAGTGAATAAATGAGTGAATTTCGGTTTTTAATTATTAGTACTAATTAAGATAAGTTTCTGGCCCCGAAATTTTTATATGTCAAAGAGTATGATTAACTTGATTTATTTTGATTTTTGGGGGATTTTCCTAAGTGTTCAGGAATGATAAATAAATTGTCAAGTCTAAAGGTCTTATTTGTTTAAGTAAAATGTTTATAATAAGGATGAAAATGTAAAATATTTTAATATTTCAAAATATCACATGCGGTAGATTTTCAGCAAAGAAATTGATAAATTTTTTAATCAACCAATGAGATTTTGAAAAATTATAGAGGGTTGGTGGAAAGAAACAACGTTTTGTAGTAATTTTTCAATTTTTAGAATAATTACAACTTTGCCATGTCGATAATGCCTATTTCAAGCCACAACTCACCACATCTTAGTGTCGTCGACATGGAACCAAATAATGCATATGATGTTAATGATTATGGCATGAAATGGATTGGTTTTGAACCTCGTCAAGGTCACGGTAACAAAGATAAAGAGGTGAACTCGACACAAGCATGTCGATGTGTATAAGTGCCGCGTTTTATACCAAGAGGCTTGTTGCCGTGTTTTATACTTGAAAGCATGCTGCCACATATGCTATTCAGTGTTTTGACTCGAAGACCCAGATATTTATCAAGTCTATACTATCCCACTTTCAACTTGCTATCGTGCCTAGCCAGGTCGCTTTTAAATTGTAATCAAGTTTACTCTATGCCGCTTTTAATATTGTCATCGAGCTTAGTCACTAGTCTTCGAGCCTTATCCATGTTTTTATGGCCATTGAGCTTAACCCATAATCAATATTTTATACCTTGATGAGACATTGATGCCAATGTTTTGAGAGTCGCCGAAGTTCAATTTTTATAGTTTATCACTATGACTTATGATGTTTTGACTTTGACATTATCCCTATAAATTTTCAAATAAAAGAATTTGCCATGATTTTGGGTGGGCAAAGATCTTTAACGGCGATGACCTTGTTGAGTTTTATTATTGTAAAGGTATTACATAGTTTTGGCCGTATGGCCTAAGTTTTGAGAAGGTTGAAGACCCAAACAATTTCTAGTTTCATCAGCAATGTTTTGTAAAGCATATATCATGGCGTAAGTATTTTTAGTAAAGTAAAGGGCCAATGTTTTCCTTGCTTTAATTATGATTTTAAGGAATTAAATTGTTTACAAAGATATTATCTTCAAGGAAATATGGATGGGGTAGTTAGCCTAGAATTTTACCGAAAGAATGACTCAAAGATTAGAAAACCAGATAGGACTAGTGTAAGGTCGTACCCTATACTTTAGCTAGTAGCACTTATCTAATATAAGTTCGAAATTCCAATCTATAGGGCTTTGTTATGGGTAAGACTAATAGAAGGTTACACATAGAAAGAAATACACAGAGTAGAGATAGGTTATTAATGAGCCTGCAAAACCATTAGGATCGGTTGACCCTAAAAGTAGACGTTACAGACAGACCATCCAGTTTTTCTCTAATAGCAAGTTAGAACATTTATTATCTCTAGTAGGCCTGAATCAGCTATAGGTTTATAATCAGCCTGATAAAACTATGATGTTGGAACAGATAATCCATTGATTACCTATTTTTTATGCATACATGCTATTGTTTATTATAACCAGGTTCGTTGTAGGATTTTGATTGCAAAAGATATGCTTTTAAAGGATATTAGTTAGGGGAAACCCGTTCCGCTGGGCGGCGTCGTCTCACTTAATATCGATAAATTGAGATGTCATTTATTATTCACACCAGGTTTAATGTCTGACTCGAAGTTTATGTTTCCCCTTAAACTCTCAGCTGCTCAAAATTTAATTTGAGAGGTTGTGAGTTAAGCTTTTCTGGTTTAGTAGGCTTTGGAGAATAAAACATCCGAAGACATGTAGGAGACAGATCAACTATGTAGGAGAATATATATTTATCTATTCTATTGTGGTTGAATATTGTATGTAATGGCAGTTGTTATCACTATTTATTTAGTAATGATGGTCATCCAAGGAGGCATCATATATGTTGCTTTTGGCGTATTTTGGAATAATTATATTTATCTTAACCTGGACAATGTTATAGGATTATGTACTGAATATGAAATGCTGATTGAAATGTAATGAGAAAAGTTATTTTGAAATTGTGTTTGAAATATTTCATATTCTTATGCTTCTGATATTATGGATACCATTAACATTACTGCATTTTATCATTGGAAATTAATACTATAGATGACAACAGCATCTGCAGCAGTTAGTTTTGGGCCTCAAAATGGGGGATGTTACAAATTGGTATCAGAGCCTAGGTTTATGTCAAACTAAAAAGAAATTCAAACCTAATTTTTTTATAGAACATAATCCAAATGAATCAATGAATAAGATCGAGGTATGGGATAACACTATAGTAACGTACTTGAATTTGCTGTATATAAGTATACACTTTATCTCTATTCTCCCATCTCTCTTAAACCATTCTTCCATGTCTTACTAAGGTTCAAATGTAAGTTTAAAAGGAAAGTAAGATATGGACGTAGGAAATGGAAGAGTGAATCTCGGTGGAAGAAGCACCGGAACAAATGAAAATGCCCGACCCAATACTAGAAGGAATCTGAGTTGTGCACAAGCTGCTAATATAGGTGCAGGAACACCGTTGGATGATATGGGAGCTATATATCAATTATTTATTAACATGTTGCAAGCATGAGTTTCTATTGGATTAGTAGGTGGAAATGTTGGAGGAGTGAATCAGGAAGCTCCAGTTGTCAACAACTATGTTGTGCTGAGTAGAGACTATGCAAGAATGGAAGGAAATCCATTTATTGGAATGGAAGATGCTATCGAAGTGGAGAACTGGTTTCTTCATTATGAGAGAATTTTAGCTGATCTTGGACTGAATGAAAAATTAAAGAGGAGGTTAGCATCTAGACAGCTGCAAGGAGCTGCTTTGTACTGGTGAAATAGTGTAACTGCTGGAGTGGCAGAGGAGACTTTGACATGGGCTGAATTTAAAAGAAGGTTCGAGTAAAGGTTCATGTCGAATATTGCTAAGTCTATCCTATTGAGGAGGTTTGCTGAGTTAGTGTAAGGGGACATGATGGTGCTGGAGTATGCTACAAGTTTTGAGGATTTGTCTTGGTATGGGTATGCTACCGTGGATACAGTAATTAAGAGGAATGAGAAGTTCATTCATGGATTAAGACCTGAACTTGCTAGGGCAACATCACCAAATCTCAGGGATCCATGCGATGTAGTTGTTGAGATGGCTTTAAGAAATGAAGAGATGCTTTCTTTCTTTGGAAATAACAAAGCAGTAGAGGCTCAAGGTGGGCAGAATTAGAAAGGAAATTCTTTCATAAGAAGGGAGCTCAAAAGAGTGGAGCTACAAAGAAAGGAAAATCTAAGATTATCTGCTATAAGTGTGATAAGAAAGGGAATTTCGCAAATGAATGTCGTTCTGGAGATGGAAAGAAGGTGATAGGAAAGAAGAACATTAAATGCTTCAACTGTGTTCAGATCGGTCATTATAAGAACCAGTGCAAGGAGCCAACCAAAGCTGAGAAGGGCAAGGTGTTTGCATTTGAACCAGCTACCTCGAGGCTAACAGCCAAGGTGAAAGGAAAGTCTATGATGGGAGGTATGCTTTTGATTCATGATACACCTGTTAGAGTACTATTTGATACTGGTGCATCGCATTCTTTCATATCTCATTGTTCAATAGATAAGCTTAACCTAGAACCTTCATACCTAGTTACTTCCTTAAGGGTTGCGAATTCGATAGGAGGGTATAAAACTCTTGGGATGTGACGCTACCAATTAGAGTTTGAATTGTTAGGTCGTATATTTTCTTCCAGCTTGCATGTGTTTGATTTCATAGGTTTATGAATTATTTCGAGTATAGACTGGTTAAGTATGTATGATGCTAGGATATTTGCCACGATATGAAAATATCACTGAGACACGCTAATAGTAGTGATCGAATTATATATTCTGTAAAAAACCCGAGTTTAGTTGTTTTGTTTTATCGGGTGTAATGGAGGAAGAAGACGACTTGAATCGAGTTTTTGTTGCTGGAGAATCCGTAGAGGTCTTTGAACTGGTGACAGAACTACCATTGGAACGCGCCATTGAGTTTCAGATAGATCTTATACCAGGATCCATGCCTGTTGGTAGACCGCCAATTAGGATCTCACCTACCGAGATTAGGGAGCTAAAGGTGATACTGGTGGATTTAGAAGTGAAGAGTTTTATTAGACCAAGCAATTTGCCTTGGGGAGCAGCCGTAGTGTTTGTTAAGAAACAAGATGGATTGCTAATGTTGTGTATTGATTATCATAAGTTAAATGAGAAGACGTTAAAAAATCGATGTATTTTGCCGAGGATTGACGATTTGTTTAATCAGTTGAGTGAAACCAATGTATTCTCACAGTTAGATTTAGCAATAGGATTCCAATAAGAGTAGCAGAGGATAGTATTCCCTTAATGGTGTTTTGGATAAGGTATGGATCGTACGATTGGTTAGTAATGCCGCTTGGACTGAATAATGTGATAGCCTTCTTCGTAGACTTAATGAATCGAATATTTCAAGAGCATTAGGATAGATTCATGTTGTTGTTCATAGAAGACATACTGATATATTCGAATAATAAAAGAGACCATGAAGTTCATCTTAGGATAATGCTTGAGACTCTGAGGCAATTTAAGTTAAAAGGAAATTTTTTCAAGTGTCATTTTTGGAAGAAGGAGGTGAAGTTTCTTGGTTATGTAGTCTCAGAAAAAAGGTTGTTAGTAGATCCAGCGAAGATTGAGGCAGTTAATAATTGAAAGAGAACCAAGACAGTGATCAAGATAAAGAGTTTTCTTGGACTAGTTGGCTATTACCGAAGATTTATTAATGATTTCTTTGGATAGCAGCACCGACGACGAAGCTGACAAGGAAAGAAGTAGTATGTTTGGGCCGATAAACATGAGGAGGCATTCCAGAAGATGAAACATTTATTGACCAATGCGCAGGTGTTAGTTGTTCCAGATTGGATTTAGTATTGTATAAGGATGCAAACTGGATTAGAAGCTATGTTAAAGCAGAGTGGTAAAGTAATTGCATATACTTCTCGGTAGCTCAGACCACATGAAGTTAGATATCAGATGCATGACATAGAGTTAGATGTAGTAATTTTTGCATAAATGGTGTGGAGACATTACCTTTTGGGGGACAGATTCGAGTTATTCATGGATCACAAGTCACTAAGATATTCATTCTCTCAAAAGGAGTTGAATGTGAGACAACGGAGATGGTTAGAGTTGATAGCTGCCCATGACTTTAGAATTGAATATACACTAGGAAAAGGGAACAAAGTAGCTAATGCACTTAGTAGAAGACATCGTAATGCAGTGTTAGCGATGATAGCAGAGTGTAAAGATTTAAAAGCATTGACAACTTGCGATGTGCAGTTAAGATCAACAGAAAGTTCTAATCAAGAAACTGCCATGTGGACGTGTTTGGAAGTTCGACCAGTAATGGTCGAAAAGATTGCTTCTAAGCAAGGAGAGGATCCATTACTAGCTAAACAGATCAGAAGGTTAAAAATGGAGCCAAGATTAATGATTTAAAAGATTTCGGTCTTGACCAAAAGAGGTTGTTGAGGAAGAAAGGAAGGTTATGTGTTCCTGTAACGACTAGCCTTTCTGGACGTTTTATGCAGACACACACGTCAGCCTCAAACAATTCAAAAGGCAGATTGTTATGGGGTAAATAAGAAAAAGAGAAAGAAATAAAACAAATACAAAATCTCGCAGCGGAATGACAAAGTATAATAATCAAATAACAGTTCATCAAGCTGTTTTATAAATACATTTGATTATTCTTTACAACACAAACATCAGAGTTACATAAACAGGAATAACAAAATAAATACGGCGGAACAACATGATGCAACGGAATAAATAAATAATAATACTAATCTTCGTCTTCGTCCTCCAGAAATAAGATGTTCAATCTTGAAATGCTTAGGCTGACCCGAGCAAATTGAAAAGATAAAACACTCGAGTCAGAACTAAAAGATCTTATGTAAGTTAAATCAACCGTAATAAATATGAGTGTAATGGCGTTAGAGATGTTTACGGAGTTTGACATCTCCTATCTAGTGTCTAACGTGAGTGCAGTAACTTAAGAGATGTTCAGGATTTACATCTCCTAAGGATCTGTTAAACTATCTACTATGTAGTACAATACGCTATTATAATAGTGTCTACAGTAAAGTAAAAAATATTAAAATAGCGTTAAGGCGTTACCCATATCCCCCTTAACACAATTTATATATTCCCATAGTCTATACAGTACCGTATGCTCCTCCAAGAGGTTTACACAGAGGGCACCCCATAGGTATGGTAAAAAACAAACTCATAGAAGGCGCTCTAGGGCATGTGAACATGGTACTCGAGGCAATGCTAGGGTAGATATACCAATTGCATATCCGAACTGGTGGTAACGCATAGCAGCTACTACCGCCCACCTCGGAACACACTCCCAAATCAAAATCAAGGGGTGGCTACCAAATCAATCACAAAGTAATAGAATGGTATCGATGAAATGTGTCCGATAAGAGGAAAGACCTCACTTGGCCCGGCCTGGCTCTTGTTTTAGTCACATCTAAGCTGACTCACGGGAGTGAGGGTCACGTCATACCTCATACAGAAATCGTTCGCCAAACCATCCTACTTCATTTCTGGAATCTCCACCATGTGCACAGTTGTTAAAGTGGTTTTCGGTATTGGGAGAGAGTATGACAATATCAGATACCGGTCTCTTTAACAACCAAATGTTTATTTCACACCGGATGGTTCTTTTACATTTCAAAAGTCAATTCATAGTTTATATAGAAATATCATATTCAGTTTCAAATCATATCTCTTTTGAAATCATATTCATTTCCAAACTATATTCACTTTCAAAATCATGTTCACTTTGAAATCATGTTCACCTATGAAATCATATCGTTTTCGAAATCATAATTTCTTTCAAAAATCATATTTCCAATTAGGTTAAATCCTTACTCCAAAATCATCATATTCAATTGATTATAACATTTAAATCCAACTTAGGTTATAACATCATTTAACCGTATTTGCTTTAAAACCAGTGAATTTGAATATAAACACTTCCCTCTACTTAGTCTGAAAATTTAGAAAATATTTTAAATAACTATAAATAGTTAAAATAGTTATAAATAGTTAAAATACTCTAAATAGTTTAGTTATAGATTAAAGATATTGTTAAATTGATTTAAGATAGTTAAATAATTTTAAAATAGATTAAATATAATTAAAATAGATTAAATAGCTTTAAAATAGATTAATTGGATTTAAAATAAGTTAAAATGGGTTAATTAGTTTAAAATAAATTAAATGGTTTAAAATATGTTAAAATGATTTAATATAGTTAATATAGGTTAAAATAGTTTAATAGTTAAAAATCTTAATAATAAAAGTCTTTAAAATAATATATTTTTAAAACAATTTATATTAAAATATGAGTTTGAAATTAATATCAATTTAACTATTTATTTTATTCCAACATATCTGGACCATTACAATTCCAAATCAATAAAACCCAATTTCGAATCTTCAATTCAAATTCTTTTCAATCCATGTTTGAAACATCAACTTAAATTATTCCAATTTCAATACATTTCAAAGTTATATTTCAAACCAATTAAATAACTCAATTTCGATAAAATTTCATTTATACTTAAAAATTCAACTTTAAACTTTTAATTTAATTTCTTAAAGCAGTTCCTTTAAACCAATTCACATTTCAACATAAAACTTGATTTTCCAATAATAATTCCATTTATATAAATAAATTTTTTTTATTTCCAAATGTCATTTAACTGGATTCGAAATCAAGGATTTAAAACCATTTAATTTAACCAATCTGGTGTCCGTATATAATTCTCTACCCTAGGGTCAAGTGATACAGATATTTATCATTTCAATCCGAAATTTAAAATTTTATGGTTATATATCATTTCAAACCGTAATCCCAAATTTAATATTAAAATCCATAAAATCGCTCGAGTCTATCATTTCAACCCATAACAATTTTTCCCTAATCTATAGATCGTTCGGGAATATATCATTTCAACCCATAGTGATTTTCCAAATAATAACTAAGGGAACTTGCAGAGTGATAATATTTTATAAATCAAACATAACATCCAATCAACCAATATCCACAACCAAACATTCATCATAATCATCATTTAATTCAATAAATATCAGCCATTAATTAATTATCAATAACAGGTATTTAGTTGGCAAATTTAAATTCAATAATAAATTAAATAGCCATTTAATTCAAATAAATTCAAATTAACCGAGATGACAATTTTAAATGTACCAAACAGCCATAAATAAATTTCTAA
This sequence comes from Allium fistulosum, assembly GCA_030737815.1. Taxonomy (NCBI): domain Eukaryota; kingdom Viridiplantae; phylum Streptophyta; class Magnoliopsida; order Asparagales; family Amaryllidaceae; genus Allium; species Allium fistulosum. The sequence goes on from CM060903.1 coordinate 541,548,409, forward strand.
TCACATCATAAATTCAATTTAACAAACATAAGAAATTTTAGAAGTTGTGAGTGGGTCATATCACGCACCTTTGAATTTAAATCGAATTTAAATCCAAATTCGGGCTCAAAATTCAACCTTCTTAGAATTTGTCCAAACTAGAGTCAAAATGTCCGGAATTTCAATATGATCCCAGCAGAACAAACCGCGCGTGAATTGGAGTTCGTATGCAAAAGTTATTCATATTAGAAGTTATATGATTTATATTTGAAAAATCAATAAAAAAATAAAATAAATTACACGTTCTCTACCTCACGTTTCAAAGCTCGGGCATTCGCGACTTCCAGTCGAAAACACACGCATGTTATCACCATTGACCGCGAATTTGCACGCCCTCCGACCACCATTTGCCACGCCACCATCACCGCCACGCTCGTCCAAGTGAGCCGCATCCCAGGCTCTACCCCGAGGCCATCGCGACGCCACCCCAAAACTTGGGTTTCGAAACCAAAATCCCCAAATTCAGGCATCTTCGACCGAATTAGCCCACATGACCACCACCGTCGAGATCCGATAGCCAAGCACGACAAAACCCATATCTCAATTTCACAAATCGAGGCCAAAATCGAAAACCCCCAAATCGACGTTTTAAGGTCCGTGAATTTGAGCTTTGATCGAGATTCCTGGTTGACTCGAGCATTATTTGCAAAAACAGACACTAGGCGTAGATTCATATCGATGAGATCTTCGATATATATATATTTTTCGAATTTTTTTTGAGGAGTTTGATTTTTCGATTTGATTTTGAAATTGGATTTGCAATTTGGGAATTTTTTTGTCTGCCATTGGAAAGTGAGAAACAGATGGAATTGTACGTACAGACAAACTAAGTTGAGAAACACTAGGGTTTATAATAGGCTATTTATAGGCAGAGCTGAAATAGAAAGAATGGAAAAGATTTGATTTGGAATTTGAACGATAAACGACCCGAAAAGCCCGTTTTGTCTCGAAACGAAATTGGGTTATCCCATATATCAAAATAGATGTTTTCGATAATTTTAAACTCAATGGAATAGGTTTCAAGTCCTAATTCCATCGTATGAAGAAGTTATCTAAAATTAGTTTATTTCAAATTGATTTCAATTAAATTGATTTCTAGGCGTTTCGAGTCCGTACGATCGAACTACAAGTCCGATCGCTACGAAACTTGAAATCCTACAATAATTCATTGTTACTAATCCAATGAAACTGGTTTCGTCGAAATCCGAGTCAGGGGCCAAAATGGCTATTTCACATTAATTAAATAAATTAATATTAAATTAATTATATCACATTTTTATTTCAAATTAAATAACTAACAAATTTCATTATTTTTGATTGTTTGGACATTCATAATAAATTAGAACTAGTTTACATATAATTCAGTGTCAAATATTTCACAAATTACAGTGTTCAATTACAACTATAATTAAATCCAATTAATACAATTTTTTTTCAATAAATTTATTTAATTTGGTTTCGATCCTTTAATTCAATCAATTATTTCTCTACACCCATATTTAACATTGTTATATATTTTATTAATGTTCCCCAATTTCACCTTAATTCCCATTAACGAAATATTTAATTTCATTTAATTGCAATTGGTTTCAAATTAAATTTAATAGATCAAATAAATAGGTAACATATAATAATTGTTACCATTAACTTTTAATCACACTTATAAGTTCATTAATTTTAGACAAATGTTACAATTTCTTACATAACACTGATATTATTCAATTTGCACTAAATATATACTAGTTCATAAATTTATACAACATTTACATTTATTTACTTATTCAAATTATAACCTAGTATAACATTTAAACTATTACAATTAATTAGACCATCATTAAAATATTTAATAATAAATCTTAAATTTATGTTATTACATTTCACTCTAGTTATTATCTTAACTCCTATTAATGTAACATTTATTTACATTTATTTGTAATAGATTAATTAAATTGGTAACAAATATTAATTGTCACCATTTACATTTTAATAACATTTGTAAGTTTATTATTTACCACCGATTGTTGTAACAACTTATACAACACTACTTATTAATTTCAATTAATTACACCTTGTTTCATAAATTAATCAACATTTGAATTATCAATCGCTCTTTTAATTCAGTTGCCCACTAATACACACAATATTATAATTAATTTACAGTTTATTACCAACTATAACCCTTTTATCATTTTAATCAATTGGAATTTCATTTAAAGCAGTTATCAATTACCTAACTTTAATAATATTACATTTGATTCCAAATTACATACTTATTATTATCACAAATTTTTATTTCTTCCAACATTAAATTACAAAACTTTATTTAATTAACAATTTTTTTATTTATCAAAAATTACGGATCGTTACAGTTCCAAATGTTGGAGACATAAGAAAGGAAGCACTTAGGGAATGTCATTAATCAAAGTTCACCATTCATCCCAAAGGAACTAAGATGTATCAAGGTATGAAAAGAAGTTTCTTCTTGGAAGGTATGAAGAAGGATGTAGGCTTATGGGTAAAGCAGTGTTTGAACTGTTAGTAAGTAAAAGCCGAACATCAGAAGCCAAGTAAATTGATTTGACCTTTAGATATTTCAGTTTGAAAGTAGGATTCTATATTTATGGATTTCATAGACGGATTGCCAAGGTCGAATAGAGGAAATGAAAGCATTTGGGTTATAGTGGACAGATTGATCAAGCATGCACACTTCATACCTGTTAAGTCGACTAGAACGGCGCCAGTCCTAGCTAAGTTATTCATGAGGAATGTAGTTAGACTACATGGGATTCATAATAGTATAGTAAGCGACAGAGATTCCTTGTTCACTAGTGAGTTCTGGAAGAGTCAAAAGAAGTGTTAGGTACTAAGCTCAAAACGAGTATCGCTTACCATCCACAAACCGATGTGCAAACAGAAGGAGTTAACAAAGTCTTAGAAGATTTGTAAGAGCTTGTGTCCTAGATTTTGGAGGATCATGGGAAGACCTTGTACACTTAGTCGAGTTTTCATATAACAAAAGTTATCAGACTAGTATAGCGATGGCACCGTTTGAAGTTTTATACGGAAGGCCATGTAAATCTCCAATGTGTTGGTTAGAGATCGAAGACAGATTAGTTCTTGGTCTAGATATGGTAAGAGAAGTTGTAGAAAAGATTGAGTTAATCTGGATTAGAATGAAGGAAGCTCAATCTAGGCAGAAAAGTTATGCAAATAAGATACGAAAAGACTTAGAGTTCTCAATTGGAGAACATGTTTCGTTAAGGTATCATTGATGAAGGGTGTAATAAGGTTTGTGAAGTCAGGGAAATTGGCACCTAGATTTATTGGACCATTTCCTATTATAGAAAGGACTGGGAAACTCGTTTATAGGATAGAGTTACCGGAGAGTTTGCAAGAGTCCACAATGTTATTCATATTTCTCATCTACGGAAGTGTGTTTGGGATCCAGAGACTACTATTACTCTGATTGCGTTAGAAGACTTATTAGTCGAACCAGACATGACTATAGTTAGAAAACCAATTCGTATAGTGACTTACGATGAGAAGAAGTTAAGGAACAAGGCAGTCAGATTAGTAAAGGCCTAGTGGAGTGGCTATGAGAGAGAAAGTACTTGGAAAACAGAGAGCAGGGTTAGAGACACTTATCATGACTTGTTTGATGGTATGTTTATGTACCTTATCGTAATTTCGTGGATCAAATTCTTTAAGGAGGGGAGTCTATAATGACCCTAATATTGACTAACATTATTAAGAACATTTAATTAGATAAATAAAATAAAATAAGGTAAAGGGGAAAGGAAATTGAAAGTTGGTAATTAAGTTTAAGCCATGCCTTAGTTAATAATACAGTTAGAGAAATAAAAGGTTAGGATAAGAAGGATGAATATAATAAGGAAAAAATGGGAATAGCCTTTATTCCTACCCTTAAACCCTTCTATTTTCATTTCCTTCATTCATTTACACACATACAAACCAAACATAACGGCCGACCATAGTTAAGGAGAAACAAGAAGGAAAATAAAAAGTTAAGGAATCAAAGCTAAAAAGAATTAAGTCTACCGCAAATCTCATCTTTCTCATCCAAATTAAGGTGAATAATGAATGTACATCTCAAATTTTTTTATTATGCTTCGGTTTTAAGTGTAAACTCGTTTCTTTTGCAAGTATTATGCCATGTTTTAGAAGTTTGAATGATTATATGCTTGTTGGTGATTTTCTAGAATTTAAATATTTAATTTAGTGATATGGTTGAGTTGGAAAACCTTTCATATGACACCCAAATGAATTGCGATTTTGATATGATGTTAAAAATATCATTTTAGAAGTGGGTTTTTAATTTCAGAATTTTTCAAGCAAATATGGATTTTATATGAATTTTCTAAGTGAATAAATTAGTGTATTTCGGGTTTTAATTATTAAAAATAATTAAAATATGTTTTTGTCCCTAAAATTTTTATAGGTTGAAGAGTATGATTAACTAGATTTATTTTTATTTTTGTGGATTTTTTTGTAAGTGTTTAGGAATGATAAATAAATTTTTTAAGTCTAATGGGCTTATTTGTTTAAGTAAATTTTTTATAATAAGGGTTAAAATGTAAAATGTTTTAATATTTCCAACTATCGTGCGCGGTATATTTTCAGTAAAGAAATCGATGAAGTTTTTATTAACCAATGAGATTCCCATAAATTATAGAGGTTTGGTGAAAGGAAACAACTTTTTATAGTAATTTTGCAGTTTTTAGAATAATTAAAACATTTCCATGTCGATATTGGCTACGTCAAGCCACAACTCACCACATCTTAATGTCGTCGACGCGAAACGAAACAATGCAATGATGTTAACAAGTTTGACATGAAATGGATTGATTTTGAACCTCGTCGAGGTCACAATAACAAAGACAAAGACGTGGACTCGACATAGGCATGTCGATGTTTATACATGCCGCGTTTTACACCAAGTGGCTTGTTGCCGCGTTTTATACTTGAAAGCATGCTGCCTTATATATTATTCAATGTTTTGACTCGAAGACCCATATAGTCATCGAGCCTACACCATGTCGCTTTCAACTTGTTGTCGAACCTAGCCATGCCGCTTTTAACGTGTCATCGAGTTTACCCTATGTCGTTTTTAATATTGTTATCAAGCTTAGTGAGTGCCTTTAACTAGTCTTCAATCCTAACCCATGTTTTTGTAATCATCGAGCTTAACTGATAATCTATATTTTATACCCTCGATGAGGCATTGATGCTAATGTTTTAAGTCACCGAAGTTCAATTTTTTTTATAGTTTATCACTATGACTTATGAAGTTATGACTTCTACCTTATCCATATATATTTTCAAATAAAAGACTTTGACATGCTTTTGAGTAGGCAAAGATCTTTAACAGTGATGACCTCATCGAGTTTTATAAATTTAAAGGTATTACATAGTTTTGGCTGTATTACTAGTTTTGAGAGGGTCGAAACCCTAATGATTTCGAGTTTCATCAATAATGTTTTGTAATGCATATATAATAGCATAAGTATTTTGAGTAATGTAAAGTACCAATGTTTCCTTGTTTTAATTATGATTTAGGGGATTAAATCATTTACAAAGATGTTGTCTTCAAGGAAATATGGATAGGGTAGTTAACTCAAAATTTTACTGAAAGAATGGCTCATAAGATTAGAAAACTAGATAGGACTGGTTTAGGGTCGTGCCCTATACTTTAGCTAGTAGCCCCTCGCTAATATAAGTCCAAGTTTCCAATGTATAGGGTTTTCTCATGGGTAAGGCTAAAAGAAGGTTACACATAGAAAGGAATATACAGAGTAGAGATATGTTATTAGTGAGCCCACAAATCCATTAGGATCAGTTGACCCTAGAAGTAGAACTTACAGACAGGTCATCCATTTTTTCTCTAACAGTAAGTTAGAGCATTTATTATGTCTGGTAGGCCCAAGTTAGCCATAAGTTTATAGTCATCTTGAAAGAACTATGATGTTGGGACAAATAGTCCACTGATTACCTATTTTGTGTACATACATGTTATTGTATATTGTTTATAATAACTTAGTTGGTTGCAGGATTTTGATTGCAAAAGATATGCTTTTAAAGGATATTAGTGAGGGGAAACCCATTTCGCTAGGCGGCGTGGTCTCGTTTAATATCAATAAGTCGAGATTCATACTATTATTCACACCAGGTTTAATGTCTGGCTCGAAGTTTATGTTTTCCCTTAAACTCTCACGTTCTCAAAATTTATTTTGAGTAGGTTGATTGTTAGGGTTTTTAGGTTTAGTAAGTTTTGACAAATAAAGCATCCGAAGACATGCATGAGGCAGATATAGCTATGTATGAGATTATCTATTTATCTATTCCACTATAATTGAATGTTGTATGTAATGACAGATGTTATAACTATCCAGTCAGCTACTCTAATCATCCAAGGGTGCATCTTCATATATTTCTCTAGGCATATTTTGGAATAATTGTATTTATCCGAACCTGGGCAATGTTATGGGATTATGTACTGAATATGAAATGTTGATTTGAAATGTAATGAAAAAAGTTGTTTTGAAATTGTGTTTGAAATATTTCATATTCTCGTGCTTTCGATATTATAGATACTATTAACATTACTGCTTTTTTTAATCAGAAATTAATACTATAGATGACTACAGCATTTATAGCGGTTAGTTTTAGGCGACAAAATAATGGATGATACAACTGTCAATAGGCAACTAAAGAATATTGTTCATAGCAATGTAGCGGTCAACCAGGATGGAAATAATTCTGGAGCCACAACAGGAAATGAAGGGAAAGATGGAGATTAGAAAATGAAAAACTAGAACACTAGCAGACGTGATGGAATGGAAAGCGGACGGGAACCTAAGAACCGAGGAGTACACGCCATTGAATGACAGCTTGGAGAACATCTACCTCGCAACTCAGCGAACTGAGCGATACAACAAGTATCCCAGGAAGGAGAATCCGAACAACAAAACCAATCAAGGAAGTTCTGCCACTTTCGTAAGGCTCACGGGCATAATACAAATGAATATCATCATCTGAAGGACTTAATTAAGGAACAAATAAGGGATAATAGGCTCTAATAGTTCATGAGGAAATCGTAGAACTCTTACCAACCAACTAAATCCCAAGTCCCGAGCAGTCAAGGAAATTGTCTTGGATCCAGTGGAGAAGGAACTCGTTGGATTAATCAGAGACTCATAATAAGTACTATTTTTGGAGGACCCCACCTAACACAGAAGTGATGGGGGAGATGGAGTGATACGTAAGTTCACTAAAGTACGCTCCGAAAGAAGCTTGTTTTGCAACTGATGTTGGTGCTCCAACCAAGCAGCAAAGGACACTCAACGATGACATAGTGTTTCGAAACTAAGACACTGAAGGAATAGAAGCACCAACTCTTGACTCGATGGTGGTAACCATCGGAATCAAGCTGGCAGTTGTGCGCCGAATCCTGGTGAATATTGGAAGTTCAGTTAACATCTTCTTTCGACATACATTCGATCAGATGAAGATTGGTATGAAGTATACGTCTACTTGTTGAATGAAAATTCGGGGCTTTACGGGAGAACAAAGACAACCAGTCAAGACAATTGACTTACCTGTCGATCTCGAAGAAGGAAAATGGAGGGTAATCCTTGTACAAACCCTCATGATCGTGGATGAAATGTCAGCTTAGATGGTCGATCGGCTCTTGCTGATTTCAAGATCGCTTTGGCCCTGTTGTGCCTTACCATGAAATTCCCAATGGAGAATGGGGTTAGAGTTGTAAAGAGAGATCAAAGTATCACTAGAGAATATTATATCGTCAAGTTATGCGAATCAAAACAAAAGGAAAAGGTAAAGAATATGGGGAAACCTCTGCACATTTATGAACTGTCAGCATAGCAATTACAGAACCACTGCTAGCTCGGGGATTATAGCCATTTTGACAAGGCTTTGGAACCTAGGAAAAAGAGTTCAGGGGAGGAATCGACGGCCCCGGCAGAGATTACGGTGTTAGTCGCTGCCGATATGGATGTCCTAACTCGAGTCTTGAAAATAGAGTCTTAACTTAGAATCAAAATGCAACAAGAATTGATCAAATTTCATCGCGCCAACCTGGATGTGTTCACTTGGATGCATTTCGGTATGTGTGGAATATTGCCGGAGATAGCATGTCACGCACTCAATATCGATCCCAAGTTCGCTCCAGTGAGGCAGAAGAGACGCAGTTTGTGCTTGGAGCGATCCACTGCACTAAAGGAGGAAGTTGATAAGCTATTGGCCAACTGCTTTATTCGTGACACAACATATCATGAATGGGTATCGAACCCTGTACTGGTCAAGAATTCGGGTGGGAAATGGCGGACTTATGTCAACTACTCGGACTTGAACAAAGCTCGCCCAAAGGATAGCTTCCCACTACCTAGTATTGACCAGCTCGCTGACCAAACTACTAGGCACGAACTACTCTCTTTCATGGATGCCTCCTCACGATATAACCAGATTATGATGCACAAACCTGATCAGGAGAGCATCAGCTTCATCATCGATCTCGGATTGTATTATTACCGAGTAATTCCATTTGGCCTAAAGAATGATGAGGCAACTTATCAATGGTTGGTGAACACAATGTTCATGGATCATTGGAAGAACAATGGAAGTCTACGTAGATGACATGCTAGTCAAATCACGTGTGTCTAGGAATCATTTGGATAACCTCTCAGAAATGTTTAAGATTCTCGAAAGTATGGAATGAAGCTTAAACCGCTAAAATGATCTTTTAGTGTGGCTTCTGGAAAATTTATAGGTTTCACCATGAATGCTAGGGGCAGTGAAGCTGATCCCAAGCAAATTACCGCCTTGGGAAATATAAAAGCCCCTACAATAAAAAGGAGTTGCAGAGTCTGAATTGGAAGGTCACAATATTGAGCTGATGCATTTCAAAAGCAATGGACAAGTATATACCATTCTTAGACGGATTGAAGAAGGGGAGAAAAAATTTCAAATGGAATCAGGCCTACCAAACAGCTTTTGAGGAATTATTACAACATATAGAGATCCCACCAGTTCTATCTAAACCAGTAGATAGGGAAGACATATTCATCTACTGGGCAATGTCAACTCATGCTGTAATGATTGCCTTACACCTACGGTGGAAAATGGTTGTCAAAGGAAAGAAAGAAAGTATAGAGGAGAGAATAGAAGAAGGATAGTAGAAAACACTACAAGAAATTTATTTTCAGTGGCGCACAAAAAATACTACCAAAACTTATGGTAGCATTTTGATAAACGCCGTGATAGAGCCCGCAACTAAAAATCCATGATTTTCAGTTGCATTTATTTCAACGCCATTATAAATCTTTTAATGCAGCATTTCTCAAACGCCACCATAAATCTTTTTGTAGCATTTTAAAAACACTAGCAAAAAGTTTTTTGGCGCTACCAACAGAGTTTCCAACTTTACCCCTACTTTACGATTGCGTTTACTCAACGCCGCTATATGTATTTCTTTAGGGTTTTTGAAACGCTACTAAAAGTTGTAGCTTATTTTGCACCATTTTCTCATGCTATTATTTTATGTTGATGGTCTATTTTGTTTCTACTATATCAATCAACAATCACTCACATAATCATCATATTCAAACAATTAAAAAACATATTAATCATATAATCAAATAAGATATCCATAACCATTCTAATACAATAGTTTTTTAATAAAATGACCAAACTCACGTACAATAACCATTCATATACAAATTTACACACCTAGTACTAATAAAATGTTATACCAAACTGGTGCTAACAAAACGCTCGATTACCCATAATTCTTTGTTGCATACACAAGTGAAAGCTAGCACCCTAAAAGTCCAACCTTGCTCCCTTCGGATATCCAATGCCTACACAAGTGAAAGCACAAAATATAGTAAAGCAATTATGTTAATTCGTAGGACTTCAAATCTAATATCAAACATCTACAACATTATATGAGTATATCATGTTATAAATAATGTCATATGAGTAATCAAAGTTATAAATGAAATGAAATAAATAAAGTCCAATCTTACAATTATATATAAAATGTTATTAAATTAATATTAGTATTATTTATAAAATTTAGTTAACTTAAACTTAGTTAATTTTATAAAACTTGTTTAATTTTAACAAGGCCTAGTTAATTTTTATTAACTTAGTTAACTTACTTTATTATTATTAATATTATTCAAACTTAATTAAAATTAATTATATTATTATAATTATTATAATTATTATAAACTTAGTTAAATTTTATAAACTAAGTTAATTTATCATCATCATCGTTATTTATAAATCTTTGTTAAATTAGTTATATTATTATTATTTATAAAATTTAGTTAACTTAAACTTAGTTAATTTTAACAAAACTTAGTTAATTTTTATTAACTTTGTTAACTTAGTTAATTTATTATTATTACTACTAAAACTCGGTTAATTTAATTATATTATTATTATTATTATAAACTTAGTTACTTTTTATAAACATAGTTAATTCATCATCATCATAATCATTGTTATTATTTGTAAAACTTTGTTAAATTAGTTATATTATTATACTTAACTAATTTTATAAAACTTGTTTAATTTTAACAAAATGTAGTTAATTTTTATTAACTTGGTTAACTTAGTTAATTTATTATTATTATTTAAAAACAAGGTTAATTTAATTGTATTATTATTATTAGTATTATTATTATTAATATAAACTTGGTTAATTTTATAAACTTAGTTAATTCATCATCTTTGTCATCATTATTATTTATAAAACTTTGTTAAATTAGTTATAGTATTATTATTTATAAAATTTAGTAAACATAAACTTAGTTATATTATTATTATTATTATTATTATAAGCTTAGTTAATTTTTATAAACTTAGTTAATTCATCATCATCATCATCATTTATAAAACTATGTTAAATTAGTTATATTATTGTTATTTATAAATTTTAGCTAACTTAAACTTAGTTAATTTTATAAAAGTTATTTAATTTTAACAAAACTTAGTTAATTTTTATTAGCTTGGTTAATTTATTATTATTATTATTATTATTATTAATTTATTACTATTTCTCACTTACACATGAATAGGTTTAATGAGCCAAATTTGATGTAAAAAAACAGCTAGTAAGGAATAAATGAAAGCAGTTGTCAATAAATACAACTAGAGTAACATCGTAGGGCTGAACAAGAACTATAGAAAAAGGTCATGAAGCAAGAATTCTATCTACAAGAAACGTGATCTCAAATGCGGAAGTTTCACCGAGTAATCATCTTTGTTTTTTCAGGAAAAGTAAAAATTATTCATTAATAGTTAGGAAATTTGATTAAGCTTTATTATTAATATTTACCTTTTCATACATGTAACTAAATAAATACTACACTATCAATTTGCGCCCCTAACCTGAAATATGACAAATCAGTCTAAGTATTTTCATTCTTACTTCAGCTTCTTTTTAAAATAACAATTTCATTAACTCTATTTATGTGGTAAAAATAACAATATCAATGTCTAATAAATATTTGCCCAGCTCTCTAATGAATAAAATGAGGAACGGGTAAGTGGAAACTGGAGTACATAAACTACAAATTTATAGGCATTTGTTAGCTCTATCTATCCAATTGTTGTAATATAAATTTGATTCTCAATCGCAAAAGGATGTTAAAAAAGCTATCATTCTAAATCAATAAAAATTTCATAATGATACAAAGATCATAACTTTCCATTGCCCGACTTAAGAATAAAAATCAATAATAAAAAAGTTGATGGAAACTACCTTAAGATGGTTAATTGAAAACTATTGCTGCACTGCTACCCGCAGCCTCTCCTGCCCTCATCAAAGTTAGATTAAAGCATGGAGCACCTGTTGCCTTCAGCGTTCGATTGGGTTGTCGACTTCTAAAGTTGCTGGTGATGCCTACAAGAAAGTGAATAAATCATGAGTGTATAAGTGACATATACCATAATTTATGTTACATACATGAACTCACTTATACAGTTGGTTACAATTTTATACAGTGTCTAAAACGTAAAATCACCAGTTACTCTTAAGCTCCATTTGGAATGAGACATTCAATATACAGTGGGAGTAAAAGGTATTAACTGTATATATCAGTTTACAATGGATATATGCAAAAAATTTATCCAGAAAACCTAAATCATATTTTATACAACTGCTTAACAAATGCCTATATAGTGTATAACAATATACAACAAATAAATGGATGATTGTATAGATATTTGAATATCAAGATAAAAGGCTAAGCTGGAGAACATGGATTATGCATCTCTTAAATGATGATATTGTTATATAAACAATTAATCAGCTGAAATCACAAAGAAACTAACCTGATATTGTTACCTGTCATAATTGTCATAGGTACAACTCATTAAGGCATCAACAGATCCATGATGTGGCATTAAACCATTCATTCTTCATAATAATGAATTTTGCTTCTTTATCAAAACAAATCCCAACTCTGGTTGCTCCTAAACCATTTCTTTCAATCACCACAATAGTAAGATTATCAAACCTCAGCTGGATCCCTCTACTTCGACTCTGCCTGCCATAGTTGTATCGAACAACAATAGTAATCATTAATGTTTTATACTAATATCAGAGGTTAGATATTGCATCTGACACACCTACACACGCCTAAACAAGAGTACACACAGCACACACCTATGTATAAAAACATACACAGCTCTCATACAAACACACATATATGGTGTATCACACGCATACAAGTTAACACATACACACGCTCAAAACACATAAGTAAACGAATATATTTGAAGAACCAACCAGATTCAAGTTTTGTTTTGTGGCTATACGAGTTGTTGATTTTAGTCAAAAATACAAATGAAATTCCCTTCTTATAATAAGCAAAGAAGATATTGTTAAGTTGAATGCCTTGGTATAAGGCAACAAACTTGACAATGCCTTTTTTCATTCGTCATCGTTTATGAATCCGATAAATATTTAAAAACAAATGTAAAATTAGCAAATCAATTATCTGGAACCGCAGTATCAATATTGCCTTGTCACTTGACATCGTGTTGGCTTGGACATAACAATAGAGAAATAACTATATACAGCGAGATGATTGGATCTGAGGTTACTTTAGCATGATTGTAAGGATGAAGTGTATGAGGTGTTTAGACTAATTTATTATAGAAACCAATATGTATTTCCCCACCCGACATGCCTTGGTTGCATTTATACACAAAGCTTGCAAAATGTTATGTTCAATAATTCTTTCATAGCCAATATGTATTACAAAACTAACAATCTGAATGAAATGGGAGTACATGAATAACCTGGAATGGTCCGATGGCAAGCAGTGTGTTCCTTCAAGAGTTAATACTGAACCAGGTAGGCCCATCTCCTTCGATCTCACACTTGCAATTTCACTTCCTTGCTTCGGTTTTTCAGCCTGTGATCGAATGACGTCATCAACCATTTTTGTGTACTTGGATAGAGCTTTTTACAAATGAATTGATATTAAAATGTAGGATTCTTGGTTTAAATTATATTTCCCTTAAAATCAATTTGGAAGATCCATTATGGCTAAGAGTTAATGACATAGATGACATGCTAAAAGCAATCAAGGTTGGGAAATGCTACAATATTTTTTGCTATTTGAACAAATAAAATCTAAACGAAGTGTTAAGGAAAAATATAGTTATAAGAATTTTTAATGTGCAATCATGATACTATAATAATTATGAGTTAAAACCAATCATGGTAGTATACTAATGATTAACAATAGATGTAAATTAACCAAGAAGTACTTGCATATAATCTCTATAAGTAATCAAGCATATATATAGATGACCTTGAAAGCATGAGAATGGCTTAGAAACTAAAGCTGAAATTCTTTATGAAATATGACAGTTGATATAGTTCTAGAATAAGACTTGCCATCCAATCATAATCGTTGAACAATTTCTTTGTACCTAACCAAAACTTCTACAAATCCAATGGATGGTCTTTGTCCAGGTAGAAACCAAAGACATCATGATCCTTGTCATGGGTGCTTGCTACATAATATAACGCATTGTTAATGAATCAAACAAAGCAATCAAATCCAATGAATAATTGCAACACTGCCAAACTACAAGCAACCAAATAGAATTAAATTTAGTTTCTTGATATTGATAGAAGAATGAAACTAAAATGAATATTGTAGTGGTATAATTTAGTATGATTTGTCATTATCCAGCATTACTGTTTACTTATTTACTCTGCCAAACCTACACACAAATTATTTTTTATATGCAATGTTTTACTTTATAATTTTATCAATATACACAATCTTATTATCCTAACACAGATATATAAAAATTTGTACTTGCACCATACTCACATCGTTACTTTGCTTAGATCCAAAACTGAGAAAGAACATCCCAATTTAAACCGTGGGCTTTTAAACTATGTAAATATCATTAGTTAGCGATAACAATCCTATTTTGCCAATATTAGTTACAAAATGGAAGAGATGCAGGTTGAACATTACAATGAAATAACTACAACAATCAACTCAAAAACACCATCAACTCGTATAAAAATATTAAAAAATAAATAACACTATTCAGATAGATTCAAATCTTATGGAGGTATTGCAATTTGTATAACCATGGGGCTTTCTAAAACTGATACATGGGAATTCAATGCTTCATATCGTGCCTCTAACAAATCATACCCTAATCAATAATTATAGTGATGCTTGTCCTGGAGTTCATCTGACTGTGATAGCTCACTTGACCTTGCTTGACTGCTATCCCTTGCTTTTCTTGATGTTTGGAATTTGATGAACCACAATTTCAAATATCAGCAACTGAATCGGTCAAAAGAGTTTAGTGGAAGGATCGGGAAATGAAGAGGGAAACAACGATTTATTTGTGATGAATGGGGAGAGAGAGAAAATTTTCTACATGCCAAGGAATTGGGAATTAGGGATTTGGGAGTAAAGAGGCGGAAATTTTCTAAGTACTAAGGAACAATGAGGCGGTAAATTTTGGGTTAAGATTATTAGGTTAGGCGGATATTATTTAGGTGAAGGCGGGAATGAGAAAAAAATTTTTTGTTATGTTTATAGTATAGTACGAAATATTATTAGTTGCATTTGGATTGAAATGCCATGGATTATTGCTACTTTAAATGGTTTTTCTTGTAGTGAAAGAAGAAAAAGGAAACATCAAATAACCACATAACCTGTCGTATATCTCACGTCGCATTTGAGTAAATATAATAATCAACATAGGTATAAAACAGTAGAGTCGGTAATAACAATGCGAACTAATCATCAAAGTATAAGACCCACAAAGTTATGCAGCACAGTAATAGAGTTTATACAATTGGAAAATAAACTCAACTGATACACTGTCTCATATAATAAGTCAACACCGTCAAGGTTCCACAGTGTCATACAACGGAATATACAATATCAAACTCATATATAAGTATGAGTAAACATCACTTTCTACTAGTCCATCTGCAGAACTTCATATGTCATCCACACCAGCTCTCAAATCTACTCATTTAAGAGTACCCGAGATAATAAGAAGAAAAGCATAAAACCTTGGGTCAGACAACAGTCTGGTGTAAGCGATATCAAATTTCAAAATACTATAAAAGTCGATATAGTATACGGAACAGAGACTACACAAATCATACTAGACATGTCCCAGCAATCAAAGAGTCAGCACATAACATAGATAATATGCTACTCTATAATAACATCATAAAAGGGTACACCATACTCAGTATCTGTTGGAGTGCCTAGGTATCTCTATCCACAATACCTACTCCATACTAAATAAACCATTCAAGTGTCTAGGTATCTCCATCCACAATACCTACTCCACACTAAGTCAGGTCGGGGTGTTTAGGTATCCCTACCACAATACCTATCTCGTGTGACATCCCTAGGGTGACAGGTGCCTAGTGAAGCAACCATAACAAAAATAGCATCCATCAAGCAATACTAAATATCATCCATTATGCTCTAGATATACGATAACTCGTATGATCACAAAGCCAGGGACGAATGGAAATTCTGGTTCTCCGTCGTACTCTCTCCCAGCACCCCTACACCCACAGGGCACTACACTAGAGCAACACCCATAGGTCCAGGGTATACATATCCTAACATGATTCATGGGCGTCCCCACTATACAATACCCCTGCTTCAAGTGCAACAGAAAACTCTCTGAGTCATCAATGATACCTTAGCACATGCATCTCCATCTGAGCTCTACTCCCTCAGTCCAATTTCGACTATCTACAAGGAACAATACCTACGTTCCTCCACTCCATAACCCCCACTAGGAGCCTCTTAGGTATCTAGTCCCTACTCAAGTCATTACTCCCAAACCGAGTCGCAAACCGAAGATATGAAGTGTATAATCTCTAGCATCAGCTACCTCCACAAGCTAAAAATCGAAGATATAAGTCCATCATAATGTACATCACCATCCCCAATAGTGCGAGTGAGCCAGCACCCTATAACATCCCGTATCTAGAGGCCAAAAGCTAAGCGCTACAGATGCTTCAGTCATCCATAGTATTAACTTCTGGTGATAAAATACGGTAATGATAATGGTATTCATAATATCAAAAGCACTTGAATATGAACAAAATCACATATTTCCAAAAACAACTCTTACGGATTACATAACAAAGAAAATTCATATCCAAGTTACATAATCCCATATCATTTCCCAGGTAAAAATTAATTATAATCATAACAAAATACGCCAAGAGCGACATATGACGATGCCCCCTTCGTTGATCAAAGCAATATAGTCATATCAAACTTAATACACAACGGAACAAAATAATAAGCAACTCCTAATTAGCTATCCGTCAGCCAACCGCTTGTCTTCATAAGCTTTATTTGCCAAAAGACTAAAACCTGAAAACCTCAACTATCAACCTACTCAAATCAATTTTGAGCACCCGAGAGTTTATGGGGAAACAAAAACTTCGAGTTAGGCATAAAGTTTGGTGTGAATATTTCTGTTACATCTCAGTTTACTGATATTAAGTGAGACCACGCCGCTTAGCGGAACGGGTTTCCCCTCACTAATATCCTTTTGAAAACATATATTTTGCAATCCTTTCCTGCAACCAAACTAGTTAATCAAACTGATTATATTAAAATAGCAATATCCTTTATGCTAATAAATGGACTATCTGTCCATAAAACAGGTAATATGTGAACTATCTGCCCATAATATAATAGCAAGGTCCGTTATGCTACAAATGGACTATCTCTCCATACAACTGGGCTGACTGCCCGCAAACTGGACTAACTGTCTGATTCAAAATAGACTAACTGTCCAAATTATTTTCTTAGTGTTAACTACCCTTTAATTTTTCCTTGAAAACCATTTCAAAATGATTAGTCCTTCAAATCATATATATACAAGGAAAATATATCTTTAGCTTTACTCTAAGCCATTTTGCCATGTTATATATACTTTACTCGAAATAATGTTGATGATATTTAATGAGGATTAGCTATCCTTCCAAAACAAGTTAAAATCCTTTTTAACTTGAAAATACTTTGGCTGCAACGCCTATTTATCACATTCGTAAACTTTGTTTAAAACTGTTAACAACCCTTTCGAAACCATTGAAAGACCCTTTCATAACCATTAAACGTTGCCTTTCAAAAACATTGGAAAAACCTTTCCTTTCTTTTCTCCGAAAGCTTCAAAATATCAAACATCCTCCTTTAAAACCTTTTAACTATTGTCTTTCAAAACATAGAAATAACTCTTCCTTTCAACCCTTTCGAAACCCTAGGGAACCAACCCTTTCGAACCATTCAATAAAAACTTTTAAAACAATCAAAACTCAATCATTTCGAAAGCACTTTAGGTTTAATTTAAAACATTTGGAAACCATTCGAAACCATTCAAAAATTTACCCCTTCGAAACCTTTGAAAAAACGGCTCGGTAGAAACCATATGGATTCTGCCTTCAAGTAGAGCAAAAGGATCAGAAACCCATTAAAGTCGAAAGCATTTGTTTCGAAACCATTTAAAACTATCTCTTTCGAAACCATTTGCGTTTTACTTCAATTATAGAAAAAGTGTAACGACCTGCCTTTTTGGACGGTTTAAATCGACGATAAACCACACACGTCGGACTCAAACCATTCAATATGGCAGATTGTAATGGGTTAAATAAGAAAAAGCAGAGAAAGAAAGAAAACAAAACACAGAATCTCACAACAGAATGACAAAATATAATAATCAAATAAATAGTTCATGAAGCTGTTTTACAAATAACATTTGATTAAACATTTACATTTCAGAATCAGAGTACATACAGTAGTAATAAAGAATAATGCAGCAGAATAGTATGATGCAGCGAAATAAATGAAATAAATAATAATAGTACAAAATCTTCGTCTTCATCCTCCATAAGCAGTCTTCGATACACTGAAAAGCTCAAACTGACCTGAGCGAATTAAAAAGACAAAACATTCGAGTCAGAACTAAAAGATCTTATGTAAGTTAAATCAACATTAAATAAATATGAGTGTAACGGCGTCGGAGATGTTTACGGGGTTTGACATTTCCTATCCAGTGTCTAATGTGAGTGCAATAACTTAAAAGATGTTCGCGGTTACCATCTCTTAAGGATCCGTTAAACTATCTACTATGTAGTACAATACGCTATTATAATAGTGTCTACAGTAAAGTAAAGTATTAAAATAGCGTTAAGGCGTTACCCATATCCCCCTTAACACATTTTTATATATTCCCATAGTCTATACAGTACCGTAATTCCTCCGTAAACTGGAGGGCTATCAGAGGGCACTCTATAGGTATGGTACAAACCAAACTCGTAGAAGGCGCGATAGGGCGTGTGAACACGGCACTCGAGGCAATGCCAGGGTAGATATACCAATTGCACTCCCAGATTGGTGGTAATGCATAGTAGCTACTACGGCCCACCTCGAACACACTCCCATAATCAAATCGAGGGGTGGCCACCAAATCAATCACAAAGTCAAAATATAGTATCGAAGAAATGTGCCTAATAGGAGGAATGACCTCACTTGGCTCGGTATAGCTCCTGGTTTAGTCACATCTAAGCTCACTCACAGGAGTCAGGGTCATGTAAATATCTCATACAGAATCGTTCGCCAAACCATCCAACTTCATTTCTGGAATCTCCACCACGTACACAGTTGTTAAAGTGGTTTTCGGTATTGACAGAGTGTATGACAATATCCGATCCCGGTCTCTTTAACAACCAAATGCTTATTACGCACCGGATGTTTCTTTCACATTTCCCAAATCCAATTCATATTGATATCTAAATATCATATTCAATCCAAACCACATCTCTTTCGAAACATAATTACTTTCAAAATCATATTTACTTAAATATATTGTTTTACCAGCAAATATCATTTCAAATTCCAACTTATGTTATAACATTTTTAAACCTTATTCGCTTTAAAATCAAGGCTTTAATTATAAACATTTCAACTCTACACCATCTAAAATTTTGAAAAAAATTTAGATAGTTATAAATAGTTTAATTAAATAGATATAAATTAGGTTAAGTAGGTTTAGAATAGATTAAATAAATTTACAATAGATTAAGATAGATTAAAATACTTTTAATAGATTTTTAAAATAGTTTAAATGGTTTAAAAATAGATTAAATAGGTTTATTATGGATTAATTAGATGTAAAATAGATTAAATAGAATTAAAATAAGTTAAATAGTTTAAAATAAGTTAAAATAGTTTAATAAAGTTTAAATGATTTAAAATGGATTAAAATATATTAACATAGTTTAAAAGAAATTAAAATAGATCAAGATAGATTAAATAGGTTAATAAGTTTAAAATAGGTTAAATTAGATTAAAATAAATTAAATTTATTTTAATGACTGAAAATCTAAAAATTAGAATTTAAAAGAACAATTACAATTTTATGTTGAGATAATAAATTTGAAATTAACATCATATTTAACTATTTCAATTTTAACAAATCTGGACCATATCCAGATTTTAAATCAAAAACCAAATTTCAAATCTTAAAATATCAATTTAAGCAACTCCAATTTCAATAGATTTCAAAATTGCAATTTTCAACATTTCAATAACTTAATTTTGACAAATTTCGTTTATACTACAAATTCAACTTTGGAATTTCAATTTAAACCTTTAAACAATTCATTTAAAACAATTCCGTTTATATAAATCAAATTTCATTTCAAAATATCATTTAACTGAATTCATAGTTTAAGGATTTAAAATCATTTAATTTAACCAATCCGATGTCCGTATAAAATTTCTACCCTATAGTCAAGTGATACGAACATATATCATTTCAATCTGCAAATATTTAAATTTTACGGATATATATTATTTAAACCCACAATCCCAAATTTTTAATAATCAATGAAAATCGCTTGGGTTTATCATTTCGACCCATAATGATTTCCTCCTATTCTATAAGATCGTTCGGGTATGTATCATTTCAACCCATAGGGATTTTGTAACAATAACTGAGGGGACGTGTAGTGTTATAATAGTATAAATATACATCCAATCATCCAATACCAACAATCAAACATCCATCCCAATTATCATTCAGACCAATAAAAAACAGTAGTAATCAAACAGTTATAAATGACATGTATTTACTGGCAATTAAACTTCAATATTAAATTAAATGGCTATTAAATTCAATAAAGGTCAAATTTAACTGGAATGAAAATTTAAATTTACGAAACATCAACCAATCAATTTCAAATCACATCATATATTCAACTTAACTAAAATAAGATAATTTATTAATTGTGAGTGGGTTAAAATAGTCAATTTTGATTTCAAATCGATTTGAAATTCAAATAAAGGCCCAAAATTTAATAGTCTCAGAATTCGCCCATACCAGATCCATAATGTCCTGAATTTCGATACGATCGCAATGGAGAAAACCGCGTGTAAATTAAAGCTCATTTTCAAAAGTAATTAACGTTAGAAGATTGGAAACTTAAGGCCCTGAGTCGACTTCGGGTTCCACTTCGGTCCGTCGCCTCAAATCCCCGGTGCTTACTCTGAGTTTTTGCCAAAACGACCCGAGACCCGAGTCATTTGCTTCCTGACCCGAAGTCGCTGCAGGGTTTTTGCCACTGGAACCCGAAGCGCGACACGAAGTCGTTGTAGATCCGCATTTTTTTTTAAATTGAAATTAGGTTTTGGAATTTGGGAATTAGATTTGATGTTTTGTCATTCAAGAAGGAGGAAGAAGATGTACTTACAAAAACAATGAAATGAGAAAAAACTAGGGTTTACAACAGTCTATATATAGGCAGGGTTGGATCAAACGATAACAACGACCCGAAAAGCCCGTTTCATTCTCGAAACGAAAATGGGTCATCCAATATATCGAAATATAGGTTTTTGATATTTTTAAACTCAATGGAACTAGTTTCAAACCCTAATTCCATTGTATACAGAAGTCAGCTTTTAAAATCAGATTATATTCATTTAAATCCTTTTAATTGATTACTACGCGTTTCGAGCCCGCACGATCAAACGACAAGTCCGATCGCCACGAAGCTTGAAATCCTACAATAATTCACTATTACGGATCCGATGAAACTGGTTTCCTTGAAATCCAAGACACTGGCCAAAATGGCTATTTTCTTGTTAATTAAATAAATTATTATTAAATTAAATTTATCACTTCTTATATTCAAATTAAATAACTAACCATTTTTATCATTTTTGATTACTTAGACATTTACAATAATTTAAAACAAATTTACATACCAATTCAGTGTTGAATATTACACTAATTATGGTGTTCAATTTCAACTGTAATTAAATCCAATTAATTGTAATTTAATTCCAATAAATTGATTTAATTTGATTTCAATCTTTTTATTCAATCAATTATTATTCTGAAGACATAGTTAACATTTGTTTATATCTTATAACACTAATATTCTACAATTATCATCTTTTACCATATTGGTTGCAATATTTCAATTTTTTTGAATTTTTGTCAATCTTATTATAATTTAAAATCCAAATAAATTAACTTACCTTAGTTACAATATTTTATTTAAATCAATTATTGTCTTATGAATATAATTGAAATTTCCGTACATTTTATTGCATTCAACTTTTACAGTTATCGTCTTAACTCATTTTACGTAACATTTAATTTCACTTATTTATGATTGAATAAATAAATTGGTAACAAATAACAATTATCACAATTTCTATATTTAATCACATTTGTATGTTTATTATTTACAAACAAATGTTATAACAACTTACACTATACTAATTCTATCTAATTACAATTTATTACACATTATTTCATAAATTATTCAACATTTAAATTATCAATTACTCTTTTAATCCAATTATCAATTAATACACATATTATTACAATTAATTTACAATCTATAACCAATTATAACTTTTTAATCATTTCAATTAATTGGAATTACATTCAAAGCAATTATCAATTACCTTAAATTAATACTATTACATTTCATTCCAGTTATATTCTTATTATTAAATCACAAATTTTTATTTCTTCCAACATTAAATCACAAAACCTTATTAAATTAACTATTTTTAATTATTGAAAATTACGGGTCATTACACTTTCCCCCACTCAAAACTTTTCATCCTCGAAAAGGGAATAAAGCAATTAAGGAGTTAATATTTCTTATTCAAAATATTAAATTTATAAACAAATAATTTACATAATTAAATAATTTAAATAAATATTTCAATTTATAAACATTAAACCCTTTCATATTCAAGTTTAATAAAAGTTCGAAAACATTTTCGCAAAATTTTCTAAGTCTAAAATTCACGGAAAATTTCGGCAGAATCTCCTTTGTATGGAGAAGTCTGGAAGAAATAATAATATCAATAATAACAATATATATCACATATTTCAAAATAATATATCCCAAACCATGGGAATAACAATATAATATCGCTAGAAAACCGTAATCCGAAAACGTACCTATTTGTCGGGCAAACAACGCTTAATTTATGAAGCCAAAAGCAGTAGCTATTTCTTCCACAAACTTGTATTTCACTTATATAATCCAAAAGAGTTAATAATTATATAAAAGAGAAATATTTACGTTGTTTTAATCAATAGCAAACAAACCAACATAACATTGCAACAATCACTTACAAACAAAACATACAATCATCACATAAAATCAAAGTAATAAATCACACATCCATAGCAACTAAAACAAATGGTTTGTTCGGGTTCAGAAACTTTTAATCATATAAAATGTTAAATAAACTATGAAGTAAACCATACACTCAACAGTCGTAGATAAAACTTTATAGATTATTTATACATCTCGATTCAAAATAGTAGTATCCTTTCCCAACCAATCTATAAGCCACAACAAACCATAATTTCAATGTTATTTAAGTTTGTTCCTTTTTTTTCTCATTTCACATCATTTACTGTTCCTTTCTCGTTCATATAATGCTTATTTTCATTAATTTACATTCGTTTTTACCTTAAAAAAAGTTCATTTCTCATTTATTCATATAATGCCATTTTATTTCATTTTATTACTTTACATTCATTGCTTAAATAAGTTATTCCTATTCAATTGTTTAAAATAATCAATGAATTCATTATTTAAGTATTTCATACTTTTCATTGCAGGTTAATTCACATTTATGGTTTAATAATATATTTGATTTCCAATAATAAAACATTTCATACTTAAGTATTTCTACCTTAAATTTACATTTACTCTTTCATTTTATAACATCAATTGAATATTAAGTCTATTTCTTAATCATTTCAATGTTTCTGAAGTTATAATCATTCAACTAATGTAGTATTCACTTTTACTATTCATGTTTATTACAAATAGCCGCAACATTAACTTAAGTTCATATTCATTTACTTACAGTATTCACTCTTTCTATAAATTTGATTAGTAACATTTTAAATTATTAACTTAAGTTTATAACAATTTATAACATTAGAATTCTTATTTAGAAGTAATTCCATTGAACACCTTCATTACTTAAGTTTTACTTGTATAATATTCTATCACGTATTCTTATTTAACATTTCAACTTTTAATATTTTATATATAGATGTCTTTTAGAAGCAATAAAGTGTTACACAAGTTTATCTTGTTTATTTGATTAACAAAATGTTCAACAGTTACCATTTCTTATTTTCATATCTCTTTGATTTACAGTTTACAAATTTTCAATTTCTTATATTTTCATTAATCACTTAGCATCTAGTTTCTATTTACACATCTTAGAAGTTACTAATTATTAAATGGTTAAGATTTCATTCATTACAATAATTGAAATTTCTAATTTACAAAAACTCAAGAACTGAATACCGGGTTTCCTTTCGAATCAAATATATATATATATATATATACATATCTTTCATATAAGATCGTACTTATAAAAAAAATTAAACTTGTTTATGAAAACAAATGTGTAGTAAAACTACTACAACAGTCTACCCACTTTGAAACTCGAAAATGAACGTCGATGATGCATGCACTCATCACTGAAATTATTTTCCAGCGACAGAGAGGGAAGTATAGAACTTATTTCCTTCCAAAATTCTTTAAAAAATTTCTTTCAAATCTTATTGAAATATTTATATCAAAAAACAAATATTTTATTCCAAAATAATACTAATATTATATTCCAAAATCCTTTAAAACCCCGGAACTTAAGTTCTAAATTTCCAACTTATATTCATTTTATTTACTATCCTATTTTGCAACCAATATTTATAAAATTTCAATTCCTAGCAAACAACCAAACATATCACATACAATTATATACATTTATAAAGATTATTCTTTTATATACAAAATATAATAATAGGTAAAATTATTTCATTTACCTATATTTCAAAACAATATTGTGTCGGTCTACCCTATAAAGTGTTTAGAAATCTCTATCGATTCCATAGCGTCCTATGTACCGACTAGAATTTATAAATACAAAATAGAACAAATTAACACAATACAAAAACCTTTTATAACACTAACAAATACGCTCTCTCATATATATATACACTCAGTGACTCATTCTATGGTATTGCTACCCTATATCAAATGAGTCAGACCCCACAAAGCTAAGGTTATCGCTAAACTAAAGCTCCGATACCAAATGTAATGACCCGCCTTTTTGGATGGTTTTAATTGATGATAAACCACACACGTCAGACTCAAACCATTCAAAAAAGCAGATTGTTATGGGGTAAATAAGAAAAAGCAGAGAAAGAAAGAAAACAAAACACAGAATCTCACAGCGGAATGATAAAATATAATAATCAAATAAACAGTTCATGAAGCTGTTTTACAAATAACATTTGATTAAACATTTACATTTCAGAATCAGAGTACATACAATAGTAATAAAGAATAATGCAGCGGAATAGTATGATGCAGCAGAATATATGAAATAAATAATAATAGTACTAAATCTTCGTCTTCGTCCTCCATAAGCAGTCTTCGATACACTGAAAAGCTCAGACTGACCCGAGCGAATTAAAAAGACAAAACACTCGAGTCAGAACTAAAAGATCATATTTAAGTTAAATCAACAGTAAATAAATATGAGTGTAACGGCGTCGGAGATGTTTATGGGGTTTGACATCTCCTATCCAGTGTCTAACATGAGTGCAATAACTTAAAAGATGTTTGCGATTACCATCACTTAAGGATACATTATACTATCTACTAAGTAGTACAATACGCAATTATAATAGTGTCTACATTAAAGTAAAGTATTAAAATAGCGTTAAGGCGTAACCTATATCCCCCTTAACACATTTTTATATATTCCCATAGTCTATACAGTAACGTAATTCCTTCGTAAACTGAAGGGCTATCAGAGGGCACTCTATAGGTATAGTACAAACCAAACTCGTAGAAGGCACAATAGGGCATGTGAACACGGCACTCAAGGCAATGCCAGGGTAGATATACCAATCGCACTCCCGGATAGGTGGTAACGCATAGCAGCTACTACCGCCAACCTTGGACACCCTCCCATAATCAAATCAAGTCGTGGCCACCAAATCGATCACCAAGTCAAAATATCGTATCGAAGAAATGTGCCCGATAGGAGGAATGACCTCACTTGGCCCGGTATAGCTCCTGTTTTAGTCATATCTAAGCTGAATCACTGGAGTTAAGGCCTCGTAAATACCTCATACAGAATCGTTCGCCAAACCATCCTACTTCATTTCTGGAATCTCCACCACGTACACAGTTGTTAAAGTGGATTTCGGTATTGGTAGAGAGTATTACAATATCTTATCCCCGTCTCTTTAACAACCAAACGCTTATTACACACCAGATGGTTCTTTTACATTTCCCAAAACCAATTCATATTGATATCTAAATATCATATTCAATCCAAACCACATTACTTTCGAATCATAATTACTTTCAAAATAATATTTACTTAAATATGTCGTTTCACCAGCAAATATCATTTCAAATTCCAACTTATGTTATAATATTTTTAAACCTTATTCACTTTAAAATCAAGGCTTTAATTATAAACATTTCAACTCTACACCATCTGAAATTTAGAAAATACTTTAGATAGTTATAAATAGTTTAATTAGTTTAACATAGTTTTAAATAGATATAAATTAGGTTAAGTAGGTTTAGAATAGATTAAATAAATTTACAATAGATTAAGATAGATTAAAATACTTTTAATAGAATTTTAAAATAGTTTAAATGGTTTAAAAATAGATTAAATAGGTTCATTATGGAATAATTAGATTTAAAATAGATTAAATGAATTTAAAATAGATTAAATAGAATTAAAATAGGTTAAATAGTTTAAAATAAGTTAAAATAGTTTAATATAGTTTAATAAAGTTTAAATGTTTTAAAATAAATTAAAATATATTAACATAGTTTAAAATAAATTAAAATAGATTAAGATAGATTAAATAGGTTAATAAGTTTAAAATAGGTTAAATTAGATTAAAATAAATAAAAAAATAATTTGTTTTAATGATTGAAAATCTAAAAATTAGAATTTAAAAGAATAATTACAGTTTATATTGAGATAATAAATTTGAAATTAACATCAAATTTAACTATTTCAATTTCAACAAACCTGGACCATATCCAGATTTTAAATCAAAAACCAAATTTCAAATCTTGAAATATCAATTTAAACCACTCCAATTTCAATAGATTTAAGAATTGCAATTTTTAATGTTTCAATAATTCAATTTCGATAAATTTCGTTTATACTACAAATTCAACTTTGGAATTTCAATTTAAATCTTTTAAACAATTCATTTAAAACAATTCCATTTATATAAATCAAATTCCATTTCAAAATATCGTTTAACTGAATTCAAAGTTTAAGGATTTAAAATCATTTAATTTAACTAATCCATTGTCCGTATATAATTTTCTACTCTATATCATTTTAATCCGCAAATTGTTTAAATTTTACGGATGTATATTATTTCAACCTGCAATCCCAAATTTTTAATAATCAATGAAAATCGCTTGGGTTTATCATTTCAACCCATAAAGATTTCCTCATATTCTATAAGATCGCTCGGGTATGTATCATTTCAACCCATAGGGATTTTGTAACAATAACTGAGGGGACGTGTAGTGTTATAACATTATAAATATGCATCCAATCATCCAATACCAACAATCAAACATCCATCCCAATTATCATTCAGACCAATAAATAAACAGTAATAATCAGACAGTTATAAATGACATGTATTAACTGGCAATTAACTTCAATATTAAATTAAATGGCTATTAAACTCAATAAAGGTCAAATTTAACTGGAATGACAAATTAAATATACCAAACATCAACTAATCAATTTCAAATAACATCATAAATTCAACATAACTAACATAATATAATTTAGTAATTGTGTGTGATATCCCGGGATTTCGAGAAGTTTAAAATGTGATAATCTCTTAATTTAAATTATTTTAAATTGATAAATTTGTTATTTTTAAATATTTTGATATGAAATGTATGAATAAAGTTTTTATTAAAATAAGATTTGTTTTACAATATTTTCTTTAAAAGAAATTTTATTTATGTAAATTTGGGAAATATTTATTTATAGTAATAAATATAAAAGTTTTATTTTTACACTTAAAAATGAATGAAATACATGTATATGATTTTATTAGGATATAAATGAGTTTTATTTTATTTTCTTTTAAAGGTTTCATTTATTTATAATATAGAAAAGCATTTATAACTAATAAATGTATTTATCTATTTAGGAAATACATATAAAAGCTTTTATAATCTTTTTAAAAATAATATGAAATTATATAATGACAAGTGTTAATAAATTAAGTCATGTTAGAAATATGTGTAAGGCAATTAAGCAATGGTTAAGACAAGTGTCAACCATTTGTTCTATTTTCTTTAAATTTTTATTAAATCTAAATTAACTATATAAATTTCTATCTTTCCATTCTCTTTTCTTTTCTAATCTCATTTTTTCAAAGACCAAACCAAAACCAGAAAATGATCAAAACTGAAATCATCTTCAACCGGAACTAAAATCAAATCCTCAAACCAAACTGAGATTTTCTCAAACCAAAAAACTGAAATGCCTTTCTAAACCAAGTATCTACAAATCTGAAACTACCTCAAAAAAAAAAATATCAAACCTGAATTAATCTGCAAAAGCTTGATTCTCAAATTTCAAATACCTGAAACCATATCTCTAAAACCAAATCAATGCCTGAAAATCATCTCAAAATTCCAATTGCCTGAGCTACTTTCAAAACCAATCTGCAATGCTCTTTCAAAAGATCTGTAACCATTGTTCTTCAAAAGACCAGTCATCCTTTCCAAGTGCATGCATTATAATTTGAGGCAGAAGCAAGTTTTCAAAAGCTTTTCAGTTTTTAAAAGGAAGTCAAATTGAAAGCAAGTTCCTGTTTTTAAAAAGAAATGAAGCAGTTCAAAAGTATCCAGTTTTCAAGCCTGTTCAAAACTGTTTTAAATCTCTCTGCCTCTTTGAAATAGGTGAGTAAACTTTTGAATAAAAATCTAAGTATCAAATTGCATGTGAATTAATGAGTTGGTAATTACTTTGCATGTCTGAAATTATGTATGCTCTTGTATATTTGAAAAATGTGTATATCTGTTAATTTTTAAAGTATCTACTTATTAGTTCAATACTCTGCCTATAACTGTGAACAATAAATTCCCCCTAGATTTGATGCAGATAAAATAGGTTAGAAATAAAATTTGAATGTATGTTTGAAATATATTATGCATGTCTGTTTTTAAATACATGTATATATGAATTATTGAAACTAGGTGTACATGTTTGTTGTTTAAGTATATCTCTGTTTATTCTTCAGAGTTTGAAGTTTTGATCGAAAATCAAA
The DNA here is from genome assembly GCA_030737815.1 of Allium fistulosum. Taxonomy (NCBI): domain Eukaryota; kingdom Viridiplantae; phylum Streptophyta; class Magnoliopsida; order Asparagales; family Amaryllidaceae; genus Allium; species Allium fistulosum. The sequence goes on from CM060903.1 coordinate 541,577,938, forward strand.
ATCGTTTCATAAATTCTCTGTTAGGCTTTAGGATTCGAATAGGATTTGTTGTTAAATCCTAATCTAAGTCCTAGAATTAAAATTAAGTAAGGAAAATTTAAACATCACTTGGAAAAGAAAGTGACAGTAGGAATTTTAATAAATGTTAAAATTCAAACTATAAAATCTTGTGATTTTCTTTTGTAATCTAAATACTTATCTTAGAAAATGATTTGTAAGAGTTAAATCAAAATTTTTAAGATAGTATTGAACGAGATATCCAGGATTGATTATAAAATGGGTTTTTGATCTTCTCTGATGATCAAGTAATTTGGGATGAACGGGGTTGTTTCTGGAGCTAGATGGTTGATCAGGGAAGTAAGGAAAAATAGTAGAAGTGGTGATGGTTCACTGTGGTGGCGGCAATAAGTAGAACTAAGATTTTAACCTAGTTTGGTTGAGGGTCGAATGGGTGATCATTTCTTCGTCTCTGGATGTTCGAGTGGCTCGAGGCTACGGGTATATGTGGTGTAGGAGATTGGCAAGGAGTGGACGAAGTGATTAAAACTCTGGTGGTCGGAATTTGACTGGCGATGCTTTTTCCTGGAAATTGGTTTGGGTTCCAGTTCAACTGGATGGCTCGATTTTAAATCATGGCATGTGATGATGTTTTGATGTTTGCGATGTGTTACTGGAGCGATAGTGGGTGTGTGTGAAGGACTGGTGATGGTCGGAAGTACGCCGTTGGTGGTGCAAGGTGAACCTGATGTCAGCGTGTCAGTTGAATTGGGTTTGGGTTTCGTGGGTGTTTTCCTCGAAGTTGATCTCGGGGAAGGAGGCCTTTGGCTCGAGTAAATATAGGGAGGTAGGCGAGTGTTTAAGTTGTAATTGTTTTAACAGTTTTAAGTTGCAAACAAATAGTTTTAAATTTACTCGAGAGGAACTTGGGGAAAAAGGGACTTGGGCTCGGGTTTGACTTCGAGTCGTTTGCAAGTGGAATGAAAACAGGTTTTGACAGTTAAATTTTTTTTAAAACCAAACTGTTTAAGGTAAATCAAACTCTGTTTAAAGGTGAAGATATATTTGTGTATTTCAAGTATATATGAGTTTAAATCCAAAGTAAAAGTTTTAAACCAGTTTTTAAAATTTAAATAAAATAAGTTTTAAAAATTTAAAACAATTAAGTTAAATCAATTATCTTAAAATTTCATTCTTTGTAATGGAAAATTTAATTTGTATGATTTGTCTAACTTAATTGTATTAATTGAAACCTTAAGTTATTTTCAAATTTAATTTGGAAATAAGGTAATTAATAGAAAAATGTTTTATCTTAAAACTTAATTGAAGTGATAATAAATGGAAATAAATAAAGAGTGATTTATAATTTAATTAGTTAATGGTTAAGGATGGCAAATTAAAAATTTAAGTTTTCAAGATTTATTAACTTGTAATTAAGGATTGTTAATAAATAATTAAGGATAAGTAATGAATTATTTATTTTAAAACTTAATTAATGATTTTAATTAAGTAAGTTAATTACTAAGATCAATTGTTTAATGATAATGTTTTATCTTGAAATAATTAAGATTTTTAATGAATTAAACTAAATTAAGTTTAATTAATTTATTTAATTAAATTTTGATAAGGATTAATTAAGGGTTAATTAAAATAGTAATTAAGGGGTACTTAATAAAGTTTTATTAAGTAATAATTAAGTTTTCTAAATTTATAATTAAGAAATTATTAATCTAAAATAAAAGTTAATTAAGGATTAATTAACTATTATTAAGGGATTAATTAATTATCATTAAAGATTGATTAATAGATAATTATGGATTAATTAAATTGGTAATTAAAGTTGTTAATTAATAATTAAGTTTTTAATTAATAACTAAGAATAATTAATTAGTTAATTAAGTTAAATTTATTTTTTTATAAAAGTAATTAAGGATTGATTATTTTGTATTAAGAATATTGATTAATAATTAAGGTTTATTAATTAATAGTTAAAGAATAATTAATCAAGGATTAATTAATTTGTTAAAAGGGTAATTAAGGATGAGTTACTTAGTTATAATTTAAGAAATGAATGTGATTTATTTAAGATAATTAATTTGTTAATTAATTAAGGATAGTCACTTGGTAATTGATTAAGTGTAGTTACTTAATAAGATTGGTTAAGTATAATTACTTAGTGTAAGTAATTAATAAATGAATTACTATATGTAATTGGTGAATTTAATCAAAAAGGATTTATGAAAGAAATTAAAGTAATTAAGAATAGTTAATTACTGTTAATGATTATTTAAGGTTGATTAATGGAAGTAATTAATTAATGCATGATTAATTAATGTAATTAATTAAGGAATAATGTAATTAATTATAGTTAATTAATTAATTAATGTAATTAATTAAGGATCATTAATTATTGTAGTTAATGAGAGTAATTAAAGGTTAATTACTATAAATGATTAAGGATAATTAATTTGTGAAATTAATTAAAGGGTAATTACTTTATGTAATTAATGAATAATTAATCAAGAGTGATTAATATTTAATGATTAATTAATTAAATGGATTGTAATTAATTAATGGTTGATTAAGCAAGGATAGGAATTAATTCTTAAGTAATTAATTTAATTTAAGTTGATTAAATTAATTATAATATGGATTAATAAATGGTTGCTTATGAATGATGGTTGAGTAGAATGTCTGATTTGGTTGATATCTATTGGATGATATACTATGATATTCTGTGATATGATATTAGATATATCTGTGATAAATGTGTAATATTTATCTATGTTAAAGCTGTGTGAATTCAAGTATTGAATTGAATTGTTTAAACCTTTAAACAACTTGGCCTTAAAAGATACGTTTTGGATTTCGATGAGACCGGGATCGGGTTTCCGTATACCGGATTTCCAGGTCTGGAGACCCGAATACCACATCGATCCAAATTAACGATAGGTCGTGAATCTCAAGTGAAGATGAAGATTCAGAGTGCAAGGGTTATTGTCGTTAACTCTGAGGGTGATTCCAAAACGAGTGTAACGAGATAATGCCTTCGGTTTCGTTCGAACCCGGAACGAACTTGTATGGATTGAATGCTTTCAGCACATCGTCAGGCGGACGATGAGCATTCTAAGTGATATGTTCTGATTAAAGGTAATCGTAACCTCAAGCCTCATCAACTGGGAATGGCTAAAACAGGGGAGGTGCAGCAAGGTTTCGTGGGTAGCACCCACTGAGAGCAAGATAGATCCCTGTCTAGAGGTCCCTTTTCTTTTATTCGGCTTAGTGTGTGGTTGGTCGCGCCAACTACGGGATTATCTTGTTCGGGATTATCCAGTAAGGGATGGTTCCGGCTTTGTGTTGCAGGGGAGCGGGCGTACTCCTCGGTACGGTGATCTAGGCCACGTACTGTGACGGGCGGTACCCCAGTAGCCCTGCCATTGTATGGAATCCAAACTCCAATAAGTGCCGTACGTATTAGTTGTGCCAACTATGTTGGAATGTGAGATGTAAGCATTTCAGCTATTTCTGTATTTTACTTGAAAACCCTAGACCCTATTATAATACAATCGGATTTGCTATCAAATGTTTTAGTTAGCGTAAGGTAAAAACTTACCCATGTTTATTTGTGGGAAGTCTTACGTGATACTTTTGTTTCAAAGGTTTTCAAAGTTAAGCAATCTAACCGTTTACTCACACCAGACCCATGTCTGACCCAAGTGTTTATTTCTGTTTTTATAAACTCTTGGGTACTCAAATTTTTACGAGTAGTCAAGGGATTCAGGTTTAGCTTTGACGAATATTCTGGAGGAGCAATGGAGCAGGAGGCTTCGGCGTTCGTAGATATAGTATTCCACTGTGTTGATATCTGTGATAGTGTCTTGTCTTGTATTTGAGTTGTAATGTCTAGACAGATGTTTATAACTGTCTAGTAAGTGATGTATATGCTGTGTAACTCTGTAAATTGTTGTATACTATGTAATAGTTTATGTTATTAATATAATTTATTCGTTCCGCTGTGAGATCGTTGTTGTTGTTTCTTTCTTTCTTCTTTTCTTTTCTATTTTCTACCCCTTTCTTTCTTCATAATGATGCGACTTTCTGGGCATAGAAAGTCGGGTCGTTACATATGGTATCAGAGCATAGGTTGAGCGAATGCCTAAGCTTTTGGTTAAGTGAATATCAGAACACTAGGTTGAGTGAATACCTAGGTTCGGAAGGATTGTTCATTAGAGATAGGATCTGTAGCAACCTGTTGAGTCTAAGTATATATATACGAGAGCGCGTATTTGTTAGTTATATAAAATGGTTTTATATTGTGTTAATTGATCGGTTGAGTGGTATATGGATTTTGGTCAATACGAGTAGCTAACGTTATTGATAAGGATCTCTAAACACTTGACCAGGCCAACGGACACAATATTGTTTTAAAGAGGTAGATGAAATAATTCTACCCAGATATAATTTCTATATAAAAAGGTTCATTTTAAATGTATATGGTATTTGTAATGATTGGTTGAGATGATAATAATTTATCATCTAGGATTAGGAGTCTGAGTGTTGAGATTGGAAGTATCTGTCGAGACTATAGACCGAATACCGTCTCGAGTGAACTTTGATATGGTGTAAGAATTTCATTGATCTCTGAAGGAAACCTGTTAAGGTTCGGAGTCGATCTTTGAAGTGCAGTTGGATGAGTAGAGTTTGGATCTGTCGGTTAAGCAGAAGTGTGTGATGGTATCTCGGAAAGTAGTAACTGCGTGATGAGATGCAGTGACTATGGATATCTCCGACGATGTTCTCTTTTGGAGCAAGTTTGAGGAAGTAGGTCTGCTTCGGTATTGTGGCTGAGTTTAGCATAATGTTTGTGTTTGGTCTGAGGTCCGAGTTTCTCCAGAAGCTTTGGATAAGGAGTCTTTGGCATTTGTGTCAGCGGTGCAGCTCGAGTGTTTTGTGTTCCTGCTGGAAGATCTTTTGGCTTAGCAGTTTTCTTAGAGTGGAGTTTAGAAGCTGCAGAGTAGATTCATTTTTCCAAATGGATTGGTCAAGTATAGATTGTTCTGATGGATTAAGAAAGAACAGTAATTTTTGGATATTGGACTGGATAGAATCGCAAAAGTGACTTGCGATAATTGAGTATTCTCTTGGGAAATCTTTTGCTTGAGTTTGAGGCATCTCTAGAAGATGTAGGAGTTATAGAGTTGTCAGAGATTTTTCTGGAATGTGATGGTCTAGTTGGTGCTCGAGTTCATCGACGACATCTAGATCAGAGTTGAGCAGCGAAAGCTGGGTAGCAGTTGTTTTAGAGTAGAAGCAATCTGAAGTTGCAGTGTTTGGATTAAAGGATTCCTACAGGAAGCTTTTCAAGATTTGGAGGTCAGATTGGTGAGAGCATTTGTTTTGTCTTTTCTGGATAGGAGAAGTATTTGGAATCTACTGATGATTGAGGAGTAGAGTTTGAGTTCTGGATTTTTGTAGATCTTGAGAGGATCCGTTTATTAGATTGTTTTTGGTCCTGTTTGTTTCGAGAAGCGTCAGCAAAGATTGAGCTGATCAGGAAAGGTGAAGGCAGCCCAGAATCGTCAGAAGAGTTCTGTGGATTAGAGATGGAGAATTTTGGAATTCGAAGTTGGAGACTTCGTTGTTATTTCTCCAGTAGAAGGGAGCAAATAAGATTGGGAAAGACTAGGAAGATAGCTCCGAGTATATTGGATCTTTCTGAGTTTTTGTGAGGATATATGTTTTGGCTTCGGTATTGAATTACCAGTTTGGATTTAATAGAGCGAGTAACCCAGTATCTGTATCGGGGAAACTCGGGATAATTTTAGGTAGTTTATCCGGATCTATGTCCGGATAGCTAGAATTGTTGTTTGTATGAATTGTTTGTTTGGATAAAATTGTTTGTTTGGATGAATGGTTGTTTGATTGATAGTATATGGATGTTAAGTATAATTGAATTATTTTAAAATTGGTTGAAATAAATATAAAAATCTTTGGATTATCTTTTGTTTTAAATTTCGAGGACGAAATTCTTTTAAGGGGGAAGGAATGTGATATCCAGGGATTTCGAGAAGTTTAAAATGTGATAATCTCTTAATTTAAATTATTTTAAATTGATAAATTTGTTATTTTTAAATATTTTGATATGAAATGTATGAATAAAGTTTTTATTAAAATAAGATTTGTTTTACAATATTTTCTTTAAAAGAAATTTTATTTATGTAAATTTGGGAAATATTTATTTATAGTAATAAATATAAAAGTTTTATTTTTACACTTAAAAATGAATGAAATACATGTATATGATTTTATTAGGATATAAATGAGTTTTATTTTATTTTCTTTTAAAGGTTTCATTTATTTATAATATAGAAAAGCATTTATAACTAATATATGTATTTATCTATTTAGGAAATACATATAAAAGCTTTTATAATCTTTTTAAAAATAATATGAAATTATATAATGACAAGTGTTAATAAATTAAGTCATGTTAGAAATATGTGTAAGGCAATTAAGCAATGGTTAAGACAAGTGTCAACCATTTGTTCTATTTTCTTTAAATTTTTATTAAATCTAAATTAACTATATAAATTTCTATCTTTCTATTCTCTTTTCTTTTCTAATCTCATTTTTTCAAAGACCAAACCAAAACCAGAAAATGATCAAAACAGAAATCATCTTCAACCGGAACTAAAATCAAATCCTCAAACCAAACTGAGATTTTCTCAAACCAAAAAACTGAAATGCCTTTCTAAACCAAGTATCTACAAATCTGAAACTACCTCAAACAAAAAAATATCAAACCTGAATTAATCTGCAAAAGCTTGATTCTCAAATTTCAAATACCTGAAACCATATCTCTAAAACCAAATCAACGCCTGAAAATCATCTCAAAATTCCAATTGCCTGAGCTACTTTCAAAACCAATCTGCAATGCTCTTTCAAAAGATCTGTAACCATTGTTCTTCAAAAGACCAGTCATCCTTTCCAAGTGCATGCATTATAATTTGAGGCAGAAGCAAGTTTTCAAAAGCTTTTCAGTTTTTAAAAGGAAGTCAAATTGAAAGCAAGTTCCTGTTTTTAAAAAGAAATGAAGCAGTTCAAAAGTATCCAGTTTTCAAGCCTGTTCAAAACTGTTTTAAATCTCTCTGCCTCTTTGAAATAGGTGAGTAAACTTTTGAATAAAAATCTAAGTATCAAATTGCATGTGAATTAATGAGTTGGTAATTACTTTGCATGTCTGAAATTATGTATGCTCTTGTATATTTGAAAAATGTGTATATCTGTTAATTTTTAAAGTATCTACTTATTAGTTCAATACTCTGCCTATAACTGTGAACAATAAATTCCCCCTAGATTTGATGCAGATAAAATAGGTTAGAAATAAAATTTGAATGTATGTTTGAAATATATTATGCATGTCTGTTTTTAAATACATGTATATATGAATTATTGAAACTAGGTGTACATGTTTGTTGTTTAAGTATATCTCTGTTTATTCTTCAGAGTTTGAAGTTTTGATCGAAAATCAAAATCGTTTCATAAATTCTCTGTTAGGCTTTAGGATTCGAATAGGATTTGTTGTTAAATCCTAATCTAAGTCTTAGAATTAAAATTAAGTAAGGAAAATTTAAACATCACTTGGAAAAGAAAGTGATAGTAGGAATTTTAATAAATGTTAAAATTCAAACTATAAAATCTTGTGATTTTCTTTTGTAATCTAAGTACTTATCTTAGAAAATGATTTGTAAGAGTTAAATCAAAATTTTTAAGATAGTATTGAACGAGATATCCAGGATTGATTAGAAAATGGGTTTTTGATCTTCTCTGATGATCAAGTAATTTGGGATGAACGGGGTTGTTTCTGGAGCTAGATGGTTGATCAGGGAAGTAAGGAAAAATAGTAGAAGTGGTGATGGTTCACTGTGGTGGCGGCAATAAGTAGAACTAAGATTTTAACCTAGTTTGGTTGAGGGTCGAATGGGTGATCATTTCTTCGTCTCTGGATGTTCGAGTGGCTCGAGGCTACGGGTATATGTGGTGTAGGAGATTGGCAAGGAGTGGACGAAGTGATTAAAACTCTGGTGGTCGGAATTTGACTGGCGATGCTTTTTCCTGGAAATTGGTTTGGGTTCCAGTTCAACTGGATGGCTCGATTTTAAATCATGGCATGTGATGATGTTTTGATGTTTGCGATGTGTTACTGGAGCGATAGTGGGTGTGTGTGAAGGACTGGTGATGGTCGGAAGTACGCCGTTGGTGGTGCAAGGTGAACCTGATGTCAGCGTGTCAGTTGAATTGGGTTTGGGTTTCGTGGGTGTTTTCCTCGAAGTTGATCTCGGGGAAGGAGGCCTTTGGCTCGAGTAAATATAGGGAGGTAGGCGAGTGTTTAAGTTGTAATTGTTTTAACAGTTTTAAGTTGCAAACAAATAGTTTTAAATTTACTCGAGAGGAACTTGGGGAAAAAGGGACTTGGGCTCGGGTTTGACTTCGAGTCGTTTGCAAGTGGAATGAAAACAGGTTTTGACAGTTAAATTTTTTTTAAAACCAAACTGTTTAAGGTAAATCAAACTCTGTTTAAAGGTGAAGATATATTTGTGTATTTCAAGTATATATGAGTTTAAATCCAAAGTAAAAGTTTTAAACCAGTTTTTAAAATTTAAATAAAATAAGTTTTAAAAATTTAAAACAATTAAGTTAAATCAATTATCTTAAAATTTCATTCTTTGTAATGGAAAATTTAATTTGTATGATTTGTCTAACTTAATTGTATTAATTGAAACCTTAAGTTATTTTCAAATTTAATTTGGAAATAAGGTAATTAATAGAAAAATGTTTTATCTTAAAACTTAATTGAAGTGATAATAAATGGAAATAAATAAAGAGTGATTTATAATTTAATTAGTTAATGGTTAAGGATGGCAAATTAAAAATTTAAGTTTTCAAGATTTATTAACTTGTAATTAAGGATTGTTAATAAATAATTAAGGATAAGTAATTAATTATTTATTTTAAAACTTAATTAATGATTTTAATTAAGTAAGTTAATTACTAAGATCAATTGTTTAATGATAATGTTTTATCTTGAAATAATTAAGATTTTTAATGAATTAAACTAAATTAAGTTTAATTAATTTATTTAATTAAATTTTGATAAGGATTAATTAAGGGTTAATTAAAATAGTAATTAAGGGGTACTTAATAAAGTTTTATTAAGTAATAATTAAGTTTTCTAAATTTATAATTAAGAAATTATTAATCTAAAATAAAAGTTAATTAAGGATTAATTAACTATTATTAAGGGATTAATTAATTATCATTAAAGATTGATTAATAGATAATTATGGATTAATTAAATTGGTAATTAAAGTTGTTAATTAATAATTAAGTTTTTAATTAATAACTAAGAATAATTAATTAGTTAATTAAGTTAAATTTATTTTTTATAAAAGTAATTAAGGATTGATTATTTTGTATTAAGAATATTGATTAATAATTAAGGTTTATTAATTAATAGTTAAAGAATAATTAATCAAGGATTAATTAATTTGTTAAAAGGGTAATTAAGGATGAGTTACTTAGTTATAATTTAAGAAATGAATGTGATTTATTTAAGATAATTAATTTGTTAATTAATTAAGGATAGTCACTTGGTAATTGATTAAGTGTAGTTACTTAATAAGATTGGTTAAGTATAATTACTTAGTGTAAGTAATTAATAAATGAATTACTATATGTAATTGGTGAATTTAATCAAAAAGGATTTATGAAAGAAATTAAAGTAATTAAGAATAGTTAATTACTGTTAATGATTATTTAAGGTTGATTAATGGAAGTAATTAATTAATGCATGATTAATTAATGTAATTAATTAAGGAATAATGTAATTAATTATAGTTAATTAATTAATTAATGTAATTAATTAAGGATCATTAATTATTGTAGTTAATGAGAGTAATTAAAGGTTAATTACTATAAATGATTAAGGATAATTAATTTGTGAAATTAATTAAAGGGTAATTACTTTATGTAATTAATGAATAATTAATCAAGAGTGATTAATATTTAATGATTAATTAATTAAATGGATTGTAATTAATTAATGGTTGATTAAGCAAGGATAGGAATTAATTCTTAAGTAATTAATTTAATTTAAGTTGATTAAATTAATTATAATATGGATTAATAAATGGTTGCTTATGAATGATGGTTGAGTAGAATGTCTGATTTGGTTGATATCTATTGGATGATATACTATGATATTCTGTGATATGATATTAGATATATCTGTGATAAATGTGTAATATTTATCTATGTTAAAGCTGTGTGAATTCAAGTATTGAATTGAATTGTTTAAACCTTTAAACAACTTGGCCTTAAAAGATACGTTTTGGATTTCGATGAGACCGGGATCGGGTTTCCGTATACCGGATTTCCAGGTCTGGAGACCCGAATACCACATCGATCCAAATTAACGATAGGTCGTGAATCTCAAGTGAAGATGAAGATTCAGAGTGCAAGGGTTATTGTCGTTAACTCTGAGGGTGATTCCAAAACGAGTGTAACGAGATAATGCCTTCGGTTTCGTTCGAACCCGGAACGAACTTGTATGGATTGAATGCTTTCAGCACATCGTCAGGCGGACGATGAGCATTCTAAGTGATATGTTCTGATTAAAGGTAATCGTAACCTCAAGCCTCATCAACCGGGAATGGCTAAAACAGGGGAGGTGCAGCAAGGTTTCGTGGGTAGCACCCACTGAGAGCAAGATAGATCCCTGTCTAGAGGTCCCTTTTCTTTTATTCGGCTTAGTGTGTGGTTGGTCGCGCCAACTACGGGATTATCTTGTTCGGGATTATCCAGTAAGGGATGGTTCCGGCTTTGTGTTGCAGGGGAGCGGGCGTACTCCTCGGTACGGTGATCTAGGCCACGTACTGTGACGGGCGGTACCCCAGTAGCCCTGCCATTGTATGGAATCCAAACTCCAATAAGTGCCGTACGTATTAGTTGTGCCAACTATGTTGGAATGTGAGATGTAAGCATTTCAGCTATTTCTGTATTTTACTTGAAAACCCTAGACCCTATTATAATACAATCGGATTTGCTATCAAATGTTTTAGTTAGCGTAAGGTAAAAACTTACCCATGTTTATTTGTGGGAAGTCTTACGTGATACTTTTGTTTCAAAGGTTTTCAAAGTTAAGCAATCTAACCGTTTACTCACACCAGACCCATGTCTGACCCAAGTGTTTATTTCTGTTTTTATAAACTCTTGGGTACTCAAATTTTTACGAGTAGTCAAGGGATTCAGGTTTAGCTTTGACGAATATTCTGGAGGAGCAATGGAGCAGGAGGCTTCGGTGTTCGTAGATATAGTATTCCGCTGTGTTGATATCTGTGATAGTGTCTTGTCTTGTATTTGAGTTGTAATGTCTAGACAGATGTTTATAACTGTCTAGTAAGTGATGTATATGCTGTGTAACTCTGTAAATTGTTGTATACTATGTAATAGTTTATGTTATTAATATAATTTATTCGTTCCGCTGTGAGATCGTTGTTGTTGTTTCTTTCTTTCTTCTTTTCTTTTCTATTTTCTACCCCTTTCTTTCTTCATAATGATGCGACTTTCTGGGCATAGAAAGTCGGGTCGTTACATTGTGAGTGGGTTAAAACACTCACCTTTGATTTCAAATCGATTTGAAATTCAAATAAAGGCCTAAAATTTAACAGTCTTAGAATTCATCCAAACCAGATCCATATTGTCCGTAATTTTGATATGATCTCAGTGGAGAAAACCGCGCGTGAATTTGAGCTCGTATGCAAAAGTTTTTAACGTTAGAAGATTGGAAAATTAAGGCCCTGAGTCGACTTCGGGTTCCACTTCGGTCCGCCACCTCAAATCCCCGGTGCTTGCTCTGAGTTTTTGCCAAAACGACCCGAGACCCGAGTCATTTGCTTCCTGATCCGAAGTCGCTATAGGGTTTTTGCCTTTGGAACCCGAAGCGCGACCCGTAATCGCTGTAGATCCGCATTTTTTTTTGAAATTGAAATTAGGTTTTGGAATTCGGGAATTAGATTTGATGTTTTATCGTTCGAGAAGGAGGAAGAAGATGTACGTACAAAAACAATGAAATGAGAAACAAGTAGGGTTTACAATAGTCTATATATAGGTAGGGTTGGATCAAACGATAACAACGACCCGAAAAGCCCATTTCGTTCCCGAAATGAAAATGGGTCATCCAATATATCGAAATATTGGTTTTCGATATTTTTAAACTCAATGGAATTAGTTTCAAACCCTAATTCCACTGTATACAGAAATTAGCTTTTAAAATCAGATTATATTCATTTAAATCCTTTTAATTGATTTCTATGCATTCCGAGCCCGCACGATAAAACGACAAGTTCGATCGCTACAAAACTTGAAATCCTATAATAATTCACTATTATGGATCCAATGAAACTGGTTTCTTCAAAATCGGAGATAGTGGCCAAAATGGCTATTTTCACGTTAATTAAATAAATTTTTATTAAATTAAATTTGTCACTTCTTATATTCAAATTAAATAACTAACCATTTTTATCATTTTTGATTACTTAGACATTTACAATAATTTAAAACAAATTTACATATCAATTCAGTGTGAATATTACACTAATTACGGTGTTCAATTTCAACTGTAATTAAATCTAATTAATTATAATTTAATTCCAATAAATTGATTTAATTTGATTTCAGTCGTTTTATTCAATCAATTATTATTCTGAAGACATAGTTAACATTTTTTTATATCTTATAACACTAATATTCTACAATTATCATCTTTTACCATATTAGTTGCAATATTTCAATTATTTTGAATTTTTGTCAATTCTATTATAATTTAAAATCCTAATAAATTAACTTACCTTGGTTTCAGTCTTCTACTTAAATCAATTATTGCCTTATGAATATAATTGAAGTTTATGTACACTTTATTGCATTCAACTTTTACAGTTATCTCCTTAACTCATTTTACGTAACATTTAATTTCACTTATTTATGATTGAATAAATAAATTGCTAACAAATAACAATTGTCACCATTTCTATATTTAATCACATTTGTATGTTTATTATTTACAAACAAATGTTATAACAACTTACACTATACTAATTCTATCCAATTACAATTTATTACACATTATTTCATAAATTAATCAACATTTAAATTATCAATTAATACCCACATTATTACAATTAATTTATAATCTATAACCAATTATAACTTTTTAATCATTTTAATTAATTGGAATTACATTCAAAGCAGTTATCAATTACCTTAAATTAATACTATTACATTTCATTCCAGTTATATTCTTATTATTAAATCACAAATTTTTATTTCTTCCAACATTAAATCACAAAACCTTATTTAATTAACTATTTTTAATTATCGAAAATTACGGGTCGTTACAAGAAGGGTCTTAAAACATTTAAGTCGAAAGTGTCTATTTCGAAACCATTTCCTAAGTAATGAAGTGATGGTGTCGAAACCATCCCTTCTAAAGCAATGGAGGGGTAGCCAGATTTTTAGAAAACAAAACAACCCTTTCGAAACCATCTGGGTCGAAAGGTAAAAAGATGGCAGCCAAAAGGTTTCGATTTAGTCGAAAGCAATTATTTAAAACCAGAGGCGCAACCCAATCAAAACCATTTCCTTTAAATCATTTGACCTGGTCGAAAGCTACTTCGTCGAAAGTCATTTAGTCGAAAGCTAGCGTATTTCTTTGATTTAAAAACAAAGGACTGCCTCAACCCCTTCGGACCCCTGGTTTCGACTCCCTACCTTTCGCCTATGTCCAATTTCACTACATACCAGTAAACTGATACCATGTGCATTGGTTTCGACTGTGTCGGAAGCGAAGATGAGGAGGTGGAACCTGGTGCTGACGGTGTCGAAACAGTGAAAAACATATATTAAATAGTTCTTTTCACCTAACCTGCCTTACGTGTCTAATTGTGATTAGTTGCCTCTTTCTTTACCAATAAAAAATGCTGCACTTTTCAAAGGTGCTGCGACATTCCAGATTTTATAATTTAAATTATTTTACAAAAATCTCATTCTCCTCTTTTAATTATATAAAACATTTAAGTCCCATACCTTAAATAATTTTATATAACTCTTAAAACACTTAGGAAAAATCTACAAAAATTTCAGAAAATCTCTTTTAATATGTTTTCCAACATATAAAAATTTCAGACCCAAATCTTTTATTATTTAATCGAAAATAATTATTAACCCAAAAAAAAATTTTCTTTACTAGAAAGTTCATGTAAATTCCACATAATTTCAGAAAATTCTAAAAATGAAACTCAATTTTAAAATATTATTTATGATCTTTATAAAAAATTCTCAAGTCATTTGGATGTCATTTTATAGAGTTTTCACCTTAAAACATATCATAAAATCAATATGAATATACATAAATCATCAACATGTATATATAATCATTCCACCATTCAAAATCATGTCAAATCAATGCAAAATATTCGGCAATCATCTAAAAACCGAAAATACAATCAAAATGAGATGTAAATATTATTTACCTTAGCTTTAGAGATTAAGGAGCTTGAGATTTGGATGAATTTGATTTGAATTAGCTTTTCCTTTAGCTTTTCTTAATCTTCTTCCCCTTTTCCTTGTTATTGGTGGCCGACCTCTTGTTTTAAGATTTTTCAAAATGAAATGAATGTGTATTCTAATACACGACCAAGGTTTGGACGATATAGGAATGGCCTCTTTCCTATTTTACCCCTCCTCTATTTCAATTTAACTCTTATTTTAATTCATTATTAAATGGCACGGCCACACCTTAATTAAAATCAAATCTAATAATTCCCTAACTATGGCATGTCCATGGAAAATATGTGATATTCTTTATAAATCATTTTACAATAACTTTATTTTCTTTATAAAAATCTAGCTGCTGTATAAATATAGTAATATCACATTTTGAAACAAAAGATCGTTCCCAATCGTCAATCTATCACTATACAACCAATCATAGTATGGTGAGGGACAATATTACACACCTTCCATCCAAAACTAGGGCCAAAGTGTAGATCTTGCTATCACGAGCGCAATGCAAGAAACCATATCCAAAAACGGACCTCGTATGCAAAAGATATAGCCAAAATAAGACTCGAGATTATTTAAATCATTAATTAACCAACTAGTATGCTAATCACCTAATTAAGCCACAAACCTTTCTTCCTTCTTTACTCTATTGCATGTACATGCACAAAAATGAGTGCACACTATAGCTTCTCCTTTGACCACATTTCTCCATCGCTTATCAAGGAAATTTCAAATCGTCTTGGGAAAATTGCTCCCTAGCTTGATCTCCGTGATCTGCACTTGAACACCATACCTCCACCTCTTTCCCTTGAATCATGACACCAAGCCTGCGCCCTCGACCTGATGTGGATGCATTTTTCTCCACTTCACCGCATATGATTATACTTCATGAGAAGGTGCATCCCATCGAGAGAAACGCGGTGGTAATCCCCGATCCATCGATCGTCGCTTCTAGATCCGACGACCTAAAATCGTAATTCATGGCCATAGGGTCGATCTTGACCAAACATCGCCAAACCATAGAACGAGCATATAGAATCAAAGCTTTTATCGATACGAACAAGCAGAAATTTGTTTCAAAATTTTTAGCTGAGCGAATTTTGAGATCTTTAATTTTGAAGGAAAAATATTGAGTTCGACCATGGATTTCTTTCCAGGCTATAAATAGTAAAGTGAGAAATAGAAAATGGCGGGAAGGGTTTGATTTTAGGGATTTATATAATATTATTATATTCTACTTATTTAATTTCTCAAATATATAACTGTACGCTTGAGTCCGTACGATCACACAACGCGTCCGATCGTCATGAAACTCGTTTGCTTACATCACCTCATTTTTTTGGATCCAACGACACTACTTTCATCGCCACCTAAGATAGTGCCCTATGATGCTAATTTTGAGTATTTCAAGATTTTTTTGGCCATCGAATCGTCTAACCTTAAAATATTGTGATCCTTATACTCATTTCAATTTGCAACGTCAATCCGAACTCAACAGAAGTGGTCTCGAGTCTTGATTCGGCTGTATGCGAAAAATCACATTATTGAGCCTTTATTTAATTAACGATTAAATATTTAACTAGACTATTTAAATATCCAATCATTAAAAATATGGGTCGTTACATTCTTTCCTCCTTGAAAATATTTCGTCCTCAAAATCAGGAAGCAAAGAGAATGTCTCCTAACCCATCGGCTCTTAAAAGTCTCTCAGATTCTGGAAAATTCGACAAAACCTCAATTGTATGGTAGGTCCGGGAAAAATCCCCATACAACAAAGATATGTATACAACGCATATCTTTACATATACTACAACCTGTATAGCAATCATCTCAAATAAGTATGCTATAACAAACCATAAATATCCCGCATGTCTAACAACCACATAAACATAGGCTATCATCTCAAATGATAATAATCCAACATCAAGCATGCATACATAAGATCAATCATCAAAAAGTAACATCCATTCCTACCTTAGCATGAAGAATACTAAATTATCTAGTATAAATCATCAAATATAATATCCAACATGAAAGTTGATGATAAAATGAAATCCCATCGTCTAAAGAGCTCCGGACAAATAGTCCTCTAGCTTCCCATAATCTATCATATCCTATCGCCTTCACTTTCATTCCACTAATCCTCTACTACTCCACTGTCCTCCTCCTAACCTAATTCGTATCACATCTATCGATACAAATGGGCCTACGAGGTCTCGAAGTCTATGGTCCAGTCTCAATATCATTTAGTCCATTTGGTGCCAAATTCCCAAACGCCTCTTGTAATTTCTCCAAAAACCCATTATCGACCAACGGGTCTCAACCACTTACAATGCTTTCGGCATACAATGGGTCACACTATCCATCCCATATATAAATCTACGAACATAGATGTTATTCTACAGGACTTAAGGAATACAAATCTAGCATTATCGGTTAACCGATCAATTGTGACTCAAATGCTATCAGAAATCCTAAGACATCGGCAATACATTGATGCGGTCTATAAATATATGTTCCCACTACTCGAGAATAAATAATCTCTCACCCCTACGGAACCAACCATCTTGGTGAAGTCCACACTGCATCACCTCTATAGACACTACTCGCTCTTTTAATTTAGCCACGATCTCCACTAGTCTAGCCTAAACCTCTGACTAGTACCAATCCGCTAAATCTAAGTAGGTCTGATGGTCAAACTAGCCATCATCTTTGGCCGTGCTCATCGAGTTCTGAAGTCATAACTAGTGACAAGCTCGAGCAATGCCCACTCTAGGAATATCGTTCCTAAACCGGTATGTCTTCCACTTAGAAACATCAATAACTACATTTCACTTACAACATATAGGAAATGTCAAATTTGTAAGAGGCTAAGAACTTTAACCATCACTACTGGCAAAGGTGAAGATCCTTCTCGGAGAAGAGATTCTAGTGAAGTAGAATCACTGAACAACTGAACCTCTCTCCTAATAGATAGTGCCTCCAAATCCCCAAAACGAACTCTATCGCCACCTCATTCCCACTCGGAATGAGTAATATCGGTGCACTCGTCAACCTCTTGGTCCGACTCACTAATGCGTGTCCGCACCTCGCTTCTCAAATAAAAGTCCGATCCTCTTTCATCAAAATGGTTAACGGTGCTACTAACTTGGGTCTATTCAAATTCTGGACTGCAGTAATAATAGGATCTACAGCAATGTCCTACTCTAAACAACATGACCCTAGCATCTCACTCCTCTTCAGTAGTGTTACTACCAAAATCTCATCATCAATCTGAAGTGACCCACTTCTTTTTGTCATAGGGATGTGCTCTATTTTTCCCCTTCTTTTGATTGTTAGCCCTCATGCTCCTAAATTTTTCCCTTGCGTTCTCATGTTGTTCAAAAGAAAGAGTAAGGTCTATGACTTGATCAAATGTCCTGTCTTTGTATGGTAACATTGCTCTACTCAAACCAGCATTGAGTCCTTGAATAAATCTTGAATTCTTTGATTCTTCATTTCCTATGAGCATAGTTCCATACTTAGACAAACTCTCAATTTTTTGAGTGTATTCAGTCACACTCATTGGTCCTTGCCTCAGCCTTATGAATTCCTCAAGCAATGTTGCCTTAGCTGTTGCTGGGACAAACCTTGCCTCAAGCATCTCCTTGAATTGATCCCATGTTATCTCATTTTCTGGCCTTCCTGTGATGATCACCTCCCACCAATCTAATGTTGCTCCTTTGAGTCTCCTTGAAGCTATCTGCCTCTTTCTTTGGTCATTAATTTTCATATCTGCAAATATTCTTTTCAAATTTAGGAGGCAACTGAAGTGACCACAAAAAAAATCACATAAATTATAGTAAAAAGAAGTGGGTCACTTCACAATCGATCTCTTCTAGACACCTACTACACATTCATCAATCGTGCGTTGCACTCATCTTTCCTTCATGAGTAGATGAAAGTACCATCAACGAATACAAGCACAACTCACTTAAGTGGCCTCTCAAAGAACAATCCATGAGATCAACAAGGTATGTCGACACATTGGTTAGCCCGAATGGCATAACCAACCAAAAATCAAGGTAGCATACAAAACACTATAATTGGCACACTCTCCTATAATACTCTCAGTTTGTGCAAACCATCGCAAGATCCAATTGAAAGAACATCCTCATGCTATAGAGCTGATCGAACAAGCCATCATAGATGGGAGTATAAATTTTTCATCATCTCATCCAGCTCATGACAACCAACAAACAATTCCAAAGAGCCTTCCGCCTTATTGACGAACACTATTAGTGCATCCCACCTAAATATACTCCCATGAATGAATCGTCACCTAAACAGGTCTCCCTAAGTTTTTTGGGCATCATATGCCTTAAGAGCATAACTACTGGTCTAACCCCTCTGATAGATCGATACGGAGCTCTGTCCTTATACGGTAGTAATCTGGTTACCTCATCAAATATGTCCAGACACTCTCTAGCTACAGGCACAAATGAAAACTCATAATGTGGAATATCAAGAGAATATGGAAAGCTAACCATCCTCATCGTCTATAGGTAGCCAATTACTGTTGTTCGCTCCTCCACAACCACAATCGTCGCCAATGGCCTCTCACAATCCACCACTATTCCGTATCCCCTCCAGCCAATCTATTCCCAAAGCATAATACCAACCCAGCTAAGAATCAACAGCAAACAAGAAACATCCATGGCTCAATAAGACAAGGTCTCGACAAACTACATATAGGTGGCTAAGCCCATAACCAGGTCTGTCAAAATCAAAGGTCAGTAATTATCTCGAGTCTCCATCCCAATATCTCCATCAAGTCTAGATGTAAAGGAATATGAAACCTCGATGTCGAATAAAACACATATGGAAACGCCATAAGTGGAAAGCGTATTTCAAACAGCGAGGCCATTTCCCTCCTCTTTCGTCGATCGAGCACTCGACGAAATCGGAACAGTAATCAATACACATACTTTCTGAATCTATCCCTATTCAGCTGGTTCAGGATAACCTTACTACACTAGGTATAGGCTCTCCCACCATAAACCCTTCTTGATCATCTTCTCAAAACCCTCATCAATATAACCAATCAATCGCCTCCCAAGATGATCTCTCAACCCAATGATAAACTTTCCATCTCTTCTGTTTGGAGTATGAAAGGGAATAGACTCGAATTCGACCACATACTTCAACATAGGCATATCGCCTTACTTCAAATCGGTGAACTTCCTAACCATCACCGACTTTCGAAAAGTCAAGACAAATCTTCTTTAAAGCGAACTATGAACTAATCCCAAGCAAATCGGTCCTCGAGAATTGTAACGCCCCTATTTTTATTTACATTATTTAGGAGATTTAATTAGAATAAATTAAATAGAATAATGTAGATAAAGAGATTGAGGTTGAGTAATAAACTAGGTGGCCGTGCTTATTTAAAATCATATGAACTTATATAAATAGTCAAGAAATTAAACACAAGGGCATTAGGGTAAATAGCCGCCCACACTTCCCACCCTTATACTATCTTTCTTAGTTCTACACATTCATTTAACCAAAAAATATATATTCATAACCGTGAGAAGCAAGGCCGGCCATTAGAAGAGAAGAGAAAAATCAACTAAAAGCTAGGATTCAAGTTAGAAGGAATCAATCTCAATCAAACTTCAATTTCCTTGTCCAATTTAAGATGAATAATAATTTCTACATCTCTATTTTGATTTTAAACATTATATGGTTTTGGATTTTAGGATAAATCTATTTTATGATATGTTGAACGATGATATGCTTGATTTTAATTTATATGTGTTCAAACAAGGTTGTTTAATAAAAGATATAAACGGTTTTAGGGTAAGACCACGATGAAATGATTTTTAAATACCATGAGAAATTTTTATGTTATAGAAAACATGATTTTGGAGATGGGTTTCAATTCTCATAATTTTCTGAGTTTATATGGATTTTATACAAAATTTCTAGTTAAGAAAATGATTTATTGGGTTATAAATTATTTACGGGAAAAATAATGATTATTTTCGTTTGAAAATTTTATATGTCGGAAAAATATTAAAATAGATTTTTCCTAAGTGTTTGTTGAATATATAAAATTATTTAAGGTATGAGACTTAAATGTTTTATATATTTAATTAAGGAGAAGGGGCATCTTATAAAATAAAATTATTATTTAAATTTGAAAGTTGTGGCAGCATTTTCTGAAAAGAAATTATTAACCAATGCGAATTTGATAAAACAAGGCAGGTTAGTTGAAAAGTTAACCTTTTTAAGTTAAAACAAAGAAATCATACTTTTAACATGTTTCAGCCTTTTACAGTATTAAACCTTCTGACCCAGACCTCTCGACTAAGTCGAAAGGTTATGCCTTTCGACAAGGACAAACCAATGCATATGGTATCAAGCACTTTGGTATGTAATGAATTGGACAAGGTCGAAGGGTTCATAGTCGAAAGGTTGATGGCCAAAGAGGTTGGGGTATGTTTGTTTTATAAATTAAAGCTTTCACCTGCTTTGCTTTCGAATTAGAGCTTTCGACTTGGTTGCTTTCAACCTTGTCAAATGTTTAAAAGAAAGGTTTTAAACCTTTCGACAAAGTCGAAAGGTTATTGCTACTTTACTTCTATTTTTTTAAGCCTTTCGACACAGTCGAAAGGTTACTGCCACTTAGCATTGTTTTGTTTTGAACATTCTGACATAGTCAAAAGGTTATAGCTGCTTTTTACAAACCTTTCGAAGTCGTTGCTTCTGACAAAGACGAAAGGTTTACTTGTTTTAAAAACCAGCCGCTTTGCTTTCGAAAGGTATCAAAGCCTTCGACTTAGATGATTTTCCTTTGTTTTATAATTGAAATGTAACCCAAGCTTTCAAAGGAGTTTCTTTAAAAAGGCAAAGGTCTATTGTTTTAAATGAAATGTTTTAAAGCTTTCGAAGCAGACCTTCCAACAAGGTTGAAAGGTTGCTTCTATTATAGTTGAAAGGTTTTAAAAGAGGACCTTCCGCTTATTTTAACTTGAACTCAATAAGTTTTCGAAAGGTTTATATTTTAAGAGTTGAATGCTTTCGAAAGGTTTGAATTGCTAAATGGTTTTAATGGTTTCGAAAGGTTTGATTCGAAAGGTTGTTTTAAAGACCTTTCGACAAGGTCGAAAGGTTTGGCTTTAAAAGATTTGAAAACCCATACTCTAATTTTTAAAGGAAAACCCACGGCTTATATTAAGAAGTTTTGTAAAGGTTTTAAGGATGTAATTTTGAAGAAGTATTGCCTTGATAAAAATATAAGTTAAAGGTGTAAGCAATGTTTTATGAGATATATTTCAAGGACTTTAAACTCACAGGAGTGGTATTGTTAATTAGTATTTTGCTTCTTCAATTACGATTATATTCACATGGTAACCCATAACTGTATGTTGTGGAAAAGGGGTTGAAGAACAAGTAGGTTAACTCAAATCGTGAATATAAATTACTTAAACTCCGGAATGAGTAGAATTGCATCCATGGAGTCAGGGTGTAACGACCCTGAATTTCCGACCCAATTTTAAAAATTTTAAAACCATTATTTTAATATAAAATGTGAAACTTACATACGATTTCAATTAACGTCCAAACTTTGTTTATAAATTGCGCCTAGATGGTTATAGATATGGGTAAAGTTTCGTCGGAAAATACCGCAGTAAATTTCGTTCGCATTTTATTGCACATCAGTTCATTTTAAAAAGTGAAAATTTTATCTTCCGAACCTGAATATTATTACATAGAAAAATTCTAAATCATCTTCTGACAAAGACGTCATTTTTCGTTTTTCAAAATTCGGACATCTTTAGCTCCGTCGATCTTATTCTTCGGTGTTTTGCTGCATTCTCTATAATAGAAAATTTCGAATTTTCACAAACAACTTCCGTTGCTATTCAAACTTCACATTTGGAATGCGTCTAGATAGACATAGGCATACGCCAAATTGCGTCGAATAATATGGAAGTAAATTTCGTTCGTCGCATTTGCATATTAGTTTAAATTTTATGTGTAAATTTTCTATCGTCCAAACTCAAATATTTTTCACAATGTTGCATAAGAAAAATATTCTGATCATGACGACGCATTTCGTTTCATCAAATTCCGCTTTTAATTGCTAGTTAAATTATCGCTCGAGCAAATGGTTCAATAAGAATAACCACTTCGCAAACAATGTCAAACCATCAATATCTTCATACCGTTGCGTTCGCCTCGTCGCGCTGATCAAAACGGTATATTTATTTGTGTCAATCGGAGTTCGGCGTTGCAAATTATAATTGGTTAACGGATTACAAACTGGTCCGTTACGCAGCACAAACCGGTACCCAACTTTCTAACGTTCAAAATTCAAGGAGTCTATTCAGCTATCTTGGAAATCCAATAGCCACCACTGTGCAAATCACATTGCATTGACCTTTGCACTCTGAACCCCTCTGTATTTATCTCTGCTACCCTCTCCCTTCATTTATTCCTCTGTTGTCATTAATTACTCAGTTCATTTTACTCTGGTATGTACTGCTCTCTGCTTCCTTTCTTCTTCTCCCTTCATATTTCTTTTACTTTATTTTACTTCCAGCAAGTAACTCACAAAAACAAAACTCCTCCATGCACGTCCACCTACCACCTACTCCACTGCCATTCTCCAGCCCTCCGCTTCCCCAGCCTCCCCAGCCCGCCCCAGTCAGCCTCGCCCAGCCCCGCTCCCCCAGCCTCACCAGCCCGCTTCCCCAGCCACCCCAGCCCGCCCCAGTCAGTCCGCCCCAGCCTGCTCCCCAACCTGCGTCCCCAGCCCCGCCCCAGTCCGCCTGCTCTCCACGCCCCACAGCCCCGCTCCAGCCTCCACGCCCCACAGCCCCGCTCCAGCCTCCACTCCCCTGCCAGCCCCGCTCCAGCCTCCACGCTCCTGCCAGCCCCGCTACGCCCAGCTTGCAGCCCGCCTGCTCCCCAGTCCGTCCCCAGCTCCCCAGCGTCCCCAGCCCGCTCCGCTCAGTCCGCCCCAGTCCGCTCCCTAGTCCACCCCAGTCCGCCCCAGTCCGTCCCCAGCTCCCCAGCGTCCCCAGCCTGCTTCCCGCCTACTCCCCAGTCCGCTACCCAGTCCGCCCCAGTCTGTCCCCAGCTCCCCAGCGTCCCCAGCCCGCTCCGCCCAGCCTGCTCCCCAGTCCGCTCCCCAGTCTACCCCAGCCTGCTCCGCCAGCCCACACCCGCCCTCCATTCCGCCGCACCCACTTCCCCACTCCACTGTCCAGTCAGCTCCGCCCTACCCCAGCCTGCTCCGCCTCCCCCAAATCCCACTGACATCGCCATCGCCGCCGTCACCGTTGTGCCTCGCATTGGCCGCAAATCGGGCTCAATGCACCTCTATTTTGTATATAAGTATATATATAAAACCGTTATATTATACGACATTATATACTTTGGAATTCTAATTTTCTTATAACATAGTGTTTTACTGTGTTTATACCAGCTACTGCTTCGGGAACTTAGGCTTCCATTCAGATTATCGGATCTATCTAGTTCTTTACTTTGGTATGGTTTATATATATATATATATATATATATATATATATATTCAATCGATATATATATTGCAATGAACAGATTATTGATTGAATTATTTGTTTGATTACAGTTGTATCCGTTTTGCGTCATGCTTGTTAGGGTCGATTTCATCTATTCGTCTTCATGCTTCGTTGTCTTCTCTAACCATGCAAGGTGAATATTTCATTCACGACTCAACCTATTATGCTATGAAAATCAAGTGATAATTGTTGTTTATATTAATTTGGATATTAAATTGTTGATTGTTGAAATTGTTGAAATAAAATTGCTATACAATTTAAAATGGAGTATTGATAGAACTTAAATTTTCTAAATTGACACCATGTATTGTTAAAAAGATTTAATGTGATAAATTGTGATTTGATGTTGGTTTATGGTAAATAGTTATGACATTAAAAATCGTTATGAGATGTTGAAATTGGTTGTTAAAAATAAGCAATAATAAATCTGAAATTGAATGTGATATAGGATAGTTAACGATTTAAAATGTATGATTGATGTAGTAAAGTGATAATAGTCACCAAGTGAAAACCATAATGTAATAATCTTTAATCTGCATGAAACGATGGTGTGGATTCTAGGAATAATTATATTAATTTGCATAAATGACAAATGTAAGTTAATACGATTATTTCGGGATTATTTAAATAAATTGTTAAATTGTTATGTATGTTTGCTACTACTTGTTTATTTACTTTGACACCATCCCAGTTATCACACTGCAAGTTCCCTTTGTTGTGTTTTGTTTTATATTGAATGATATTGGGTTGAAATGATAAATACCCAATTAAACAACTTGGCCTAGGTTAGATAATTAAAAATAAGAAACCCAATAGGTCAACAAAAATTATTTTTGAAATTGAAATCTATTTGAAATTAAGGAATGAACTCAACAATTTTGTTTGGAAATTAGGTAACGAACTTAATGGATTTAATTAATGGATTAAATCGAAATAAATTAATAGGAATAAATTAATGGAGTTTAATTGAAACGGATTAATAAACCTATTTAATTGAATAAAATGAATTGGCAAATTTATTTGAAATGAGAGTTAAAAACAAGGAAGTTTTAGAATTTAATAATTTGAAATTTTATTAGATTTGTTAGATTTAGACTTGAAATCGGTTTTAATTAAATAGATTTGAAACTTGTCGTAAATTAAGTTTGAGATTTAGAAAATTTGACTTAAGTGGAATACGAAACTAACTAAAGTTTTATGGATTTAATTTAGTGTTAATTTAAATTTAAAATGATTTTAAATTTAATAAAATTGATTTAATCAAATTTATGATTATGGTTAATGTAACGATGAATGTAAATACGAATTGAAATCAATAGAATTTGGTTTAATGATGTGAACTAAAATTTACCATTAAATCGAATTAATTGGAGTATTAACTAAATTTAGGAAGTGAAATTTAGATCTTATTAAATTGAACAGGAATACGTAATTTTATTGTTAACTCAAATGTTGAACTAAAGATTGCATTTGGAAAGATGTTTTAATATCCGAAATAAATTGAATCGTGAAATGTCAAATTTTGGAAGTCAAAATTTGCACCTTGACTTTTGGACTTTGATTTGTTTAAACGTTAATTTAACCGACCATCGGGTAGTGAATACGTAGTTATTGAAGAGACCTGGATCGGGAATGGACATACTCTCTGTCGATACCGAAAACCACTTTAATAACTATTATACGCGGAGTGTTGATCCAGAACGAAGTGGATGGTTTGGTGAACGCGTTGACAGAAGAAAGAGAACGATATTGGATGACCCCTGAAATGACTAAAACAGGAGCCGCGCCGGGCCATTGAGGTTCGCCACCTCTAGCAGACACACTTCTTCGATACCATATACCATTGTGATTCGATTTGGGTGCACCCCTTGATTTGGGAGTGTTGTTTCGCGGTGTTGAGGTAGTAGCTGCTATGCTCAACATCAGTCCGGATCACGCAACTACTAGTATCCTAGTTGGTATCGCCTCATGTACCTTGTCATACTGATTATCCTATTCGCGACCACTACGTTTTGGTTTGTACCTTTAGTATATGGATTGCGCTCTGGTGACTTCCGGTTTTGGGGAAACTACGGTCTTGTATATGCTCTTGGGAATAAAATGTGTTAAGGGGATTATGGTAACGCCTTAACACTATTTTAATATCGTACTTTACTTATTAGACATTATCTATCTATCTATCGTATTGTATTGTATATATAGATAGTTTATCGGATCCTTAGAGATGTTTATTTTATTCATCTTTAAGTTATGGACTTTTTCCCTTGCACTTGATTTTCTTGTATAAGATTTTGAGTCCTGACTCGAGTGTTTCTTTTTGTATATGCTCGGGTCAGTCTGAAGCTATCCAGTTGCTGATCAAGGTTGGTTGAAGATGCTGAAGGCTTAGCATTTATCTTTATCAGTCTATTTCTATTCCTGTATTGATGTCCTAGTCTGTTGGAAATTTATGTATTTTCTTTTAGTCACTTTATGTTAAGACATTGTTGTATTTTATGTAGTAGCTTCATGAACTGCTATTATGACGATGTATTTTCCGCTGCATTATTCTGTGACTGTTCTGTGTCTGTGATGTTGTATTGATTCTCATTTACATTTATGTATTTATAATCCCATAATGATTCGTGTTTTGTACTATTTAAGTTGACATGTGTTGATTATTGTCAATTTAAATGGTCCAAATATACGGGTTGTTACACAGGGTGACCAAAAATATAGGATGCCTAAACTTTGTAGTTATTGGTGCATACCAAAAGGTTCGTAGTAATTCCATGAAAACTATGATAATGTAGTTATTGGTGCATACCAAAAGGTTCATAGTTAACCCATGAAAACTATGTATTAAGAGTAGTTGGCAGGGGATAATTGGTTTGTAGTGAACCTATGAAAACTATATCCGGATTAAGAATTGATATTAGTCAGTAGATTCCTAGTAAACCCATGAAAAATAGGATAAGTAAGTGGCTAATGGAAGTACCAGTAGGTTCCTAGTCAACCCATGAAAACTAGGATAAGGTGATTAGTTATTGGAATGACCAATAGGTTCAGGGGGACCCATGAATTAATTAAGTTAACTGGCAGCAACCTATAGGTTCTTAGTGATCCTATGAAAACTATGAATAGGACAGGGTGTCTATTAGTTTTACAAGGTTATTAGTAAACCCATGAAAACTAAAAAGGTTAATAGTGACACAAGAAACTATAATATTGACAGGGTGTCAGATTAAACTGGGAATGGAAAAATCATATTTATTTTCAAGTATGCATATCATCATAATGTTTTGAAATGTATGTTTTAACCATTGTGGATGCAGGAGCATAAAATTTGGTTTTATAAAGGTTTTAGGATACTAGTTAGGGGAAAACCCGTTCTGCTAAGCGGCATGGCCTCACTAGATATCTAAAGGATTGAGATGTTAGATTATTATTCATACCAGGCTTTATGTCTGACTCGAAGTTTTTGTTTTCCCCTAAAACTCTCGGGTACTCAATTGATTTTTAGTAGTTTGAGATTTAAAGTTCTCAGGTTTTCTTCTCTAACGAATAAAGCTTCCCGAGGCATGTAGGAGGCAGATAGTTATTTAGAGTTTTTCTTTCCGCTGTGTATTTTGTTTATAAAGGCAGATTTATTAGCCTTTCTATATACTCTGATCAACCAAGGGGGCATCTTCTTATGTCGTTCTTGGCGTATTTGTAATAATTATATTTTGCTGAATGTGGTCAACGTAATTTGGGATTATGTAATGAACATGAAATGTTTTAATTTGAAGGTGGAAATGAGTTTTTTAGTTGTTAATTTTTTTTCCATATTTTTGTGATCTGTGTATCAATGTATCTAACACCGCTATATTTGGTCGCCGAAGATTAATAACTATGGATGACTGTAGCATCCATAGCCGTTAGTTTTGGGCCTCCAAGTAGGGGGATTTTATAGGAATTGAAGCTACAGAGACACTCCGCTAGTTCATTGTTCGTCCTTCGAGTTATATAGAGGCTAACTTCTACCTCATGAAATCATCTAACTCCAAGTCATCGAAGATCCATCCATAAGTAACCATCCAATCTTGCCTTCCAATAGCCGACTCCGTTCCAAGGAATGGTCTGCCACCTAGACTCCCATAGTCTATATACAACTCGGCAAAGTCGACTCTAACATTTACACTTGAGCACCATAACCATCCAGAACAAATTGGGCATCTGAGAAATTATTCGCACCATCTCTGCGAACATATCCTATCAATTAGGGGCACTGGAACCAATCCTACCGAATCCTCAACTCTAAAGATAGAGTCAATAGTAGTTTTTCTCCAATGCCGGATCATTCCCATTCTATAATAAGGACGATCGGTTTCTCATAAAGAGAACTCCATTAATGGTGCTCATGTATGCACACAACTCATATACTACTATGTAGTTTTGAAAACCGAATATATAAAAAATATGAACTCTCTCGTATACACACACACACTGAATCCAGTCTAAGGTGACAACTTCTACCCTATCTCTACCAGATAACGGTATCAACTAATGTAAATCATGTAACCTTTGCTCTGATACCAAATGTAATGACTGCCCTACACCTACAGTGCAAAACAATTTTAAAGGAAAGAAAGGAAGTAAAGAGGAGGAAATAGAGGAGAAGAGAATGGAAAAGAAGAAAAAGGAAACGTCAAGTAACCACGTAACCTGTCGTAAATCTCATATCACTTTAGAGTAAATACAATAATCAACACATGTTTAAAACTGTAAAGACAGTAATAACAATGTGAACTAATGATTAGAGTATAACATCCACAAAGGTATAACATTGTAATAGAGTTTATACAACTGGAAAATAAACTCAACTAATGCACTGTCTCATATAATAATAAGTCAACACTGTCAAGGCTCTACAGTGTCACACAATGGAATAGCTAATAACAAACTCACATATAAGTATGAGTAAAAGTCACTTCCTGCTAGTCCATCTGCATAACTCCATATGTCATCCACACCTACTCTCAAATCTACTCATTTAAGAGTACCCGAGATAAAAAGAAACAAAGTATAAATCCTCGGGTTAGACAATAGTCTGGTGTGAGCGATATCAAAATCCCAAAATACTATAAAGGTAAATAAAGTATACAGAACAAAGGGTACACAAATCATACCTGACTAGTCCCTGGAACCAAAGAGTCAGCACATAACATATATAATATGCTACTCCAAATAACATCATAAAAAGGGTACACCATACTAAGAGTCTGTCGGGTTGCCTAGGCATCTCCATCCACAATACCTACTCTATACTAAGTAAACTGTCCAGGTGTCTTGGTACCTCCATCCACAATACCTACTCCACACTAAGTTGGGTTCGGGTGTTTAGTATCCCTACCATAATACGTACCTCATGTGACATTCTTACAGTGATAGGTGGCTAGTGAAGCAAACATAACAAACATAGAATCCATTAAACAATACTAACTGTCATCTAGTGTGTTCTAGATATACGATAACTCGTACGACCACCAAGCAAGGACTAATGGAAATCCCAGTTCTCCATCATACTCTGTCTTAGCACCCTACACCCATGAAGCATTACACTGGACCCAACACCCATAGGTCCAGGGTATACGGATCCCAACATGATCCATGGGCGTCCTCATTATACAATATTCTTGCTTCGAGTAAACAGAAAACTCTTCCAGTAAACAATGATGCCTTAGCACATGCATCTCCCTCTGAGCTCTACTCTCTCAATCCAATTTCCACTACCTATGAGGAACTACACCTATGTTACTCCACACCATGACTCCTACCTTGAGCCTATTCGATATCTACTCCTTACTCGAGTCATTACTCCCTACTTGGGTTACAAACTGAACGTCTAGAGTGTCTAATCTCTGACACTTGCTACCTCCATGAGCTACAAACTGAAGATACAAGTCCATCATGTTGTACATTGCCATCCCCTATAATGTGAATTAGCTAACACCCCCAGCACGATCTATAGAGTCCTGAACTATTTACCTCGGAACCAACCCTCAACACGAGCCAATATCTAAAGTACCAACTCTAATGTCTAAGCTTCGCACAATCGCCTTGCTATCTAAATCTCTCGCCCATAGAGTAAGAACATCAAGAATCTAAGTCGATTGCACGAATACACCATCAAATCGCTCACCTTGAAATCTCATCTATGCCTAAGCCAAAAATCGGGCAAATAGCCAATTAACAATAGTGATGGACATTGACCACTCTAAAATGGTCAATACCAACCACCTTGGCCATGTACTTGACCGAATGGATAAGTACAAACCAAACGGAATCGTCTAGAATCCACACTGAAATCTGAAGCCTCATCCTCTACCTCAGATCTGTGGAAACATATCCATACCCTTCTCTACAGCTTATCTCATTTATTAGGTTTTCGATTGCGTGAAGCCCCAACGTACAAGACACTACCTAAAATCGATCATCACCAATGGGCATTTTCAAACAAAACCACCAAACATACATCTAACAACCATACATATATCCAAAACAACATACATACAAGATGTACAATTCATCCATATCAACCAATGTGGGAAATCATATCGATAATAGCTCAAATCTAATAATTCCATAGTTATGGCACGTCGATGGAAAATATGTGATATTTTTTATAAATCACATTAAAATAATTCTATTTTCTTTTATAAAGATCTAGCTACTGTATAAATATAAAAATATCATATTTTCAAACCAAAAATCATTCCCACGGGTCAATATAATACCATACAACCAGTCATAGTATGGTGAGAGATAATATCACTCACATCAATGAAATCTGTCCAAACAAGCGCTAAAGTGTAGATCTTGCCATCACGAGCGCAACGCAAGAAACCACATCTAAAACAGACCTCGTGTGTAAAAGATATAGCCAAAGTAAAATTCGAGCTTATTTAAATCGTTAATTAACCAATTAGTATGTTAATAACCTAATTAAGCCACTAACCTTTCTTCCTCCTTTGTTTTATTGCCCGTGCATGTATAGAGATGGCCGCTCCTTTGATCACTGATTTCTCCCTCGATTGACAATGAAATTTCGAATTGTCTTTGCCAAATCGCTCCATAGATCAATCACCTCGATCTACACCCGAATTTCATACCTTCGCCTCTTTTCCTTGAACCGTGACATCAAGTTCGGACATTGACCTGATGTGGGCACATTTTTCTTCACTTTACCACGCGTGACTAGATTTCATGAGGAGGTGCATCTCATCGATAGATACTCAATGGTAATCATCGATCCGCCTATCGTCGCTTTTAGATCCGACGATCTCAAACCCTAAGTCACGGCTATATGGTCAGTCTCGGCCAAACATCGCCAAACCCTAGATCGAGCATATAGAATTGAATCTCACCCTTACGAACATGCTGGAACTTGTTTTGCGATTTTTAACTGAGCGAATTTGGTGATCTTGATTTTTGAAGAAGAAATGTTAAGTTCGACCATGGATTTTCTTTCCAGGCTATGAACAGTAAAGTGAGAGATAGAAAATGGTGGGAAGGATTTGATTTTAGGGATTTATATAATATTGTTGTATTCTATTTGTTTAATTTCACAAATAAATGGATGTACATTTCGAGTCCATACGATCACACGATGCGTCCGATCGCCACGAAACTTGTCTACTTACATCACCTCAATTTTCAGGATCCAACAGCGCTAAACTTGTCGCCATCTAAAACTGCACCGCGGGATGCTAATTTCGCATATTTCGAGACCGTTTCGACCATCGGATAGTCCAATATGAAAATATATCAATTATTATACTCATTTCAATTCGCAACATCAATCCGAACTCAATGGCAGTGGTGTGAGTCCTTATTCGTCCATATGCAAAAAATCATATTTCTAGGCCTACATTTGATGATAATTAAATAATTAAATAAACTATTTAAATATCTGACTGTTAAAAATACGAGTCATTACAGATGCTCTGAGCGCAACACTTATATACGAGGAAGCTAGGATCCAGCTACCCGTTTACTACATCAATAAGCGATTCACTAGAGCCGAGAAAAACTATTCAAAATTGGAAAAACTAGCCTATTGCCTACTAATCGCATCAAGAAAGTTACGACCATATTTCCAAGCTCATCTAGTTAAAGTTTTGATAGATCAACCTTTGAAACAAATACTTTAATCGACTTGAGAAATCAGGGAGACTTCTAAAGTGGAATATTGAATTAAGCTAGTATGACGTGACTTATCACCCTCAAAGGGTAACAAACATGCATTGGCTGATTTTATCATGGAATTCACCATTCGTGGTGGAGAAGTCCAGGAGATAGAGGAAGTGGTATCATAGTGGAAGTTGTTCGTTGATGGTGTATAAAAATGAATTATACTCGAGAGCAGGAGTTATGGAGACTCCTAAAGAAGATCAATCTGCTATGCCATAAGACTGGAGTTCCCTGCTACTAACAACGAGGCAGAATATGAGGAATTGATAGCGGGATTGAAGATTGTGAAGGAACTGGGAATAAAAGCCGTGCACATCTACAATGACTCTCAACTAGTCGTTTGTCAAGTAAAGAGGGAATATCGAGCTAAAGGAGCAAATCTCGCTCCCTATTTGTCAAAAGCATGGGAACTACTCAGCCACATTAAATACTATATGATGACCCATATTCCAAGGAATAGAAGGTGAAGGTCGATTACTTAGCCAACTGGCCAGTTCTTGAGTGGCGCAATCAATGGGATTGGTTCCAGTTGAAGTGTTAACAGCTCCAAGCATAGATCAGATGAATGTAGATTGGTTCTAGAGACCACGGAAGAGAAAGAATCATGGATGACGCCAATCAAGGATTATCCGCTCAAAGAAATACTCCTCAAAAACTAAAATGAACAAAAGAAGCTCCTTCGAAAGACACGATGATTCATGCTACAAGATGGAGTGCTATATAGGAGAGGCTTCTCCACACCCCTACTAAGATGTGTAACTAAAGACGAAGCCAAGAAGATTCTGATGGAACTCCACCAAGGCAGTTCTGCGACCCCACTAGGGGTAGACACTGGTAAAAAGAGTTTTATGTTATGGATATTTCTGGCCCACGATCAACTGAGATGCAGAAAACTATGCCACGCATTGTGATCGGTGCTAGAGGTTTTCAAAGATCCCAAGAACTCCATCCTCAAAACTTATGCAGAGGGTCAGCCCTTCATAATTTGCAATTTGGGGAATTGATCGTATTGGTGTATTATCAATAGCCAAAGGAGGAGCCAAATATGTTATCGTTGTAGTTGATTACTTTACCAAATAGACTGTAATGGAATCCCTTGCCACCAATACCACTAAAAAGTAATTAACTTTGTAAAAAACACATTATATGCAGGTTTGGAGTACCATAGAAAATCATAACGGACAATTGAATTTAGTTCGAGAGTGCTGAATTCAATGACTTCTGCAAGCGTTATCGGACCGAGAAGAGTTTTTCCGTAATAGCGCACCTGTAGGCGAACGGGCAAGTGGAAGCAGTGAACAAAATCATCAAATCCACCATTAAGAAGTGACTAATGAAAGCTAAAGGAAACTGGATAGATGAACTTTCGCTTGCACTATGGGCTTATAGAACAACACATAAATCTACAACCGGGAACTCACCGTTTGCCCTGGCGTATGATTTAGAAGCGATGATCCCAATGGAACTAGAGGTCCACTCTCACTGGAGATAACACTTTAATCAGTCAAACAACGTGCAGCTTCT
Source organism: Allium fistulosum (assembly GCA_030737815.1). Taxonomy (NCBI): domain Eukaryota; kingdom Viridiplantae; phylum Streptophyta; class Magnoliopsida; order Asparagales; family Amaryllidaceae; genus Allium; species Allium fistulosum. The sequence continues at coordinate 541,611,885 of CM060903.1, forward strand.
GCTCGACGCGCTTAATCAGATCGATGAGAAGAAGGAGGAAGCTGAGCTAAGACCGCTGCTCACCAAAAGCGAGTGGCACGTCACTTCAACACAAAGTTTGCAAACGTACCTTCAAAGTGGGAGATCTCGTCCTGAAACAAATTTTCTTAGCTACGGGGGCACATGACCGAAATTGGAAAGGACCCTATGTTATCGGTCGGAAAATTGGAGATGGAACATTCAAGCTTACGACATCGATGGAATTTCGATTCCCATACTTGGAATAGTGACTTACCGCAACGCTATTTTATTTAGTACTTGTCTATGCATTTCCTAGTTTCGTAAATAAGCCACCTAGGGATACTAGGGGCATTGTAAATAGGTAGGATTTTTCTTTCTCTTTATTTTATTTGTTTTGCTTCTTGAACCAATTGAGCGTCGTCTATGTAAGTAACCAGTTGAGTCAATGGTATCAAATCGACTCAAACCGTTGGATCGATAGGGAGAATCAATCCCAGCCTTCTGAGAACCGATGTTGCTCCAGTGATAAGGGGAAGGCCCAACACTTGCATGCATCCATAAGTCGTGCGTCGCTTCTTGGACTGATGGAACCGCGTCCAAGTAAGCACTCGTTCTTTTGCCACTTGAACCGATCGAACTGCTTCAAGTGCGCTCAATTTCTTTGCTTCTTGGACTGATGGAATCGCTCCAAGTTAGTCTCCATTCTTTTGTCACCTGAACCATTGGAACCACATTCAAGTGCGCTCCATTTCTTCACTCCTTGGACCGGCGGAACCACGTCCAAATAATCATCATTTCTTTTCCACTTGAACCGATGGAACTCCATTTAAGTATGCTTTATTTCCTCACTCCCAGGACCGACGGAACTGCATCCATGTAAGCATACATTCTATTGCCACTTGAACCGATGGAATTGAATTCAAGTATGACCCGAATAATCGACGTTACCCTAGTAACGTCGTCAGTTTACCAAAATCGGCTAAGCGCTGATGTTGCTTTGGCAACATTGAGAAATTCATCGGTTATTAGATTGGTAGAAATCAATTCCCATCACCCAAAACTCAATGTCGCTCGAAGATAAGCGAAGTCAAAAGAGAATCCAAGGGATTGAGCTATCCATTGGTCTTTAGAAAAAGTGATTGCTGTGCGGATAGAACCTCAGTACCGATGTTGGAGAGAATCAACAACAATCAAAGTATAGGGTGCCTGGAATCAAGCATCCAAATTACAAGTTCCCAGATATAGGACCTGTATACATTATGAACTGGGGCCAACCGGAAAGCTGCCTAAAGCATCCAGTCTTTATCATGTGTTTGGAGTAACCAGGCCTGTGGACTGGCGGGCACACAACACATTAATACCTAGTCAGAATGAAAATCATTCCATGGTTCTGTTACGCCGACCAGGGAGTTTTCACAATCACAACAGAGCTAAGTAAAGTAGTATGCTAAATAACTACTAGTTGTACTACTTCCACTATTTACATGCGCAAAATTGCAGTAAATAAACACATCATATATCACATGATAAAACATTATGTAATATGGGAATTGCAGGACAAGCAATCGTATTATGTACATATACATTGGTATATAAACAGGCACTGTACATAGAATATAGAAAAGTACACAGAAGAGATTATAGTGGAAATGCTAATCTTTTTCATTACTTATGTGATTTCATGTACAATATCAAACATGGGCCATACCCACATAACATCGGCCTATTTCGGACATCGAAAAGCAAAGTACAGATGTTACTAACGCTACAACAACAAAAAAACTCTAAGTACCGACTCTGTACTTGTAAATCCTCTAACACCAAAAAACCCACAAAAAGACAACGAGTACCCTACTCCGCCGATGCTCGAGCTCATCTCGACTTCTTTCTACCCTTCCCTCTGCCTTTACTGCCCCTGCTTGGGAAAACTAGGAGCTTCTTCCTACTATCCTCATTAGTCTCTCCTCCCGTAGTGGAGCTGAACCCCTCTAACCATCCGGTAGCCGAACTCCGCTCCTTTGACAACTTCAACATGATGGCAGTGGGAGTTCGGTGCTTACACTCTTCCCTTTTCTTCTTCATCTACAGCCCATTCTTCTCCTCCTTTAGTCTCTCTACTATGGTCGTCCTGTCTATCAGCCATGATTTGTTGGCAACCACCACCTCTTCATCCATAAATGTTGAAACATCCTCCATGTTTTGAAGCGTCTCTATTTGTTTAGAATCAGGCCAGGCCCTGAGCTGGAGACAAGAACTATACCAGAAGCCATTATAGGGATGGTGGTGGAAGTAGTGAAAATAGCAACGGGTCCTAAACACTGAACAATAGAAGGAGGAGGTGGGAGATTGGCTGACCTACATGTTGGGAAATAGAGGTGAAAATTTTAGAATAGGAGTCCAGAGTAAATCGAAGTGTCTAGAGTATTGAAGAGACGAGAGAAATACCTAAGCCAGGGGTTTGGTCATGAACTTAAATCTTGAAGGCTTCACTACCAGTTCCCATCTCTAAAGGTCGTACTATATCCGGGAATGTATGGCGTGGCTCACCCAAGGCTATGGAAGTTGTACGGACGTGAGTAGCTTCAGAAATAATAGCCGTGGATGAGTGAATGGTTGTAACAACCCCCTACTTGGAGGCCAAAAACTAACGGCTACAGATGTTGTAGTCATCCATAGTTATTAATCCTCGATGACCAAATACAGTGGTGTTAGATTCAGTGATACACAGAAACACATGAATATGAAAAACTTTCAAAACATCAAACAAGATCACATTGTAATTCAAAACATTTCCAATTCATTACATAATCCTACAACCGTCAACCACGTTCAGAGAAAATATATTTATTACAACATACGCCAAGAGCGACATATAAAGATGCCCCATTAGATGATCAGAGCATAGATAGGCAATAATAATCTACCATCTCAAACCATTTAGATATCTAGTGAGACCATGCCGCTTAGCCTAACGGGTTTTCCCCTCACTAGTATCCTAAAACATTTATAAAACCATATACTGTGCTCCTGCATCCACAATGGTAAATTTTTTTAAAACAATATGATATGATGATATGCAAAACAAGTTAATCGATTCTGCATTACCCATCCCCATTCATTCTGACTATCTGTCATAGTTATAGTTTCTAGGGTTACTATTAACCTATTAGTTTTCATAGGCTGACTAATAACTGGTAAAATGTATAAGGACTCCCTGTCCGATTACATAGTTTTCATGGGATCACTATAAACCTATTGGTAACTCCAATATCTTTACTCTTATCCTAGTTTTCATGGGTTGACTAGGAGCCTATTGGTGACTCCAATATCTGCTCTTCTTATCCTAGTTTTAATGGGCTGACTAGGAACCTATTAAAATCTGTCAATATTTTAGCATCCTATATTCTGGTCTTTTTGACCTCTTGGATGCAACTCTACTCATTCAGGAGTTAATTTAATTTATATTCACTATTTGGTCAACCTAGCAGGTTATTCTGCCCTTCCTCAAAATACAGTTATAGGTCCAAAACAATGTGAATATATAAATAAATGACGAAGCAAACACAATAACTTGGTTAATCCCTTTAACCTTTTAATCAAAGAAAACTTCTTCAAAAACTCCTTTTCAAAACACTTTATATATTTATGCCATTGTTCTCTTTTAAAATAAGATTGGGTTATTTGTGTTGAAAATTAAGGCTGTCGAAACCTTCAAAACCTTGCTTTCGACCTCACTGGATAACCTCCTTCGAAAGTATATAAATCTCTTTTCAAAACATTTGGCCCCTGCCTTTCGGACACTTTAAAACTTCTCTTTAGAAACTTTTCAAACATAATAAAGTGTTACTTATTATCTTTTAAAAGCATAGCTTCGAAACTAGTGGAAGTACCTCTTTCAAAACCTTTGGAAGTATCCCTTCTGAAACCATTGAAAGTGCCCCTTCCGAAACCATTGGAAGTATCCCTTTTGAACAATTGAAAGTCCCCCTTTCAAAACCATTGGGTTTATACTAAAAATATCATTAGGGTCAAAGTGAATTTAAACGAAAGTATCTCTTTCGAAACCATTATTTATCATATAAAAGTATTCGGGAAAAACTTGATGGCGTCAACACCATCCCTTTCGAATGCTTCAAATCATTTAAATAAAAACATTGAAGGATAGCGTCGAAACCCCCTTTCGAAGCCATTGCCTTCGGAACCCTTGGACCATTTCGAAAGAATTTAAGAAGTGGCTTTAAACATCTTTAAAAAAAACTACCCTTCGAAAGCCTTGATGACTTTAATACACTCGAAAGGCAAAAGAACGGCAGCAGGGCTTCGACTAAGTTGGAACCCTTACTTTCGAAAGCATTATTTTATAAGTAAAGAAACCCGTTCGAAAGCTTATTATTTAAAACATAAGTTGGCAACCCCTTCGAAAGCCTTTAGAAAACCTCTTTCAAAAACATATGCTTCGACTCCTTCGAAAGCTTTAATAAAACAAAGGCAGGCGCTTAACTTTTTAAAACAAACAAATGGTATCGACCCCATCGGAAGCCATGCTTTCGACACCAAGCCTTCCGCCTTTCTCCTATCCACTACGTACCATCTAAGTGATACCTTGTGTATTGGTTTTGGCTTAGTGGGGTTTCTTAATTGAAGGCGGAAGCTCCGAGTCGAAAGGTACTTCTAAAGAAGGCGGGACCAACTTTTCTGGGTAAACCCGATTTAATACTAATTAAAGCAAACACTTTATAACTAACCTGCCACGTGTAAACTTATGATTGGTTGCCTTAACTTTTCAAATTCTTTACTAAAATAACTGTCGCTAATTTCATATCTAAATCATGGTTAAGTTAGCAAATAAGCCCTTCCATTAAGCAAAACCAATATTGCAAATAAGTCCTCCTTCTAAATAATTAAATTTGCATAGCAAATTACTTGGGAAAAATTTCCAAAAATTCCAGAAATTCACTTTAATCATGTTACTTAACATATCAAAATTTCAGACCCAAATTCTCAAGATAATTTCCAAAATAAGTTTACAAACCCAATTAACCATATTTTCCTTTGAAAATTCATAGTAATCTGTCCATAGCTTGGAAAATTATTAAAATTAAAACCCAACTCCAAAATCTTGTTTTACACAACATAAAATTTTCCCATGGCATTTAAACATCGATATCAATCGGTTTTGCCCTACGCATATATTCTCATTTAAACATTCTTGTTTAAATCAGACAAATTGTAATTCAAGCATATCATCATCCAAATCATCATAAAAACGAATTTAGCCTTAAATCTGAAAACATATGATTATAAAAAAATAGAGATGGAATGAATTATTATTCATCTTGATTAAGATAAGGAGATTGGATTGAGATTAATATTTGTACAACTTCTTTAATTCCTTAGCTTGATTTGAATTCTCTTCTCTTTTCTCTTTGATTATGGCCGGCTCCTCTTCTTACGTTTGAGTTTTTGTTTTCAATGTGACGTGAATGGGAAATGAAATAGTAAGGAATGAGAATATATAAGGGAAAGGGGTTATGTGCGGCTACTTCCCATTATATCCTTATGTATATTAATTAAATTAAAAACCATTCTTTAGCCCATTTAATTAAATTAAGCATGGCCTTAATTTATTTTCGTATCTCCATCGCCTTATCAGTTAACCTTTACATTATTCTATTTAATTTATCTAATTAAATCTCCTGAATAATGTTATCAAAAATTAGGGGTGTTATAGGCTCCCCTCCTTAAAGAATTTCATCCTTGAAATTCAGTAAAGACTAAATACTAACATAGAAATCGTCTATAACGACTCCTAACAACCATACTAGTCTATCTGACTAGCAATTATCTATATAAATCTACTATATACATACCTTCAAAGTAGATGAGGATAGGTATCTCGAACCTATCCTCTGTCTCCCAAGTACAGTCCTTCTCGTTGTCGCTCCATTGAACATTCACCAACTTGACTGTCTTGTTCCTCAGTCTTTTCTCATCTCTCTCTACAACCCGAATTGGTTGTCTAACAAAAGTCAAATTAGGCTCTATTGCTAGATCTTCCATCCTTGTCGGAGGAATAGTAGTCTTTGGATCATGAAAATACTTGCGAAGATGAGACACATGAAATACACTATGGACACTTGCCATACTGCTCGGCAACTCTACTCTATATGCGAGCTTTCCAACCCTCTCTATAATTTGGAATAGACTACCATATTTCGGTGCCAGTTTCCCCGACTTCCCGAATCTTACCACACCCTTCATCGGTGATACCTTAATGAAAACCCTGTCTTCAACTGAGAACTCTCGGTCTTTACACCTCTTATCTACGTAACTCTTATGTCTGGATTGAGCTTCCTTCACCTTTCCCGGATCAACTCAATCTTCTCTGACGCTTCCCTAACCAAATCTGGACCTAGGACTAATCTGTCTCCAGTCTCCAACCAACATGTTAGTGAATTGCATGGCCATTCATACAAAGCTTCAAAAAGCGCTAGTCCAACACACAAGCTCTCAACAAATCCTCGAGTACCTGATTGACTCTCTTTGTCTGCCCATCCGTCTAAGGGTGATATGCGGTACTCATGTTGAGCTTAGTGCCTAACACATCTTGTAGATCTTCCAGAATTCGCTTGTAAATAAAGCATCTCTGTCACTGACTATGCTATTAGGAACTCCATGTAATCTAACTATGTTCTTCATGAACAACTAAGCCAAAACAGGTGCCATCCTGGTTGACTTTACTGGAATGAAATGGGCACACTTGGTCAATCTGTCGACTATGACCCGTATACTTTCATTTCCTCTGTTTGACCTTGGCAACCCGTCTATAAAATCCATGGATATCGAATCCCATTTCCAAACTGGAATCTCTAGAGGCTGAAGCAACCCACTCGGCTTTTGATGTTCGGCTTTCACTTGTTGATAGTTTGTACACTGCCTAACCCATAAGCCAACATCCCTCTTCATACGTTACCAATATAAGCTCCTCTTCATATCTTGATACATCTTTGTCCCTCCAAGATGAATTGTAAATTTGGATCGATGACATTCTCCAAGAACTTCTTTCTTCAAGTTCTCAACATCTGGAATGCATAATCGTCCTTTCTTTCTCAACCATCCCCTCTGGTCACGACTAAAATCTTTCAGATCATCGATCTCAGTTCTAACCTCAAGCCTTTTAATCCTCTTGGCTAATAATGGATCTTCCTTCTGCTTAGAAGCAGTTCTCTAGATCAACATGGGTCGAACTTCTAAACAGGACATCATGGCAGTACTCTGACTAGAACTAGCAGTCGATCTTAACTATACACTACAAGTAGTTAAAGCTTCTAAATCCTTCCATTCTGCCAACATAGCTAACACCACATTCTAATGTCTTCTTCTAAGAGCATCTTCTACTTTATTACCTTTTCCTGGTGTATATCCTATACCAAAATCATAAGCAATCAAAAACTCTAGCCACCTCTGTTGTCTCATATTCAACTCCTTCTGAGAGAATAAGTATCTTAAAGACTTATGATTTGTGTATAGCTTAAATCTCTCCCCTAAGAGATAATGTCTCCAAATCTTCAATGCGAAGATCACCGCAGCTAACTCCAAATCATGAGTAGAATATCTCAATTCATGCGGTCTAAGCTATCGGGAAGCGTAGGCAATCATTTTACCCTTCTACATCAACACAGCTCCTAATCTAGTTCCACATGCATCAGCATACACCACCAACCCTTGGTTTCCGTCTGGAACTACTAACACTGGTGCATTGCTCAACAAATGCTTTAACTAAAGGAGTGCTTCCTCACATTTGTCGGATCAAACAAAATTCATCTCCTTCCTGGTTAGCTTAGTCAAGGGTGTTGCTATCCGCGAGAAATCCTTGATGAAACTCCAGTAATAGCAAGCAAGTCCAGAAAACTTCTAATCTCAGTCACCGTCTCTGGTCACTTCCAATTATTAATAGCTTCGATCTTATCTGGATCGACTCACAAACCCTTCTTCTGAAACCATATGACCAAGAAACTTAACCTATTTCTTCCAAAAATGACACTTGGAAAATTTCGCCTTTAGTTGATTCTGCCTCAGCGTCTCAAGCACAACTCTAAGATGATCTTCATGCTCTTTCTCATCCTTAGAGTATACCAAAATGTGATCTATAAACACCAACAAGAATCTGTCCAAATACACTCGGAAGACTCGGTTCATCAAATCCACGATGAAAGCAGGTGCATTTGTTAACCCGAATGGCATTACTAACCACTCGTATGAACCATATCTGGTCCAGAATGTTGTCAAAGGAATGATGTCCTCTGCCACTCTTAACTGATGGAACCCTATCGCCAAATCCAACTGGGAAACACTCAGGCTCCACTCAACCGATCAAATTGATCATAAATTCTCAGCAAAGGATAATTATTCATTATCGTCCTCTAGTTCAGCTTAACATAGTCGATACACATCCTTAACGACTCATCCGGTTTCTTTACGAACACCACGGCCGATCCCCAGGGCGAACTACTTGGTCTAATAAAATTTCTTCCTTCTAGATCCACTAGTTGCACCTTTAATTCCTTCATCTCAGTCGGTGTTGTCCTGCTAGGTGGTCTACTTACAGGTTCAACTCTTGGCACAAGATCTATCTGAAACTCAACATCTCGTTTCGGTTGTAGTCCTATGACTGGCTTAAAGACATCTGCAAACTCTCTTGCAACTCGAAACTGACTTAACTCTTCTCCCACTTCCATTGCACTTAACAAAGCACAACTACTCCTATCAAAATTCTCTACTGAGAATATAATTCAGTTATGACTATCAGGGTATCTCAGTGATATCTCCCCATCCTGGCAAAATATCCTAGCCTCATACCTCCTCAACCAATCCATACCCGAAATGTTTTCGAAATATACGAAATCGAAAACGTACAAACTGCATGCAAACATATGACCTAACAAATCAAGTTCTAACTGGTCACATCTCATCCCCAGTGTTGCATACCCTCCTATTGGATTTACAACCCTTAAGGAAGTAACAAGGTATGTTGGTTCTAAGCATAACCTATCAACTAAACACTGAGATATAAATGAATGTTATGCACCGGTATCAAATAGTATCATAACTGGTATACTCTGAATCAAAAACGTACCTTCCATCACAATCTTTCCCTTTTCAGCTACAGTTGGCTTAGCATACGGTGATCTAACAGCAAAAACCTTTCCCTTGTCCGCCCTGACGGGCTATGGACACTGGTTCTTATAATGCCCAACTTGATCACAATTAAAGCACTTCACATTCTTCTTATCTACAGCCTTCTTCCCCTTGCTTGACCGACACTTATTTGTGCAATGACCCTTCTTTTCACACTTGTAGCAAACTAAATCCGCCTTTGCCTTCTTGGCAACATCTCCCTTCTGGGCTCCCTTCTTCTTAAAGAACTTTCTCTTCTTTCCCTAAGAAGCTTGGGTTTCAACCGGCTTCTCTCTATCACAAACAGCAAGCATTTCTTCATGGTGAATTGCCATCTCCACAAACACATTACAAGGATCACAGATATGTGTCATGGTCGCCCTAGCAAGCTCGGGCCTCAAACCCCGAATGAACCTCTCATTCCTTCTGATGTCAGTGTCAATAATAGCATACCTATATCGAAACAATTCATCAAACCTAGTGGAATATTCGATAACCGACATCTCTCCCTGTATTAAATCCATAAACTTCCTCATCAGTGCTGACTTAGCAACCTCAGATAAAAACCTCTGTTCAAATCTCCTTTTGAATTCAGCCCATGTCAACTCTTCCTCCGAAACTCCAGCAGTAACACTGTTCCACCAATGAAGTGCTGACCCCTACAACTGTCAAGAGGCCAACCTTCTCTTACGCTCATCATCTAAACCCAAATCAGCAAAGATACGCGCACAATGTAACAACCAATTTTTTACTTCTGTGGCATCCTCCGTTCCCACAAATAGTATCCCACCTAGACTGGTGTAGTCTCTGCTCAACTTAGCATAGTTATTCCTAACTGGAACCACAGGATTAGCTCCTCCAACATTTCCAGCAACACCAGCAGCAATTCCTGCTTGCATCACATTAACGAAGAACTGATACATCGCCCCCACATCTACTGGTGGATTTCCAGCACCCACATTGGCTTCAGCATTTTGGTTAGCATTAGCATGTCGACCTCGGTTCCTCCTGGTATTAGGTCGAGCGTTTCCATTGGTTATGGTGCTTCCACCATCGAGATTTCCTCTTCCATTTCCTACTTCCATATCTTCTTTCTCGTAAATCTGCTTACAAGCCTTAGTAAGATACAGAAGAACGGTCTAAGAGAGAGGGAAATACGTACTTATATATACATCTATGTATCAAATACAAGTACATTACTATAGTGTTATCCCAAACCCCCGATCATATTTCTGATTCATTGGATTATGTTTCAAAAAGCTTTTAGGTTTAATTTTCTTTTTAAAGTTTCACAAACCTAAGCTCTAATACCAACTTCTAACATCCACCTACTTAGAGGCCCAAAACTAACGGCTACGGATGCTGTAGTCATCCATAGTTATTAATCCTCAGCGACCAAATATGGCGGTGTTAGATTCATGATACACAGAAACACATTAATATGGAAAAAATTTAAACCATCGAACAAGATTACATTACATTTCAAAACATTTCCAATTCATTACGTAATCCCACAATCGTAACCACGTTCAGAGAAAATATTTTATTACAACATACGCCAAGAGCGACATATGAAGATGACCCCTTGGATGATCAGAGTATATACATGCAATATAACAACTTTGCCATTACAAACAACACAGTAGAATTAAATAAAAGAGAACTCTAGATATCTATCATGCCTCCTGCACGTGTTCAGAAGCTTTATTCGTCTAATGAGGTACCTGAAAACCTCAACTCTCAAACTACTCAAAATCAATTGAACATCCAAGAGTTTAAGGGGAAAACATAAACTTCGAGTCAGACATAAAGCCTGGTATGAATAAAACTGTATATAATCTTATTTAAACATTCATGTTTAAATCAAAAAATTGTAATTCAAGCATATCATCATCTAAATCATCATAAAAATGAATTTACCCTTTAATCCAAAAAAAATATGATTATAAAACAAAATAGAGGTGGAATGAATTATTATTCACCTTGATTAAGATAAGGAGATTGGATTGAGATTAAGATTTATTCCCCTTCTTTAATTCCTTATCTTGATCTGAATTCTCTTCTCTTTTCCCTTTGATTATGGCCGGCTCCTCTTCTTACATTTGTATTTTTGTTTCAAAATTACGTGAATTGAAAATAAAATAGTAAGGAATGAGAATATATAAGGGTAAGGGGTTATGTGCGGCTAATTCCCATTATACCCTTACGTAGATTAATTAACTTAAAAACCATTCTTTAGCCCATTTAATTAATTAAATTAAGCATGACCTTAATTTATTTTCATATCTCAATCTCCTTATCACTTAACAATTACATTATTCTATTTAAGTTATCTAATTAAGTCTCCTGAATAATGTTATCAAAAATTAGGGTAATTACAATGGTCCCATTCTACTCTTGAGAAGCATGAATAAGTGTTTGGTGCTAACCTAAAGAGCTTTGGCCAGTAGGAGCTTTGGCTGCAGCATCGATAGTTTCCTTCTTCTCTTCTCTAAGGATTTCGCTACCAATGGCCAAAATGTCTAAATCATCAGGACCGAGATATGCACCCTCAGTACCTCCTTAGATTGCATATCCTTAGCCTCCTCATACCTGACCAATACCTCCTCCTAAACCATGGCAAAAGTCTAGGGATAGTTGTCACCAAGCCATTTCAAGTTGCATTTATTAATCACACAGCTTGTATAAAGACGAAGCACACTGGCATCCATTTGGCTTAATGCATCATCGTATTCCGACCGCAGCTCTATAAGCTCTTACTTAATGCTTAGATGCTTGATTTCCTCAGCTGGTTTTCTGGATGCAGCCACTTCCTTCTCTTTCACTAGTCGCTCATTCTCTTTATGAATGAGCGAGCTCAGTGGCCTGCTCAGCAATAAAAGTAGCATGACCACGATAGTTTAGTTTCAAGATTTAATGGTATTTTTTACTTCGATATTCTGCTCTTTCTATTTCTCGAATTTAAATTGAGAATCTTTGAGTTGATTCTTTATCACGATAATGGCTCTATTTTGTGCCCAGTTTGCCTCAGTCAACAACTTGTTGTTGGCAGCCTTTCCTTTGAGGGTTGCGTCCCTTTCAGTCTTCAATTGGACTATCTCATCATCGTGGTCTTTAATTACCTTAGCATGGTCTTCCTGCTCAGCCTCAAACGAGATGATCTTTGAGAGTTAATGCGATTGACGTCAAAAAGTGCTTTTACTAAATGCTGCATGTCAAACCCGACTTCCAAGTCCTCGTGGACATTTTCTAGATTGCTAAGGGAAGTGGCCCTATTAAGGGTCTTTACTTTCTTATAAAACTTGATTCCCTTCGAGCATAGATTTGGAAAGGTAGCTTCAGCATGTGTGGACCCGACGGAAGCATGGACTTCTCGATTTTTCTCGAAGAAGTGGTGGCCATTGCAATGGTCGTTGTTTGAGAGGATAGAATTGTTGATATTTCATTGGTCTGATCATCAATGTGGGGAGAAGTAATCGATAATGGGGGCCCATGGTGGTTAGGAAAACCTCTCTGGTGCTTGTATGCATCATCGAGGGCACTACTCTCATCATCTCCATTTATTTTCTCCCCTCCCGCGCTCTGGATCCAAGTGATGAGCCAAATCCTCTTTTCTTTTCCTTCCCTCCTTATCCGTTTGGCAAAGCGGCCAATAAGCCGCATAGAAGTTTTACATTTGCGGAAGCTGGTGTCTTGACGTAACTGACGGCATAACCCTTGTCCCATGGTACCTGAAATGAAAACAAGAATGAAGTCAATACTCAAACTTAGGAACTTAACGAGATGTAGAGATGTGTGTTTGTGATCCTAAAGTAAAGTGTGTAGTGCCAACGCCTCCCTATATACTCTACCCACCCTATCGGCAGGGTTCAAGAGTCGGAGTCTTTTCACCACTACTCACAAATGAAAATGAGGAAATGTCAATTTCCGAGCTAATCTTAGATATCATTTCACTGATGGAGATATTCTCATGTTCATCTACATAGATGGTGACATCTCTCATGAAAATCGGAAGTAGACGTATCTCCCATGGTTGTTCTGGTAGCTTGACCTCCGGTAGACTGGGAAGTATCGATAGTAGGTTGTTCTTTAGGAGGAGAAATTGGGGATTTGGGGCTTAATGCCTCTGTAGTTAACAAGTTTGGAAAAGGCAATTGCAGAAGATCAGTGTCGGTGACTCGTCGAAAGATTCATCTCTTTCTATGGAGATGCAAAAGTCACTATCGTCACCATCCAAGCCCTCTTCCTCTCCTTCCTCAACTACAGGTTGCTTCCCATCTCTACTTTAAAATGTTTTGTTTTCTTATTTGGGAATCGAAGACATCATGTAGGCCTCATCCCTATTCCCTATAATGTCCTCTCCGTAGGGTAAGTCTATATCAGCTCTAGAAATCTGTTCGAGCCGTGCTTCCTTTGATGGACCAGCCACTTCTTCTTGAGACTCCACGATAGAGTCACGAGCATGGACTAAGGAATGAGTATGCCTCTTAGGGCCACTCGATGTTGATGGCTCATCATCTACAACAAATCCATTAGGATGAATTAAGTTGAACCGCTGGAGGTTCCCAAGAACCCCAATGTGTAGTCGGAAGCTCTCACAGCCTTAAGAGCTTCAAGCATTGCTTTAAGCTCGTTGTTACTTTAATACCTTGGGATGACTACAATAAGACATATGATAGTTTACGAAACTAGAAAGTCACTTGGAATGGCAAGAGTCAAGGAATTAAGACTTACTTTCAGATAACTAGAAGCGATTGAAGCCCTTTGGACATTGAACAAAGTAAAATCATTTTTGAAAGCCGAGCATTTGTTGTGGAGATCTTTTATCAACTTAAATCCTGTTTGCACCAAAGTTAGTCACAAACACCCAATAGAGTTCTCTTAGAGATTAAATGAAGAAAAAATTAAAATAGAGCCGAAAAAGTAAATCTGACATAGATTTTTATAGTGGTTCGGCAATTTGGGCTTACATCCACATTGCATTTATATTGATCTTGCACTTGATTATGATTACAAGAATGTTTGGATCAGCTGGGATCCAATATTTCAAGAATAAAGAATAGAAACGGTAGAGCCTCGACAGCTGAAAAACGGATCCCTTATATGGAGTATATTCGCAAAATTTATAGGTAAAGATGACTGAATATCTTCTTCAAATTTTGCAAGTAGAATCTCATGATGTAGACGAGATCACTCAAAAAGTTTCGTAGCATAACCCCCAAGTATGAGCGATTAAGGCCGTTCCGTCAAGATGGCTATATGGGGTTATGTGATTGCTCCACCAGGTCCGTCAAGATGATGGCTTCGTGTAATATCCCAGAAATTTTAACAATATCAATTTAATAATCTGTTTAATAATTAAATTGATATTGATGATCTTTGATAATAAAATTTGAATTTAATTTAATAATCTGATTAAATGGGTATTTAATTAGTGAATTTATCTTTTAAAAACCAATAAAATGATTTCTATTATAATGTATATATATATATAGGTTTAAAATACAATTTACATATGATATGTTAATTCAATTAGTAATAGTAGTAATTTATAAATCTCTTTTATAAATTATTTTAAAATTGGTAAATTATTATGTTAAACAATAATTATTAATATATGGTTTTATATATAGATATAATAGACTTTAATAAAATGGAATTGTTATTTAAAATTGAATATATGTTATAAATTGACTTTAAATTGGATTTTAAAATATAATTTGCATTTGAATTTAAATTAAATTTGAAATTCAAAAGAGGTAAGATTTCAAATAGTTTTGGATTTTAAATTATATGGATAAACTTTTATTTATAAGTATAATTGGTATATCTCTTTAAAAAGTTATCTATATATACATAGATAAGTAATAAGTGTTTAATAAATAAAGAAGAGGTTTTTACATTTTAAAAATAAATATGAATTACTTAAAATACAAGTGTTATCATATTAAGGCTTGTTTAAACAAGTGTACATTAATAAGACAATGTAATTGACAAATGTCAAGTTCTTAATTTTAGTTTTCATTTATTTTTATTTTTAATAAAAACTACATTTCTACTTATATAAACATTTACCTTTTTATCTCATTTTCTTTCCCTATTCTCTTCAATTCAAACTTAAGAATTTTCAGCCTGAAACAATAATCTGAAACAAAATTCCTCATAAACAAATCAGTAAATCAACCTTTCTCAAACCAAAAATCCTCAAAACATTAACCTGTAATGCATTTCTTCAACAACCCGTAACTCATCTCTTCAATCTGGAATCTAAATCAAAGCCTGTAATTTCTTATTCAAAAATATGAAAGCAAGTAACCTGGAATCAAAGCCTGTAAACATTTTTTTTCAAAGCTGGAAATTAGAGCATGCATGCAACTGCAATCTCTTCAAATTAAAGCTAGCATTCCAGTTCCATTAACAAGCAACTCAAGTCTACAGTTTTCAAAAGCATTCAAGTTCTAAAGTTTAAAAGCAGTTTCAAATAAAATAGGCTCTGTTCATCTTTGTTTCAGGTGAGTAACTTTTAAAATTTAAAAATAAAAATTGGGTTGCATGCTAGTATAGTATAATATAAATGTATATTGCATAATCGAATGTCTGAAATGTTGTGCATGCTGTTTAAGTGCTTTGTTCAACCTTTGTTTTTAGTGAGTAACATTTTTTACTTAAAATTAACTTAAGTAATTATGATGCATGCCTAATTCTGTGATAAATATTGTTTTGATATGGATGTTTATAGATGACTCTGCATGTATATGAATGTATATAGATGTGTATGTTATTTGTATCAGTGTGACCCTGTTATCTTGAATTCCAGGCTACTGTTTTTGAGATAAATCATATCTCATGATCTAGTTTTAAATGTAGATCTAAGGTTTAAACAAAATTAGTTTGTTTCATCATAAACTAAAGTTTAAAATTTAATTAAGTCCAACTTCAAACCTGAGTGCCTCTGTAAACCAAAACAACAGAGCAATGTCTATAATAGTGAAAACTCAAACCTTGTAATTCGTAAAACCAGGAATATAAATTGATTTCTTATACTAAAAATTGATTTTTAAAATATAAATCATAATTTATAGTTTAGTAATGAAGGTGCAGTTCTGGTTTTAGCTATAAATGAATTTTGAGTAACTTTGTTGATCTTAGTGTATTTGGGATGTTGTCTTCTTCAATAATGATAGTGGAGTGATCAAAGATGTAGGGAAAATTACTGGAAATTGAATTAAAGTATTGAGGTAATAGGAATTGAGGATTAAAGATTTTAACCCTAGTTTGAACCAGTCTAGATAAAATGATCAAAACGGGTTCTGTAGTGGATCGAGTGTATTAGGGTTTTGAGAGAGAGAAGCTTGGTCGATGACGAGGACATGGCCGGAGTTTCAAGATCGCTGGTGGTCAGAATCGTGAGGGAATGACGTTGACAGGTTTGGCCTTGATGAAGCACTGTGTTTCCAGGTTTTGGGATTTAGGCTCGATTTTGATTTCGACTTAGTTTCGTTGATCGAGTGATGGGATTCTGGTGTAGGGATGATCGTCGACTGGTGGGGAAAGTCGTGGATGATCGGAGACGCCGCTGGTGGATGTGCACGTGCACGCTTGAGTGTTGTTCTAGTAGCAGTTTCTTTGGGGATGGAAGAAGCGAACTCGAGAATATCGTTGTTTGGCCCGGGAGATTGCTCGTGTGTTTAAGGGTTTGTCTCGAAGTAATTAGGGGGAGCTCGAGTACATTAGTGTTGCCAGGTTTTTAAAAACCTGTTTGTTTAAATTTAAACTGAATTTAAATTTGTGAAGAAATATAAAAACAGGAATTTAAATCAAAGTTTAAATATATGGATTCAGGTTTAGTTTAAATCTTAGATTGGAAATAAATAGGTTTATAAATTTAAATGTTGTAAATAAGTTAAAATGTTAATTTATTTAAATGTTTTAAATTTAAAAAGGAATTTGATTTAAGCTCTTTTAGAAATTCTTTTATAAGATATAGGAATTCTTTAACATATAAAGGTTTTTAAAAATTGGTTTTAACTTTGTTAAAGACGAAATTGATATTCATTTTAAATCCAGAATTTAAAATGAAATTTATAAGTAAATTTGAAAATGGATGTTTCAAATGTTTTGTGAATAAGGAATTTTAAACTTGGATAAGTAAATATTTTATCTTAAAGTTAAAAACATTATTAAATCTTTAAGGTAAATTAAAATGGTTTAAATAATCGAATTAATTAATCATTTGGATTAATTAATAGACAATTAAAGGTTTAAACTAATTAATTTATGATTAAGATAAATTAATTAGGGATGATTAATTTGTAGTTAGGGATTATAAATTAAAGTATTAATTAATGGTTAGGAATTAATTTATAAGTAATTAAATAGTAGTTAATTAAGTCATTAACTATGGATTATTAAATAATAAATTAATAAGATTAATTTAATAGATAATTAGATTAATCAATTTAAAGATAATCAATTATAGAATTTGTTTAAATGTAATTACTTATTGGAAGTAATTAAGAATTAATTACTTATTGTAATTAATTGAAGTTATTTGATTTAGTTAAATTAATTAATTAAGTTTAATTAATTTAGAATAATCAAGAGATGATTTGATAATAATTACTTAATGTAATTATTAAGGTAAGATCATTTAGAGAAGTAAATAATAAGATAATTACTGGAAGTAATTAGTTGCATAATGATTTTATTAATAGAAGTAATTTGAGTTAATTACTTTGAATGATTAATCAAGGGATTAATTAAGAAATTAATTAAGGAAGTAATTAATTTAGTTAATGAAAGTAATTAAGGGGAGTTAAGTACTAGATGAGATTAATCAAGAGTGATTAATAAATGTTGTTTAAATAAAGATTAATTACTTAATATAATTAATTTAATTAAGTAATTAATAATTAAGTTGTAATTAAGGATCATTAGTTAATATAATTAATAATGTAATTAAGATTGGTTAATTAAGTAATAATTAATAAATGTAATAATTAATCAATGTAATTAATTAAGGATTAATGTAATTAATTATAGTTGATTAAGTTAATTAATTTTAGTAAATTAATTAATGAAGTAATTAAAGGTTAATTACTATAAGTGGTTAAGGATAATTAATTTAAATAATTAATTAAAGATAAATTACTTGGATGTAATTAAAAGATAATTAATCAAAGATGATTAATTGAAATGAAATATTAGAAGATAATTAATTAATTAAATTGTAATTAATTAATGGTTATGTAAGAAGGATTTATAAAATGAAGTAATTAATTTAATTCACTTTAAATTAATTAGAGATGATATAAATCATTACTTATGGATGGATGATAATACTGAATACTTGGCATTGATTGATATCTCTGATGAGATATATGCTGTGTGATATGGATGTTAGTTGAATTGTATGGATTATCTGATTATGTTGATTATCTGTTGTGAATTATCTTTCTTTGTGTATAAAGATAATGAATTGAATTGTTTTACCCTTAAAACAACTTGGCCTTAAAAGATACGCTTTGGATTTCGATGAGACCGGGATCGGGTTTCCGTATACCGGATTTCCAGGTCTGGAGACCCGAATACCACATCGATCCAAATTTACGATAGGTCGTGAATCAAGTGAAGATGAAGATTCAGAGTGCAAGGGTTATTGTCGTTAACTCTGAGGGTGATTCCAAAACGAGTGTAACGAGATAATGCCTTCGGTTTCGTTCGAACCCGGAACGAACTTGTATGGATTGAATGCTTTCAGCACATCGTCAGGTGGACGATGAGCATTCTAAGTGATGTGTTCTTTTCTAAGGTAATCGTGACCTCAAGCCTCACAAACCGGGAATGGCTAAAACAGGGGAGGTGCAGCAAGGTTAGTGGGTAGCACCCAAGTAGGACAAGATTACCTCTGTCTAGATGTCCCTTTCTATTTTCGACTTAGTGGTGCGGTTGCTGATCCCAACCGTGAGGTATTGTAACGACCCACTATTTTAGACCATTCAAATCGACAATAATCCACACATGTCTGACTTGAATAATTCAAAATAACAGATTGTAAATAAATTTGGAGCAAATGAAATCAAATACACAGAATCACAGACACAGAACATATCAGAATAACTCGCAGCGGAAATAAAATACCATAGTAGTTCATGAAGCTACTATATACAAACTCTCAAAAACATATTACATAATATCATTCTAAAAACATATACAATAGAAATCCCAAATACATAGAAGTTTATAAATACCAGATCTGAAATAGAACAACTGAACTGGAAGGAAATAGATAACTAGACAAGCAGAATCTCCAGCGATTCCTAGCTCCAGAACAAAATCAAAAGCTAAGCTGTAAATACTCAGGCTGACCCGAGCGTAAAGTAAAACACAAAACACTCGAGTCAGGACAATATATACTTATATAATGTAAACCAACTCAAGTGAACTGTAGTAGAAATGCACAATAACTCAAAGGATGCTTGGGACCGCCCATCCTTTAAGGATCAGTTAAACTATAAATTAAATACATCCCGTGGTTAAAATTTCAAAATGGTATTTTATACTTCGAAATAAAATATCATTTCAAAATTCAATATCATTCAAAAATCCATTTCAAAATATCAAAATATCATATTTCAAAATAGTTTATATTTCAAAACAAATTACTTCATTTTAAATCATAAAATGAAGTTATTATATTTAATAATTAAATTATTAAATTTCCAAAAATTTAACTTTTCAAAGTTCATTCGTTCACTTAAATTAATTAAAACAATGAAAATTCAACTTTCGCAGCATTTAGAAAATGCTACGAAAAGTCACATTTAAAACAGTTCAATTTAACAAAAGACAGCATTTAAAATGCTGTAATAGGGTTACATTAGTTTCAAATAAACTTAGTTAAATTCAACCATTATAACATTTACAAAAATGCTATAATAGCCTTTAATTAAATTTAGCCATTTGGTTCATTATTATCAACGACAGCATTTACAAATGTTGTATTACCATTTACATTAGAATTAATAATATTTCAGAAATGCAGTTAATTAACTTCAAATATTCAGTATAATTTCACAAACAATTATATTTTTATATAAATCATTTTTAACTTATAAAATCATATAATTTCACTTTTAAAACAATCATTCAAATACCCTTATATTCATGATTTTATAAAGTTAAACCTCCATTCAAAAATCAAAATTTAATAATAATTCACTTATTAAATTCCAATATTAAATTATAAATTCATTAAATTAAATTAACTTAACACTTAAGTTTAAATTTTCAAATATAACTTAATTCCATTTTTATTTACTTAACTTAAATTTCACTTTTAAGCCAAATTCACAAATTTCCAATTTTAGTTATATTTCAAAATTTCAACTTAAATATTCATTCATTTCACATTTTTACTTTATTCAAAAATCATTAATATATTATAAAATCATTTAAATTAACTTTAATCCAAATTATCATGAATTTATCATATTTCATATTTAATTTAAATTCCAATTATCACCAAATTAAAATTTCCCAAAATAACTTACATTTCAGATTTTCTAACTTTACCATTAATTTATTTCACTTATAAATTTTCAAAAAAATCAATAATGCTTTACAAAAATCATTTAAATAAAATTTAAATCAAAATATTATAACATTTACACTTCTAAAATATTTTAAAATTTTTAGAAAAACATATTTTAACTACAGGTCTGTATCTCATTTTTAGCCTAGGTAAAGTGATACGGGTAATATATCATTTCAACCCGTAATTTACAAAGAAAACCCGGGTTTGATCATTTCAAACCCGCAATCCCAAGTAAATGAAATAATTGAAAATCATTCAGGCCTATCATTTCAGCCCATAACGATTTTCTCCTATTCTAAAGTCCGTTCGGGTATGTATCATTTCAACCCATAGTGATTCTAATCTAAAGGGAACTTGTAGTGTGATAAACTGATAAAAATAATAGAACAGCATAATATAACAGTAACATATAATATAATAGGTGTTTAAGCATGGGTGAACACCATAAAATCATAACATAGCAGGTGTAACATGATAATGCATTTTACAGATTCAAAAGGGGTCAATTCACTAGTTATATATGTACATATTGTCTGGTGAGAATAACTCACTGGTTTGAGCTGGAGATACAACGACGAATACACAAATGAGATCCACACAAGCACGATAACACGACACAGAGATGAGTGGAAGAGCCAAAGTATCAATTCCCTTGAATACAAGTCACAGAAAACAATCTAATATACATAAGTTTTTAATTCAAAACTACTAAACTAGGCTAGAAATAACTGCATAAATCAAAGCTGAAATGCTTTGCACTTGCTTCCAACACACTCTAGGTTCAGCCATAAGGTATACTACAGGTCTAAGGTAAGATTTGGATCAGGTTTTGGTTGGGTATGGTCAGCCTAACATGGTTTGTTGATGAAGCAAAGGTTTGTGTGCATGAAACTGCACAACTATAAGGCACAAAACAACGTTTTCAAGGCAACAAAAGTGGTTTCCAAAGCAACAAAGGTCACGACCACAAGCAAGCATGGCACGGCCAGGTCTGTAGTGGACTGGAAGTGATGTGGCAGAGGGTTTCAGGTCTGGTAAGGGCTGGAGATGGTGGTGCAAGGGGCGGCCAAGGTGGTGGTTTGAGGTGATGAAGGCAAAGAAGCTAGGCTATGTACATATATGTGGGTTTTGCTCAATATCTTGGTGGATCTGATCCACAAGGGTGCACGGATAGGCTTGGGTAGAGGGCTGGAGGTGGTGGAAACCTGATGTGGTGGTGTTGGAGGTGGCCATGGTGGTGGAGGAGGGAGTGGCCGAGCAAATAGATGAAGGCAAGTGCAAGTTACATAAGAAAAACAAGAAAAAAAATGGAAAAAAGAATGAAAGTTTACCAAGCTTTCCAAGGAGATGATGGCCGAAATTTTTTTGTGGTTGAGGAGTTTTTGATTGTACGTGAAAAATATGAGAATAGTCAGCTGAAAGAATGAGAAAAGAACGGCCAAAATTGAAGTGGTGTTGGTTGAAATGAAGAGGCAAGAATACAAAGAGACTAGGTATACAAAAGGACTCAAACTCTTCAAATTTCCCTAATTTCTTTTTGCATATTAAAACAAATGAAAATGCTGATAAATAAAGATAAAACTCAGAAAAAAAAATGAATTCATAAAATAAATAAATAAATTTTAATTAAATATAATTAAATAAGGAAAATAGCTTAAAAATGTAAACTAGGCTAAAAAAAATGGAAACAAATTCTATAAGCTTTGGAAAAATTTTATTTAAATTTAACTACATGTAAAATGAATATAAATAAAGTAGAAACACAGCAAATACAAGTGAATGCATAAAATAAATAAATAAATTTTAAATCATATATAATTAAATTAAGAAAATAGCAAAGAAAATGGGAACTAGGTTTTAAAATTGAAAATAAATTCAATAAACTTTAGAAAAATTCTATCAACACTTTAAAAATATTTAAAAGACAAAATATATATAATATAGCATAAATATACAAATTAGAATAAGATATATCAAATAAAAATATCATTTATATAAATTAAAATAAATAATATTGTTAAATAAACAGTTTACACTCAATATTGTAAAAAGCATAACTTTCACAATATAACTCCGATTTCAACAAAACGAAAAGCAGTATTCTAAAAATTTAATCTATTTTCATAATAAAAGATAAAATTCAAAATTTCAAATATTTAAATTTAAAATTTAAAAGTCAAAGTTTGACCCAAATTGACCAAAAATCAATATTCAGGAAAATATTCAATTTAAACCAGTTTGAAATTATAATTCACATAATAATCAACATTTATATTTAAAAATGAAATGTTTGAAAAAAAAATTTTACAATTACTTAAAATAAAATAAAGTCAAATTTAAATATATGCAGAAATCTAGGGTTGTTACAGGTATCTTGTGCGGGAATTATCCAGTAAGGGATGTTCCGGCCTTGTGTTGCAGGGGATTGGGAGTGATCCTCGGTACGGTGATCTAGGCCACGTACTGTGATGGGCGGTACCCCGGTAGCCCTGCCATTGTATGGAATCCAAAATCCAATAAGTGCCAACGGACTTGATTGTATAACCCACTTTGTGGCTAGTATGCTGGAATTTAATAATGTAACAATTTCGGCTATTTCATATTTATTTGAAAACCCTAGACCCTATTATAATACAATCGAATTTCCTATCAAATGTTTTGGTTAGCATAAGGTAAAAACTTACCCATGTTTATTTGTGGGGAGTCTTACGTGATACCTTTTCTTTCAAAAAGGTTTTGAAGTTAAACAAGTTTAACCTGTTACTCACACCAGACCCATGTCTGACCCAAGTTGTTTATTTCTGTTTTATAAACTCTTGGGTACTCAAATTTTTACGAGTAGCCAAGGGATTCAGGTTAGCTTTGACGAGTAATCTGGAGGAGCAATGGAGCAGGAGGCTTCAGCGTTGTAGATATAGATAGTAGTTTCCGCTGTGTTGATCTTGTTTAGATCTTTGTTTTGTATTGAGATGTAATAACTAGACAGATGTTTATAACTGTCTAGTATATGATATGTAATCTGTGTAACTCTGATAAGTGTTGTATATGATACTATTTAATATTTATGTGATATAATATATTTTGTTCGTTTCCGCTGTGAGTATTTGTGTTTGTTTCTTTTCTCTTCTTCTCTTTTCTACTTCTCACCCCTTTCTTTCTTATTAGCGATACGACTTTCTATGGAAAGAAAGTCGTGGTCGTTACAGTGGTATCAGAGCATAGGTTGAGCGAATGCCTAAGCTTTTGGTTAAGTGAATATCAGAACACTAGGTTGAGTGAATACCTAGGTTCAGAAGGATTGTTCATTAGAGATAGGATCTGTAGCAACCTGTTTGAGTCCGAGTGTATATATATATATATGAGAGCGCGTATTTGTTAGTTATATAAAATGGTTTTATATTGTGTTAATTGATCGGTTGAGTGGTATATGGATTCTGGTCAATACGAGTAGCTAACGTTATTGATAGGGATCTCTAAACACTTGAACCAGGCCAACGGACACAATATTGTTTTAAAGAGGTAAATGAAATAATTTTACCCAGAAATAATTTCTATATAAAAAGTATCATTTTAAATATATATATCTATTTCTACCTATTTGTTGGGTTACCTGTTCGGGTTTTCCAATATAAGTTATAAAGGTAGATGGGGTAGTGGTGTGTGAAACACGACTACCAATGGTTGGAGTTTGAATGTTTGAGGTTGGAAGTATATATCGAGACTGTAAACCCAATACCGTCTCGAGTAAGCTTTGCTGTGGTGAAGGATTTCATCGATCTCCGAAGGAAACTGTAATGGTTCGGAGTTTATCTTTGAAGTGTGGATGAGTAGAGTTAGATCTGTCGATAAGGCAGAAGTGAGTAATGGTACCTTGATACCTCAGGTAATAGTAGCTGTGTGATAAGACGCAGTGAATATGGATGTTCCCGAAGATGTTTTCTTTGGAACAAGTTGTGGAAGTGTGTCTGCTTCGGTGTTGTGGCTGAGTTCAGCATGGTGTTTCTGTTTGGTTTGGAGTTCGAGTTTCTCGAAGATCTTTGGAGTACGAAGTCTTTGGCATCAGTATCAGCAGTGCAGCTCGGAGTATTCTGTGATGGCAGGAAGTTTTCTGGATGAGCAGTTTTTCTGGAAGTGAAGTTCAGAAGCAGCAGAGTGGATCCATTTCTTTGATGAATTGGATAGTTAAGTGTAAGCTGTTCTGATTGGTAAAGAGAGAACAGTCTGTTTGGAATTAGGCTGGGTTGATCGCAAAAGTGACTTGCGATTATCTGAGTGTTCTCTTGGGTTGTCAGAGTTTTTCTGGATGTCTTCAGAGAAGTCAGAAGTTTGTCCGCATCTGAAGGTTGAGTTTTCTTATCGACTGGATTCCAGGAGTGATACCGGTAGTTCAGTCTAGTGGAAGGATGTTTCCTAGAAATGGATTTGGTGAAGCAGCTCAAGTTTTGCTGGAGTATCCGAGTTTTCTGTATGGATCCGTGAACCTTATTTCTAGAAGTAAGTTTGGAATCTACTGATGTTGTGAAGTAGAGTTGTGTTTGGATCTCGTCTGTGTTCTGATTTGGATAAGTATTTGGTCTTCTGAATTGAATTGTCAATTTGGATAACTGGAATTCATTGTGTTTTACGTATCTCTGAGAGAGTACGTATTTGATCTATCTCTGGTTTTAGAATCTGCAGTTTTGGGAAGTTTGGTAGTTGAGTCAGACTCGTCTGTAGTCTGATATTCTGTTTAGTTCTGTAGATCTAGATGAGTAGGAGATCTATAGCTTAGTAGTTTAAATTGTTTATAGAGCGAGTATCCCGGTATATATATATACTTGGGGAAACTCGAGGTATTTTATCTAGAATTTAGTCTAGATAGATAGAATTGTTTGATTGAATGATTTGGTTGCTATGGTTGCTAGCATATGGATGATAGTATATGCTTGAGTTTTAAATTTAAATCTTTAATAAGATTATTAAATTACCTTTGTTTAAATTTCGGGGACGAAATTATTTTAAGGGGGGAGGAATGTAATATCCCGGAAATTTTAACAATATCAATTTAATAATCTGTTTAATAATTAAATTGATATTGATGATCTTTGATAATAAAATTTGAATTTAATTTAATAATCTGATTAAATGGGTATTTAATTAGTGAATTTATCTTTTAAAAACCAATAAAATGATTTCTATTATAATGTATATATATATATAGGTTTAAAATACAATTTACATATGATATGTTAATTCAATTAGTAATAGTAGTAATTTATAAATCTCTTTTATAAATTATTTTAAAATTGATAAATTATTATGTTAAACAATAATTATTAATATATGGTTTTATATATAGATATAATAGACTTTAATAAAATGGAATTGTTATTTAAAATTGAATATATGTTATAAATTGACTTTAAATTGGATTTTAAAATATAATTTGCATTTGAATTTAAATTAAATTTGAAATTCAAAAGAGGTAAGATTTCAAATAGTTTTGGATTTTAAATTATATGGATAAACTTTTATTTATAAGTATAATTGGTATATCTCTTTAAAAAGTTATCTATATATACATAGATAAGTAATAAGTGTTTAATAAATAAAGAAGAGGTTTTTACATTTTAAAAATAAATATGAATTACTTAAAATACAAGTGTTATCATATTAAGGCTTGTTTAAACAAGTGTACATTAATAAGACAATGTAATTGACAAATGTCAAGTTCTTAATTTTAGTTTTCATTTATTTTTATTTTTAATAAAAACTACATTTCTACTTATATAAACATTTACCTTTTTATCTCATTTTCTTTCCCTATTCTCTTCAATTCAAACTTAAGAATTTTCAGCCTGAAACAATAATCTGAAACAAAATTCCTCATAAACAAATCAGTAAATCAACCTTTCTCAAACCAAAAATCCTCAAAACATTAACCTGTAATGCATTTCTTCAACAACCCGTAACTCATCTCTTCAATCTGGAATCTAAATCAAAGCCTGTAATTTCTTATTCAAAAATATGAAAGCAAGTAACCTGGAATCAAAGCCTGTAAACATTTTTTTTCAAAGCTGGAAATTAGAGCATGCATGCAACTGCAATCTCTTCAAATTAAAGCTAGCATTCCAGTTCCATTAACAAGCAACTCAAGTCTACAGTTTTCAAAAGCATTCAAGTTCTAAAGTTTAAAAGCAGTTTCAAATAAAATAGGCTATGTTCATCTTTTTTTCAGGTGAGTAACTTTTAAAATTTAAAAATAAAAATTGGGTTGCATGCTAGTATAGTATAATATAAATGTATATTGCATAATCGAATGTCTGAAATGTTGTGCATGCTGTTTAAGTGCTCTGTTCAACCTTTGTTTTTAGTGAGTAACATTTTTTACTTAAAATTAACTTAAGTAATTATGATGCATGCCTAATTCTGTGATAAATATTGTTTTGATATGGATGTTTATAGATGACTCTGCATGTATATGAATGTATATAGATGTGTATGTTATTTGTATCAGTGTGACCCTGTTATCTTGAATTCCAGGCTACTGTTTTTGAGATAAATCATATCTCATGATCTAGTTTTAAATGTAGATCTAAGGTTTAAACAAAATTAGTTTGTTTCATCATAAACTAAAGTTTAAAATTTAATTAAGTCCAACTTCAAACCTGAGTGCCTCTGTAAACCAAAACAACAGAGCAATGTCTATAATAGTGAAAACTCAAACCTTGTAATTCGTAAAACCAGGAATATAAATTGATTTCTTATACTAAAAATTGATTTTTAAAATATAAATCATAATTTATAGTTTAGTAATGAAGGTGCAGTTCTGGTTTTAGCTATAAATGAATTTTGAGTAACTTTGTTGATCTTAGTGTATTTGGGATGTTGTCTTCTTCAATAATGATAGTGGAGTGATCAAAGATGTAGGGAAAATTACTGGAAATTGAATTAAAGTATTGAGGTAATAGGAATTGAGGATTAAAGATTTTAACCCTAGTTTGAACCAGTCTAGATAAAATGATCAAAACGGGTTCTGTAGTGGATCGAGTGTATTAGGGTTTTGAGAGAGAGAAGCTTGGTCGATGACGAGGACATGGCCGGAGTTTCAAGATCGCTGGTGGTCAGAATCGTGAGGGAATGACGTTGACAGGTTTGGCCTTGATGAAGCACTGTGTTTCCAGGTTTTGTGATTTAGGCTCAATTTTGATTTCGACTTAGTTTCGTTGATCGAGTGATGGGATTCTGGTGTAGGGATGATCGTCGACTGGTGGGGAAAGTCGTGGATGATCGGAGACGCCGCTGGTGGATGTGCACGTGCACGCTTGAGTGTTGTTCTAGTAGCAGTTTCTTTGGGGATGGAAGAAGCGAACTCGAGAATATCGTTGTTTGGCCCGGGAGATTGCTCGTGTGTTTAAGGGTTTGTCTCGAAGTAATTAGGGGGAGCTCGAGTACATTAGTGTTGCCAGGTTTTTAAAAACCTGTTTGTTTAAATTTAAACTGAATTTAAATTTGTGAAGAAATATAAAAACAGGAATTTAAATCAAAGTTTAAATATATGGATTCAGGTTTAGTTTAAATCTTAGATTGGAAATAAATAGGTTTATAAATTTAAATGTTGTAAATAAGTTAAAATGTTAATTTATTTAAATGTTTTAAATTTAAAAAGGAATTTGATTTAAGCTCTTTTAGAAATTCTTTTATAAGATATAGGAATTCTTTAACATATAAAGGTTTTTAAAAATTGGTTTTAACTTTGTTAAAGACGAAATTGATATTCATTTTAAATCCAGAATTTAAAATGAAATTTATAAGTAAATTTGAAAATGGATGTTTCAAATGTTTTGTGAATAAGGAATTTTAAACTTGGATAAGTAAATATTTTATCTTAAAGTTAAAAACATTATTAAATCTTTAAGGTAAATTAAAATGGTTTAAATAATCGAATTAATTAATCATTTGGATTAATTAATAGACAATTAAAGGTTTAAACTAATTAATTTATGATTAAGATAAATTAATTAGGGATGATTAATTTGTAGTTAGGGATTATAAATTAAAGTATTAATTAATGGTTAGGAATTAATTTATAAGTAATTAAATAGTAGTTAATTAAGTCATTAACTATGGATTATTAAATAATAAATTAATAAGATTAATTTAATAGATAATTAGATTAATCAATTTAAAGATAATCAATTATAGAATTTGTTTAAATGTAATTACTTATTGGAAGTAATTAAGAATTAATTACTTATTGTAATTAATTGAAGTTATTTGATTTAGTTAAATTAATTAATTAAGTTTAATTAATTTAGAATAATCAAGAGATGATTTGATAATAATTACTTAATGTAATTATTAAGGTAAGATCATTTAGAGAAGTAAATAATAAGATAATTACTGGAAGTAATTAGTTGCATAATGATTTTATTAATAGAAGTAATTTGAGTTAATTACTTTGAATGATTAATCAAGGGATTAATTAAGAAATTAATTAAGGAAGTAATTAATTTAGTTAATGAAAGTAATTAAGGGGAGTTAAGTACTAGATGAGATTAATCAAGAGTGATTAATAAATGTTGTTTAAATAAAGATTAATTACTTAATATAATTAATTTAATTAAGTAATTAATAATTAAGTTGTAATTAAGGATCATTAGTTAATATAATTAATAATGTAATTAAGATTGGTTAATTAAGTAATAATTAATAAATGTAATAATTAATCAATGTAATTAATTAAGGATTAATGTAATTAATTATAGTTGATTAAGTTAATTAATTTTAGTAAATTAATTAATGAAGTAATTAAAGGTTAATTACTATAAGTGGTTAAGGATAATTAATTTAAATAATTAATTAAAGATAAATTACTTGGATGTAATTAAAAGATAATTAATCAAAGATGATTAATTGAAATGAAATATTAGAAGATAATTAATTAATTAAATTGTAATTAATTAATGGTTATGTAAGAAGGATTTATAAAATGAAGTAATTAATTTAATTCACTTTAAATTAATTAGAGATGATATAAATCATTACTTATGGATGGATGATAATACTGAATACTTGGCATTGATTGATATCTCTGATGAGATATATGCTGTGTGATATGGATGTTAGTTGAATTGTATGGATTATCTGATTATGTTGATTATCTGTTGTGAATTATCTTTCTTTGTGTATAAAGATAATGAATTGAATTGTTTTACCCTTAAAACAACTTGGCCTTAAAAGATACGCTTTGGATTTCGATGAGACCGGGATCGGGTTTCCGTATACCGGATTTCCAGGTCTGGAGACCCGAATACCACATCGATCCAAATTTACGATAGGTCGTGAATCAAGTGAAGATGAAGATTCAGAGTGCAAGGGTTATTGTCGTTAACTCTGAGGGTGATTCCAAAACGAGTGTAACGAGATAATGCCTTCGGTTTCGTTCGAACCCGGAACGAACTTGTATGGATTGAATGCTTTCAGCACATCGTCAGGTGGACGATGAGCATTCTAAGTGATGTGTTCTTTTCTAAGGTAATCGTGACCTCAAGCCTCACAAACCGGGAATGGCTAAAACAGGGGAGGTGCAGCAAGGTTAGTGGGTAGCACCCAAGTAGGACAAGATTACCTCTGTCTAGATGTCCCTTTCTATTTTCGACTTAGTGGTGCGGTTGCTAATCCCAACCGTGAGGTATCTTGTGCGGGAATTATCCAGTAAGGGATGTTCCGGCCTTGTGTTGCAGGGGATTGGGAGTGATCCTCGGTACGGTGATCTAGGCCACGTACTGTGATGGGCGGTACCCCGGTAGCCCTGCCATTGTATGGAATCCAAAATCCAATAAGTGCCAACGGACTTGATTGTATAACCCACTTTGTGGCTAGTATGCTGGAATTTAATAATGTAACAATTTCGGCTATTTCATATTTATTTGAAAACCCTAGACCCTATTATAATACAATCGAATTTCCTATCAAATGTTTTGGTTAGCGTAAGGTAAAAACTTACCCATGTTTATTTGTGGGGAGTCTTACGTGATACCTTTTCTTTCAAAAAGGTTTTGAAGTTAAACAAGTTTAACCTGTTACTCACACCAGACCCATGTCTGACCCAAGTTGTTTATTTCTGTTTTATAAACTCTTGGGTACTCAAATTTTTACGAGTAGCCAAGGGATTCAGGTTAGCTTTGACGAGTAATCTGGAGGAGCAATGGAGCAGGAGGCTTCAGCGTTGTAGATATAGATAGTAGTTTCCGCTGTGTTGATCTTGTTTAGATCTTTGTTTTGTATTGAGATGTAATAACTAGACAGATGTTTATAACTGTCTAGTATATGATATGTAATCTGTGTGACTCTGATAAGTGTTGTATATGATACTATTTAATATTTATGTGATATAATATATTTTGTTCGTTTCCGCTGTGAGTATTTGTGTTTGTTTCTTTTCTCTTCTTCTCTTTTCTACTTCTCACCCCTTTCTTTCTTATTAGCGATACGACTTTCTATGGAAAGAAAGTCGTGGTCGTTACACTTCGTGTTTTTAAAGTTTGTTTACATAGTTGCCTACATGTTTTTCGGAAATATCGATGAATCTTTGATGAGTTGAACTGTTAGGCTGTTACAATCCAATTCCTTGCCTAGAAAAGTAATATGATCTAATTTCCTACCTAGGAAAGTAATATGATCTGATCCCTATTTAAGGAAAGATTACGATTTGGTCGCCTGTTTAAGGAAAGATTACGATGCGTACTTAGTCATAGTGATACAATCAGATCCCTTACCTAGGGGAAGGGAGAGGTACTGATCCCCTACCTAGGGGAGGCACTAATCCATACTTAGATCATTTCGAAGAGTACATCTCTTGGTCTAACTTGATCGTTGATTTAGACCATTGTCTATGCTTGATCTCTAGACCACACGATCATCTCTCTGGGCTACTGACCTTGATGACAATCGAGTCTAACTTGTCCCATCGGTCTGAATATAGTCGGGTCAAAAGGCCGGAAAACACTTACCTCCTAAAGTACGTCTTGTTTCGAACATGGCATGCTTTGAATCAAAGCAAGTTAGAGTCATTAGAAAGAAATCCCATTCAATTTCCCAAACAGCCATTTTCCTTCCATCGAGTTGTTTTTCGAAGAATGGTATCTCTCTCTATTCGCTGTGATGCTTGGTTGATGTCTGATAGTATAAAAATGGAGTGCAATTTCTTAATTGTTATATGTGCCCGGTTCCATTGAGCTAGTAGGCATCGGTTGTTTGAGCTAGTTCTTTCTCTAAATATTCCAAGTTAGAGTTCAATTTATATCGATTCACGAAATCGAATTTTTGGGGTGCACACGTGCATGTTCTTGTAATATGGCTTCCGATCATATTTACACACTTACGGGTCATTACCAATTTCATGTAATTTAATTGCAATTAGATTTGCAATATTTATCATTTTTCCATTTCTTCCTTCTCTTTTTTAGAAATAGGGGTTCGGTGCCAACCCTAGGAGGGATCGTCACCGACCCTTTTGGTAATTGGTACTTGGTCATTTTAGGCCAAGAGAGATAAGTTGCTTTGCATATAAGTCAACACACTTGGTTCGCTGTTCTTCTTATTTTTTTACATAATGAAGCTATTTGATCCTTTACATTGCACATTGACCCTCTTCACTTTCTTATTTACATTTCGTTTTTCTCTTTGAACCGGTCCCTTCTCTTAAATTTGCTCACTGACCCCTTAATTCTTCTTTTTCTAGTAATTCTTGCAGCTGATCCATGCTTGTATCTGTTTAAATGTTTGGAATCACGCTGGTTGTTGTGGATGTGGGGAGATATGAAGTGGGGAGGTTGTAATGTGATAGAGGGATCATAGCGGTTGTGATGGATGAATCAGCTAGAGGGATCGATTCTTTGTTGGAATGGAGGTATCGGTGTAGAGGAATGAATGAATCGGTGCAGTTGAGTGGCGGTTGAAGTGGAGATAAAGTGGAGCGATGGTGAGCGGTCGGTGTGGTGTTAAGTGGAGATGAAGTGGGGTAGTGGACATGGGATCGGCGATGTACATACGATCGATTATGTAGGCATGGAGGGATCAGTGCTGATGTTATGGTTTGGGTGGAGAAGGGATCGATTGTGATTTGTATGAATTGGTTCGTGAGTTTGGTTCCAATCACTTGTTCATACCTGTTTTTTCCCTGGGTATTTAGGCATTCCAGGATTCGATTACGGTAGATGGTGTATTTTATTTCTCGAATGAGAAATTCTTTGTTTCCTCCTTGTAGAAAGTCAATTGTTTCTGCTAAGTTCGAAAATGCTTAAGTGAATGTGGCTAAGCCATGGGATCGGTCCTGGTCCCTTGTGTTAGTAGAACTTAAGCAGTTTTTGATTTGACCTGAACATATTACACCATGTTAACTTGAAATCGAATAATGGGACATGCCATACATGGCTTGTATACTTCAACTACCATATGGCCTTGAATCGGATGTTTAATACTTCACACTTGAATAGGTTAGCATATTTATACTTATACGGATTGTAACACATGCCCTGAATGAACTTGAATATGAACATCAAATTCTTATACACCGATAACTGATCCCTGAATTTGAACGTAACTGCTTTTCGTAACAATAAACGTGAAATCTGGTTGGGATGGTCAGCGATGACGGTCACTCTGGTCGAACTCCTGAGTTTTTCCATAACTATCGTGTAGTAACGAACTGCATTCCACTACACAACATCACACTAAACCGTACTTAGCGGAGGGAACATCTGAACTGGGTTTGTAAAGTCGCCTAGATGATGGGATCAATGTCGGCCTCTTGCCTAGGCAAGTCTTGTGATTTCAACACTTTGGTAGCATATGCAGGCACAGAGAATAGTAGTTGGATTTGACTTCGATCCCCGTATTCGAGCATTTCTCTAATGCAGAGTCAACGGCAGGAAAGCCAGTCATGATGGCATATGATGACGGTCGCTCCGTTGAACCCCGGAGTCTTGTCATAACTATTGTATAATATTGTACTATACAACACTATTGAATTTGATAGTTATGGGTTTTAGATACTTTGAGAATTTGTCTGCAATGGTTAAAGATCAGACTTATAGGCACATTGAATCAAATGTCGAGTAGAGTTTAGCCTTAAGTCGCGTGCAGCTGCATTGCTTGCTTTTGCTTTAAGTTTGAATCTGCTTGTGTATTCGAGTAGCGCACTTTCCATTCAATGTACTCACGATATGTTGCTCATCGTTTGGGTTGGAATGATAGCCAGTTACCTACGATTCTGGGTGTCGATCCGATAATTCTATCTCTAGACATCGTTTCGATCGGAACCTCGGATCGTTGTAAACACTAAGCATGAGTCACAATATTGAGTTATCATGGTCACTTTTGGATGATCACACTTCTGACCCCAATCTTGGGTTGGTAGATGTACTGCATGGACAGTCGAGTCTGGTCCTAGTTGTGTTAATACTTCCGCTTAAGCTCTAAAAACTCAAAGTTGATTGATGAATGGTCGGCTCACATTCATCTTAATTCTCGCTTGTGCCTCCCAAGTAAGGGCAAATGTCGACAAGTGGACAGGTAATAATAATAAAGGATGGACAATCCTACCTTCTCTTGAAGTTTAGGAGTTATGCAAGTTCATTTACCCTTGGAGGTCGCCCAAGGCTTGTTATGAATAAGTTGTACAGAGAACTTAAGTGTGCATAACCGTTGGGATGAATCTGAAATGATGCCAATCCTAAATCTTAAAGCACCACAAACAAGAACTGATTGAACGATGGCACAACACCACTCAGGTACATGTATCGATTATAAGCGATAAAGCCTTCCAGGGGATTATGTGTGAACTCTCCTCGAGTAGGCAGACGAACATCACCGTCGGATATACCATGCTAACACATATATAGCTGTCAAGATTGAAGGCGCTTATTCAGGAGGGTCCGCTAGTATTCTCAGCCCAAGAGGCAACTGGTCAAGTACAGGTCCTACCGGAACTAGCGGGCCATAGAAATTAAAAGTCGTAGGTTGACTTGGCCCCACGGTAATGGATAGAGAGATAGGCACAATGGTAGATTCAATCTCCTTCGGGGTGGACGCTCATTCAATGGACTTGCAATGAGTTGATTGGTGCATCATTCTAGATTATAAAACATCACGGTCAGGTACGTTTTATTTTTAATTTGAATTCCTATGTAATTAACGCTTGAAATGCAAAGGAAGTCGGCGAATGTTGACTAGTCAGATTCTAAGTGTTGACCGGGTCAGGTGCAGTGTGTTATTTATGTGGAATAAGTCTAGTGTCCTGAACACTAAGAACGAACCATCTGGTGTAGACGGCTCGCTTGTATTGCAAAAAATGATCTGTATCATCCTTTGAAATCACCTTTTTCTGTACTTAACCATTATCGATGAATGATCAATAACGAATCCGTTGTCCGTAGCAATATGGAAAGTTCGCTCTTTTAAGGGACACCGAAATTGCAAAAATATGAAGCAATGGAAACGTTCAATACACTAAGATCCAATGCAAATCACCATATTTGAGTTAGTTTCATGATTAGGCCTTAGTCGATGCCATTAAAAAGAGTGGTTAAAATTAGAAAGCACGACATGATTCTTAGGTCATGCCTAATTCGGTTAAGGTAAAAAAACATAGCCACCGACTCAACAAACCCTAAAATCAACCAATCTCATGTCAATTTGAGCTCAACCAAGGGCCAATCTCTGTTTCCATTGCAACCAAAGTTCTAATTTATCGTCACCACCTTAAAATCAAAGTAAGAATATAACTCGACCTAGGATGTGCTTTAAATCGGGTCTGGGTTTACCACACGGCAGCTGTAGTAGCAGCGGTTGGCTCAGGTGAGTGCGAGAATAGCTTGAAGGTGGCAGTAATCGATGGTGAAGCTGGAAGTTGAATGACGGTTAGGTTAGAGCTTGAACCGACTTGAACTATTGTTTGCTTCGAATCGGGTCTGGGTCTGTTAAATGATAACATTGGCAACGGCGATTGGCACCTGCAGCGGTGAGACACTAGTGAGTGGTGAAGTTAGCAAGCATTGTTGAAGGTTGAATGGAGACGGTGCATATGCTTGAATCGGCTGAAGGAATGAGGAGCAAAGTCTAGTTGATGGAGATAGAACAAGTGAGGAGCTAGGTTGAATCGAAGGGTATAAGTAAAAGAAAGTTTTCACTCAAAATTTTCTTTAAGTCACTAACTCGGGACGAGTTAGGGATTAGACTCGGTACCGAGTTTACCTCCTCGACCTGAGTTGGCACCAAATCACCACAATGAACCAATATACCAACTTAAAGACTTGTGTACATTTAGAAGCAATGATTGCTTCGTCGTTACAGAGAATTGAAATTCAAACTGAAATCAGAACAAATAGATAGTCGAAAATCAACCAATGAAAAATAATGACCTGTAACGGAATCCAATAATCAATTGTAATTCATGGGACAATAATCTGGATCTTGTCTCGTTGTAGATAACACTTTGTTTCCAATGAAAGCATACTCTAGGGGGCAAATGTTAACCGGGTTTTTAACTAAGCAAATGTTCATAGAACGTCGATACGAAGATGGGATGACTTGAAACTTGGCAAGAACACTCAAAAGAATAGTAGAAATGGCTCAAAAAAATATGAACTCAAAACAGGCTAAGTCACTAACTCAGCCCGAGTCAAGCCCCTTGACTCAGTTCCGAGTTTAATTGCTTCATCATGACATCTTCATACTTTTGCCAAATCATCCCCCAGAATATCAAAGGATACCCATAAAATTTCGTAGAATTCCATAGAGTCTATAACAAGAAATGATTACATGACAATCCAAGAGGTAGGATGGTCCAATCCAAGGAAGAACGAACATCAAAACTAGTCAATAATCTACCAAATACATGGAGAACATCTAGACAAAGTAAGTATCACAAAACATGAAGTAGAACCAAAAACCTGGCTAAGAAATAAACTCAGCCTTGAGTCCAGGGCTTGACTCGTACCAAGTTTATACCTTAACTTGGGTGGTCACCATCTCCCTTGTTCTATATTGGATTACATCCTGGACTTCTCTGGTAGCGGGCTTCTGGTCCAATATGACAGCTACCACTATAAATACAAACCATACTTCAATCAAGAGAGGGGCTGGTTTTTGACATTACTATGTAGAAGCTCTGTCATTTCTTCAACTTTCTATCCACTACACGGTCTCTAGGGCAATTCTTTTAGGCAATTTGAGGGCTTAGAATCTGTCCAACCCTTGTAATTGTGACTAATTCTTTCTCAAACACTTTGTAATCATACTCTATCAAGATCAAATCAATAAGCATGGTTATAACATGAATATAGGCTTAGTTAACAGTCGAACCACTATAAAAATCTCTATCTCTCTTCTATTTTTCTCTTAATTTCTATTATGTTTGCTCTATTCTAACAGGGCTGGTTCTTTCACATCATACTCCAGAGTGTTGATCCATTTTTTGGGTTAAAATTAACTCGTTAGTACCTACTGGCGCCTTCAAAGTTACTACTAGAATTATATAATCGACACTCACAATAATGCAAACTCCCATTCCCTGCTAACCTAAATATAGTAATCTTATGCTAAACCTACCTAGACTCAATAACTTAAGGTTAGAATCCCCAAACTACTGCACGTAGCTCAAACACAGAAGACTAGAGTTAAAATGGAAGTTCAAAAACCAAAAAAACTTTAATAGAAAAACATCCCTATCTCTATCTTACGTGACCTACTCCACTTCACAATTAAAACCCTTTCTACTTCTTCTTCAAATTTGATTCTCCCAAAAAAAATTCATAAACAAAAATTACACACAAGGAAAAAGGAAATGCCACTCTTGAAATCATGTCACCTCATGTCCCCTTCGCCTTGCATCGCTTGTGCTTCAAGTTGTAGGTCTTCACTTATTATCCAGCATGCCTTGTGTTGCCAGTGACTGAGATATGCTTTGCTTGGAAACTAGATCCAACGTCATTGCCAGAATATGTGTCGTGCCTTCAATCTGAACAATGTCGTGCATTCGATCTGGTTTCTGAAGTGCCATACCAAAATTTGCGCCTGAAGTCTCAAGCGGTCAAGGAGATGCCATGAGTTTGCTGCTAATATAAAGTTTGCATGTTGATAGGTGAAAAAGAAGATCGCGCTAGATGGATGAGGCTCGACATATGGATGGGTTTGAATTTTTACTGTGTGTTTGATGATGCATGGTGATGAGTTGTTGGATGTTTTAACTTTAATGGTTGCTTGAGAATGATGATCTGAAGCTTAAGTTTGCATGTTGCATTCTTCCCCCCTTAAAAAGGATTTCGCCTCGAAAATCTTTTCCAAGGGGCAAACAACGTAATGCGCATTAAACATCCATGTTATATGACCAAGTTATCTACACATTCATCTACTCATTCATAAGTACAATGTGATTATGTATTGCATACATACTATAAATGATCTTAATCCTAGCATGATTGTGTGACTGTGACATATAAGTATGTATGAAAACAACCTATAATGGATGAAATTTTCTACATAAGGGCAAAGTAACTATGAAAAGTGTAGAAACCATCTCCTACCATTCAATATGGCAACCATGAAGCAACCAAAACCTAATCTTGGAGTGGAAAGTTTACCGGAGAAAAGTTTAGGACGAGAAGTCCTCATGCTTTCAGTCGGACTTTCTCCCCATTATACTCGAACCAACCTAATTTCTTTGTTGCAGAGCTTCCTAATTCCGTGCTCCAAAATGCATGCGGTGGCATAGGATGCTATTGGCTCTATGTTAATATCTTCCAATTGATTAGGCTATACTACAATAGTTGTGCTATAAAGACATTTCTTCAAATGCGAAACATGAAAATGTCATGGACTACTGCCAATATATCCGGTAACTTCACACGATATGCAAATTTACTATTTTCCCCAAATCGAGAAAGGCTCAACTAATCTTGGTGCCAACTTTTGTGACCTTCATACATTGCCTAATCAACCTATCTTTCCAAAATCTCACAAATTAAATCTGGTCCGAGTAGGATTTTGCCGGTAGTTTCCGGCCAAAAACTTGGCAATTTACATGGCCTCCCAAAAACGCTTTGAAGGGTGACATACCAATCGTCTAATGATGACTATTACTATATGCAAATTCCACTAAGGTACAAGCTGCTCCTAGTGTCCTCCAAAAGTCCATGATGCAAGCTCTTTAACAAATCTCCAAAATCCTATTTGATCCTTTAGTTTGTCCGATAACTAATAATTATTCTTCGATTTCTAATAATTATGGTCCACCTGTTACTTTAGTAAAAATACCCATAATAATTGATTCTTATTTCAAAATTTGAGCATCTCTATTCAATCCTTATTAAGTCCCTTTAATCTTTTACAAATTTCAAAATCTACCTATTATTCTAATTCAATTCTTCCATACATGCCATATAAAATTTTCCTTAATCAGTCCCCTTTTTATCATAATTAATTACAGATTTACTGCCCGTTAAATCTGTAATTACCGTCCATAAATCCTAGTCTTATAACAACTAATACAAATACCGTTGTAAACTAGACTATATATGTATGTATGTATGTATGTATTTATATGTATTTATATGTTAAGCGCAGTTATACATGTGTCTATATGTTAATTTATAAACTAGAACATTCCTTTCCATATTTTATTTTCTCAAAGCTATCCCTCTAAAAAGGATTATTGTTATAATTTTCCATAAATTGATCAAAGTGAGATTTTTGTTTGGTTTGAAATTACAAAGAATTATTTCTTTTCTTTTATTGAAATAGACAGTGTAAACTATGGAAAAGAATATTCATATCTCACACATCTCTTTCCCTTTTTTCTATATTCCTTATTTATTCAAATGCCGCACTTTTATACATATTTTGGAGTTAGAAAATTTATGGCAGTTACACGGAGAGCACTCTAAATAAATCAAAAAATACAAATTTACATCCCAATTCAACTAGGGCAACCTAATTTACAACCTAGTTATAAATTTAATATCTTCACAACTTTACCAACACTCTATAATTAAATATTCGGGACTGATTTGAAATTTCTAGATCAGGTTTTACATACCATTACTCTTTTATTCATACCTAAAAAACTTTATAGTCCTTACATAGGAAGTGATCCCTATCTGCTACATATAAAAATTTGGTTTAGTTCTCATCGTCCTTTAAAACCAAAATATCACTATTATAAAGTACCTTATCCAAAACCTTTGTCTTTAAAAATAGAAACACTCATTATGCTACTATGTATCATTCGAAATTCAGGAATTTTCACGTTTCAAAAGAAAACCTTTAAACATATTTTCCAAACGAATTTCCATCTTGCAGAATAGCTTGAGGAATCGAATACCCAGAAGCATTTGAATAAAATCTTCCAAAATCATTTGAACTCATCTTCTGAAAATTTGTCAAAATATTTGCCGCTTTATCTTTTACACCAAATTCAAAAAATGCTTAGTTTTCAAAAAGGAATTATGAAATTTTTTCCTTTTTAATGTCTTCCTATAATAAATACTTACTTCTTCTAAAAGTTGGATTTTTAACCCAAAACATTTAAAAACTCAATAATCCTTCACACTTTTTTTTCCTTTCAAAAACATCGTGTATAACTTTTATACAATGGAAAGTGGAGTAGACAGTGATAACTCTCATCCTATTATTTTTTATCATATCCTGGTTGCTTTTCTCCTATATTATTTTTAACCAGACTACTAATTCTACTACTGTAATATATAACTAATGTTATTACAATCTATTTAACCTATCATTTTCCGCATTTCTTTATACGAGAATGTACCTCTCACCTACTTTATCAAGCATTCTTAACCTTCTATTATTTCTATCCTATTTTAATCAAGTATCGTTTCCATTTATACACCCCTTTAAAAAGAATTTTAAAGAAAAGAACTTTTAAATTTATAAATTAGTAAAAATCATTGGATCCAACATGCATCCTATTTTGCATTTATTTCAAAAATGAAGAATCCAAAATTAGAAAACTTTCTAATTCAACAAATTTTAAACTAAATTATTCGCAAATGAAAACCCTTTTTTTCAACTCTTCAAATCATCAGATTTACAAATTTCTTTTTATATAATTATCCACAAAAGATCTTCATTTAATAATTTCTTGAAAAGTCCATTCAAAATATTTCAAGGAATTTTCAAAAATCTTTTCATCAAATTCTTTTGCATGGGGTTGGATTTTAGAAATTGACTTTCCTATTGAGCTATCCTTCTTCTTTACTTAATCTCCATAAAATTCCGATTATCTTCTTGTAGGGAACTTTCTCTACTCCTTCTTTACATCTTGCTACATTCATTACTTCTGGTTGTTTGCAACATTCTACCTTATAATTATTACCTAACATTTTATTTATTATTTCCATAAATGTCACCTTATTCGTACAAAATTATTATTATCTTAATGGACGTTTCCTAAAGACATTTATTTACTTATTCAAATTTTACCTATTATTCCTTCCTTATCTCCCCATAACTACCCTAATAATTTCTTTAGTTAGTCCATTTATATCTATATTAAATTCTTGTAGCTCCCTATTTATTCCGCATTTAATGCCCAATTAATTTTGGATTACGGTTTTTCATCCACATTTCCTAGCCTTATTATCTATTAGGAGATTTATATAAGAGTTCTAATTACACATAGTGTGAACATCGACGTGTGTTACACTTATAGAGTTCACAATCATAAGGAAGTCTAGGTCAATAAAGGAATTAAGAGTACTATTCAGCTTCTGGGGCGCGTCCACATGTCATGCTCATACTCTTCTTATTCCACTCCATATAATACGACCTCCGCCCTAAGGGTAATAAGCACATGAGTGTAAATTTGACTCTATTTATTTTTCTAACTCATACTCACTTCATTCATCCTTTCAGAATATGGTCGCAACTACCTCTATAGTTGGAATTTATAGAGTTAGGATAATATTCAAAATAAATATATATATTTGTATAGAGTAGGGTTTTAAAAAATACTTTTCAAAAATAATAAATTCGTCACTCATACGTATACTTATCTCCGTTAATCGAAAAACCTAGACTTTGATGCCAAATGTAACAACCCACCCTGAAATGTGCCTAAAATCCGACCTAGAAAAGGCCCATCGAATCTTGTATCATCTCGAAGCTGGCTATTGGTTGGTAAAAAGAACAATACAGAGCTATTTATCTACACATTCTGATCTAATAGTGGAAGGATAAAATATAATAAAGTACGCATTTGTCATAAGGTACATGACACAATACATATCCGTAGTACAACATTTTCAAAAAAAACATCATTACACTTTAAATTGTACATTAGAAAATAACATAAGTAGATAAATAGGTAAACTGCCACAAATTTTCTCCACACCTTTGTCTTCAACATCGTCATCTTTCCTAACCTATGTTCTAATGAAGAGGGAGTAAGAAAAAACATATGTTTGGTAAATAAAAACCTCAAGCCTTACTCACTAGTATTTGGGCAATATAATTTAAATATGAATATGTCTTATGTTTTCTACGTACAACATATGTATTTCCAAATACAAGCCAAAAGGCTTACATAAAAAGACTTTCCAATTGTAAACCCATAGCTAACTTGTTATAATCCCAATAACCCATATCCACTGTCAATATTGTCCTATAGATAGTACCCAAGTTACTAAATATCTTTTAATAGGAATTAGATAGACTTTGACCATTTACTACCTTATATAAATTAGGTCCATGTCATTTGCAACCCATAATCCCAAGGCGGACTCCTCACTAGTAACTATATTGCTGACATTGCATGGAATACTTTCGTCCACTTAATACTTTCTATTGAAGTGGGCCTTCAACTAGGATATCCTCTACCATGCCTAACGCAAAATCCCGACCATTTATTACTTCCTACATAAAAAGAGGTGGGCCCTTACACAACCACTTAATACATTTAATCTCTAAAGAAAGTCCTTCGTATTACGACCTATAAGCAGGTGACATCTCACATTAGACCGACTGTTTGTACGTATTGGTAGCCAGATTAATTGGGTAGATTTAACCTATAGAATTTGGGACTAATCTCATGTCCTCATAGTTATTTATTATAGATGATGTCTCGCATCAGCCCTAAAGTTGACCTGCTGGTAGCCAGATTAGCTGGGCAGAGTTCTATGTGTTTTTGATTGACCTCGCATCCTTATAACTTAGTCATAATCTTTATATACATATATTATCACACATCGCATCCCATAATAAAGTCCTTATAAGAAATCTTTCTTATTAAGCCTTTTAACATTAATTGCCTTCCTA
Source organism: Allium fistulosum (assembly GCA_030737815.1). Taxonomy (NCBI): domain Eukaryota; kingdom Viridiplantae; phylum Streptophyta; class Magnoliopsida; order Asparagales; family Amaryllidaceae; genus Allium; species Allium fistulosum. The sequence continues at coordinate 541,654,975 of CM060903.1, forward strand.
AGGGGGATTTAATAAGATTAATTACCCATTTAACTATGCATTTACGTTATAATTATACATTAATTATGCTAGTATATATATGGATATAAATATACAGTTAGTAATTTCTAAGCGTACGGAATATACGCCTTAAACTAGCATTTAAATGTCAACTCTTTAAACAATCATACAAGTCTTATTTCGTATTATCAACAGTACCAAAATTCCAATATTCATATCCAAAATTTCTAACAAATAGACTTTTACAAAATAAAAATCTAAACTCAATTTATATATTAAAATAATGGAATATTTTTATAATAGAAACATATAATTTTAATTTTTACTCTCTATTCGACCCCTTTTGTTACATAAAAATAAATAAAGGAAGTTCTATTTAATTAATGGGAATAAGCAGTGCAAATTATGAATAAAATTTCGTACCTTACACGCTATTCCTTAATCCAAATCCTTTAATCAAATTCAAAGAAAGAAAATAAGGAGTGGAATATAAGGTAAAATTATAAAAAAAATGCAAATATACACAATTTCCATTATTTTAATATAAACAATTGAGATTTTAATGTAGAATTGACATTTTGCATTGAAGGAGTTTTGAGGGTTTATAATATGATGTTTTTATAAACTAAAACTTCCCAAGGCAATATCAAACCCAAATCATACTAGTCAATTACTAAAATAGAAAAGCTAAGATTTCCACTCACTATATAGCCTTAGCTTTGCCTCCTTTCGATTTGACACACCTTTGATAATCTCTAATTAGATCTCTTCTTATATATATATATATATTATATTAAAAAGCAAGGGATTTGTATATAGGTTAGACTTAGAAAACTAAAGGTTTAAAGGAGAAGAAGTTGAGAAAGTAAATCATAAACAAAGATAGATCTAAAGGATTTCTTACCTGAAACCCGAATGGAGTTTACTTAATCTTGAAGAGACAAACTGACAGAGCTTCGCTAATATTCCCAAAATATTATGTAAATAAAAGTGAGGGGTCTAGCGTCTTATTTACAGCGGTGAGAAAGCACCAGAACCGTTAGATTTAAATAATTAAATCCGAAATGCCCAAAATTAAAAACCCTAGCCTCCACCTGATAACGAGTGGTCGACTGCCCCTATGCCAACGGCCAACCGCTAAGGGTCGACCAGTAGAGATCAAAGGGTCGACCTCTCCTCCTATTTCGGGAATGTAAACTTTTAGCCGTTGTTATTTTTATTCAATTTCTCAATTAACATTTAACGCCAACGTTAATTTTATTGTTTACTTTACCCCTCAACTCTATCACATGTTAGCTTTTGAATTTCAAATTTTAAAATTAAGTATTCATTTGAATTTGAGTTCAATTTAAATTATTTTGAATTCGAAAACTTCGAACGTCCATAACTTTTCTGTTTGAGCTCCATTTTCAATATATTATATATGGAAATTAATAAGAATTTTACCACGAACACAACAGCATAACTTTATTGGTCAAATTCCAACCTTCGTAAAATTTCCATTTTATCCCTAACTTATTTAATTTAATTTATCCAATTTATTTATGGTTTATTTTACGGGGTGTTACTTTGTACATGTAGTCTTTTATTGCACTGAAAGAAAACTACTCCACAACCAATATTTTATAAAAAAAACTATAAATATACAACACTAGACAAACATGTTAAATAGTTAGAAACTAAATTGTGCTTTGATAATTTTTAAGTTTCAACACACTCTAAAAAAATCAAATATAAAAATATAATTGTTATCGTCAAAAAATACATATACTCCATAAATTTAGTAGTGGAACCGAGAGCGATACAGTATTTTTCTTAGAGCAAGATTTTACATGAGACGACTAAAAGGAACAGTAGGTCGTGGTACAAACGAATTAAAGAACTAAGTCATCAAACTTGTTCGCAATCAATTAGTGATGATAATGATGATTGTACTTGGGAGGTAGAGGATAGGATTAGGAATATCTATCTTGAGTTATTTTAAACATTCATGCAGATGGCAGTGTTCTTTGTTTGTTTAGTATATGGACTAGTAGGGCACTAGTTTATTCATGTATGATATGATTGTGTGTTAGTAGTGGCACTAACATTTATGATTAATGATTGATTGTTTACATTTGCAAAGTACTAGTGTAATCTTTTTTACTTGTGTGTACTTACATGATGATGACTAAACACTTTCCGGGAGATAGTGTAAATTTTGTTTTCCTTATCGAAACTTCGAGGATGAAATTTTTATAAGGAGGGGAGACTATAACACCTCATATTTTGTTGAGTCCATAATATGGGAAATTAAGTTAAATTAAATTGAATTGAAGTGAATTAATAATATGAAGACATTATTAATTAAATTATTAAAGTGATTTAATTGTAAGAATTTCCTAAGGTAAATTTAATTAATTAAGTGTAGGACACTTTAAAAGGTTAATTAGATGGACCAAAGGTAATTAGGGAAATTTTTGTTGGTCTTGATTAATGAATGAAACAAATTTAAATTTTAAAGGGGAATGATTTAAGTAAGGGGAATACATTGGTAAGGCACCCCAAACCCACTAACCAATGTACCTTAGCCCAACCACTCAATCCATCTTCGTTTCAGTTTCTGTTACAAAAAAAACTTCCTAAGAACTCTAAGCAAGGTCAACATTTTTCTTAAAAGAAGAGAAGGATTTCAAAGCTAGAAGATCAAAGCTTTTAAGTTTAAAAAAAATGGAAAATTAAAATGAGTTGTCATAAATTAGGTGGTAAAATCTTTCTCTAAAACCTGTTCTAACCGATTAGGTTGGACTCGATTTTCATATGAATGTTTGAATGATGGTAAACATGTTTGGAGATTTGAATATTATATTAATTATGGTTGAAAATTTAATTATGGTGAATTAGTTCTTGTTTTAAAGAAAACATGGTCTAATTATAGCCAAATGCCATGGAATTTTGATATGATATGCTTAATGATGAAATAAAGATGGGTGTTTAATATCATAATTTTTTGAATAAATAAGAATATTTTATGAATCACGTAGTTGGGAAATAGTTGATTTTGGTTTAATTAATTATTAAATATAATAAAACTAATTACTTTTGGTTTGAAAATTTATATGAGGTAAAATATAATGAAAGATATTTTTGGCGATTTTTTGCGATTTATCCCATTAATTTCCTATTTTATATAAATTATTTAATGAAAGAAAGATTTAATTAATTAAGGGAAATTAATTAATTTGGGTGGTTAACATTTGCTGGAAAGAAACTACAGTGATATGGAAATTAACCAATAAGAAATTGACAATAAATTGTTGTTGGTAAAAAGATGTTGCTTAAGTGGGTAATAAATCAGTTTTTAATCTAATTGCAAAATTGCCATTGGTCCATTGTTGACTAAGTAAAACTTAACCACAAGACTAAATTTTTCATTGAGCCAAGAAGCACTATGCATGGAAGCGTTGGCATATTACGTGAAGGAAAATGTAAACAAATGAAAAATAAGTATATGTGTGTGTGTTTGTATATATAATGCGACAACTCACATTCATTATCCACGATGGCTCAAGAGTAGTACAAGAAGCCTTTGTACATGAAAGTTTATTCACTTGGCCTTAACAAATCAAGCACCAGAAGGCTTATATATATTATTTGCTAAATGAAACAACATGTGGCACGCAATATATATATATATATATATCGATTTCTAACATATATATATATATATATTACGATGACTTAACATATAACCATAGTCTATAGTACAAAATAACTCATGTGTATAATAAAGGTTATCACGAAAACATACCTGTATATATGTATGTACAAGTACACATACATGCCATTTATGCATGGAAAGAAGCTCGAACAAAACATGAGCACCTAAGAATGAAATTAAGCACGAAAGCATGATATAAAATTATGTTCATAGGAAATATATTTTTATGTACAATGGTACCTAAATGGCTACATATATTTGTACGCGGAGACTCGGGCTTCATGCAAGGAACAACACATGATAGATCGTGATGACACAAGGACTAGTTGGAATATAAGTTACACGTGAAAATATAGATATATATATATATTATATGAAAGCCAAGATATATAAATGTTTGCACACAAAGTCTTTTAAAGAAACGAAAATTGAAACACATGGAAGCAAGTATACAAATAGATCGTGAGGACAATAAATATTCCTCACGAAGGAAAATGATGAAATCAAATTACACATGATGGCTCCGAATAAATAATGCGAGGTGGCTTAGATTAAGACGTAGTAGTAGTACGTGTTAGGTTAGGATTTGCTCGCCACCGTTAATAACATTTTCAATTAAACGCGATGGCTATGGGATAGCCAATATACAACAAGTGAAATGCAATGTGTAATAGTTTAGGAAGCATATCTTTTAAGGTAAAATAATAAATACTTAGAGCAATCTGGAAGACAATTCCAAGTGTTATCGAACTATTTCATAAAGATGAAATAAATGGAAGGTTTTATAAGTTAAAATTGTGTTAACATATTTTGGAAATGAAGTAAGCTTAGAGAAGCTGGTAAATTATATAATATCATTTAAATAAAAGGTAAAAATGTTTCATCTAAGAAATGTGTAGTGTACACATTTAATAAATGAAACCATTTGTAAGAATATAGATGCGAATGGAAGGTCTTTAGGGTAATAAGAAGGATAAACCCAACTTCTTATTTGATGATGATTGACCTAAGGCCTTTGTAGCAATCACATGTCAAAATATGACTATATAATTAGGGAAGGGCCCGAGTGGCAAGCGAAGTCCTATATGGCTACCAAATAATTGGTATCTTTAAGTCAAATGTGGCTACCAAATAATTAGTATTTTTAAGTTCTGTGTGGTTACCAAATGATTGGTATCGTTAAAGACTAAGTGGCTACCAAATGATTAGTATCATTAAGGCCTGAGTGGCTATCAAAAGTCAAACCCATAACATTATAATTGGTATTAAAGGCCCGAGTGGCCTTCGAATGTCAAACCAAGACATTATAATCTGTATCGTTGATCGAAGCCTTCTATGGCTGTCAAGTGTCAAAGCCACAACATTGAAACTGGCATTGTTGATCAAAGGCTTGTGTAGCATATAATTGTTTATTTATGAAATTTAAGCAACTATAGTAAAGTGAGGCTTGCGTAGGTTTTGATTTTCCATACATGATAAACAGACGAGAACGGGGAGTAAGGCTTGAGCAGCATCCGGTGGTCTATTCTCGACAAAACATGGAATAATGGCGTGTGGCACATGTCATAATCTAATCATCCATTGAGGATAAAATTAAACTAAGACACTCGTGAATAAACCATAAGGGCTATGAACTGGAAGTTGAGCTAATAAAGTGTAACGACCCACCTTTTTGGACAGTTTAAATCGACAATCAAACACACATGTCAACTCAAACCATTCAAAAGGGAGGATTGTTAATGGGGTAAATAAGACAAGAAGAGAAAAGGAACAAGAAACAACCATAGAATCTCGCAGCGGAAAGATAAAATATAATAATCAAATAAACAGTTCATGAAGCTGTTTAATATACTTTTGATTATCATTTATACATCATTTATCAGAGTTATACATATACAACAGAACAAATAAAATAATGCAGCAGACATCATGATGCAAGGATAATAATAGTAATAGTATACCAAATCTTCGTCTTCGTCCTCCAGAATAAATCTTCAATAAGCTGAAAAACTCAGGACTGACCCGAGCGTAATGAAAGAACAAAACACTCGAGTCAGGTCTAAAATATCCTTATGTAAGTTAAATCAATCATAAATAAATATGGGTGTAACGGCGTCAGAGATGTTTATGGGGTTTGACATCTCCTATCCAGTGTCGATGTGCGTGCAATAACTCAAGAGATGTTACGGGATTTTCCATCTCTTAAGGGTCCGTTAAACTATCTACTATGTAGTACAATACGCTATTATAATATGTCTATAGTAAAGTAAACTATTAAAATAGCGTTAAGGCGTTACCCATATCCCCCTTAACACATTTTTATATATTCCCATAGTCTATACAGTACCGTAATTCCTCCGTAAATTGGAGGGCTATCAGAGGGCACTCCATAGGTATGGTACAAAACAAACTCGTAGAAGGTGCTCTAGGGCATGTGAACACGGCACACGAGGAAATGCCATGGTAGATATACCTTTTGCGGATCCAGACTGGTGGTGACGCATAGCAGCTACTACCGCCCACCTCGGACACACTCCCAAACAATCGAGGGGTGGCCACCAAAACAATCACAAATGCAATAGAATGGTATCGAAGAAATGTGCCCGATAAGACGAATGACCTCACTTGGCCCGGCGTGGCTCCTGATTTTAGTCACATCTAAGCTGACTCACGGGAGTCAGGGTCACGTCATACCATATAGAATTGTTCACCAAACCATCCTACTTCATTTCTGGAATCTCCAGCACGTACACAGTTGTTAAAGTGGTTTTCGGTATCGACAGAGAGTATGCCCATATCCGATCCCGGTCTCTTTAACAACCAAACGCTTATTACACACCGGATGGTTCTTTTACATTTTCAAAATCAATTAATAATTGATATCAAAATATCATATTCGATTCAAAAATCAAATCCATTTTCGAAACATCATATCTACTAAAATATATGATTCCATTTCAAAAAATCATTTTCGCCTCAGTATCCCATTTCAATTTCAAAATCGTTTCAAATTTCAATTTAGGTTATACTTCATTTAACCCAATTCGTATTTAAATCCAAGATTTAAAATATAAACATTTCACCCTATTGACCAGCTGGAAATTTATGGAAAATATTTTGAATAGTTTAAAGTAGCTTAAATAATTGAAAATAGTTAAAATACTCTAAAATATTAAAGATAGATTTCAAAATAGTTTTAAATTAATTTAATATAGTTAAATAGATTTAAAATAGATTAAATATGATTAAATTGGTTAAATAGCTTTAAAATAGATAAATTATAATTAAAATAATTTGAATTTGAGTTCAATTTAAATTATTTTGAATTCGAAAACTTCGAACGTCCATAACTTTTCTGTTTGAGCTCCATTTTCAATATATTATATATGGAAATTAATAAGAATTTTACCACGAACACAACAGCATAACTTTATTGGTCAAATTCCAACCTTCGTAAAATTTCCATTTTATCCCTAACTTATTTAATTTAATTTATCCAATTTATTTATGGTTTATTTTACGGGGTGTTACTTTGTACATGTAGTCTTTTATTGCACCGAAAGAAAACTACTCCACAACCAATATTTTATAAAAAAACCTATAAATATACAACACTAGACAAACATGTTAAATAGTTAGAAACAAAATTGTGCTTTGATAATTTTTAAGTTTCAACACACTCTAAAAAAATCAAATATAAAAATATAATTGTTATCGTCAAAAAATACATATACTCCATAAATTTAGCAGTGGAACCGAGAGCGATACAGGATTTTTCTTAGAGCAAGATTTTACATGAGACGACTAAAAGGAACAGTAGGTCGTGGTACAAACGAATTAAGGAACTAAGTCATCAAACTTGTTCGCAATCAATTAGTGACGATAATGATGATTGAACTTGGGAGGTGGAGGATAGGATTAGGAATATCTATCTTGAGTTATTTTAAACATTCATGCAGATGGCAGTGTTCTTTGTTTGTTTAGTATATGGATGTTGGGCGCATTCTCACCCAGAAGACCTTGCGACCAAGGAGCGTGACTCATCCATCCAGACTCGCCTAAGCCCATCCGGTATTCTCGTCCTCAAAGGCCCATTCGGCAGTGATTCGTTCGGCCGTAATTCGTTCGGCAGTAATTCGTTCGGCAGTCTTAAACCAACACCGAACCGGTCTCCTTCCATCCCACCGAACCAACCAACACCGAACCAGTCTCCTTCCATCCCACCGAACCAGCCAACACCGAACCAGTCTCCCTCCATCCCACCGAACCAACAACAACCGGTCCAACCTACTTCCAAACAGCTACCGGTCCAATCTACACTCCAACCACCTCCGAACCAAGCAATGCCGAACCAAGATATACCAGACCAGATCGCATCAGCCCAGGCCCATCAGCGACTCTACATATCCTGGACCCCTACCCCTAGCCTCACTCTATAAATAGAGGGGCAGGGGTACAGCAATGGGGACAAGTTTTGAGAGCTCAAGCACGGAAGGAACTCTCAAACAACTTTCTTTTACTTGTATCAAAGCTTTGTACTTGTAATCACAATAAAAGAAGAGAAATAACATATAAAGTGGACGTAGGCACATTCTGGCTGAACCACTATAAATCTGCATGTCTTTTTACAGTTTAGCCCCTGTTTTTCATATATTTGCATAAACCTCCAAAATCACTAAGAACAACATAAGATCTACTAAATCATACAACTTTGAGGTGTTTGTCCATTTTTTGTGCAAACATTTTTGGTGCTTTCACTGAGAGCTAGAAGCTCGAAGCTTCAGCTTCATCCGCTTAACAAGTTTTCCTAACAGCATCGTCCGCCACTTGGAAAACATGCCTCCCAAACAGAGAAAAGATGTTAACAAAGGAAAAAACATCGCATCCAGCAGCCTTCCTGATCCAGCTGCCGCGAATCAAGTGAATCGTCCTCCTCCAGCAACGGCAACAAATGAAGGACAGGCTAACCCAGCCACTCCTGCCACAGAACAGCCTGCAGCAATTACTAGGGCAGATTTGGACAGAGTTGTTGTTGAAGTAACTAACCGCTTCACGTCCCAGCAGGAAGCCTTGGTGGACCACCTCATGTCACGCTTGAGGGACGCTGAAGAATCCAACCGCAACACTGAATCATGGGGCGAGTCCCAATCTGGAGGATCTCAGAGACAGCAAAGATCTTCCTTCTTCGAAGGAGCTAACGGCAGGAGTAGCCGTGGTAGGAGCCGAGACCGAGCTCAGCCCGAAGTTAGGCCTGAGGAAACATTTGGTGCCGAACCCAACGGGGAAGGTACCGGGCGGAGGTCAACTGCAGCTGAGCCTGTCATGCTGCCTAACCACAGAAACACCAATGAACGGGGCCGAGCTAGAGTTCAGCCCGAAGTTGGACCCGAGGAAGTGCTTAGATCAGAACCCAACAGGGGGAGATCAAGGCAAGGGCCAACTGTATCTGACCCAAGCATGCTCCCAGAAGATCAAAGGCAGCCACTGGAAAATATGAGGAATGATAGACGATACCATCCCTACAGGTTATCTGGTCGGAATCAACCCCACAGAACGGAACCAAACTCATTTCTGTCCGCTCCAAATTCTGATGAAAGGATGGCACGCTTATTCAGAGAGTGTGTCCAACGGGAGCAAAGAGATCGAGGGATAGGCGCTAGGGTAACCAGCCCTTTCGCCCGCAATATCGAAATTGCTATCACCCCCCGAGAATGGAAGATGCCAACAATGGAACCCTACAAAGGAACCTCCGATCCCGTTGTGCACTTACAGAGGTACACGCAGCATATGCTCATGAGTGGAGCAACAGAGGGAGTGCTGTGCAAATGCTTCCCGCTCTTCTTAGCAGATCTTGCTACCTCCTGGTTCTGTCATCTACCCCAAGGATCCATCAGCTCATGGGAAATGTTGAAAGAAAAATTCATCAGTCAGTTCCGCATTCATGTGGAGCAACCTAAGGACGCTTATTCCTTATCCAGCGTCAAACAGAAACCTGGAGAAAAGCTGCAGCAATACCTAACCAGATTCAACGCCGCAGCAGCCGCAGTTCAAGATGCCGATGAGAAGCTTATCCTAATGGCCCTCTGCAGTGGGGTGCATCCGGACACTAAATTTGCTAGGAGATTGACAAAAGAAAAACCAGCTACTTTACCCGATTTCTTCCATGAAGCCGGGAAATACATGAGGCTTGAGGATGCTGCCATTGAGGGGCAGTCAGGACAGCAAAGTAAGACGACCCATGGCAACGCCCCTGCTGTGGCAAGGGACGTTCGAAGAAATGATTCCAGAGACAATGCTGGGGGCAAGAAAGTAGAGAAACGCCTATATCGGCCAGGACCAAGATTCGACTCTTACACCCCTTTGAACGAGACCGTCGAAAACATCTTCCTTGCCACCCAAGGCGAAGTTAGATACAAACGCCCACCATACAAGAGGGAATCAGATAGCGCACAGAAATCTGGAAAATTCTGCCGCTTCCACGAATCCCACGGACATGATACCAACGAATGCCATCATCTCCGAGATCTTATTGAGGAACACATCAGAAGAAAGAAACTGGAGCGCTATGTAAAAAGTCAAGACAGGACTCCAGCTCCTGCCAATGAAAACCCAAGGCTACCCTCACCAGGGACCGGCAGAGGCGACCGCAACGCTAGCAGCTCTAGTCAAGAGAAGATAGTGGTCCATACCATCTCAGGAGGTCCACACATCGCAGACAGAAGTTGGAAAGAGATGGAAAGATATGGGAAGTCGCTCAGAGACAATAGAGACTGTGTCAATACGGTTATAGAAGAGCGCCACCCAAAGCGGAAAGAAAGTGATGACATCACATTCAGTAAACGCGACCTAGAAGGAAGACAGTACCCTCACATGGATCCCATGGTTATCTCTGCCCGACTCGGTCCCGCCGAAGTTTACCGAATCCTGGTAGACACTGGAAGCTCTGTAAATATCCTGTTCAAACACGCATTCGACAAAATGAAGTTGTCAATGAAGGACGTATCTCCCTGCGATAAACCGCTACACGGTTTCACTGGAGATGCGAAAATGCCCATCGGGCAGCTGGACCTCTTCGTTGAAATTGGAAGCCATCCCCGCTCCGTTGTAAGGAAACAGACGTTTGTGCTGATAGAAAACCATTCGGCCTACAACGCCTTCCTAGGAAGACCAGCCCTATCTGACTTCCAGATTGTCCTAGCCCCGTGGTGCCTGAAAATGAAATTTCCAACAGACAATGGGGTAGGGGAAGTGGAAGGAGACCAAGATATTGCACGAGACTGCTATGTAACCGAACTTCGCAACAACCACAGGAGAGATAAAGGGAAAGGTGTAGAGATTGCCCTCTGCACAAAAAGCCTTGAAGCATAGCAACTAAAGAGAGCCCCTCCTCTTCGATACACCAGCGACCCTTTCAATGAATTAGACCCTAGGGACAAAGAGGAGGAGGCCACCGCCGAGCCTGCAGAGGCTATGGAGTTTATATCTGTAGACAAGCACGACTCAAGTAGGCTACTGAAAATTGGGTCGCAGCTGAAAGCTGAATTGAAGGAACAACTCATTGATTTTCTCCGCCACAACTTGGATGTATTCGCTTGGTCACACGCTGACATGACCGGAATCTCCCCCGACATAGCGTGCCACGCACTAAACATTGATCCTACCAAGGCGCCTGTAAAACAAAAAAAGAGAAGTATGGGGGCAGAGCGATCAGCAGCCCTCGATGAAGAAGTAAAGAATCTACTCGCCAATGACTTCATACGAGAAGCTATTTACCCAGAATGGATCGCCAACCCGGTACTAGTAAAGAAGGCTAATGGGAAGTGGCGGACCTGCATTGACTTCTCCAACCTAAATGACGCCTGCCCAAAGGATTGCTTCCCGCTTCCCAGAATCGACCAACTTGTAGACAGCACAGCCGGGCACGAACTCCTGTCTTTTATGGATGCATACTCAGGATATAACCAAATTCCTATGCATGCTCCCGATCAAGACCACACTAGTTTCATCACCGACCGGGGTTTGTACTGCTACAAAGTGATGCCCTTCGGACTTAAAAACGCAGGAGCCACCTACCAGCGCCTCGTCAACAAGATGTTCGCAGGGCTAATAGGACGAACAATGGAAGTATATGTAGACGACATGCTGGTAAAATCACGGAAAGCCAAAGATCACGTAAGCCACCTGGGCGAAATGTTCCAGGTACTTCGACAGTATGGAATGAAGTTGAATCCACTAAAGTGCTCCTTCGGAGTGTCATCAGGAAAATTCTTAGGATTCATCGTCCATGCCCGAGGGATAGAAGCAAACCCTGAACAAGTCCGAGCATTAAGGGACATCAAGATACCTTCCACCCGAAAGGAAATGCAAAGCCTAAATGGAAAAGTGGCTGCCCTAAGCCGATTCATCTCCAAAGCAACGGACAAGTGCGTCCCCTTTTTCGAAGCTCTAAAGAAAGATAAAGGAAAGTTCGAATGGACGGACGAATGCTTGACCGCTTTCCTTAACCTAATCGAACACCTCCAGAAACCACCGGTACTCTCGACCCCAAGCGAAGGCGAAGAATTATACCTATACCTTGCTGTGTCATCTCACGCTCTAAGCGCTGCCTTGGTAAGGGAAGATAACCGCACGCAACGACCAGTTTACTTCGTCAGTAAAAGGTTTACTGGGGCAGAAGTCAGATATCCTAAGCTTGAAAAGTTAGCATACTGTTTACTAATCACTTCACGAAAGCTACGTCATTACTTCCAATCCCATTCCATCAAGGTTCTAACCGATCAACCACTAAGGCAGGTACTCCATCGTCCTGACACTTCCGGGCGACTACTTAAATGGTGTATTGAGCTGAGTCAATATGATATCACCTATCACCCTCGCACCGCCATCAAGGGACAATCCATGGCTGATTTCATTGCAGAATTCACTACCAACGAGGATAAGGAGCAACTGGAAATAACAGAAGATATCAAGTGGAATCTCTTTGTGGACGGTGCATCTAACGAACAAGGCTCGGGGGCAGGTGTGGTAATAATCACTCCCAGGGGAAATAAACTGCACTATGCTATAAGGTTGGAGTTCGCTGCCACCAACAACGATGCAGAATACGAAGCTGTAATAGCCGGATTAGAAATTGCTATCGAGATCGGAGCCAATTCTTTGTGTCTTCGCAGCGATTCTCAGCTTATTGTTAATCAAATACTAGGGGAATTCCAAGCTCGAGAGGAACGACTCATAGCATATCTAAAGAAGACCAAGTTACTTCTCAACCGATTGGACCACTACTTAGTCAAACACATCCCTTGGGAAGAGAACCAAGAGGCCGACGAATTGGCAAAGCAAGCAAGTATGAGAGACGTCGCCATCTTCGGGGCAGTAACTGTCTCAAAGCAAATGATCCCAAGTTTTGAGCAAGTGAATCTGATAGCTGCAACCGAAGAAGCAACTTGGATGACTCCCATCCGAGACTACCTACAAAATGGCACATTACCCGACGGGCGTAACGAAGTCAAGAAAATCTTGAGGAAAGCGTCCCGCTACACAATACAAGGAGACATCCTCTATCGGCGCGGGTTCTCTAACCCATTATTAAGGTGTGTCGCCGGAAGGGAAGCCAAGGAAATCTTATCCAACATTCATCAAGGAAGCTGCGGAGATCACACCGGAGGGCAAACGTTAGCAAAAAAGGTACTCCGATACGGATATTTCTGGCCCACCTTAAGCAAGGACGCCTTAGATTTCGTCAAGAAGTGTGACAGATGCCAAAAATTTGCTAAGATCCCTCGGCTACCAACAACCGAGATTACCTAGATGACCAGCCCTTGGCCCTTTGCAGTATGGGGAATTGACTTAATCGGTGAACTGCCAATGGGTCGAGGCGGCGCCAAATATGCTATAGTAGCCGTCGACTATTTCACCAAATGGGTGGAAGCAGAACCTCTAAATAAAGTATCTTCAGCGAAAGTTATCAACTTCTTAATCAAAAATGTTCTGTGCAGGTACGGAGTCCCACTAAAAATCATATCAGACAATGGACTTCAGTTTGACAGTGAGGAATTCGCCAACTGGTGCCAAGAACACGGAATTCACAAAAGCTTCTCATCCGTAGCATATCCCCAAGCAAACGGACAAGTCGAAGCAGTCAACAAAATTCTGAAAACTCTGATCAAAAAGAAGCTCGAAAAGTCAAAGGGCGCTTGGGTGGATGAACTCCCTACGGCACTATGGGCCTACCGCACATCTTTCAGAACATCAACAGGGCACACTCCTTTCTCTTTGGCATACGGATCGGAGGCTATGCTCCCAGTTGAAACCATTGTGCCTTCCCACCGTAGGATCCACTATAACCCAGAAGAAAACGAAGAGCTCCTCAACATGTCTTTGGATCTAGTCGAGGAGAGAAGGAATGATGCAGTCCTAAAAACAGTATCCCACAAGCAAAAGGTGGCAGCACAATACAACTCCAAAGTCAAGCATCGTACCTTACGAGAAGGGGATCTTGTCCTCAAGCGAATCTTCCCTCGCCCCGGAGCACTAGACCCAATCTGGGATGGACCATATGTAATTCATAAAGATCTCCACAACAGAGCCTATATTTTGTCAACAGTGGACGGAGAGGTGTTCCAGAGGGCATGGAACATCCAACACCTCCGTCGATACTTTTCTTAACTTGTATTGCCCATATAAAGTGAATTAACAAAGAGAATCAGTGGACGTAGGCATTTTTTCGTCCCGAACCACTTTAAAAAAGCCTTGTCTCTTTTTTAACTTGTTCCTTTGTATCTTGGCTGCTTGTTAACTTTATCCTTTTCTGTTGAACAAAATCCTGAGCATATAGCATTTCTATTCAAAGCACTCCACAATGCAACTTCACGTGGACAAGCCCCAACAGGTACTATGCGAATCTATGCCCTCGCCAATGAGACACTTTTGCTCCAGCATCCCTCTGCTGCGGGTTAACTCATTGCTCGCGACGGCCCTTAAAGCCAACTGTAATGAGCCGATTATAAGCCACCGAGAAGGCCGACTATAGCCGAGGCAGCTCATTACGGCGTTAGGCTCGCCGGCGACTGTGAACCGATTATAAGCCCCAACATAAGGTGTGGCCAGCCAGGGGCAGTTCACAGTTGACGATCGACACCCACGCTAGCCGGCCACAGTAAGTCGAATAATACCCATGAGTACGGGCCATAATGGCCCGGGTAGTTACTGTGCGCGATCTCGGCTCCGGTGTGTCTTAAGTGCGGCTGTGGTAAAAAAGAATTAACTCTCCGCGGAGGCGTAAGATGGGTGACAAATGTCTCCAAGACCCACAGCTAGGGAAAGTGACTACAAAACCCGTTTGCCACGAACTTAAGCACATCGAAGGCCTTCCGTGACTGGAAGTTTTACTATTTCACATATTTCAATGTTACTTAAAAAAACTTTCCTCCTATCCTCTATAACAAACCATAAAGTACAGGTTGCAGGGTAAGAG
The DNA here is from genome assembly GCA_030737815.1 of Allium fistulosum. Taxonomy (NCBI): domain Eukaryota; kingdom Viridiplantae; phylum Streptophyta; class Magnoliopsida; order Asparagales; family Amaryllidaceae; genus Allium; species Allium fistulosum. The sequence goes on from CM060903.1 coordinate 541,670,148, forward strand.
ATACCCGCCAATGGATGCAGAGATTCACAATCAGATGGCAGGGCAGTCAATTGTTTTCCATGCTTGGTCATACAAGATATTCGAAACTGCCATTTACAAACAGAACATGAAAGGCGGTATTTTCTTCCTTTATGTACAAATGCATGACTATAATTTAATTTTTTTTTTTCACACCACGCGCTAACATTGCAAGTCATGAGATTATGATTTAAAACCAGAATCTGACATCAAACACAATTTAATTACAAGAATGTACATAGCTACATTTCTCATACGATATGTCGAAATAGCAACAAATATTCGAGAAACGACAAAATCAACTTGAGCTAAAAAATTACACGTCAAGAATAATGTTATTACAAGTAGCAAGAATTACAACTTAGAAGTTACTCTACTGTCTTACGACTAACAGATACAACAATGCCAAGCCTACAAAAAGAATTTTTCAGGTTCAGTCATGGAGCTGGTTGCGTCGAAGTCTTGTCCTTGTTCTTTTGCCCGCCTGTCCGGTCATAAAAAGGGTTCATTAGTGATGAGTAACCAAGTTAACAGAAAGACTAGAAAGGAAGACTTACCAGTACTAGCTTCTGGACCATCCTGGTCGTCATCCTCTACCTGCACACCCGCCTCTTCAGCAGCAAGCAGCCGCATACCCTCCTTTACCGCCACTTTCTCCTCCTTGGTGAACTGGGCAGTGACTACATCCATACTGAAGACCGTTCCACCCTCTTTATCTGCATCAGCCTTAGCCTCCTCCAAAGCCCGAAGATATGTCTTGGCCATGACTCTGGGATAATCATCCATCCAAGAGAGGTTACCCTGCTTCCAAGTCCGGAAATACATGTCCTGGAGCATGTCATCCATCATTCCTTCGTTCTCCTCAAACTCCCTCATCCGGGCATCGGAGGTCGACAACCTTTCCACGGCAGCGTCTCTCTCCAGTCTGTATCTCGAGCAATCAGCTTGAAGGGACCTCCGCATCACCTCCATCTCTTCCCTCAACTTAGCTTGAGCAAGCTCTGCAGCCTCAAGCTTCTCGGACAATTCCTCCACCTGCTCGAGATCCGCTCTCCGAACCTCATCCACCGTGGTAATAGCCATGTCAATCCGCTCTTTGCAAGCAGCTTCCATTTTCCGCAATTCGGCCCGACTGGCCTCTTCCATGGTTCTCCTTAATCGCCCAGTAGCAGCTTCATGCTGAGAAATCTGGATAGCCTGATCCGCAAGCTGCTTGGCCTGATCCGAGACCACCAATCGAAGACGGATATTGGCGCTCCCTATCTCCTCTCCGGCCTTAACCAGCCGAGCGTGATGCCCCATCAGCTTCTTGGCCTCCTCTGCCACCCGGTCAATATTAGCTTTGGCCTCGTCTCCCATAGTGACTATACGAGTGGTGAGTAGATCGAGGTCTAAGGACTTGGCTTCGTCAAGTACTCGTACCATGGGGTTACGGGGGAGAAGGTGTTCACCAGTAACTTCGTCAAAAGTAATATCCTGAGAACCTGGATCCAGATCAGGATGACCCGCGAATGGATTACGGGCCAAGTCGGGACGGTCGATATGAATAACAGAAGGGTTTCCGGACGGATGTGGAGAGGGTACAAACTCGCTACCCTCCTCAGTAATATCATGAATAGGCTGAGCCGGAGGCTGAGGACCGAGCGAAGTTTCGGATAAAGGATGACTCCTCTTCCTCTGCTGAATACCCTCTTCGATGACCCCAAGAAGAGGACGGTACCCGACTACATCCCCGGAGCGTTGGGCTGAGGGCTTCGGCTTAGCAGAAATTTTGGAAAGTTTATATTGCTCGAGCCTGTGTCGAAGGTCTGAAGCTTTGGGCGTCTTGCCTGCTCCTGATATAAAGAACAAGTGTCATAATCTCACATTACTATATGATTCAAGAAACGCGGTAGATTACAAGTTAGAAAAGGAAAAGAAACACAGCTGTGGTTGTACAAACCCTGGGGAGGAGTGGGATACTGCAATAAGTCCTGGATTTCATTCCAGGACGGGAGCGGGTCATAAAATATTCCTAAGTCCCTATCATTAGTGAAGCATGCAGGGGTCAAGAGTTCACCTTGAGTCGTCAGAGCCACCTTGGCCGGAATAGTCGGAGAAGACTCACTTGCACCAGTCCCGGTTTTGTCCGCCTCCCCGGTCTTCTCTACCAAAGCCGGATCATCACCCAACCCCTCAAAAGCTTGACGGAGAGCATCATCCGTCCACTCTTGCATCTCGCCTACTTGCCCAGAAGACAGAGCCCTGGAACCATCACCACCCTGTCCATCGCCACCCTCGTCACCAAGACGCTCAACGTCACTTCCGCCCTCCGCCTCACCTCTTTCCTCCTCCGCGTCTATCTCCCCCTGAGTAAGTGGACAATTGCTGGGAGAAGGACCGTCTGACCTCTTAAGTTTCTTACCTCCAACGGCTGGAGGTTTCGTGAATGGTTTTCTCTTTCCAGCCTCTGCCGCAACGCCTCCCTTGGCCTGAGCAGCCGCCCTCTCTTCCGCCGTCTCCCTCAACTTAACTACAGACTGCTGCGGAAGGATCAAGTTATATTCTAGAAGGATCGCATTTCTAATCAAGTAAGCAGATGATCTGTATTTCCCAAGAATGCCTTCTATCTCCGCCGCCGTCTGAACCAGGCGGTCAGTCTCCACAACCGGAAAGCCACCTGTCGCTAGCAAAAATGAGAAAGTATGAGAAGAAGCATCGCAATCAGGATAGAAATTATAAGTAAAAGCATCAACTTACATCCAGAGGTAAAGCGCCGGATGGAGACGGAGTCGTCCCTAACAAAGAACCACTCTTTCTTGAACATGCTGAATTTGGAATAAAGGTCCAGGACCGGCTTGAAGGTCACAGCAGATTCCAAGTTAATATATGGGGACCCCTTCTTGTAGCCCCTTAAATTGTACAAGTACCGGATCTCCCGGTTGGAGGGAGCGCGACCATACTTCCTCCGAAAAATAACGAAAAGGCTCACCAGTATGGCGTAAGAGTTGGGCTGAAGCTGAAATGGGGCCACCTTCAGGTACGTGAGGAAGCTGACTATCCAAGCATTGAGAGGCGGGATAGCACCACACATGCAATGGTACCTGCTATAAGCAAAGTATCCTTCGGGAGGACTGTATGGCATGACTCCTGGACCCGGCAGCAGCATGAGGGCTCTATCAATCCCAAAGGAACGAGATATAACATCGAGTTGCTCCTCTTTGAGAAAGCTAGGAAAGCAGTCAGGCGGGGAATCCAGCAACTCCTGGGGACCATATCCATCCACTAATGACCTCGGGGCGGGCCCATGACGCTCCGATCCTGATTGAGCTGGGGGCACGGCCGAGGACTCTCCTTCACCCCCGGATCTCCTCTTATCTGATCGAGTTTCAACTTTTCGAGACATTTATCTGCAATCATGGGAAAAGTATATCGTTAGAATATACAAGCAGCGTAATCTGGAATTTCGCTTGAAAATTCGAAGTATGAAACACATGTTCACTCGATACAACAGTTCATTCGGCACTCAACCTAAAAGTTCATTCGGCATTCAACGTGAGAGTTCATTCGGCACTCAACGTAAAAGTCCATTCGGCACTCAGCCTAAAAGTTCATTCGGCATTCTCATCTGAAAATTTTCATTCGGCACGTATAGCACATGCACTTCATTCGGTGTACGCAAAAAAAAAAAAAAATATATATATATCATTCGACTAAGGGAATTGGGTACCTGATTCGGCAACTGAAATGGTTCGGCAAGCTGGGATGATTCGGCAAAGGATCAGAGTTCGATTCGGCTATGTGAATATCTTGGCTTGGCTGTTCGTTCGGTAGAAGGTAATAGAAACCCTGAGCCCTTACTTATAGGCAACTGTAGGCGACCGGACCGTCTGATTCGGCGAACGCATCCAAGACTGCGTCGTCATCTTCTAAACAAAGCGCGGCACATTCCGGCATATGCCCCACTTTGGGGGGCAAATGTTGGGCGCATTCTCACCCAGAAGACCTTGCGACCAAGGAGCGTGACTCATCCATCCAGACTCGCCTAAGCCCATCCGGTATTCTCGTCCTCAAAGGCCCATTCGGCAGTGATTCGTTCGGCCGTAATTCGTTCGGCAGTAATTCGTTCGGCAGTCTTAAACCAACACCGAACCGGTCTCCTTCCATCCCACCGAACCAACCAACACCGAACCAGTCTCCTTCCATCCCACCGAACCAGCCAACACCGAACCAGTCTCCCTCCATCCCACCGAACCAACAACAACCGGTCCAACCTACTTCCAAACAGCTACCGGTCCAATCTACACTCCAACCACCTCCGAACCAAGCAATGCCGAACCAAGATATACCAGACCAGATCGCATCAGCCCAGGCCCATCAGCGACTCTACATATCCTGGACCCCTACCCCTAGCCTCACTCTATAAATAGAGGGGCAGGGGTACAGCAATGGGGACAAGTTTTGAGAGCTCAAGCACGGAAGGAACTCTCAAACAACTTTCTTTTACTTGTATCAAAGCTTTGTACTTGTAATCACAATAAAAGAAGAGAAATAACATATAAAGTGGACGTAGGCACATTCTGGCTGAACCACTATAAATCTGCGTGTCTTTTTACAGTTTAGCCCCTGTTTTTCATATATTTGCATAAACCTCCAAAATCACTAAGAACAACATAAGATCTACTAAATCATACAACTTTGAGGTGTTTGTCCATTTTTTGTGCAAACAATGGACTAGTATGGAACTAGTTTATTCATGTATGATATGATTGTGTGTTAGTAGTGGCACTAACATTTATGATTGATGATTGATTGTTTACATTTGCAAAGTACTAGTGTAATCTTTTTTACTTGTGTGTACTTACATGATGATGACTAAACACTTTCCGGGAGATAGTGTAAATTTTGTTTTCCTTATCGAAACTTCGAGGATGAAATTTTTATAAGGAGGGGAGACTATAACACCTCATATTTTGTTGAGTCCATAATATGGGAAATTAAGTTATATTAAATTGAATTGAAGTGAATTAATAATATGAAGACATTATTAATTAAATTATTAAAGTGATTTAATTGTAAGAATTTCCTAAGGTAAATTTAATTAATTAAGTGTGGGACAATTTAAAAGGTTCATTAGATGGACCAAAGGTAATTAGGGAAATTTTTGTTGGTCTTGATTAATGAAAGAAACAAATTTAAATTTTAAAGGGGAATGATTTAAGTAAGGGGAATACATTAGTAAGGCACCCCAAACCCACTAACCAATGTACCTTAGCCCAACCACTCATTCCATCTTCGTTTCAGTTTCTGTTACAAAAAAAACTTCCTAAGAACTCTAAGCAAGGTCAACATTTTTCTTAAAAGAAGAGAAGGATTTCAAAGCTAGAAGATCAAAGCTTTTAAGTTTTAAAAAAATGGAAAATTAAAATGAGTTGTCATAAATTAGGTGGTAAAATCTTTCTCTAAAACCTGTACTAACCGATTAGGTTGGACTCGATTTTCATATGAATGTTTGAATGATGGTAAACATGTTTGGAGATTTGAATATTATTTTAATTATGGTTGAAAATTTAATTATGGTGAATTAGTTCATGTTTTAAAGAAAACATGGTCTAATTATAGCCAAATGCCATGGAATTTTGATATGATATGCTTAATGATGAAATAAAGATGGGTGTTTAATATCATAATTTTTTGAATAAATAAGAATATTTTATGAATCACGAAGTTAGGAAATAGTTGATTTTGGTTTAATTAATTATTAACTATAATATAACTAATTACTTTTGGTTTGAAAATTTATATGAGGTAAAATATAATGAAAGATATTTTTGGCGATTTTTTGCGATTTATCCCATTAATTTCCTATTTTATATAAATTATTTAATGAAAGAAAGATTTAATTAAGTAAGGGAAATTAATTAATTTGGGTGGTTAACATTTGCTGGAAAGAAACTACAGTGATATGAAAATTAACCAATAAGAAATTGACAATAAATTGTTGTTGGTAAAAAGATGTTGCTTAAGTGGGTAATAAATCAGTTTTTAATCCAATTGCAAAATTGCCATTGGACCATTGTTGACTAAGTAAAACTTAACCACAAGACTAAATTTTGCATTGAGCCAAGAAGCACTATGCGTGGAAGCGTTGGCATATTACGTGAAGGAAAATGTAAACAAATGAAAAATAAGTATATGTGTGTGTTTGTATATATAATGCGACAACTCACATTCATTATCCACGATGGCTAAAGAGTAGTACAAGAAGCCTTTGTACATGAAAGTATATTCACTAGGCCTTAACAAATCAAGCACCAAAAGGCTTATATATATTATTTGCTAAATGAAACAACATGTGGCACGCAATATATATATATATATATATATATATCGATTGCTAACATATATATATATATATATATTACGATGACTTAACATATAACCATAGTCTATAGTACAAAATAACTCAGGTGTATAATAAAGGTTATCACGAAAACATACATGTATATATGTATGTACATGTACACATACATGCCATGAAGGCATGGATAGAAGCTCGAACAAAACATGAGCACCTAGGAATGAAATTAAGCACGAAAGCATGATATAAAATTATGTTCATAGGAAATATATTTTTATGTACAATGGTACCTATATGGCTACATATATTTGTACGCGGAGACTCGGGCTTCATGCAAGGAACAACACATGATAGATCGTGATGACACAAGGACTAGTTGGAATATAAGTTACACGTGAAAATATAGATAGATATATATATTATATGAAAGCCAAGATATATAAATGTTTGCACACAAAGTCTTTTAAAGAAACGAAAATTGAAACACATGGAAGCAAGTATACAAATAGATCGTGAGGACAATAAATATTTCTCACGAAGGAAAATGATGAAATCAAATTACACATGATGGCTCCGAATAAATAATGCGAGGTGGCTTAGATTAAGACATAGTAGTAGTAGTACGTGTTAGGTTAGGATTTGCTCGCCACCGTTAATAACATTTTCAATTAAACGCGATGGCTATGGGATAGCCAATATACAACAAGTGAAATGCAATGTGTAATAGTTTAGGAAGCATATCTTTTAAGGTAAAATAATAAATACTTAGAGCAATCTGGAAGACAATTCCAAGTGTTATCGAACTATTTCATAAAGATGAAATAAATGGAAGGTTTTATAAGTTAAAATTGTGTTAACATATTTTGGAAATGAAGTAAGCTTAGAGAAGCTGGTAAATTATATAATATCATTTAAATAAAAGGTAAAAATGTTTCATCTAAGAAATGTGTAGTGTACACATTTAATAAATGAAACCATTTGTAAGAATATAGATGCGAATGGAAGGTCTTTAGGGTAATAAGAAGGATAAACCCAACTTCTTATTTGATGATGATTGACCTAAGGCCTTTGTAGCAATCACATGTCAAAATATGACTTTATAATTAGGGAAGGGCCCGAGTGGCAAGCGAAGTCATGTATGGCTACCAAATAATTGGTATCTTTAAGTCAAATGTGGCTACCAAATAATTAGTATTTTTAAGTTCTGTGTGGTTACCAAATGATTGGTATCGTTAAAGACTAAGTGGCTACCAAATGATTGGTATCATTAAGGCCTGAGTGGCTATCAAATGTCAAACCCATAACATTATAATTGGTATTAAAGGCCTGAGTGGCCTTCGAATGTCAAACCAAGACATTATAATCTGTATCGTTGATCGAAGCCTTGTATGGCTGTCAAGTGTCAAAGCCACAACATTGAAACTGGCATTGTTGATCAAAGGCTTGTTTAGCATATAATTGTTTATTTATGAAATTTAAGCAACTATAGTGAAGTGAGGCTTGCGTAGGTTTTGATTTTCCGTACATGATAAACAGACGAGAACGGGGAGTAAGGCTTGAGCAGCATCCGGTGGTCTATTCTCGACAAAACATGGAATAATGGTGTGTGGCACATGTCATAATCTAATCATCCATTGAGGATAAAATTAAGCTAAGACACTCGTGAATAAACCATAAGGGCTACGAACTGGAAGTTGAACTAATAAAGTGTAACGACCCACCTTTTTGGACAGTTTAAATCGACAATCAAACACACATGTCAACTCAAACCATTCAAAAGGGAGGATTGTTAATGGGGTAAATAAGAAAAGAAGAGAAAAGGAACAAGAAACAACCATAGAATCTCGCAGCGGAAAGATAAAATATAATAATCAAATAAACAGTTCATGAAGCTGTTTAATATACTTTTGATTATCATTTATACATCATTTATCAGAGTTATACATATACAACAGAACAAATAAAATAATGCAGCAGACATCATGATGCAAGGATAATAATAGTAATAGTATACCAAATCTTCGTCTTCGTCCTCTAGAATAAATCTTCAATAAGCTGAAAAACTCAGGACTGACCCTAGCGTAATGAAAGAACAAAACACTCGAGCCAGGTCTAAAATATCCTTATGTAAGTTAAATCAATCGTAAATAAATATGGGTGTAACGGCGTCAGAGATGTTTACGGGGTTTGACATCTCCTATCCAGTGTCGATGTGCGTGCAATAACTCAAGAGATGTTACGGGATTTTCCATCTCTTAAGGATCCGTTAAACTATCTACTATGTAGTACAATACGCTATTATAATATGTCTATAGTAAAGTAAACTATTAAAATAGCGTTAAGGCGTTACCCATATCCCTCTTAACACATTTTTATATATTCCCATAGTCTATACAGTACCGTACTTCCTCCGTAAACTAGAGGGCTATCAGAGGGCACTCCATAGGTATGGTACAAAAAAAACTCGTAGAAGGTGCTCTAGGGCATGTGAACACGGCATACGAGGAAATGCCATGGTAGATATACCATTTGCGGATCCGGACTAGTGGTGACGCATAGCAGCTACTACCGGCCACCTCGGACACACTCCCAAACAATCGAGGGGTGGCCACCAAAACAATCACAAATGCAATAGAATGGTATCGAAGAAATGTGCCCGATAAGAGGAATGACCTCACTTGGCCCGGCGTGGCTCCTGATTTTAGTCACATCTAAGCTGACTCACGGGAGTCAGGGTCATGTCATACCATATATAATTGTTCACCAAACCATCCTACTTCATTTCTGGAATCTCCAGCACGTACACAGTTGTTAAAGTGGTTTTCGGTATCGATAGAGAGTATGCCTATATCCGATCCCGGTCTCTTTAACAACCAAACGCTTATTACACACCGGATGGTTCTTTTACATTTTCAAAATCAATTCATAATTGATATCAAAATATCATATTCGATTCAAAAATCAAATCCATTTTCGAAACATCATATCTACTAAAATATATGATTCCATTTCAAAAAATCATTTTCGCCTCAGTATCCCATTTCAATTTCAAAATCGTTTCAAATTTCAATTTGGTTATACTTCATTTAACCCAATTCGTATTTAAATCCAAGATTTAAAATATAAACATTTCACCCTATTGACCAGTTGGAAATTTTTGGAAAATATTTTGAATAGTTTAAAGTAGCTTAAATAATTGAAAATAGTTAAAATACTCTAAAATATTAAAGATAGATTTCAAAATAGTTTTAAATTAATTTAATATAGTTAAATAGATTTAAAATAGATTAAATATGATTAAATAGGTTAAATAGCTTTAAAATAGATAAATTATAATTAAAATAATTTGAATTTGAGTTCAATTTAAATTATTTTGAATTCGAAAACTTCGAACGTCCATAACTTTTCTATTTGAGCTCCATTTTCAATATATTATATATGGAAATTAATAAGCATTTTACCACGAACACAACAGCATAACTTTATTGTTCAAATTCCAACCTTTGTAAAATTTCCATTTTATCCTTAACTTATTTAATATAATTTATCTAATTTATTTATGGTTTATTTTACGGGGTGTTACTTTGTACATGTAGTCTTTTATTGCACCGAAAGAAAACTACTCCACAACCAATATTTTATAAAAAAACCTATAAATATACAACACTAGACAAACATGTTAAATAGTTAGAAACAAAATTGTGCTTTGATAATTTTTAAGTTTCAACACACTCTAAAAAAATCAAATATAAAAATATAATTGTTATCGTCAAAAAATACATATACTCCATAAATTTAGTAGTGGAACCGAGAGCGATACAGGATTTTTCTTAGAGCAAGATTTTACATGAGACGACTAAAAGGAACAGTAGGTCGTGGTACAAACGAATTAAGGAACTAAGTCATCAAACTTGTTCACAATCAATTAGTGACGATAATGATGATTGAACTTGGGAGGTGGAGGATAGGATTAGGAATATCTATCTTGAGTTATTTTAAACATTCATGCAGATGGCAGTGTTCTTTGTTTGTTTAGTATATGGACTAGTAGGGAACTAGTTTATTCATGTATGATATGATTGTGTGTTAGTAGTGGCACTAACATTTATGATTGATGATTGATTGTTTACATTTGCAAAGTACTAGTGTAATCTTTTTTACTTGTGTGTACTTACATGATGATGACTAAACACTTTCCGGGAGATAGTGTAAATTTTGTTTTCCTTATCGAAACTTCGAGGATGAAATTTTTATAAGGAGGGGAGACTATAACACCTCATATTTTGTTGAGTCCATAATATGGGAAATTAAGTTATATTAAATTGAATTGAAGTGAATTAATAATATGAAGACATTATTAATTAAATTATTAAAGTGATTTAATTGTAAGAATTTCCTAAGGTAAATTTAATTAATTAAGTGTGGGACAATTTAAAAGGTTAATTAGATGGACCAAAGGTAATTAGGGAAATTTTTGTTGGTCTTGATTAATGAAAGAAACAAATTTAAATTTTAAAGGGGAATGATTTAAGTAAGGGGAATACATTAGTAAGGCACCCCAAACCCACTAACCAATGTACCTTAGCCCAACCACTCATTCCGTCTTCGTTTCAGTTTCTGTTAAAAAAAAAACTTCCTAAGAACTCTAAGCAAGGTCAACATTTTTCTTAAAAGAAGAGAAGGATTTCAAAGCTAGAAGATCAAAGCTTTTAAGTTTAAAAAAATGGAAAATTAAAATGAATTGTCATAAATTAGGTGGTAAAATCTTTCTCTAAAACCTGTTCTAACCGATTAGGTTGGACTCGATTTTCATATGAATGTTTGAATGATGGTAAACATGTTTGGAGATTTGAATATTATTTTAATTATGGTTGAAAATTTAATTATGGTGAATTAGTTCATGTTTTAAAGAAAACATGGTCTAATTATAGCCAAATGCCATGGAATTTTGATATGATATGCTTAATGATGAAATAAAGATGGGTGTTTAATATCATAATTTTTTGAATAAATAAGAATATTTAATGAATCAAGAAGTTGGGAAATAGTTGATTTTGGTTTAATTAATTATTAAATATAATAAAACTAATTACTTTTGGTTTGAAAATTTATATGAGGTAAAATATAATGAAAGATATTTTTGGCGATTTTTTGTGATTTATCTCATTAATTTCCTATTTTATATAAATTATTTAATGAAAGAAAGATTTAATTAATTAAGGGAAATTAATTAATTTGGGTGGTTTACATTTGCTGGAAAGAAACTACAGTGATATGGAAATTAACCAATAAGAAATTGACAATAAATTGTTGTTGGTAAAAAGATGTTGCTTAAGTGGGTAATAAATCAGTTTTTAATCTAATTGCAAAATTGCCATTGGACCATTGTTGACTATGTAAAACTTAACCACAAGACTAAATTTTGCATTGAGCCAAGAAGCACTATGCATGGAAGCGTTGGCATATTACGTAAAGGAAAATGTAAACAAATGAAAAATAAGTATATGTGTGTGTGTTTGTATATATAATGCGACAACTCACATTCATTATCCACGATGGCTCAAGAGTAGTACAAGAAGCCTTTGTACATGAAAGTACATTCACTTGGCCTTAACAAATCAAGCACCAGAAGGATTATATATATTATTTGCTAAATGAAACAACATGTGGCACGCAATATATATATATATATATCGATTTCTAACATATATATATATATATATATTACGATGACTTAACATATAACCATAGTCTATAGTACAAAATAACTCATGTGTATAATAAAGGTTATCACGAAAACATACCTGTATATATGTATGTACAAGTACACATACATGCCATTTAGGCATGGAAAGAAGCTCGAACAAAACATGAGCACCTAAGAATGAAATTAAGCACGAAAGCATGATATAAAATTATGTTCATAGGAAATATATTTTTATGTACAATGGTACCTAAATGGCTACATATATTTGTACGCGGAGACTCGGGCTTCATGCAAGGAACAACACATGATAGATCGTGATGACACAAGGACTAGTTGGAATATAAGTTACATGTGAAAATATAGATAGATATATATATTATATGAAAGCCAAGATATATAAATGTTTGCACACAAAGTCTTTTAAAGAAACGAAAATTGAAACACATGGAAGGAAGTATACAAATAGATCGTGAGGACAATAAATATTCCTCACGAAGGAAAATGATGAAATCAAATTACACATGATGGCTCCGAATAAATAATGCGAGGTGGCTTAGATTAAGACATAGTAGTAGTAGTACGTGTTAGGTTAGGATTTGCTCGCCACCGTTAATAACATTTTCAATTAAACGCGATGGCTATGGGATAGCCAATATACAACAAGTGAAATGCAATGTGTAATAGTTTAGGAAGCATATCTTTTAAGGTAAAATAATAAATACTTAGAGCAATCTGGAAGACAATTCCAAGTGTTATCGAATTATTTCATAAAGATGAAATAAATGGAAGGTTTTATAAGTTAAAATTGTGTTAACATATTTTGGAAATGAAGTAAGCTTAGAGAAGCTGGTAAATTATATAATATCATTTAAATAAAAGGTAAAAATGTTTCATCTAAGAAATGTGTAGTGTACACAGTTAATAAATGAAACCATTTGTAAGAATATAGATGCGAATGGAAGGTCTTTAGGGTAATAAGAAGGATAAACCCAACTTCTTATTTGTTGATGATTGACCTAAGGCCTTTGTAGCAATCACATGTCAAAATATGACTTTATAATTAGGGAAGGGCCCGAGTGGCAAGCGAAGTCCTGTATGGCTACCAAATAATTGGTATCTTTAAGTCAAATGTGGCTACCAAATAATTAGTATTTTTAAGTTCTGTGTGGTTACCAAATGATTGGTATCGTTAAAGCCTAAGTGGCTACCAAATGATTGGTATCATTAAGGCCTGAGTGGTTATCAAATGTCAAACCGATAACATTATAATTGGTATTAAAGGCCTGAGTGGCCTTCGAATGTCAAACCAAGACATTATAATCTATATCGTTGATCGAAGCCTTGTATGGCTGTCAAGTGTCAAAGCCACAACATTGAAACTGGCATTGTTGATCAAAGGCTTGTGTAGCATATAATTGTTTATTTATGAAATTTAAGCAACTATAGTGAAGTGAGGCTTGAGTATGTTTTGATTTTTCGTACATGATAAACAGACGAGAACGGGGAGTAAGGCTTGAGCAGCATCCGGTGGTCTATTCTCGACAAAACATGGAATAATGGTGTGTGGCACATGTCATAATCTAATCATCCATTGAGGATAAAATTAAGCTAAGACACTCGTGAATAAACCATAAGGGCTACGAACTGGAAGTTGAACTAATAAAGTGTAACAACCCACCTTTCTGGACAGTTTAAATCGACAATCAAACACACATGTCAACTCAAACCATTCAAAAGGGAGGATTGTTAATGGGGTAAATAAGAAAAGAAGAGAAAAGGAACAAGAAACAACCATAGAATCTCGCAGCGGAAAGATAAAATATAATAATCAAATAAACAGTTCATGAAGCTGTTTAATATTCTTTTGGTTATCATTTATACATCATTTATCAGAGTTATACATATACAACAGAACAAATAAAATAATGCAGTAGACAGCATGATGCAAGGATAATAATAGTAATAGTATACCAAATCTTCCTCTTCATCCTCCAGAATAAATCTTCAATAAGCTGAAAAACTCAGGACTGACCCGAGCGTAATGAAAGAACAAAACACTCGAGTCAGGTCTAAAATATCCTTATGTAAGTTAAATCAATCGTAAATAAATATGGGTGTAACGGCGTCAGAGATGTTTACGGGGTTTGACCTCTCCTATCCAGTGTCGATGTGCGTGCAATAACTCAAGATATGTTATGGGATTTTCCATCTCTTAAGGATCCGTTAAACTATCTACTATGTAGTACAATACGCTATTATAATATGTCTATAGTAAAGTAAACTATTAAAATAGCGTTAAGGCGTTACCCATATCCCCCTTAACACATTTTTATATATTCCCATAGTCTATACAGTACCGTAATTCCTCCGTAAACTGGAGGGCTATCAGAGGGCACTCCATAGGTATGGTACAAAACAAACTCGTAGAAGGTGCTCTAGGGCATGTGAACATGGCACACGAGGAAATGCCATGGTAGATATACCGTTTGCGGATCCGGACTGGTGGTGACGCATAGCAGCTACTACCGCCCACCTCGGACACACTCCCAAACAATCGAGGGGTGGCCACCAAAACAATCACAAATGCAATAGAATGGTATCGAAGAAATGTGCTCGATAAGAGGAATGACCTCACTTGGCCCGGCGTGGCTCCTGATTTTAGTCACATCTAAGCTGACTCACGGGAGTCAGGGTCACGTCATACCATATAGAATTGTTCACCAAACCATCCTACTTCATTTCTGGAATCTCCAGCACGTACACAGTTGTTAAAGTGGTTTTCGGTATCGACAGAGAGTATGCCCATATCCGATCCCGGACTCTTTAACAACCAAACGCTTATTACACACCGGATGGTTCTTTTACATTTTCAAAATCAATTCATAATTTATATCAAAATATCATATTCGATTCAAAAATCAAATCCATTTTCAAAACATCATATCTACTAAAATATACGATTCCATTTCAAAAAATCATTTTCGCCTCAGTATCCCATTTCAATTTCAAAATCGTTTCGAATTTCAATTTAGGTTATACTTCATTTAACCCAATTCGTATTTAAATCCAAGATTTAAAATATAAACATTTCACCCTATTGACCAGCTGGAAATTTTTGGAAAATATTTTGAATAGTTTAAAGTAGCTTAAATAATTGAAAATAGTTAAAATACTCTAAAATATTAAAGATAGATTTCAAAATAGTTTTAAATTAATTTAATATAGTTAAATAGATTTAAAATAGATTAAATATGATTAAATAGGTTAAATAGCTTTAAAATAGATAAATTATAATTAAAATAATTTGAAATAGGTTAATTAGTTTAAAATAAATTAAATTGGGTTAAGAAGATTTAAAAATAGATTAAAATAAGTTAACCTGGTTTAAGATAGGTTGAAATAATTTAATATAATTAATATAGGTTAAAATAGTTTAATATAAAATAGTTAAGTATTTAAGTGGTGTATATAGCAGAAAAATTTGGGAACCCAAAAATGACATAGCTTCAAAGTTAAACAATTTCAAATTCCAACTTCCCAATCAGAATCAAATTCCAATTTCCATTCAGTCAATTCAATTTCGATTTCAATTCAAATCAATTTCGACTTCGATTTCAAATTAATTAAAATCCCAATTTCAAATCCAATTAATTCAACTTCAATTCATATCGATTTCTGGTTCAATCTTCAAATATCGACTCAAAATGCTGAAATCAAGTTAACCTTCAATATCAAATTTGAAATCCAAATTTCCAAATACTTTTACTTTGGTAAAGTTCAAAGTTTGAATAAAAGTCCCATCCTTTTAATCAAATCAATTACTGACATTTAAATCATAATTCGATTATAACTTAAAAATCCCAACACAATTATTTAAACGTTTCATTTACCAAATTTTAAATTTCAACATTCTGAGCTCAAGTTCGAAAAGAAATTCTATTTTTATAAATTTGGTTTTCATTTCCTTTAAATCAAAAATCATTCAAATAAATTTCAAATAAGAAATTTTAAATCATTTAATTTAACCAATCCCGTATCCGTATATAATTTTCTATCCTATGGCCAAGTGATCAGTTATTTCACTTAATTTCAGGGATAGATATATCTATCAATTCAATCCAAACCATAATGTCGTGGGTAATATATTATTTCAACATATTTCTCCATTTATTCGAAATGGTTCAATTTTCAACTGTAAATAATACACTGGGTGATGACAGGATATATACAAACAAATAAACATCCAAACATTCAAATATCAATCAATAACATCCATCGAAATCGATCATCCAAACCGACAATATAATTCACAGAAATTTCATAGTTATTAATGTTCGGTAATTTTATTGCGATTAAATTCCAATTTAAATTTGACTGTCAATTTTAATTTCTAACATTAAATTCGATGACCATCTAGATGACAGTTAAATTTTTTCAACAACGACTCATAAAAATCATAACACTTCATAATATCAAATTTAACCAGCATCAAGATATTCTAGTACGTTGTGAGCGTTATAAAACACTCACCTTGGGTTTCAATTTTTAAATCAAATCGAACGGCGTTCGATTTAACCTAAAATTTTAACGAGCTCTAAACATTTCCAGATCTGCACTGCAGCGTAGCTCTCGTCGCCAGGATTTTGGCGTCGCTAGTTTCGTTCGATTCTGACAACGTATGAAGGAGTTATACAATTTCAAAGATTTCATATTATATATTATAATTAATATTCAATTTCTCTTGTTTTATATATATACCAGAAGCAAATCCAGCCGTACATCACGAACAACAGATCTGACCCGCAATCTGCTTCTTCCTTCCATTGCGTATCACAAGCAAAGCCCGCATGCAGGAAACCCAACAACGCTACGATCCCCCGATTGCCACCGCCACCGTGAGCCACTTCGACCCGATCCACGAGCGCCAAACGGAGCGCCTAACCGCCACGCACACCCAACCGCCACCACGTCGCATCCGGTCGCCTCCTGCGCCGTGAAAACAAGCTCGAACCGAAACCCTACATCGCCAGATCGAGGACATTCTAAGGCTCTAGAACGAAAACCCACCGTTGGATGTGAAGAGGTCGAGGGGTTCTACAATTTCCTAGTTGGGAGTTTCCAACGATATCGAGTGGATGAGCGAAGATCGAGGAAGATGGAAGAGAACATTTCAGCCATTGAAATGTTGGAGGCGGCCGTGAATGCATAACCTAGGGTTTACTTTTGCAAATGAATATATACGCTTATAGAATATTATTTTATTAATATATTTCACTTTAAATGCACTTTTCAAACGAACCCCAAACGACACATGCCGCCAAGCGTTCGTAATGTTTTACCCACATTCCGAACATAATGGGACATGTTCAAGGCCTAATTCGATCGTCTGTGTGAGTTATGGAAATAAACGATCGATTTTCAATTAAAACGATTAAATGAATTTCTAAGCGTTTTCAGCTGCCACGGTCAAATGGAAACTCCGATTGCTACGAAATTTGAAATCCGATAATAATAAACTATTACGGATCCAATGGAACTGGTTTCATCGAATTCCGAGACTGTGTCTCGGAAGGCTATTTTTAACGTCTCGATTATAATATAAAATTTTCAATTTCTATTATTCGCTTAAAAATCCAATTTTAAATGTTAACAATCTTCATTGTTGTTTAAATAAACTTTACATCAGCTTCCGGTTTTATTTTCAATCATATTATTCAAAATTCAATTTATTCAAATATTTGCAAATTTAAATTTTAAACAATTTTGATTATCCAAAATTCACCATCTTGAAATATTTGAAAATGAACTTATAAGATTTAACTTTAAAAACGAATTCAAATTAAAGAACAACTATTTCCATTGTACAGTTATTCAACTCCCGTTATTCAATTATTCAATTAATTTCAAATATTGAATTTAAACAATTTAATTGTTCAATATTCGACAAATTCCAATATTGGATTTTAAATGAATTTTACTTATCAATCCATTACTTTATTTACATCTATTAATTTTAGCATTATTATTTAATCCAACTATTGATCGTAAACTCATTCAATTAGTAGCATTATCTTTCAATACTTGTTATTATTAAATCTTCGAAATCAGTCTATTTCAAATTTTTATTTCTAAATAATTCACAATTATTATTCAACTTCAGTTATTAATCATGAACTCAGCTAATATATAAAATTTCATTTCCATTGCAATAGGTTTCCAAATTCAATTCGACTGACTAAATAAACAAGTAAGTTATAATAATTATCACCATTTACTTTTAATCACACTTATAAGTTTATTATTTACAAACAAGTGACACAATTTCCTATACAATACCAATTTGATTCCATTACCGATGACTATATATGATTTCATTAGTTAACCCAATATTTACATTTGTTTTCTTATATTCCCTTTATAACCAAGTTATAATATTTAAGTCATTTCAATTGATTGGAATTTCATTCAATTCATTAATAATTAACTTAGATAAATATTGTTGCAATTCGTTCTAGTTATTATTATCATAAATAAATTACAAATTTTTAATTCTTCCAACAATAGATAATGTAATCTTATTAAATTAACTATTTTAATTATCGAAAATTTACGGATCGTTACACTCTCCCGCACTAAAAACTTTTCGTCCTCAAAAAGAAAAAAGAAGGGAAAAAGAACTAAGTAAAGAATTCAACATTATCAACTTATAAAACAATGAAAATTTCATTTATAAAGTCGTTACTACGCTTCCACTATGCTACTCCGATAGGCTTACGAAATTTTCAAGTTGGTTATCCAAACGAGTTATAAAATTTTAAAACATGAAATTTTCTAACACCCGGATTTATGAAAAATTTCGGCATAGTCTCCTTTGCGCGGCTCGAACGGTACAGCTACAAAAACGCCTCTACGGGCCCCAAACCAACAAAAGAAACAAAAGCCAAGTGGCACCATCATAAAACCATCATATCAAATGACAAATAAACATGTACCTCTTTGTCGGGCAATCCAAATTTCCTTGATTTTAAATACCTGCATCTTATTTATCAATGATATCCAATCATATAATTTAAAATCAAATTATAATTTGCATTTTCAATTTTCAATATTAGCTTTACTTAAACTTGTACAAAGTACATATATCATCCGTACGCAATATCAAATCTGATCACTCATTCGATCACACAATTTCACTTCCAAACTAGTATCGTTCACACGACCCTCTAGTGCGGACTCAGATTTAGTTCCTTGATCGGAAACTGTTATTCTCCTTGCATGGCCATATACTATGATAGAGAATTTCAGAATCAAATCAAAAATCCATATCCAGGGTTCGTCGTCGAGAATCGAGTGAAAAATCCTAACTTTGATCGATATAAATTATCTCGAAATTCTGTGCTCGAAATTTGGATCAAATCGTTATGCGAATAAAATAGTATACGTACAACTTACGTATTAACTTTCAATGGACTACTATCCAATTCATCTATATTCAATTATTTTAATTACCTTCATTTCATTTACAATTTATTATTCACAATGCATTATTCATATCCCTTAATTACTTAGTATATCCATTTTAAACATTCTATAAAATTTAATTCAATTCAATTTCATTTTCCATTGATTCTTAGCTGTACCAAATTCTTTTGTTTACATCTACCTTATTTTCAAAATTTTCAGTCAATAACAAATTCATTTGTGGAACATTTTATTAATCATCACTTAGTTTATAATTATTCTATAAAAGTCATATATAAGAAGTTGGACTTTATCTAAGTTTATAATTATCTCGAAAGTCATAAATTCAATTTCACAATTTTCTTTGCAAATTTATATTCAATTCTATAACAAATTTACAAAGATATTATTTGGTCCATATGCCAGTTTTCTTAAGTTCTACTTACTTATTCCATTTAGCCATTCATCATTTCATAATATACTTAAGTATATATACATTTTTATCACAACCAAATTTCCATTTATATACATTTTAATTTCTTTTAGGCTTTGTTTACTTGTATAATATCTCATTACATCTCTAAATCATTCTTTTAACTTTTTAACATTTGGTAAGTCATATTATATGTTATTAGAATGCAATTTGGTATTATGCAAATTTATAGAATTCATTTTACTTGATTTGAATGTTCACAATTTTAACTTGTTTAAGTTTTCTTTACTTTCAGTTTTAAGGGTTACAACTCCAACCCTAAAGTTTCTCAAAACATTAAGCTTAGAATTCTTAATCCTCTTATTTTATAAGTTCTGGTTATTCACATTTCATTCAGATAATTTGAAAAATATTAATTAACAGAACTTAGAAATTTAAATGCCCGGTTCATTTCAAATCATTTGAAATAAATATATACATTTATATCTTATATGTATCAAATCATATTTTTGGAGTTTAAACCAAAATTGATTTTTCAAAATAGTTTCGAAGCAAAACAAAGCTTCGTAGAAGTCTCCCCCACTTTGAGACTCGAAAATGAACGTCGATGATGCTGCGCAGTCATCACCGAAATTATTTTCCAGCGACATAAGAGAGGAGCACTGAATTTATTTCAAAAAAAAACACCTTTCAAAATATTTCCCATCAACATTTTCCAACTAATATCACTACATATTTTTCTTCAAATTTTTGAAAACCACTTTCAAAATCCCATGGTCTTAAATTCAATTCTCAATTTAAATCTACTTTAATTTTATAAGTCACCTTTATAAGCTATTCTTACAAAATTTTCCTTTCTTAAAACATTCCACAAGTTGTTTTATCATTGTTTATTTTGTAATTACCCTTATTTATTAAAATACAACATCCAATTAATGATAATAATCAATATTTTCATTCCTAACAACCAAACAAACTGGATGAATCATAATAAAAAAAATTGTTTATTTTTTTTTGAA
Organism: Allium fistulosum; assembly: GCA_030737815.1. Lineage (NCBI taxonomy): Eukaryota > Viridiplantae > Streptophyta > Magnoliopsida > Asparagales > Amaryllidaceae > Allium > Allium fistulosum. Next base: position 541,691,126 of record CM060903.1, read on the forward strand.
AATTATTTCTTTATATACAATATAATCAGGGCAAAATTATTTCATTTACCCAATTTCAAAAGGATACAATGTCGAATTGTTCTATTCAAGTGTTTAGAGATCCCTATCAATGACATTAATTACTCGTATTGACCAGAATCCATAAGCCACTCAACAAATCAACCAACACAATATAAAACAATTTTATATCACTAACAAATACGCTCTCTCATATATATACACTCAGCGACTCATCATAGGGTATTACTACCATATTTATATAGAGTCAGACCCCACAAAGCTAAGGTTATCTCTAAACCAAAGCTCTGATACCAACTGGAACGGGACGACGCCAGTGGGGTAACGCCCACCGTAGCATACAGCAGTACCTGTGTTCTGCCTTTACGGACAGCCTCTCGACTGCACCAACCTCGCAAGGACATGTAGGTGTAAGAGTCATCCGCTCGCTACCAAAGAAAATGCGAGAACCCCATATCATGCTGCACCCGCCAAGCGCATAAGCAGACACACATGTCAACTCAAACCATTCAAAAGGGAGGATTGTTAATGGGGTAAATAAGAAAAGAAGAGAAAAGGAACAAGAAACAACCACGGAATCTCGCAGCGGAAAGATAAAATATAATAATCAAATAAACAGTTCATGAAGCTGTTTAATATACTTTTGATTATCATTTATACATCATTTATCAGAGTTATACATATACAACAGAACAAATAAAATGATGCAGCAGACAGCATGATGCAAGGATAATAATAGTAATAGTATACCAAATCTTCCTCTTCGTCCTCCAGAATAAATCTTCAATAAGCTAAAAAACTCAGGACTGACCCGAGCGTAATGAAAGAACAAAACACTCGAGCTAGGACTAAAATATCCTTATGTAAGTTAAATCAATCGTAAATAAATATGGGTGTAAAGGCATCAGAGATGTTTACGGGGTTTGACATCTCATATCCAGTGTCGATGTGCGTGCAATAACTCAAGAGATGTTACGGGATTTTCCATCTCTTAAGGATCCGTAAAACTATCTACTATGTAGTACAATACGCTATTATAATATGTCTATAGTAAAGTAAACTATTAAAATAGCGTTAAGGCGTTACCCATATCGCCCTTAACACATTTTTATATATTCCCATAGTCTATACACTACCGTAATTCCTCCGTAAACTGGAGGGCTATCAGAGGGCACTAAATAGGTATGGTACAAAACAAACTCGTAGAAGGTGCTCTAGGGCATGTGAACACGACACACGAGGAAATGCCAGGGTTGATATACCGTTTGCGGATCCGGACTGGTGGTGATGCATAGCAGCTACTACCGTCCACCTCGGACACACTCCCAAACAATCGAGGGGTGGCCACCAAAACAATCACAAAAGCAATAGAATGGTATCGAAGAAATGTGCCCGATAGGAGGAATGACCTCACTTGGCCCGGCGTGGCTCCTGATTTTAGTCACATCTAAGCTGACTCACGGGAGTCAGGGTCACGTCATACCATATAGAATCGTTCACCAAACCATCCTACTTCATTTCTGGAATCTCCAGCACGTACACAGTTGTTAAAGTGGTTTTCGGTATCGACAGAGGGTATGCCCATATCCAATCCCGGTCTCTTTAACAACCAAACGCTTATTACACACCGGATAGTTCTTTTACATTTTCAAAATCAATTCATAATTGGTATCAAAATATCATATTCGATTTAAAAATCAAATCCATTTTCGAAATCATCATATCTACTAAAATATATGATTCCATTTCAAAAAATCATTTTCGCCTCAGTATCCCATTTCAATTTCAAAATCGTTTCGAATTTCAATTTAGGTTATACTTCATTTAACCCAATTCGTATTTAAATCCAAGATTTAAAATATAAACATTTCACCCTATTGACCAGTTGGAAATTTTTGGAAAATATTTTGAATAGTTTAATGTAGCTTAAATAATTGAAAATAGTTAAAATACTCTAAAATATTAAAAATAGATTTCAAAATAGTTTTAAATTAATTTAATATAGTTAAATAGATTTAAAATAGATTAAATATGATTAAATAGGTTAAATAGCTTTAAAATAGATAAATTATAATTAAAATAATTTGAAATAGGTTAATTAGTTTAAAATAAATTAAATTGGGTTAAGTAGATTTAAAAATAGATTAAAATAAGTTAACCTGGTTTAAGATAGGTTGAAATAATTTAATATAATTAATATAGGTTAAAATAGTTTAATATAAAATAGTTAAGTGTATATAGCAGAAAAATTTGGGAACCCAAAAATGACATAGCTTCAAAGTCAAACAATTTCAAATTCCAACTTCCCAATCCGAATCAAATTCCAATTTCCATTCAGTCAATTCAATTTCGATTTCAATTCAAATCAATTTCGACTTCGATTTCAAATTAATTAAAATCCCATTTTCAAATCCAATTAATTCAACTTCAATTCATATCGATTTCTTATTCAATCTTCGAATATCGACTCAAAATGCTGAAATCGAGTTAACCTTCAATATCCAATTTGAAATCCAAATTTCCAAATACTTTTACTTTGGTAAAGTTCAAAGTTTGAATAAAAGTCCCATCCTTTTAATCAAATCAATTACTGACATTTAAATCATAATTCGATTATAACTTAAAAATCCCAACACAATTATTTAAATGTTTCATTTACCAAATTTTAAATTTCAACATTCTGAGCTCAAGTTCGAAAAGAAATTCTATTTTTATAAATTTGCTTTTCAATTCCTTTAAATCAAAAATCATTCAAATAAATTTCAAATAAGAAATTTTAAATCATTTAATTTAACCAATCCGGTGTCCGTATATAATTTTCTATCCTATGTCCAAGTGATCAGTTATTTCACTTAATTTCAGGGATAGATATATCTATCAATTCAATCCAAACCATAGTGTCGTAGGTAATATATTATTTCAACATATTTCTCCATTTATTCGAAATGGTTCAATTTTCAACTGTAAATAATACACTGGGTGATGACAGGATATATACAAACAAATAAACATCCAAACATTCAAATATCAATCAAAAACATCCATCGAAATCAATCATCCAAACAGACAATATAATTCACGGAAATTTCATAGTCATTAATGTTCGGTAATTTAATTGCGATTAAATTCCAATTTAAATTTGACTGTCAATTTTAATTTCTAACATTAAATTCGATGACCATCTAGATGACAGTTAAATTTTTTCAACAAAGTCTCATAAAAATCATAACACTTCATAATATCAAATTTAACCAGCATCAAGATATTCTAGTACGTTGTGAGCGTTATAAAACACTCACCTTGGGTTTCAATTTTTAAATCAAATCGAACGGCGTTCGATTTAACCTAAAATTTTAACGAGCTCCAAACATTTCCGGATCTGCACTGCAGCGTAGCTCTCGTCGCCACGATTTCGGCGTTGCTAGTTTCGTTCGATTCTCACAACGTATGAAGAAGTTATACAATTTCAAAGATTTCATATTATATATTATAATTAATATTAAATTTCTCTTTTTCTTTTTTTTCTTTTTTATATACCAGAAGCAAATCCAGCCGTACATCACGAACAACAGATCTGACCCGCAATCTGCTTCTTCCTTCCATTGCGTATCACAAGCAAAGCCCGCATGCAGGAAACCCAACAACGCTACGATCCCCCGATTGCCACCGCCACCGTGAGCCACTTCGACCCGATCCACGAGCGCCAAACGGAGCGCCTAACCGCCACGCACACCCAACCGCCACCACGTCGCATCCGGTCGCCTCCTGCGCCGTGAAAACAAGCTCGAACCGAAACCCTACATCGCCAGATCGAGGACATTCTAAGGCTCTAGAACGAAAACCCACCGTTGGATGTGAAGAGGTCGAGGGGTTCTACAATTTCCTAGTTGGGAGTTTCCAACGATATCGAGTGGATGAGCGAAGATCGAGGAAGATGGAAGAGAACATTTCGGCCATTTAAATTTTGGAGGCGGTCGTGAATGCATAACCTAGGGTTTACTTTTGCAAATGAATATATACGCGTATAGAATATTATTTTTATTAATATATTTCACTTTTAAATGCACTTTTCAAACGAACCCCAAACGACACGAGCCGCCAGGCGTTGGTAATGTTTTACCCACATTCCGAACACAATGGGACATGTTTCAAGGCCTAATTCGATCGTCTGTGTGAGTTATGGAAATAAACGATCGATTTTAAATTAAACCGATTAAATGAATTTCTAAGCGTTTTCAGGTGCCACGGTCAAATGGCAACTCCGATTGCTACGAAATTTGAAATACGATAATAATAAACTATTACGGATCCAATGGAACAGGTTTCGTCGAATTCCGAGACTGTGCCTCGGAAGGCTATTTTTAACGTCTCGATTATAATATAAAATTTTTAATTTCTAGTTATTCGCTTAAAAATCCAATTTTAAATGTTAACAATCTTCATTGTTGTTTAAATAAACTTTACATCAGCTTCCGGTTTTATTTTCAATCATATTATTCAAAATTCAATTTATTGAAATATTTGCAAATTTAAATTTTAAACAATTTTGATTATCCAAAATTCACCATCTTGAAATATTTGAAAATGAACTTATAAGATTTAACTTTAAAAACGAATTCAAATTATTGAACAACTATTTCCATTATACAGTTATTCAACTCCCGTTATTCAATTATTCAGTTAATTTCAAATATTGAATTTAAACAATTTAATTGTTCAATATTCGACAAATTCTAATATTGGATTTTAAATGAATTTTACTTATCAATCTATTACTTTATTTACATCTATTAAATTTAGCATTATTATTTAATCCAACTATTGATCGTAAACTCATTCAATAAGTAGCATTATCTTTCAATACTTGTTATTACTAAATCTTCGAAATCAGTCTATTTCAAATTTTTATTTCTAAATAATTCACAATTATTATTCAACTTTAGTTATTAATCATGAACTCAGCTAATATATAAAATTTCATTTCCATTGCAATAGATTTCCAAATTCAATTCGACTGACTAAATAAACAAGTAAGTTATAATAATTATCACCATTTACTTTTAATCATACTTATAAGTTTATTATTTACAAACAAGTGACACAATTTCCTATACAATACCAATTTGATTCCATTACCGATGACTATATATGATTTCATTAGTTAACCCAATATTTACATTTGTTTTCTTATATTCCCTTTATAACCAAGTTATAATATTTAAGTCATTTCAATTGATTGGAATTTCATTCAATTCATTAATAATTAACTTAGATAAATATTGTTGCAATTCATTCTAGTTATTATTATCATAAATAAATTACAAATTTTTAATTCTTCCAACATTAGATCATGAAATCTGATTAAATTAACTATTTTAATTATCGAAAATTTACGGATCGTTACATAAAGGTAGGCTTGATTGGAAACCTAAATTAAGACTACAATGGTTAGTTCTTTGTGCATGATGAATGATGCAAGACATGGTTCATTAATAGACAGAAAGTGTAGGGCACACTTATGTATTGAATATATGAACATTGTTGTTTCTGTGTTATATATATATATATATATAACTTGTTGTTATATATGTTGGTATATATTGATGTTGATAAATTGAGTGGAAAATCCATTCCGCATTAGCAGTGTGGTCACTCTATCAATGCTTAGGGTGATAGTTTGACTCATATCAGACTTATTATCAGACCCAAGGTTTTATTATTTCCCATGAACTCATGGGTACTCATTGGAGTAGACTAAGTTTATAGATTAGACATGTACTTCTTTTGCAAAGGCGAATAATGATTATGTAGAAGAACCAGGAGGCTTGCTATTTAAATAAAAGTATTTTGAAATTCCACTGTGTAAAACTAGGATTTATAACTGATTAGTTGTGGTATTGGCATCTTCATATGTCGGACGCACTGCTCGAATTTTCTTATTATATATTTTCTCCTACGTGGGAACGATTTGGGTTTTAATGGTGCAATGAATTATGTAATACAATTTGATGTCAAGAAAAAGGATATTTAGCTGCTCTGCTTACTTATGTTGTGAAAAAAACATACTAAACTCAGTTTGTCACTAGAAAATGATTATGTTGATGACTGTAGCATCATCGACATCTTATTATGTTGAATCCCGCTATAGTGGATATATCTTTCTATGATATATAGATATAATAAATTATCCTAAGTGCATCTGGGTTTTATTATGATGCTTATGTACTCAGTTTTTTTGGGTTATGGACTTATACTAGGGATGGATTAGATGACGAAGTACTGGATTATTATTGATTGTGATGGACCGTGCGAAGGATAATGGTGGTAAGGGGCTTAATGTTAAATGTGCGCCTAAAAGTTCTATGATGCTGATATCATTATACTCCTTAAACCTCTCACATAACGGTTTGATGCAAGTTCCATATTGTGGCATTTTGGGGATGTGTTTGAAGAGGTCTAGATTTTGCCTCCTTATCAGAAGATTGAATTCCATATTGATCTAGAGTGGGGTGCGAAGCCAGTTGTTTTACCTATTATACATATGGTTGTGAGGGAAAAAACAAAATTACAAATTCAAAATTTTGAGCTTTCAAATAAGGCTCTTGTTTAGAGGAGTACAGTAGAGTGGGGATCACCCATCGTGTTTACCACTAGAGCTAAATATATCTTTGAGACCATGTGTCGACTATAGAGAATAAATTAACAAGAAAGAAAAAATATCCCCTTCCTCATATTGATGATTTATTCGAGCAACTCAGAGGAGCAAAGATTTTATCTTAAATTAACCTTGCTATGGGCTTTCACCAACTAACGGTAGCTAGGGTAGAATTTTCAAAATCTCCTTTAGAACATCCGATGTATCTTGCAAATGTTTGGTAATGGCAATCAGCCATACGAATGCACTAACATATTTTGTTGATCTTATGAGTAATATCTTTTCGGACCAACTCAATAAATTCATGGTGGTATTCGCAGAAGATATTTTAATCTTATCTAAAAGTGAAGAAGAGCGCAATATTCACTTGAGAAAAATATTAGAGGTATTGAGACATAATCGCTTGAAGGTGAAGTATTGTACATGTCACTTTTGGAGAAGGGAAGTTCAGTTTCTAGGAAATGTCGTATTTGAGGATGGAATTTCCATTGATTGGAATAATGATGTTGTAACATCCAAGAAAAATATAAATAACTTATATTCAAATATAGGGATTATATAAATATTAGAATTATGATGTAAATATTAAATAAATGGATTTATTAGCTGTATTTAACTCCTTTTAATTAATAAATAATAACGATGAACTCATTTTGTAAATTTATTTACAATAATAAGTAGCTCGAATCAATAACAAGAAAATCAATTGTTAATAAAATGACTTGATTTTTAGTGTCGTATTTTTAAATGAATTTATATAATTTTTCCATAATTTTTAATTTGAAAAATATTTAAATTTTAGTTTGATGTATTTTTGGACAAACGATGGTATTTTTGAAATTTCACAGAATAAGATAACCTGTGTATTTTATTGTTGTTTTAGCATTGTGTCGCATTTTTTTGCGCGATTGTATTCTATTTCTGTCGTTCACAGTTCGTACGTGAACGAAATTCTATGTAACGAAATGCCAGAAATTATAAGTTAAAATAAATATCACCTAACCCTTAAAAGAATAATCAACTCATTTTTTCAATCCCTACTGTTTTCAATTTACTGTAAGCAAGCAAAAAGTAGTTGCCGCCATTAAATAATCAAATCTTAAGCTGTAATGAACGAAATTGAACAAGAGTGGATCTGTTATGATTATGGATGGGAGATTTCCACATTGGTGTTGATGAATGTAAGTGTGATTAGGTTTGGGTTTGGTCGACATCCATAGCCATTAACTAAGGTTTGGTTTAGGTGGCGTTTGAGGTAGCTACGGTCAAAGTGAAGGGTGACGTGTTCGCCTTGTCGAAAAGCACTTGGAAGCACCGATGATTAGATGTCCGATCATCTTTTATGAAGTGCAACTTTTCCCTATAGCACGTCAATGCCAGGTTGCATTTTTTTTTGTGTTTCGAGCCTGACGAGGTGTAGGGGGTTGTAGAGAGGAGGCGATTTGTGATGCATTGACGAAGATGATTGGACGAACCATTGCCCGTGGAGTGAGAATTTGATGATGAATGTATGCGATTTTGGATTTTTGTGTGTGCAAGTGATACGACATATCATAGTGCAAATTAATTAGGGAAGAAGTGACCAGTGAGGGTAGGTGTTGGATTAGTGATTAATTGGTATATTAATTAATTAATATCAAATCTTATAAAATCAATATCTCACTCATATGAGATCAGAGATGTGGTCTTTTGCATTGTGTTTATAGTAGCGATATCTACGCATTAAAGTTAGCTTTGTTGAGTTTGGAGCCAATAGAATTTTGAGCTAAAATCGAACGCTATTTGATTTTAGATCAAACTAGAACGCAAAAGCATTAATTGGAATTTTGGTGAGTTTACTCACCTTTAATAAACTATATGATATCTATGTTACTATAGATTATTGTTGAATGCTTGAATGGTAGTTTATATATTGTTGTTTAATTGTTTGTTTGGATTTGATTCCATTTGGATGTGGATGGCATAAATAACCATTGTGTTGTAGGGAATAAAAGCAAGAGGACGTCGAATTTTATACGTAGCGAATAAATCGCTACAGTACACTTCGAATTACACATACATATATCACAAGAGTATTTTGTAGACCTTAAGATGTTTCTCACTGATTTTTATTTACTTATATTCTTATGTTGCTCATATTGATGTTTAGTTGAAATATTAATGACATACTATTTGATTTGTGTAAGTGTCGTTATAGCGATTATCGCTATACCATCACTTATGAAGTACCATTTTCTTAAACCTCTATGTGTGTTGAGCTTATTCTTATATTTTTACAAAATAAATGTTTGGTTGCATTTTTGCACGTTGAAAGTTATTTAAACTATATTTTCAAGTACCTTTGAGAATTTGAAATAAAAGTTAAGTGTTGTTTAAAATTTATAAAAGGAGTTATAAATTTGATTAATTATCTTTCGAGATAATTAATGTTGTTTCAAATTTATAAAAAGATTATAATTTGATTTATTTTCCTTTGAGATAATTAATGTTGTTTTATTTTTTATTTTAAATTTGTAAAAAGATTATAAATTTGATTTATTTTTTTTCAGGATAATAAATGTTCTTTTAAATTTATAAAAATATTATAAATTTGATTTATTATACTTGGGGATAAATAATGTTGTTTTAAATTTATAAAAAGATTATAAATTTGATTTATTTCCTTCGGTATAATAAATGTATTTTAAATATATAAAGCGATTAGAAATTTGATTTGTTTTCGTCGGGATAACTAATTTTGTTTTAAATTTGCATAAAGATGATAGATTTGATTCATTTTCCTTTGGGATAATTAGTGTTGTTTTGAAGTTATAAATGATAGCTTATAAATAAGAAATTCTTTAAAAGAGAATGCTTAAAATTAAAGCTAAGTATAAATTGTTTTGGCTTTACAGTGAATGATGTTTTAATGACAATTGTTTTTTATCCTTCCTTTTAATACACATAGAAATATAATTTGCAGTTTAAAATAATATTTTAAAGATTGTTTTTAAAGTGTTTTACAAATATTTGTGAAGTGACAATCAAGCACAAGTGTGAGTCAAATGTTTTAAAAGTTTGATTCATTTATTGAAAATATTTTGTCTTACACTTAGCACTTAATGTTAAAGGAACTCTTGCTATTCTTAAAGTTAAGAATATTGTCATGACAAGGTGGGAAGCAATACTGGCCTGATTTGTCCTGCTTCATTATATTCCCCAAGGTAGTGCTAGTTCGGGATCAATGAGTTTTGATAGGTGTAAGAGATTTAATTTTCATCTACGAACTTTTTGTTATTCCCGATAGTTGACTTATTAACTTTCGATTCGACTATCTTCTTCGTATTCGTCAATTCAAGAAGATTTTTGTTGCTTATTTAGGGCATTTAAACTTTTGCTATCCTTAAGTTAAGAATGTTGTCGACTCAAGATAAGAAGCAACACTGCCCTAACTTGACCGACTTCAATGTTTTCCCTGGGGTAGTAATAGTTTGGTTTTCTATAGTTGATTCATCGACTATCGATTTTGATATCCTTCTTTGTGCTTTGTTAATCTAAGATGATTTCAGCTTTTTTGAGCGTTGGTACCAACATTGGAGAACTAAAACCAAACTGTGAGTGGGAGCCCATAACATCGCCTACTTTGAGGCCCAAAGCTAAGCGCTACAGATATTGCAGTCATCTATAGTATTAACTTCCGGTGAAAAAATACGGTAATGTTAATGGTATCCATAATATCAGAAGCACATGAATATGAAATAAAAGCAGCACAGGTTTTAAAAACAGCTTTTCTGATTAGATTTCAAATCAATATTTCATATTCAGTTACATAATCCCAAAACTATTCCCAGGTTTTGATCAAATATAATTATTACAAATTATGCCAAAAGCAACATATGAAGATGCCTCCTTGGATGATCAGAGTATTAAATAGATAGACATATCAGTCATAAATACATCACAGCGGAAATATCACTAAATAGCTCCTACATAACTAGCTTTGCCTCCCGCACATCTACGGAAGCTTATTCATCTAAACTACTAAACCTGAAAAGTCCTTCTCTCTCAATCTACTCAAATTTAATTTTGAGCACCCAAGAGTTTAAGGGGAAAACATAAACTTCGAGTCAGACCTAAAGCCTAGTGTGAATAATACTATTACATCCCGATTTACTGATATTAAGTGAGACCATGTCGCTTAGCGGAATGGGTTTCCCCTCATTAATATCCTTTTAAAAGCACTTTTGCAAATCAATGTCCTGCAATTAAACTGAGTATAACAATTATAGAAATAACATATATGCATATAAATCAGGTAACCAATGGACTATATGTCCACAATATAGTTTTATTTGGCTAACTATTAACCACTGGTTGACTCGGGCCTACTAGACATAATAAACATTCTAACTTCTGTTAGACACAATACCGGGCTATCGGCCCTTAACCATCTTCTTCTAGGTCAACTGATCCTAATGGTTTGCGGGCTTACTAATAACTTCTTTACTCTGTATATTCCCTTCTATATGTAATATCATTTTAGTCTTAACTGTGACAAAGCCCTACACACTTGAATTTGGATTTATTTTAGCTAGGGGCTAATAGCTAAAGTATAGGGCGCGACCCTATACCAGTCCCATCTGGACTTTTAATATCTGAGTCATAAATTTAGGGTTAACCACCCTTTTCAAATTTCATTTCCTTATAAACAAACTTCACAAATGATTTACCCTTGCAATCACATCTTTTTAAAACAAGTAAATCATACTTTTTGCTTTACTCAAAATACATATGCCAAGATATATGCTTTACACAAAACAATGATGATGAAATCTAATCAATGGGATTATCTATCCCTTTAAATAAGTTAAAGCCTCTTTTTTAACTTAGAAAACTTTAGGCTATAAGGCCAAAACAATACCATTGAAACCCTTGTTTAAAACCTTAAACAATTCCCTTTTGAATATAATTGAAGGCGTCCCTTTCGAAACCATTACATAAAACCTTAGACATCCCCTTTCGAAAACATTTAAACTTATCATTTTAAATACTTATAATATACCTTTTGAAAGCATTGGGTTCAAGTCAGAGTTTGTGGAAACATTGCTCCGAAACCATTTAAATTATTCCTTTCGAAACCTTTGTATTTAACTTTTAATATAACTAAAATGTCATAAAGAACAGAGGAGAAAGCATTACTTTCGAAAGCATTAATCCCAAGTAAACGAAACAGTATGGTTTCGAAAACCCACCCTTTTAAAACAATTTCCTCTGAAACCATTTGAAAGCGGCTATACGATCCTTTCGAAATAATTGAGAAGGCGGCTTCAAAGTTAAAAGGCAAAAGCACCCCTTTCGAATACATTATATTTGAAAGGTATGAATGTGGTGGCAAGGGTATCGAATAGGTTCAAAAGCGGCAATCCATTCGAAAGCTTCTTTTGAAACAAAAATATGCGGCAACTCTTTTAAAAGATCCTTTCTAAAAGCAAAGACAATTTGATGGATTCAAAAGCTTATGAAAGCAGCTTCAACCCCTTCGAAAGCATGCCTTCGACAAAGACCCTTCCGCCTTTCTCCAATACACTACGTACCAATTGCTTGATACCATGTGCATTGGTTTTGAATTGGTCCGAAAGGCCTACTAGGCATGGTGGCGGAAGCAGGCAAAGGAAGTAGGAAAGTTGTAATTCGTAATGAAATTGATTTTATGCCTTCCAAAGTAATTTCTTTACACCTAACTTGCCTAATTTGTCAAAAGATGATGGGTTGCCATTTCTTTATCAAAATCCTTTTCAAACAAAGAATGTCAAATTCACAATTAACAATTTAAAACATTTTAAGCAAATAAGCCTTCTCCCTTGATAAAACATATAAAACATTTAAGTCCCTTAACTTAAATAATTTTATAACCATAGTGCATACTGAGGAAAATTCCCCAAAATCACAATAATTCACTTTTAGTATGTTTTCTAACATATATAAATTGCAGACCCGAAATCATTATATAATTGCCTTAAATAATATAAACCCAACATTAACTATTCTCTCATAGAAAATTCATAGTAAGTTCACAATTACATAGAAAATTATGAAACTTGAAACCCACTTCTATAATAATGTTTTTGATCATATATCAAAAATGCAACTCAGTTAGACGTCATTTAATAAGTTCCCTAATTTAAACATATCATAAATCCATATGAAATTATATAAATCATCAACAAGCATATATATCCATTTAAACAAACATAACATGGCATATTACTTGCAAAATAGTTCGGATCAAACCTTGAAACCAAGATCATTATCAAAAGTGAGATGTAAATCAAATTATTCACCTTGGCTTGGTGTTAAGAAGGTTGAGGTTTGCCATTTGATCGATTTGCTTAAGCTTTCTACTTGAATCCTAGCTTTTCTTCTCCTTGAATCTTCTTAATGGTGGTCGGCTGAGCTAAATAGGGTTTTAGTTTTGTTTGTGAATGTTAAAATGAATAAGGAATGAGGAATAGAAGGGTCTAGGGTATAAGAATAAAGGCTATTCCTATTTGCCTTTACCATTTTCTTCCTACTTACTTATTTTTATTCTCTTTTGCTAATACATTCATTAATGCACGGCTCCTTCTAAATTAACAAATCCAAATCCCTTAACTATCTAAACCATTTCATATAATTTATCTAATTAAATGTTCTAAATAATGTTAGTCAAAATTGGGGTCATTACAGGCTCCCTTCCTTAAAGACTTTTGTCCTCGAAATTATGATATGGTACTCACAACAATCAAACATAAAGGTAAAACATACCATGAAATAAGTCAGGATAAGTATCTCTAATCCTGCTCTCGGTTTCCCAAGTACAGTCCCTCTTGTCGTCACTCCATTGGCTTTGACTTATCTGACTGTCTTGTTCCTTAGCCTCTACTCATCTCTCGCAACTATACGAACTGCTATCTAACTATAGTCATATCCAGTATCACTACTAGATCATCTAACATAGTCGGTGTAATAGTAGTCTGTGGATCTTGAATACACTTCATAGATGAGAAATATGAAAAACATTGTGGACTCCTGCAAAACTATTCGGTAACTCTATTCTATACGTGAGTTTCCCGATCCTTTCTATAATAGGAAATGGTCCAACGAATCTTCCTGCTAATTTTCTCGATTTTTCAAATCTAATTACACCTTTTATCGGCGAAACCTAGACGAAAACAGGATCTCCGACTGAGAACTCTAAGTCTTTCCTTCTTTTATCAGCATAACTAATCTGCTTGGACCGAGCTTCCTTCATCCTAGCTCGAATTGACTCATTTTTTTGCAGCTTCTTTAACCAAATCCGGTCCAAGAATTAGTCTTTCCCTAATTTCTAACCAACAAACGGGAGATTTACATGGCCTTCCATATAATGCTTCAAACGGTTCCATCCCTATACTTGTCTGATAATTGTTGTTATACGAAAACTCGACTAAATGTTGGTGGTCTTCCCGTGATCCTCCAAAATCTAGCATGCAAGCTCTTTACAAATCCTCTAAGACTTTGTTAACTCTCTCTGTTTGCCCATCTGTCTGTGGATGGTAAGCGGTACTCACCTTAATCTTGGTATCTAAAGTCTCCTGCAGACTCTTCCAGAACTCGCTAGTAAATAAGGAATCTCTATCAGTTACTATATTACTAGGAATTCCATGCAGTCTAACTATACTCCTCATGAATAACTTAGCTAAATCCGGTGCTGTTCTAGTCGACTTAATGGGTATAAAGTGTGCAACCTTAGTCAATTTGTCCACTATAACCCATATACTGTCATTTCCTCTATTCGACCTTGGCAACCCGTCAATGAAATCCATTGAGATAGATTCCCATTTCTAGACTGGAACATCTAAAGGCTGAAGTAGCCCACTCGGTTTTTGGTGTTCGGCTTTTACCTGTTGGCAGTATAAACATTGTGTTAGCGCCAAAATTGGTCACTAACACCCAAATATAGACGAAAGCACCAACCAACAACCACAGATCACAGATAGAATGTATGTAGAGAGCAATAATGTGAAGAACAGTAAAAATAAAAAATCAAACAGTAAGAACAGAAGATTTATAGTGGTTCGGCTGACTCTGGCCTACGTCCACTCCAGAAATTTCCTTTTAGTTGATGTTAGAATCAATTACAGTTACAAAATGGTAGAGTAGCCTTGGCCTTAGAAAATAGAAAGAAAGAGAGCGGAAAAGAAGATCCCCCCAATCTGGAGACCCACATGCTGTATTTATAGGCAAATCCAGGTAGTTGGGCCTCCTAGGTGACCCACGGCCCATTAAATCCATAGTTGCGACCAGTTCCATATCCAAATGTTGCCAACCCATGAAAACAACCAAGGCGACTGGAAGCAGAGCATCCCTGGACTCGAAGTAGCTAAATGCCAATCCATGAAAACACCGACCAACGAAGTCACGAAACCGACCCGAATCATGTGGCCAAAAAGACTCGAGGCAACCCAGAAGCCTCAAGTGATTGACCCACAAAACAAGGCCGACCGACCTTGGTTATGACCAAACCACACCACTAACTCGATGTAAGGAGCCCGGAGACTCGAATCACCGAACCACCTTCAAATGCCGACCCACCTTCCATCATACCGACCCACATCCTAGGAGCCGAACCACAAAGACTCGAAGCAAGGAGCCAGAGGACACCGAGCGACGCCCCAAGAAACCATGCCGATCCACCTGATACTCCATCGAGCTACCCGAGTGATGATCCGAAGTCACATGCCTCAGGACTCAAAATTGCCGAGCGACAACCAAGGCCGAACCACCATTTATCTAAGCCGAGCCACCCTCCACGATGAGCCACCAACACGGCCGAGCCACCTATGCCAAACCACTTCCTACGCCGAACCACGCCATCCTGACCGAACGACACCTCTCAGATCGGACCACATCATCCTGACCGAACGACATCTTCTAGACCGGACCACACCATCCTGACCGAAGGACATCTCCCAGACCGAACCACCTTGGTTGAACGTTATAGCCACATGGCTGAACCACCAATGATTGAACTATGCTTGACCTCCTCTCCTCGACCGAACGGCATCTGCCGATCCTCATAGGCCGAACCATGTCTGGCCAACCCACCTCAACTTTTACACCATGTCCAAACGACACCATCTAGACTGATCCATACCTCCTAGGCCGAATGACCGACACCCAACCATCCATGACTGATCGTCTTTCCATCCAGCTAGCCTAAACCCATCGTATCCCAGTCTCGACAAACGAGCAGTCGATTTAGTTTAATCAGCATGTCCATGGCCTTTCCAAAAGGCAGGTTAACACATTGCCTCACCCATAAGCCTACATCTCTCTTCATACCTTCTCAGAAGAAACTCCTTTTCATATCCTGATACATCTTAGTTCCTCTCTAAGAACTTCCTTTCTAATGTTTCCCACATTGGAAATGCATAATCTTCCTTTCTTCCTCAACCACCCATTCTAATCAAGTCCGAAATCTTTTAAGTCTTCGCTCCTTGTTTCATTCCTTAGCTTTATGACTCGTTCAGCTAATAATGGATCCTCCCTTTGTTTAGAAGCAATCTTTTCAATCATCTTCGGTCAAACTTCTAAACATGATTACATGGCGGTTCCTCGACTAGAACTAGCCTCAAATCTACATTAAACTCTGCATGTAGTCAATGCTTCTAAATCTTTCCACTCGGCTATCATTGCTAATACTACATTCTGATATTTTCTGCTTAGTGCATCCGCCAACCTTATTTTCTTTTCCTGGGTACTAAATACCAAAGTCATAAGCGGCTTAAAACTCTAACCAACTCTGATGTCTCTATTCAACTCCTTTTGAGAGAATAAATATCTTAGTAACTTATGATCCGTAAATAACTCGAATCTATCTCCCAAAAGGTAATGTCTCTACACCTTCAATGCAAAAATTACTACAGCTAATTCCAAATCTTGAGTTGGGTATCTATCCTCATGCAGTCAGAGCTGTCTAGAAGCATAGGTAATCACTTTACCTCTTTGCATCAACACAACTCCTAACCCTGTTCCACATGCATCCATGTACACCACTATATCCCGATTCCCTTTTGGAACAACTAACATAGCTGCATTAGTTAGTAAGTGTTTTAGTTTCTAGAATGCTTTCTCACACTTATCAGTCCAGACAAACTTCACATCTTTCCGAGTTAGCTTGGTCATCAGTGCAGCTATTTGCGAGAAATCCTTAATGAATCTCTGGTACTAGCCAGCTAACCCAAGAAAACTCTTTCTCTCAGTCATTGTCTTTGGTCTCTTCCAATTGTTAACTATCTCGATCTTAGCCCAATATACTAAAAACCTTTTTTCTGAGACTACGTGACCAAGAAATTTCACTTCCTTCTTCTAGAAATGACATTTCAAAATTTTCACTTTCAGTTGATGCTGCCTCAACGTCTCAAGCACCACTCTAAGATGAACTTCATGCTCTCTTTCATCCTTAGAGTATATAAAAATGCCGTCTATGAACACTAACACGAATCTATCCAAATGTTCTTGGAAGATTCTTTCATCAATTCCATGAAGAATGTTGGCGCGTTAGTTAACCCGAACGACATCACTAACCATTTGTACGATCCATATCTGGTCTTAAACGCCGTCAAAGGAATACTATCCTCTACTACTCTAAGCTGATTGAACCCTTTTGCAATATCCAACTAGGAAAATACTTTGGCTCTATTCCACTGATCGAACAAATCGTCAATCCTAGTTAATGGATATTGGTTCTTTATCATCTTCTCATTCAGCTTACAATAATCGATACACTATTAGAACCTCCAATTTATGTTCCAATGATAACAACTATACAATTATATATATATAGACCTTATCAAGATTGCAGGTACATGCTACAAAAAGACACCATGCTCGAAGATATTGAGACTCAAAGAGAAACGATGATTCATTAATCATATTATTGTTAGTAAGGTTATTCTACTGTAAAAGAGTCTTAGATAAAATATTGTTAAGGTCTCCTTGAGTATATATGCATACACGATCACAAACAATTTCATATGCATTAAATTAAGGTGAAAAACTGGTTTTACACCTCCTAGACGTTTGAGATAAAGCCAAAGACGTCTGTGATAATTCTTGGGTTTAAAATCCTCTAAAGTCATAGACGTCTGAGGTTTTACCACAGACGTCTGTCATGAGCAAAAACTATCAATTTTGAAAAGACACTTCTGTTTTATTCAAAAAGAAATCACCTTTCAACGAAATGTTGCAGCCATTAAAGTGAATAGACTTTCTGAACTAGTAACGACTTTTCATCTGCACCTTTTTGAATCTATAAATACTACTTTGATTGAGAAATAGATATCATCTAACTTGAATTAATCTATTCTTTACTCTCTTGATTTCTAAACACTCTCTTGCATATACATTGTTCACATACTCTCAATCTATTATAACCAAAATATAATTTTGGTTAAATCACTCCCTACAACTCAAAGCATTAATATTCATATACTCAAAGGAGATCATAGGAAGATTTGTACTATAAGCCAAAAACTGTGTTATTTGGAACATAAGATTGTCAGAGATACTTTTGTATTAGCCTATTCCTCCGAGCAAAGCGGGGGTAATTTGTTTAAAGGAAATACTGAAGGGAAGCTTTGGGACTAGACATAGGACGGGAGGTCCGAACCAGTATAAAAACTCTGGTTTGCACACTTTTTATACTTTATTATTTATTGTATGCTATTGCATTAACTTATACACTTGCATATTATACACAAGTTAGATAATATACGATCCGCGAATTTTTCAATTGGTATCAAAACAAGGTTATTTTAATCTACAGTAACACGTAGTTGAAGACATTAAAATAGCAAGTACATTTCAAGAAGGTCGATCAACTTCTCGTTCCCCACTATTTACTGGTTCTAATTATGCTTATTGGTCAGCACGAATGCGAATTTTTATGCAAGCTAATGAATTAGAAAATGTCTAGCAACTCAAAATAAATATGAAGCACCCGACACTAATATTGGCACATGAACTGATGCACAAAAAGCAGAGGCATCTAACAATGCCAAAGCTATGAATGTATTATTTTGCTCACTCGATAAAATTGAATTTTCATGAGTCATGCTTTGCACTACTTCTTATGATATCTGGTGTACATTACAAATTACCCATGAAGGGACAAACAAAGTCAAGCAAACAAAAGTTTATATTCTACAAAATCAATTTTCATCTTTTAAAATGAAATCAAACGAATCAATTATTGACATGTATGTTAAATTTAAAACTATACAACACGATTTTATGGCACTAGGAGTTCATGTGACGCCCCACCTCTAAACTCACGCTAGCCAAGAACACTACTGGGTAATGCTGTCGACTAGCACGAAGAATAAGGCTGTTGAGGAGCGACCATCCGTGTAATTGCTTTGTGCAAGTACCGATATGTCAGATAGTATAACATGCATTTCATTTCAAGAGGAAATCCGACATACCGATACAAACTCAAAGCGACTACACAGTGGCTAAGTGGACCTCGGAAACAAATATAGAAATAAACATAACATAAATTAGTCACAGATGTTCATATCTCAAAGGCGGAAACAGATATGAATATAACACATAAAAGTGTACATCAGAGTATTGGTCTAACAAGATCCATAATATCACAAAAGAATAGATACAAGTGATAGACAAAAGAATAAGTATACATCATGGAGTCTATATCTCAAATGTATAACGACAAAATCTACAAATCTAGTGTAGTTAGGCAAAAGTCAGAAGATGATCCCAGATAAGGAGTCAAGCAGAAGCACCTATAGCATCTCGGTCTGACCCGAGTATTATTTAATAAGAAAATAATAAACAGATCAGTCTAGCTATAATTATCATATATATAAACTGAGATAAGGGTAGATATATAAAAAAGAAACGTATGATAACAATAATGTCAAGCTGTGACAAGTATGTTTTAAACAACAACAAAATCGTACAATATCTCAAGAAATCTCAAAGCACTAAAAAGAATGTCATATTCTTGTTTTATTCACCAAACCACAAATATTGACGAACATATCGTTGCCAATCACATAAAGAGGTGAAACACAAATTCTAGAAATCATCAATTAGAAATCCAGAAATCACAAAGGGGGGAGGCCTATCACAAACGAGAGCATGAAAACTCACCAACACGTGTATCACAAATGGAACGCTATTCCATGGTCGCTAACCATAAATTTTGAGCCGAAGCTCCACAAATGGCCTGAAGACCACGGGTCGCTACCCCGCCAAATTGAATCGAAGTTCCACAGAAACGGGGTTTAGTCTCCCTCGCAGACAAATAGACATCGCACATCGCTAGTCTAAATCACAAAATGATCATCATTGATCAACAAAAAGTGTCGATTACACTAAGCTAGTAAATATATGAGTTTAGCTTCATGTCCCATAACCACTAGCTTAACTTAAATATTTACGAACAAATTATAGATTCCCACTCGAAAATTGTCACAAGAATTTCAATCGAACAAGTCAAAAAATTAACCGGCGAAGTAAACGCAAGCGTTTCATACCACTTGTTTTGCTAAGCCGTTTAATTATATTTTCTCATACGAATGAGGTAAAGGTTTGTGTATACTAATAGATTAGAAAACAGTTTTATAAATGAGCTTTGTATTAAAAATAGAGTTGAAATCATCTTTGTAAAAGAGTTTGAATATTTACTATTGGTATAGAAACCTTTGCATTTAGAAGTGACAAATCACAAAATGATTGTAGAAACAATCAATCACAAAATCCACATTCGAAGATGTGAATTAAATCCAAAGAAATCGATACCGAATCCATCAAAATGAATATTTTCAAAAATCCTGAAAAAGAAGTCATCAAAGTCAATAATAAACGATAACAATAAATCGGATAATCATGAATCAATAAAAATTGGAATCTCAAGCTAAATAGGCAAAACAGGCAAAATAGAGCAGGTCACGTACTCCAAACGTCTGCAGTAAGTTTCAGGAAATTCTCTGAAATAAACTCCAAACGTCTGAGCTTTCCTGCAGACATCTGGTGACGAACAATTTACATATCTGCTTATATCTTTGCTATACTGTTAGTACACTTGCACATTAGTAACATATATACGATCCGCAAGACTTTCTGTAACGACCCAAAATTTTGAACAAATTAAATTGAGAATATTTAATTAATTTTAAATATTTGAACGATAATTTAATTTGAATCCCGATTTAACTTTGAATTTGGCGATTAAATTATAAAATTTAATCTATTGAATTGAATAAAAATATGAATCTTCAATTTTAAGTTGAAGAAAAATATTTCAAAAGCTTTTAAAATTCATATTGATAATACCGAAGATAATCGAACTTTCAAAATTGAATTTTAAACTGTTTGGCTCGGTTTTGAAATTATATCATTTGAATTGATATTTAAAAATAGCCGTCTGAGGCCCAGTCTCGGAATTCGACGAAACCAGTTCCATTGGGTCCGTAATATTGTATTATTATCGGATTTCAATTTTCGTAATTTTTGGAGTTGTTGTGTGAGCATACGATATTTAAACGCGTTGAACTTTGTTTTGAAACAAATTTAAATTTAAATAAAAATAATAAGAATATATAATTGCTTTCCTTTAACCCAACAATACGTACATCCCCCACCCAAATTGTCTCCTTCGTACCCATCCCCATCTGATATCACGCAATTGTTCTTCCATATGTTTTAAAATATCAGACAGTGTCGAAACGAAGAAAGGAAAAATCTTGTTCAAAATTTATAATGGCGAAACAAAATTTTCTCCTTTCTCAAAATTCATCTGCTCTCGTTCGAAATTTTATTTTCCCCCCTTTCAGTTCGATTTCCCTCTTTTCACAAATCAAATGGCCGAAGCCTTTTCTTCCCAGAAAAAAAAAGACTACGAAATTTAAATTCGATCTCAAATCGAATCACGACCGAAGGGGAATCGCGTGCTCCAGTTCGACTCGGGGGCGAGCGTGAGGGGATCTGTCGATGTCGCGCGTCAGTGGGGTGGTGTTCGTTTGTGCTTGAGGTGACGATTTGTAGGGTTGTGGTCGCAAGCACGAGGCGATTCGCTAGGCTAGAGGGAGGTTGCGGCGTCGATTAGGGGTTTCGCGAGTCGAGCTGAGGGAGGGAGCCGAGATCGTTCGAAGGTTAGCGGCGTTGGCGGCGGCACACTTGTGTTCACGAGGCGAGCAGTTCAACGTTAGGGTTTGGTCGAAGAAATAGGAGGTCGAGGCTGGGTTCGCGCTTGATCGTGTGGAACAGTGAAGGTATAAGCTGTTTTTTTTTCTTCTAAAGTATAATATGCACAAATTTAAAAGATAATGATATGACGATTAAGAAGAAAATACTTACACTGTAACTTAATGATTTATATAAAGAAAAAAAATTTTAAAGAGTAAAGGAAACTACTGTTTTTTTTTACAGTAAAATGTATATAGGCTGTTTATTTTATGTTATTTTTATAAACATTTCATAAGGATGTATACAAATTGAAATCTATATGTATAGTTTAAAACAGTAACCTTTTTGGAAACATACAAATATGTATTAAACTTATGTAGCTTATTGTTATACATAGTTCGAAAAATGAAGTAAAATATATGTATGCACACTTTTGAATCTTCTAGTCTATTTTGAAACAAGGTATTCGGTGATTAACTTATTTAGTTATTTTTAGTTACTAAAAGACTTTGAGGGAAAATTTGTTTAAATCAAATTACTAGTTGAGATTTAATAAATAAGTGATAATTGATTAAATTTGTTAAAAAAAAATTGAAAGTATTAGCTCAAAATAAAATCGGTGGTTAATTAAATTTATCAAATGAGGATTTAGGTGTTCGATTCAATCCGAATATTAATAAATTTTTAATTATTTATACAAGGTTAAAAATGGAGAAATGGTCAAAATGGAAATTGGATTGCAAATAAAAGCAAAGGTGAGATCTTCTCACTCAAAATAAATTTGGATTGCAGTTATTGATTGTTTGATATGATTGCTATTTGGATGTGATATTAGATATAGTAGGATATATCTATATATATAGCAATATATACATATTGGCATATGTATATATTGAATTGATTGATTTCCCGCCTCGTATAGCGGATGAGACCCTATTGCGCCGTTAGTAAGCGGATGATTTTTATAAAACCCATATACCGCGATATTCCACCTCGAAGTGGAATTGGTATTGTGCTAACGTCTGTGGATGCAGGGAAACAGGTTGGAGGGATCCAACTGGATTCCTCACCAGTATTTATTTATTTACAGATATTGATGTATATTCTGTTATCATATTGATATATGATGTTTGTTGTTGTGATTGACTAGTTGGTGCTGTTGCATCATCAGATACAGTTTTGAAGTTTAAAAATAACGACTTTTACTCTAAAAGGATTTTAAAGTGATTTTTGAAAGTAGACGTTTTATTGAATTTTTGAATTGATTTATTTCAAATAAATAAACGTCTAGAATTTTAAAGTTATAAGAGTTAAGATTTTTGGTGAAATATAACCAAAGTGTCGTTTTTGAAATAAAAGTCGATTTATTTATAAAATGATTTGAGTTGGATTTTTGAATAACTATAAACGATTTGTATAAAAGATTTATAAAATTGATATTTATAAATCAAAGTATTGGAATTATAAAATGAGTTTTTTTAAGTGTTAAAAATGAAAAAAAATTATGGAATCCGTAATTGAATGAAATTTATAGATTTATAAATTGTGAAGTTGAAAATGAATGAAATTGTAGAATAAAAGATTTATAAGAAATTGACTTATAAATTTGATTTTTTACCTTTAAATGGATCTTGATTGAATTTGTTAATAAAGGAGATTTATAAATCAAAGTTGTTAGAAAATAGAAATAGAATTTATAAACGTTGTTTTATAAATTCGAAAATCAATCAAATTTGACGAATTTAATATAGAAGGTTATTAAGAGAATTTTATCCACGATTTTGAATAGTGGATAATTATTGAAATAAAAGGTGTAGAGATTATTGAAAATTGGTTAGTGAAGTATATTCACGATTTTGGACAGTGAATATATTTTTAAGTAAAATGGATATGGTTTTGGGAAAGTGATATTTGAAATGAAGTTAATTGTTTTAAAGATGTTTTCAAATATAATGAATATCGAAATCATAGATTTCAACATTTATTATTGAAATAGACGTTTTCGAGAAGTAGAAGGAAATGGTGGACTATAACACTGTTGTTATAGTAAATGATTTCCGTAAGGAAATGTTTTTATGTAGTATTGGGGTTTATATATCTATCTTAAATCCGAATCCCTATACTAGTGATTTTGAGTCGTCGTAACGATGTTTTACGTAACCTTCGTTTTGACTCAAATAGATGTTAAAATTAATGATTTCCTTAAAGAATGAATATATACTTAATATTGATTTAGGTATATCGAATATTTTCAAATGTTGAAAATAAATGAATATATACTTAATATTGATTTAGGTATATCGAATATTTTCAAATGTTGAAAATAAATAGATTTGTGAAATACTTATTTTTAAATAAGTATGGAAATGCTTTTCCAATATGAAATGAACTGTTTTGAGATTTTATCTTCAAAGATAAAATGAAATGTGGAAATTGATTTGAAATTGTTTTCAAATGGTTAAGTGTGGAAATTATATATCTAGTAAAGATATTTTTGGAAAATAAATAATTTGGAAAATTATTTGGAATATGATGATGTTGCGCATCTTTATTGATAGTTAAATAACCGACTATCAATAATTACCTTTAGATAGGTATTTGTTGTGAATTGGATGAATTTGAATGCCACACTTGTTTTTGAATAAGCGCTCACTATTCGGGTTAACCGGGAAAGGACCATGGGGTTGTATAACCCATTCCGAATATGTGATACGTCGTTATGAATTGCATTTGAAGACCGGTGTTGAAGACCGGATATTTTTGAAAACGGAAGGATTACCGTCGAGTTACTCTACATCGGCTGATCTCCGATTTAGAGGTTTTATCACCCTTAGTGACGGGAAGTCCGGACGTGATTAGAAAATTATCCGGATGTGCAAGGGCTTCGTGAGAAGTGCCTTCGGTTCTGTTCGATCCCGGAACCGACTTGTATGGATTGTATGTCTGACGTTACAGATTGAGATATAAAGCTAATTTCTTTCAAATACATTTCTGTTGGTGGCGGAGAATTTATTCTCTTAGCTTAACACCCTTCTCTGAGACGTACGAGCTTAGAGGTTATGTAGTTGAAATTTATCAGCAATATATTCCCAATTTGGTAACGTGACATACTGAGTGTTGCTGTGTGATGATCAGTGTTTGATCATTTGCGATATGATCATTTGTTTGATCTTATATCTTTGTGATCATAGGTTGATCATTTGTTTGACCCGAAGCATGGCTTTGTAGAAAGCGTAGCTTTGTGGACGAGACTTCGTCGAGCCTCACACCCCGGAAATGGTCGAAACAGGAAGGATGCAGCAAGGTTCTAGGGAGTAGCGCCCCTTAGTGTATGTCATTCCTTATGGATAGAGGTGGTATCATGGTATGGAGCCCAGATACTTAACCTATGTGGTTGCTGCATTATTATTATTATGTGGTTTGTTGCGAATCGGGGATCCTTGGGAAGATCGGTTACGATTGGGGGATGGCATACGCATGTCAGTAGTTACCTATTTTTGCAGAGGTAACCCGGCCTTGTGTTGGCAGAGATCCGGTTAGGTTCTCGGGTCGTCTATTCCAGGGACGTACCCATCGTGGCATAGGAAGTTCCTTGGCCTGACCATTTGTTGGAAATCCAAAGAAACAATACGAGCCTTGTACGGTTTTAGTTGTAGAACCTGCCATTTAATATGGTAGCTATAGCAAGCATACTATAATGGTACCTATGCTGGCTAAGATTTATATTGTACTTTCGAAATGATTTCTACACTATGCACTAAAAATAATATCAAAAATGATTTGATTTTGCGTAGTAAGCATCTTTGACTATCATAAGAAGAAATCTCCTCCAAGTCTGCGTTTGCATTGTGTGTGTGGCGGGAGGTCTTATGGTAGTTTCATTTTCCAAAAGCATTGCGAATTTGTTTTATTTTCTTTGTGAAAAATAACTGTTTTACGATCTCACACCAGTCACCATGACTGACTCGGAGTTTATTGTTCCCTTCTAAACTCTGGGTGCCCACTAATTTCCACACGGGCAGTCTAGAGTTATGTTATCAGGATATTCTGGATATTCTGGAGCTTTGGAAGCAAGATGGATGACGAGACGTAGTAGTTGTATCTGATAGTAATTATTCCGTTGTGTATTCTGTATGAGGACAAGTTTATATAACTGTCCATTGTTGTATATTGACTCTGATTGATGTATGTATAAAAACTGATATAATTCTTTGTTTTAAAAGGCTAGTGATTATCTATTATATATTGTTCCGCTGCGATATGTGAGATTCTGATATTGTTTCTGTATCTGATGTTATTCTGTTGTTCTTCTCTTCTTCTCTTCTTTCTTCTATCTTCTTCTTTTTGTTCTTCTTTCTTTTTCTTCTATTTAAAACCCTCACTATTGGAGTTTCCGGCACTCGATTGCTCGGCAGTCGATAAAGTGAGTATCGATGTCGAATTTTCGAAAGTCGAAAATTTCGGTATGTGACAGCGTGGTATCAGAGCATATGGTTAAGCAACAACCCTGCTCTGTTGGGTGTTACTCATTAGAGATAGAGTCAGTAGTACTCTAGAATGAGTTTGAGTGTAATAATAAATATGAGTGCGTATTTGTTAGTGAATATGAAATTGTTTTGTATTGTGTTGACTTATCGGTTGGTTGTTTATGAATTCTGGTCGGTGCAGTCTAGCTAACTGTAATCGATAGGGGTTTCTAAACTCTAAACAAGATAAACTGACACAGTATTGTTTTAAAATTGGGTAAATGAAATAATTTTACCCAAAACTATTTTTGTATAGAAAAGAAACGATTTTCTATGAAATACTATAGTATATGGTTGCATGGTTGTTAGAAGTGAAAATATTAAATTATTATCATTGAAATTAAATGAGAAATTGAAATCGTAACTCCAAAGTTAAGAAATAAATTCACATACAAATGAAATTAAAGAATGTAAATTATAAATATGACTTGTAATTTGAAACGGAATTCCAAAGAAGTTTCTGGAAAGGTTTTGAAAAGAATTTGAAAATTTTGGAGATTTGGAAAGTTTAAATCTTTTGGTTTGAAAATGATTTTCAAAGGATTTTTGGAAAAAAGTAATTTTGGGAATGAACAAAAGAATAAAACTGGAATTGAAACTGAATGTTGAAAACAGATTTGAATTTGTAAGTGGATTAGAATTAGAAATGAATTAGTAATTGAAACTAATCTAAAATAAGCAGTTGTAAATGAAAGCTAATCAATAAAATTCAATATTCAGGAGATAAATAGAATCCAAATTGAATTAGAATGGTAAAGTAAATTCAAATGAAATTTGAAATGCAAAATTTAATGAAGATAGATATGTAACTTCAATAGTGAAGTAAAAAATGTATAAGCAGCTTATATTGAAAATTTTTGTAATGAAATTCGCAAAATGATATTTGAATGTTGTAACTAGATATTATGGCTAGTAGGATATACAGGTTATAAAGGAATTGGAAATTTTGATTTCAAAGATAATTTGGATTGCACGACAAAAAGGTATGTATTTTAAATTTCAATATGAATTTTGCTGATTTCTTGTATAGCCGCTTGGCTTTTTCTTTTTCTTTTTGAAATCTGAGAGTCCGTAGGGACGTTTTGTAGTCGTGCCGTATTAGCCGCGCAAAGGAGACGCTGGCGAAATTTTTCGAAAATTTCGAGTGTTAGGAAATTTTTGAGAAAATTTTCAAAGTTAAAATTTGAATTTGAATTTGAAATTTGAATTTTGAAGTAAACAATATTGTTTGAAAACTATGAAAGGTTTAGAAATTTAGTTGAATGATAACGAATCTTTAGTAGAAAGATTTGTTTTGAAAATTTGATAAAACTATTGGATTGTGAAAAATAGTAGACGAGTTAAGGACCATTTTTTTTCCTAACTTGTAATTTCGAGGACGAAATTCTTTTAAGGAGGGAAGTTTGTAACGACCCAGAATTTTGAACAAATTAAATTGAGAATATTTAATTAATTTTAAATATTTGAACGATGATTTAATTTGAATCCCGATTTAACTTTGAATTTGGCGATTAAATTATAAAATTTAATCTATTGAATTGAATAAAAATATGAATCTTCAATTTTAAGTTGAAGAAAAATATTTCAAAAGCTTTTAAAATTCATATTGATAATACCGAAGATAATCGAACTTTCAGAATTGAATTTTAAACTGTTTGGCTCGGTTTTGAAATTATATCGTTTGAATTGATATTTAAAAATAGCCGTCCGAGGCCCAGTCTCGGAATTCGACGAAACCAGTTCCATTGGGTCCGTAATATTGTATTATTATCGGATTTCAATTTTCGTAATTTTTGGAGTTGTTGTGTGAGCATACGATATTTAAACGCGTTGAACTTTGTTTCGAAACAAATTTCAATTTAAATAAAAATAATAAGAATATATAAATGCTTTCCTTTAACCCAACAATACGTACATCCCGCACCCAAATTGTCTCCTTCGTACCCATCCCCATTTGATATCACGCAATTGTTCTCCCATATGTTTTAAAATATCAGACAGTGTCGAAACGAAGAAACGAAAAATCTTGTTCAAAATTTATAATGGCGAAACAAAATTTTCTCCTTTCTCAAAATTCATCTGCTCTCGTTCGAAATTTTATTTTCCCCCCTTTCAGTTCGATTTCCCTCTTTTCACAAATCAATGGCCGAAACCTTTTTTTTCCCAGAAAAAAAAGACTACGAAATTTAAATTCGATCTCAAATCGAATCACGACCGAAGGGGAATCGCGTGCTCGAATTCGACTCGGGGGCGAGCATAAGGGGATCTGACGATGTCGCGCGTCAGTGGGGTGGTGTTCGTTTGTGCTTGAGGTGACGATTGGTAGGGTTGTGGTCGCAAGCACGAGGCGATTCGCTAGGCTAGAGGGAGGTTGCGGCGTCGATTAGGGGTTTCGCGAGTCGAGCTGAGGGAGGGAGCCGAGATCGTTCGAAGGTTAGCGGCGTTGGCGGCGGCGCACTTGTGTTCACGAGGCGAGCAGTTCGACGTTAGGGTTTGGTCGAAGAAATAGGAGGTCGAGGCTGGGTTCGCGCTTGATCGTGTGGAACAGTGAAGGTATAAGCTGTTTTTTTTTCTTCTAAAGTATAATATGCGCAGATTTAAAAGATAATGATATGACGATTAAGAAGAAAATACTTACACTGTAACTTAATGATTTATATAAAGAAAAAAAAATTTAAAGAGTAAAGGAAACTACTGTTTTTTTTACAATAAAATGTATATAGGCTGTTTATTTTATGTTATTTTTATAAACATTTCATAAGGATGTATACAAATTGAAATCTATATGTATAGTTTAAAACAGTAACCTTTTTGGAAACATACAAATATGTATTAAACTTTTGTAGCTTATTGTTATACATAGTTCGAAAAATGAAGTAAAATATATGTATGCACACTTTTGAATCTTCTAGCCTATTTTGAAACAAGGTATTCGGTGATTAACTTATTTAGTTATTTTTAGTTACTAAAAGACTTTGAGGGAAAATTTGTCAAAATCAAATTACTAGTTGAGATTTAATAAATAAATGATAATTGATTAAATTTGTTAAAAAAAAATTGAAAGTATTAGCTCAAAATAAAATCGGTGGTTAATTAAATTTATCAAATGAGGATTTAGGTGTTCGATTCAATCCGAATATTAATAAATTTTTAATTATTTAGACAAGGTTAAAAATGGAGAAATGGTCAAAATGGAAATTGGATTGCAAATAAAAGCAAAGGTGAGATCTTCTCACTCAAAATAAATTTGGATTGCAGTTATTGATTGTTTGATATGATTGCTATTTGGATGTGATATTAGATATAGTAGGATATATATATATAGCAATATATACATATTGGCATATGTATATATTGAATTGATTGATTTCCCGCCTCGTATAGCGGATGCGACCCTATTGCGCCGTTAGTAAGCGGATGATTTTTATAAAACCCATATACCGCGATATTCCACCTCGAAGTGGAATTGGTATTGTGCTAACGTCTGTGGATGCAGGGAAACAGGTTGGAGGGATCCAACTGGATTCCTCACCAGTATTAATTTATTTACAGATATTGATGTATATTCTGTTATCATATTGATATATGATGTTTGTTGTTGTGATTGACTAGTTGGTGCTGTTGCATCATCAGATTAAGTTTTGAAGTTTAAAAATAACGACTTTTATTCTAAAAGGATTTTAAAGTGATTTTTGAAAGTAGACGTTTTATTGAATTTTTGAATTGATTTATTTCAAATAAATAATCGTCTAGAATTTTAAAGTTAAGATTTTTGGTGAAATATAACCAAAGTGTCGTTTTTGAAATAAAAGTCGATTTATTTATAAAATGATTTGAGTTGGGATTTTTGAATAACTATAAACGATTTGTATAAAAGATTTATAAAATTTATATTTATAAATCAAAGTATTGGAATTATAAAATGAGTTTTTTTTAAGTGTTAAAAATGAAAAAAAATTATGGAATCCGTAAGTGAATGAAATTTATAGATTTATAAATTGTGAAGTTGAAAATGAATGAAATTGTAGAATAAAAGATTTATAAGGAATTGACTTATAAATTTGATTTTTTACCTTTAAATGGATCTTGATTGAATTTGTTAATAAAGGAGATTTATAAATCAAAGTTGTTAGAAAATAGAAATAGAATTTATAAACGTTGTTTTATAAATTCGAAAATCAATCAAATTTGACGAATTTAATATAGAAGGTTATTAAGAGAATTTTATCCACAATTTTGAATAGTGGATAATTATTGAAATAAAAGGTGTAGAGATTATTGAAAATTGGTTAGTGAAGTATATTCACGATTTTGGACAGTGAATATATTTTTAAGTAAAATGGATATGGTTTTGGGAAAGTGATATTTGAAATGAAGTTAATTGTTTTAAAGATGTTTTCAAATATAATGAATATCGAAATCATAGATTTCAACATTTATTGTTGAAATAGACGTTTTCGAGAAGTAGAAGGAAATGGTGGACTATAACACTATTGTTATAGTAAATGATTTCCGTAAGGAAATGTTTTTATGTAGTATTGGGGTTTATATATCTATCTTAAATCTGAATCCCTATACTAGTGATTTTGAGTCGTCGTAACGATGTTTTACGTAACATTCGTTTTGACTCAAATAGATGTTAAAATTAATGATTTCCTTAAAGAATGAATATATACTTAATATTGATTTAGGTATATCGAATATTTTCAAATGTTGAAAATAAATGAATATATACTTAATATTGATTTAGGTATATCGAATATTTTCAAATGTTGAAAATAAATAGATTTGTGAAATACATATTTTTAAATAAGTATGGAAATGCTTTTCCAATATGAAATGAACTGTTTTGAGATTTTATCTTCAAAGATAAAATGAAATGTGGAAATTGATTTGAAATTGTTTTCAAATGGTTAAGTGTGGAAATTATATATCTAGTAAAGATATTTTTGGAAAATAAATAATTTGGAAAATTATTTGGAATCTGATGATGTTGCGCATCTTTATTGATAGTTAAATAACCGACTATCAATAATTACCTTTAGATAGGTATTTGTTGTGAATAGGATGAATTTGAATGCCACACTTGTTTTTGAATATGCGCTCACTATTCGGGTTAACCGGGAAAGGACCATGGGGTCGTATAACCCATTCCAAATATGTGATATGTCGTTATGAATTGCATTTGAAGACTGATCTTGAAGATCGGATATTTTTGAAAACGAAAGGATTACCGTCGAGTTACTCTACATCGGCTGATCTCCGATTTAGAGGTTTTATCACCCTTAGTGACGGGAAGTCCGGACGTGATTAGAAAATTATCCGGATGTGCAAGGGCTTCGTGAGAAGTGCCTTCGGTTCTGTTCGATCCCGGAACAGACTTGTATGGATTGTATGTCTGACGTTACAGATTGAGATATAAAGCTGATTTCTTTCAAATACATTTCTGTTGCTGGCGGAGAATTTATTCTCTTAGCTTAACACCCTTCTCTGAGACGTACGAGCTCAAAGGTTATGTAGTTGAAATTTATCAGCAATATATTCCCAATTTGGTAACGTGGCATACTGAGTGTTGCTGTGTGATGATCAGTGTTTGATCATTTGCGATATGATCATTTGTTTGATCTTATATCTTTGTGATCATAGGTTGATCATTTGTTTGACCCGAAGCATGGCTTTGTAGAAAGCGTAGCTTTGTGGACGAGACTTCGTCGAGCCTCACACCCCGGAAATGGTCAAAACAGGAAGGATGCAGCAAGGTTCTAGGGAGTAGCGCCCCTTAGTGTATGTCATTCCTTCTGGATAGAGGTGGTATCATGGTATGGAGCCCAGATACTTAACCTATGTGGTTGCTGCATTATTATTATTATGTGGTTTGTTGCGAATCGGGGATCCTCGGGAAGATCGGTTACGATCGGGGGATGGCAAACGCAAGTCAGTAGTTACCTATTTTTGCAGAGGTAACCCGGCCTTGTGTTGGCAGAGATCCGGTTAGGTTCTCGGGTCGTCTATTCCAGGGACGTACCCATCGTGGCATAGGAAGTTCCTTGGCCTGACCATTTGTTGGAAATCCAAAGAAACAATACGAGCCTTGTACGGTTTTAGTTGTAGAACCTGCCATTTAATATGGTAGCTATAGCAAGCATACTATAATGGTACCTATGCTGGCTAAGATTTATATTGTACTTTCGAAATGATTTCTACACTATGCACTAATAATAATATCAAAAATGATTTGATTTTGCATAGTAAGCATCTTTGACTATCATAAGAAGAAATCTCCTCCAAGTATGCGTTTGCATTGTGTGTGTGGCGGGAGGTCTTATGGTAGTTTCATTTTCCAAAAGCATTGTGAATTTGTTTTATTTTCTTTCTGAAAAATAACTGTTTTACGATCTCACACCAGTCACCATGACTGACTCGGAGTTTATTGTTCCCTTCTAAACTCTGGGTGCCCACTAATTTCCACACGGGTAGTCTAGAGTTATGTTATCAGGATATTCTGGATATTCTGGAGCTTTGGAAGCAAGATGGATGACGAGACGTAGTAGTTGTATCTGATAGTATTTATTCCGCTGTGTATTCTGTATGAGGACAAGTTTATATAACTGTCCATTGTTGTATATTGACTCTGATTGATGTATGTATAAAAACTGATATAATTCTTTGTTTTAAAAGGCTAGTGATTATCTATTATATATTGTTCCGCTGTGATATGTGAGATTCTGATATTGTTTCTATATCTGATGTTATTCTGTTGTTCTTCTCTTCTTCTCTTCTTTCTTCTATCTTCTTCTTTTTGTTCTTCTTTCTTTTTCTTCTATTTAAAACCCTCACTATTGGAGTTTCCGGCACTCGATTGCTCGGCAGTCGATAAAGTGAGTATCGATGTCGAATTTTCGAAAGTCAAAAATTTTGGTATGTGACACTTTCAATAGGCTCTTCGATCCACACCAAAAGCATGATCAAAATCAAAACTAAGATTTTTAGAGTTTTAGACTTCAAACACCAAAAATTGAAATGTTTACCAAATCAATTCAAATAAAAATCTAATGAACATGCAAAGATGTTAGGAATTCATACCTAGCAATCAAGGATAGTTATAGACATAGATGTGAGATAAAAATCTCACCTCTAAACCCAAAAACGAGGAAGGAGAAGCTTGAAAGCAAATGAAGATCAACTACTCTTCAACTTCAACTCTAGAAGCTTGAATCTAAGCTCAAAAGAAGAACATTTCCGAAGTCAGGTTTAGGAAATTTTCTGAAATTAAAGAGAGAATGAGTTGGAGGAGATGAAGAGGAGGCTTACCAAAGCTTTTCCAAGAGTTTGGAGCAAGACTTGAGTTTGCAAATGGAAACTAGGGCTTGGAGTTTCTAATTTCTCATTCCTCTCCCCATTTTCAGTTTTGCTTGAGTGTTTAAGAAAATAGAAATGAAGTGAAGAGGAGAGGAGAGGGCTGAACTAGGTTATAGAGTGAGTTGGGGTGAAACCCAAACCCAAAGCCCAATAGAAAATGTCAAAATTCAACTTGCTCCAAACATATCGATGTTTATACTCAAAAAAGTTGTAAACGCCGTTTTGGACTCAATGGAGGTGGTTTCGAGTCCCAATTCGACTGTTTACAAAAAGTAGCTTTTCGGACTTTAATTCGATTAACGATTCTATATTTAAATAAAATATTTAAACATTCAATCATAAAATATGCGGGTTGTTACAGTTAAATTCATTGATTTTGATTCAGTCACATGAATTTTAAATCTTTGACAAAAGAATGGAGAAGAAATGTTTTAGCCATCAAAGAAGCTAACGATCTTTCCCAACTCAAAGTCGAAGAGTTAATAGGAAATCTGATGTCGTATGTAGCTAATTTACCGGTAAGAAAAGAACAAAATCAAGAGAGGAAAAACATCGCATTTCAGGCAAATAATGGCAACTCCGACTTGGAAGAAGATGAGATTGTTTTCATAGCCAAAAATTACAACAAGTTCAAGAAGTTCAAAAAGATGATGAAATTTCAAAACAACAGCAACACAAATTCCTTAAATCAAACATTAATGAAATGCTTCGGGTGTGATAAATTTGGCTATATGAAGAAAGACTATCCACTACTCAACAATGATAAAAAGAAAAATAAATTCAAAAATTTCAAGAAAAAATTTCAAATAAGTTGGGATGACTCCCATTTTTCCTGTTCATCCGATAGCGACAGTGACTCAGAACAAGCAAATGTTTGCTTCATGGCTAGCATAGATGAGGTACGTCCTAAATTAAAATATGATGAAATTCTTGAAATTAGTATAGAATTAGATGAAAAGAATAGAGAATTAAAAAAATTAAATAAAGAAAATGTGGGAAAATTAAATAGAGCTGAATTAGAAATTTGATTTTTAAAAGACGAGAAAACTATTTTAGAAGAAGAATTAGAATTAGCACAAAAAGAATGTTAAAAATTATCATCTCAAAATGCTACTTTAACACATGATATAGTGAATAATAAAATAGAGAATTATAAACTTGAAAAAGAAAAGATGAATTGAAACAAAATTTAGAATATGCCAATATAGAAATTTCTGATCTCAAAAATAAATTAGATAAAATTACTAATAATGTTTCAAAATTTAATAAAGGAAAGCAAAATCTAGATAATTTGATAAAGATTTCAAAACCATCAGAAAATAGGAGGGGATTAGGATTTATCGAAAAAATTCATAAACATTCTAGAAATAATCTGGTTTCTAATAATAATCAAAGATTTAAAAAGTATAGTACATTATATACAAATTTTAGAAAAACAAATTCTAAATATGAAAATAAGGGAACAAAAATTATTAAAATATGGATTCCTAAAACAAATAACAACTTGATTAGGCAAAAACACATAGATGTATATCTAAAAGGTATAGTTCATAATGAAAATTACATCTCTAAAGGTTCCAAACCCTCATGGGTATGGCTACCTTCTACTACTAACACATATGACTCTGACAATGGAAGTGGGTACCAATTAAAACTTTTTATTATTTTACAGGTACCCAAAAACAAAATTAATAATAAGGAGAAATGGATACTCAATAGTAGATGTCACAAACAAATGACGGGAAATGCACACATGCTATCAAACATCACATACATGGACGGTGGCACGGTCACTTTTAAGGATAATTCCAAAGAATATGTTATCGGAATTGGAAATATCATCAATGTTGGTATGTCTACTTCTCCTATTCTTTTAAATGTTTTATTAGCTAAAAACTTAAAACATAGTTTACTTAGTACAAGCCAATTATGCGATAAGGGATTTAGAATCGATTTTGAAAAAGATAAATGCAATACTTTGATCAAAATAAAACTTTAATTTTCGAAGGAACAAGAAATCGAAATACTTATATTCTAAACATGAATATTAATCATAATAATGATTTATGCTCAACCGCAAATCATGATGATCCATGGATATGGCATAAAAGATTTTGTCACATAAATTTCAAATATATAAACAAATTAGCTAAAACAATTTTGTAAGAGGATTACCAAGAATAAATTTCAAAGTTAAAAATCTATGTGATGCATGTCAACTTGGAAAATTAAAGAAAAGCTCGTTTAAGTCTGTAAAGGAAATCTCTACTAAACAGCCTCTTGAATTACTTCATTTGGACTTATTTGGTCCAACCCAAGTACGTTCGATAAATCACAATAAATATGTCTTTGTAATCTTAGACGATTTTTCAAGGTATACTTGGACTTTATTTAAAAAATGATACATTCGAAATGTTTAAAACTTTTGCTAAACGAACTAAGGCTCTAATGGATTTAAAGATAAAAAGTATAAGAAGTGTGGAGAATTTGAAAATGAATTATTTACAAACTTTTGTAATAAAAAGGGAATTACTATAATTTTTCATTTCCACGAACACCATAACAATTTCTATGCATATACATAGGGGGAGACACATATACATAGGGGGAGACAAACATAATAATACATCCACTGTATAGTTTATTTTTGATTATATAGTGGCCATCATCAAAATGGGGGAGATTGTTAGAACCTCTAATTTATGTTTCAATGATAACAACTATATAATTATATACATATATATAGACCTTATCAAGATTGCAGGTATATGCTACAAGAAGACACCATGCTCGAAGATATTGAGACTCAAAGAGAAATGAAGGTTCATTAACCATACTACTGTTAGTAAGGTTATTCTACTATAAAAGAGTCCTAGATAAAATATTGTTAAGGTCTCCTTAAGTATATTTGCATACGCGATCACACACAATTTCATATGCATCAAAATTAAGGTAAAAAACTATTTTCACACCTCATAGACGTCTGAGATAAAACCACAGACGTCTATGACAATTCTTGGGTTAAAATTTTCCTAAAGTCACAGACATCTGAGGTTTTACCACGAATGTCTCTCATGAGCAAAAACTGTCAATTTTGAAAAGACACTTCTGTTTCATTCAAAAAGAAATCACCTTTCAACGAAAAGTTGCAGCCATTAAATTGAATAGACTTTCTCAAATAGTAACGACTTTTCATCTGCACCTTTTTGAATCTATAAGTACTACTTTGATTGAGAAATAGATATCTAACTTGAATTAATCTATTCTTTACTCTCTTGATTTTTAAACACTCTCTTGCATATAAATTGTTCACATACTCTCAATCTATTATAACCAAAATATAATTTTGGTTAAATCACTTCCTGCACCTTATAGCATGCATATTCCTATACTCAAAGGAGATCATAGGAAGATTTGTACTATATGTCAAAAACTACGTTATTTGGAACACAAGACTTTTAGAGATACTTTTGTATTAGCCTATTCCTCCAAGCAAAGCGAGGGTAATGTAACGACCCGTAAATTCTCGATAATTAAATTATTGAATTTAATAAGATTTTGTAATTTAATGTTGGAAGAAAATAAAATTTATGATGTAGGAATGAGAAAACTAACTAGAATGAAGTTTAATAATGTAAATATATGTAATAGATGACCATTTGAATGTAATCTCAAGTAATTGTAATAATTGTAAGTTATAATTAGTTATAAATTTAAAATAAGGAAATAAATTTAAATGTTATATTAATTGATGAAATAATAATAAATCAAAATTCGATAAAATTTGTGTTGTGTTAGTAGTTATAACATTTGTGTGCAGATAACAAACTTATAAAGGTGATTAAATTAAGAAAAAGTAACAATTGTTATTTGTTACCAATTTATTTAATATGTTGAATTAAGTTGGAAATCAATTGCAATTAAATGTAATTAAATATTATGTTAATAGGAGTTAAGGCGATAGCTGTAAAATGTGAAGTTAATAAAATGTACAGAAATGTCAATTATATTCTTAAGGCAATAGTATATTTAATAAAAAGAGTGAAACTAAGATAAATGAATTTATTGGGACTTTAAATTATAATTAATGTAAAAATCGACAAAAATTCAGTATAATTGGAATATTGCAACTAATATAGTAAAAGATGATAATTGCAAATATTAATGCAATAAGATGTAAACAAATGTTAACTATGTCCATAGAGTAATGTTTGATTGAATAAAAAGATTGAAATCAAATTGAATCAATTTATTTGAAATTAAAATATAATTAATTGAATTTTAATTGCAATTGAAACTGAACACTTTAATTAGTGTAATATTTAACATTGAATTGATATGTAAATTGTTTTAAATTATTATAAGTATCTAAGTAATCAAAATGATAAAAATTGTTAGTTATCATATTTGAAATTAACAAGTGATTTAATCAATTTAATATTAATTTATTTTATTAACGTGAAAATAGCCATTTTGGCTACTTGCATGGATTTCGACGAAACTAGTTTCATCGAATCCGTAATGGAAAATTATAGTAGGATTTCAAGTTTCGTAGCGACCGGACTTGTCATTTGATCGTACGGGCTTGAAACGCATAGAAATCAATTTAACTAAATTCAATTCGAAATAAGCTGATTTTAAAGCTAACTTCTTCATACAATGTAATTAGGACTTGAAACATGTTCCATTGAGTTTAAAAATATCAAAAACATCTATTTTGATATATGAGATGATCCAGTTTCATTTCGGAGGCAGAATGGGCTTTTCAGGTCGCTATTGTCGTTCGTACCAATTCGATATGTGTTTATTTTCTTATTGGGCTTCGTTAATATAAATAGTTCTGAGCTAACCCTAGTAGCCTTTCATTCCACATAACTATACGTACAATTCTCTCTGGCTTCTCCTACTCAGTGGCAGAAACATATTCCAACTTCAAAACCCTATTCCAATTTCAAATTCAATTTCAAAATCAAACTCCTCCAAACCCTATCATATTATATACCGATTTGAAGCTCTCGACGAGCGCAACTCAAATCTTCTATACATTTTTGCAATCAAATCACTGTTTGATCAAAAATTGAGGTTGAGCCTCAACCGTTCGTATTAGGGTTTCAATTATTCAATGGTGGATCTACGTCTTGACGATGATCGGAGGGCATGGGGTGGTAGAGCTCGTCGAGCAGGTATGGGATCAGCTATTTATTCATGCTCAGGTGGTCGAGATTTGCCAATTTTTGCTGTTGAAGTCAAATGGCGGCGGAGGCATTGCGTGAGGCTGGAGGTGGCCGCTCGGCCAAGGATGGTGCGGCTCAGGGAGGGGGTCGCGGTGGTGGGTCTCGATCGATTGGAATGGCGACGTGATGGTGGCGATTTCAGCTTGATCGGCAACGGCACTCATGTACAGTGGTCGATCGATGTAGTCTGTAGAGTTAACGCGATGATTCACATGGGGAGGTTGACTTGGCTGTGTTTGAGTGGTACGTTCTTTTTTTTATTATTTAAATTTAATTTCGACTATCGAATGTTCTAACCACCGTATCTTTTGCATACGAACCCGGATTCAGGCGCGGTTTGCTCCGCTGCGATCGTATTGAGATTTCGGACATTGTGGAACTAGTTTGTGTTATCCCGCTTTTGTGAATAGCGACTCAACTACTAACGAAGAAGCCACGACTTAGCACTCAACAAAACAACAAATTAATTACCCTGAATAATCCGAGCGACTTAACCATCTGCAGCCCCCAGCGACCTACGACCTATGGCATTCAACGAGCTAACATTGCTATGGGTTAGCGACTTAACTTTCCGACAACTTTCAACGAGCTAAGCAACTTAACGACCTAAAGCATAAAGCGGCTAAACATGGCACGACCTAACTTTAAACGACCTAACTTCCTAGCGACCTAAAAGAATATACGACTTAACGACCTATAGCACAAAGCAGCTGAGCAAAGATAGAGCGTGTAACGACCCAGAATTTTGAACAAATTAAATTGAAAATATTTAATTTATTTTTAAATATTTGAACGGTAATTTAATTTGAATCCCCGATATAACTTTGAAATTTGCGATTAAATTTTAAAATTTAATCTATTGAATGCTGAATAAAAATTTGAACATTCAATTTAAAGTTGAAGAAAAATATTTCGAAAGCTTTTAAAATTCATATTGATAATACCGAAGATAATCGAACTTTCAGAATTGAAATTTAAACTGTTTTGCTCAGTTTTGAAATTTATATCGTTCAACCGATATTTGAAAATAGCCTTCCGAGGCGCAGTCTCGGAATTCGACGAAACCAGTTCCATTGGGTCCGTAATATGGAATTATTGCCGGATTTCAAATTTCGTGGCATTTGGAGTTGTTATGTGAGAATACGACGTGTAAACGCATCGAAATTTATTCGAATTCGAATTTAAATTTAAATTTAAATTTGTCACATATCAGCCACGTTCTTCCCTTTAAACACGCCTTCAAACCCGTCCCTTTGTTTCAGCCTAAATTCACGCAACCCATCACGCAACCATTCCCCTTCGTTTTCAAATACGTCCTCTTCCTTTATCTGTTTAAAATCAATTCCCTCGTTCGAAACGAAAAATGTTGACATCTCTTTTACCTTTCCTCTCGTTCAAAAAGAAATCAGTTCCGTTCTCCACCCTTCATTCAAAAGCAAAGCGAAACCCCTCTTACTTCTTCCAGTTCGAAACCATGCCCTCCCTCCTTGTGGTGACCCTCACTCTATTACACATAGTTTTTTTTTAAACAAGAGGCATTCACCACTAAACCCCAATTCTTTTATATTTGAATATTTATATAATTTCCAAATATTTTTCCCAAGACCCTGGTTTTACCAATATAATTATATCAGTGTACAAACAAAATTAAGTCAATTGTATATTTGAGGATATACAATTTTTTCTTTATTATTATTTTTTTATTTTTATCAGAGGGAATTTAAATCAAATAGAAATCAAAATACCATACAAACTATTGACATTGCCACTTTGACAAATTATAACACTTATATATTTATCTTGCCTAGATAATTCTATTTAACACTAAAATAGCATTTACTTGATCTCATGATAGTTATCAAAGTTGATAATAATTAATAATAATAAGTTGGATCGACTAAAATCGATAAATCTTGGAAATTTACTCGAAAATAGACAAATTAGGCAAAATCAGCAGTTCAGACGTCTAAATTTTTATGACAGACGTCTAAATTGGATCTTAGACGTCTAAATTTTTATGACAGACGTCTCAGAGTGTCTAAAATTGAAACAGAGAGTAGAAAACATTTTGAACTAAATTCAGACATCTAAATTTTTTGTGACAGACGTCTAAATTCAATCTCAGACGTCTAAATTTTTATGACAGACGTCTCAGAGTGTCTAAATTTTAAACAGAGAGTAGAAAACATTTTGAACTAAATTCAGACATCTAAATTTTTGTTGACAGACATCTAAATTCAATATCAGACGTCTAAATTTTTATGACAGACGTCTAATTTGATCTTAGACGCCTAAAATTGTTGACAAGTTTTCTCGGATGTTAAACTTAAATACTCAATTGCTTACAAATTTCCAGAATTCGTGCATATGCAAGTATCACTTACCTGCCATGCACAAATTCATCTCACTTGAATATTCTACTAAAATCTTGAGTGTTCATTAAAAATCTATCCCCTTAGCTTTTTAATTTCCATAAGGCAAAACATAAGCAATAAAAATCAGAGATCAATTATATATATATATATATATATATATATATCCATATCATATGCATATGACATGTCTAACTCCTTATTTTCTCCAATTATAACAATCATAAAATAAATTTAGTAGTTATCAAAAACATCATCAATGATCACTCATAACAGGTTTTGATTAAGTACATATCTTCAACTCAAAATACTTAAAAAGTTTCCTAAAAGTAACTTCAATTACAGAAAATAAAATGTGTCTAGTAATTTCATTACAATGCATCTGCAAATTTTAAAAAAACAAGTCTCTCTTATTTATACTAGCAGCCAATGCCTTCTCTACTCATCAAGCCAACTTCAATTTCCTGCAAGCAAATCATTTAGCTGCCCCAAAGAATTTTTGAGACACCCAGATGATTGCAAGGGCAACCAAAAGGGTCAGTTTTCACTGGTATGAGCATTTATCAATTTTGTATACATATTCATAATTTTAAAACATAATCTTGCAGTGCCTTCCTAGTTTAACAGATGTTTATACTTAGCATGTTTTGATTCATACAAGGTAATACAAAAAAAACACATTCATCTATTCAAACAAATACACAGCAAACAGTAAAAATAGACATATGTATAATTCTTGATTTATTCTTCTCAAATCTAGATAAATAAACCCAGGTTTTATACTCCAAATTTTCACCCAACAACTAATCAATGAACAAGTTAAACTTGATTAAATTAACATCATATCTGGATATTTATAACCCAGATTTTTAAACCCCTGACCCCATTTATTTTATGGTCTTTAACTCCTTGTCAAATGAATACTATGTATGCATTGTGAAGGAAACTCCCAGGTTGTTTAAATTATTCCAACACACAAAGGCCTTAGGGTGCAGTTGCACCATGCATATACTTGCTTCCACCTGAAGTAAGCAAATCATTGACTAACTCCCAAGTGACCAATTTAGTTTTTCTTTCATTCATATTTCAGAAAGATATGACTGCTTGTATATTTTCCTGATTCAACCCATGTTCCCCTGTTTAATCTATATCCATGTTTAATGATACTAAGATAGAACAAGAATGCTCCAATCATGTTAACACCAAAAGCCCACTTACAGATTAATACTCCAAACAAACAAAAAGAATGCACAAACAAACATCCATATCACCCATAACAAAATCAATTCAGAGATTTAAATGTCTCATAATATTCTAGGCTGCCTGCAATAGGACTTAATGCCATTGCATACAAAGGATAAATACTCACATAATGTTTTTCCTTTTACTGCCTTAATTTCTTAGAACAGCAAATCCCCCATAGCCTCAAGCTAGTGTTTCTTTCTTGTTTATTTTATTTTGTTTTTGATCCCGAGAGAGTGATGGTTTTGGCTATGTGCAGTTATTTATAAATCCATTCTAGGGTTTAAGAAAATGGGTAATTCTCCTAATACCCTTAGTTGTTCATGCATACATCTCATTCCTGTGTGGTCCTAAATGGGAAATGCACACATCAGGTTACTTTAATTGGTTATTTCGGGAGTTGAACATTTTAAACACTGCATGCTATTTTCATGTTTCTATTTTGTTCATGCCATATGCATGTGATCCTTTATTCATTTCTTTTTATAAGTTTAAGGAATCTGAAAATCTCCTTTGTATTTTTAAATTAAAAATCACATATATTATGCTAATTATTTCTGGCACAATTATAAGACTTATAAACCTTTTTATTAATTTAATTTTTATTCTACCTTTATATAAAACAGAAAACACCCCATTTGTATATATATTTACATAACTCTTTGGACATAAAGCTATACTTATTTTTGAGTTCCAATTCCTTTCTTAATTACCTTAATTCCTTGCATTTTATCAAACAGAAGCTCCCATGCAATTTTATTTATTGCCAAATTCTTTTCTGTTTTAACTGCAATATATATACTTATATATATATATCTCAGAATTTTCTAATATAAATATATATCATTTTATTTTTATTTTAGGGTCATTACACTCCTCTTCTTTTCAAATCAAACAAATCGAACTCCAGGCGATTGGAGATGCGCACGTATGGAACGAAGCAGTAGCAGCGATGTGGCAGGCGATCGAAATCGTGAGTGGTGATCGACGATAGTGGTTTTGATGTCGCAAGTTACTCGCGAGGCTAGGGCTAGGTGGAGCATCACGCGCGAGCCTGGGGATTCGCGAGGACTGCGAGGGCGAGCACGAGCAGGCGGTGATCGCGATATCGAGCGCGGTGAAGTCACGTGCTCGTGATTCCAAATAGGAGGCTGGGGTTTGCGAGATCGATTAAGCTGGGCAATGGGTTTCGTTCGCGAGGCGATTCGCGTTGGCCTGGGTTTACTCGATTTATCAGTAAAGGTATTTTCTATTTGTTCTATTAAAATATATATATATATATATATGATTTCAAATGAGAAAAAATAATAAATACTTGTTAAATTTATCTTTGTTATCAAGAAGATTATTTAAAAGGAAAATATATGTATATTTGTTATAACAGTTTGTTTAAAATTTAAAACAGTAAATATATGTATATATATAGGATTTTGAAAGTATAGGAATTTTAAAACAATATAGAGTTTATAAAGACTACATTTTTTTTTAAAGAAAGGAATTAGTTTAAAACTAATCATTAGTTAAGTCAAATTTTAAAACGAAAATTAACTTGTTCGATTTATTTCCATATTAATAAATTGTACAATTGCTTATACAAGGTCTATAAAATCGAGAAACAAATTGGATTGGAAATTGGATTGCAAATAAAAAGCTAAGGTGAGATTTTTCTCACTCAAAATATATTTGGATTGCAGTTATTGATTGCTATTTGGATGTGATATTAGATATAGTAGGATATATCTATATATATAGCAATATATACATTTTGGCATATGTATATATTGGATTGATTGATTTCCCGCCTCGTATAGCGGATGAGACCCTATTGCGCCGTTAGTAAGCGGATGATTTTTATAAAACCCATATACCGCGATATTCCACCTCGAAGTGGAATTGGTATTGTGCTAACGTCTGTGGATGCAGGGAAACAGGTTGGAGGGATCCAACTGGATTCCTCAACAGTATTTATTTATTTATAGATATTGTGATGTATATTCTGTTATCATATGTTGATATATGATGTTTGTTGTTGTGATTGACTAATTGGTGCTGTTGCATCATCGGATTCAAGTTTTGAACTTTAAAAATAACGACTTTTACTTTAAAAGGATTTTAAAGTAATTTTTGAAAGTAG
This sequence comes from Allium fistulosum, assembly GCA_030737815.1. NCBI lineage: Eukaryota > Viridiplantae > Streptophyta > Magnoliopsida > Asparagales > Amaryllidaceae > Allium > Allium fistulosum. The sequence goes on from CM060903.1 coordinate 541,735,879, forward strand.
ACGTTTTATTGAATTGTTGAATTAATTTATTTTAAATAAATAAACGTTTAAAATTTTAAAGTTATAAAAGTTAAGATTTTTGTGAATTATGACTGTAAGGTGATTTTTGAAATAAATAGTTTAAGCAATTTATAAAATGGTTTGAACTGAGATTTTCAAATTTTTGTGAACAGTTTATTTAAAAGATTTAAAAAGTTGATATTTATAAATTTAAAATATTGGAATTTTAAAACGAGTTTATAAGTGTTAAAAATGAAATTTATAGAATTATAAATCGTGAAGATATGGAATTTATAGATTTATAAATTGTGAAGTTATAAAATGGATGAAACTGTAGAATAAAAGATTTATAAGAGATTAACTTATAAATTGGATTTTTGCATTTAAATGGAATATTGATCGAATTGTTAATAAAGAGATTTATAAATCGAAGTTGTTAGAAAATGGAAATAGAATTTATAAACATTGTTTTATAAATTCAAAATCAATTGAATTTGATAAATTAAATATAGAAGATTATCAAAGAAGATATATTCGCGTTTTTGGATAGCGAATTTTTATTGAAATAAAATGTGTAGAAATGATTGAAATTGGGTTAAGTGAATTATATTCATGATTTTGGACAGTGAATATATTATTGAATAAAATGGATTCATTTTTGAAGAAGTGACATTAAAAATGAAGTAAACATTTTAACGATGTTTAAAATGTGTTAAATATTGAAACCATAGATTTCAACATTCATTGTTGAAATAGACGTTTTTGAAAAATAAGGAAATGGTGGACTATAACACTGTTGTTATAGTAAATGATTTCCGAAAGGAAATATTTTTTTTAGTATTGGGATTCATATATCTATCTTAATTCCGAATCCCTATACTAGTGATTTTTGAGTCGTCATAACGATGTTTTACGTAACATTCGTTTTGACTCAAATTGATGTTGTTATAGAAAATAGATTTCCTTAAAGAATGAATTATATACTTAATATTGATTTAAGTATATCGAATATTTTCAAATGTTGAAAATAAATAGATTTGTGAAGTACTTATTATTAAATAAGTATGGAATGTTTTCCAAAATGAAACGAAATGTTTTTGAGAATTTATCTTTGAAAAGATAAATTGAAAGTGAATATTGAAATCGATTTGAAAATCGTATATCAGTAGATATTTTGAAAATATAAATTCACTATGGAATTTATAAAAGAAATGGAAATTCGTTTTAAAGAATAAACGTTGATTTATTTTTGAAGTGGAAATTTTATATCTAGTAAAGATATTTTGGAAGATAAATAATTTGGAAAATTATTTGGAATCTGATGATGTTGCGCATCTTTATTGATAGGTAAATAACCGACTATCAATAATTACCTTGAATAGGTATTTGTTGTGAATTGGATGAATTTGAATGCCACACTTATTTTTGAATAATCGCTCACTATTCGGGTTAGCCGGGAAAGGACCATGGGGTCGTATAACCCATTCCGAATATGTGATACGTCGTTATGAATTGCATTCGAAGACCGGTGTTGAAGACCGAATATTTTTGAAAATGGAAGGATTACCGTCGAGTTACTCCACATCGGCTGATCTCCGATTTAGAGGTTTTATCACCTTTAGTGACGGGAAGTCCGGACGTGATTAGAAAATTATCCGGATTTGCAAGGGCTTCGTGAGAAGTGCCTTCGGTTCTGTTCGATCCCGGAACAGACTTGTATGGATTGTGTGTCTGACGTTACAATTTGAGATATAAAGCTGATTTCTTTCAAATACATTTCTGTTGGTGGCGGAGAATTTATTCTTTTAGCTTAACGCCCTTCTCTGAGACGTACGAGCTCAGAGGTTATGTAGTTGAAATTTATCAGCGATATACTCCCAATTTGGTAACGTGGCATACTGAGTGTTGCTGTGAAATGATCAGTGTTTGATCATTTATGATATGATCATTTGTTTGATCTTATATCTTTGTGATCATAGGTTGATCATTTGTTTGACCCGAAGCATGGCTTTGTAGAAAGCGTAGCTTTGTGGACGAGACTTCGTCGAGCCTCACACCCCGGAAATGGTCAAAACAGGAAGGATGCAGCAAGGTTCTAGGGAGTAGCGCCCCTTAGTGTATGTCATTCCTTCTGGATAGAGGTGGTATCATGGTATGGAGCCCAGATACTTAACCTATGTGGTTACTGCATTATTATTATTATGTAGTTTGTTGCGAATCGGTGATCCTCGGGAAGATCGGTTACGATCGGGGGATGGCATACGCGTGTCAGTAGTTACCTATTTTTGCAGAGGTAACCCGGCCTTGTGTTGGCAGAGATCCGGTTAGGTTCTCGGGACGTCATTCCAGAGGCGTTCCTTCGTGGCATAGGAAGTTCCTTAGCCTGACCATTTGTTGGAAATCCAAAGAAACGATACGTGACGTGTACGGTTTTAGTTGTATTACCTGCCATGGAATGTGGCGGTAACCTACTATTGAACATGGTAGCTATAGTAAGCATACGATACTGGTCGTATGTTGGCTAAGATTAATATTATACTTTCGAAATGTTTTCTACACTATGCACTAATAATAATATCAAAAAGATTTGATTTTGCGTAGTAAGCATCTTTGACTATCATAAGAAGAAATCTCCTCCAATTCTGCGTTTGCATTGTGTGTGTGGCGGGAGGTCTTATGGTAGTTTCATTTTCCAAAAGCATTGCGAATCTATTTTATTTTCTTTGTGAAAAATAACTGTTTTACGATCTCACACCAGTCACCATGACTGACTCGGAGATTATTGTTTCCCTTCTAAACTCTGGGTGCCCACCAATTTCCACACGGGCAGCCTAGAGTTGTGTTATCAGGATATTCTGGATATTCTAGAGCTTTGGAAGCAAACTGGATGGCGAAACATATCACCTATACTTTGTATTTATTCCGCTGTGTATTCTGTATGAGGACAAGTTTATATAACTGTCCATTGTTGTATATCGACTCTGATTGATGTATGAATAAACTGATATAGTTCTTTGTTTTAAAAGACTAGTGATTATCTATTATATATTGTTCCGCTGCGATGTGTAAGATTCTGATATTGTTTTCTGTTCTGATGTTGTTCTGTTGTTCTCTCTTCTTTCTTCTTCTTCTTCTTCTTCTTCTTCTATCTTTTCTTCTGTTTTCTTCTTCTTCTGCCTACCTCTTCTTTTTAAAAATCCTCATGCTTCGTATTTCCGTGCATCTTGAGTTAATCAATGGAGATTAGTGTTTAATCAAGGGTATGGATTTGCGGGTCGTGACAGAGCGACCTAATGAGCTAATGACCTAACGACTTAACGAGTTAGAGCGGCAGCGACCTAACAAGTTAGAGCGGCAGCGACCTAACGAGTTAGAGCGGCAGCGACCTAGCAAATAAATGAAGACATGGCGATCTAATGAGTTAGCGACTTAACAAGCTAACGAGCTAAAGACAAAGCGACCTAACGACACGACCCAGCAGACTCTAGAGTTAAGCCAACAGCTCCACTAAGTCACAACACCTTAGGTCGTTGACGACCTACGACCTAACTTCGGTTTTCTCTATAAATACCCCGCCTACTCCATATTGAGGGGGGACTTTTTTCCGGGACTTTCCAGACTTTGACACGCCGACACTCTGCTGTTTTCTCGACTCCTTCTTCACTTGCTTCAACGAACTTTTGGGGATAAGATCTAAATCATTCAACATGAAGATAAAGAGCCTGTCTAGATCAATGTTCCAACTACTCGTCTTAATGATGTTGTATTCTACGTGTTTCAATCGTGTTGTAATCAAAGAATGATGTAAAAGTTGCTTGTTCTAATTGTGTTGTAATCGGCAAGTGATTGTAAAGTTTGTAATCGAGGAGTGATTGTAAAGTTTGTAATCGAGTCAGTGATAGAGGATGTAAAGTGGACGTAGGCTTGACTTTGAGCCGAACCAATATAAAAATTGCTGTCTTTTTTACTTTTTCTGCGATTTTCTGTTTACTTTTAGTTCCCGTGCAAACGGGTGGTGCTTTCACTTTATTACTACTTACGCCGGGGTGTTAGCGTTCATTTTTAGGCGTTAACATTTTGGTGCTAACACTGAGAACTTGAACTTAGGGATTCTACTACTTGGAAGTTGAGTTTGAAGGTTTAAGAGTTTAGATCTGGGAAACTATGACAAGGCAATCAAATAGACGACAAAGACCGGAAAGAAATGAACACGAGGTGAGTCAAGAGGCTTCCTCAGGAGCTAACCAAACCTCAGTCTTCGTCACCAGGAATGAGATAGAGATAATGATGAAAAAACAAGAAGAAATGATCCATAATTTGTTTCAACAGATCGCGCAACTTGGAGCGCAAAATCATAAACCAGACAGAGCTGGACCATCAGAGGCAGCCCCTGAGCTAGGGGGCACACCCCAGGGGCATGTTGATCCAACCTTAGGCAGGATACCAACTGACACTAGGCCACTAAGAGCTAGCAGAGGAACAGAAACCCAGCCAGAAGAACAAATTCCAGAATTCCCTCGTGAGCTCGGGGGGCAGGTCGAACGCAATGAACGAGAAGTACAGCTCAGAAATAATGATAGGTTAGCAGAGATGGTCAGGCGGGCTATGAGAGGCGGATTGGTAAACAAAGACCTGGAGGATGTGAATAAGAGTCCATTTACCACTTCAATCAGACGAGCTAGGAACCCGTCGGATTTTAAGTTGCCATCATTGGATATGTATAATGGGAGGACGGACCCTACGGTTCATCTGACAAAGTATATGAGGCATATGGAAGTACTGGGGGCATCAGAGGAGGTCATGGCCCGGTGCTTTCCATTGTACCTGACAGATATTGCAGCGTTATGGTTTAGACAACTGGAGAGTGAGTCTATCGGGACATGGAATGATTTGACTGAAAGGTTTATGAGACAATTCAGGGTCCACATTTCGAGGCCTAAGAATGTGATGAGTTTGGAGGCACTGAAGCAAAGAACTGGAGAATCTTTGAGAAGCTTTTTGACGCGGTTTAACGCGGCCGTGGCATCGGTGGATCGACCAGATCCATCCATGGTTTTAATGGCAGCTGTATCGGGCATAGCTGATGGCACAGAGTTCAAAAATTCACTGACAAGAGATCCCCCTATGGATCTAGGGGAGTTTTATCATGAGGCTGAAGGATTCTTACGATTAGAAGACGCAAATGCTGAAAGAGAAGAAGGAGAAGGGATAGAAGTTTATGCATTCAAAGGCGGAAAACCTCTTGAAAAGGATTTTGACAAAGATAAAGGAAAGCGGAAAGCGGAAGATAATGATGATAGGTCGAAGCGGGCTCGAAGGGAGCCACGTTTCACCACTTATTCGGAATTGAATGAGAGCTTGGAACGAATTTACCAAGATACTAAGGAGCAAATTTCTTATCGCAAACCAATGAGGAGAGATCCGACCATCAATGAAAGAAAGTCAGACAAGTACTGCTTATTCCACAATTTAAATGGTCATAACACAAATGATTGCAGACACTTGAAGGATGAAATTGAATGGAAGATCCGGAATGGTCTACTATCACAGTATGTGAAAAGGAGAGCAACAACGATGGAGCGGCCACCACCTGCATCTACTGATGATGCCTCAGGATCGAGACGTCAACTTGTCATCAAATGATTGGTGTAATGACGAATAAGTAGCAAACTCCACACCAACGCGATTAAGTCTTTTACACATGTACAGGACCGCGAACGATCCTCAGGCATGCTCTGATATGACTACTAATCACATCGGTGTAGGTGTTTGCACTTGGACGTCTCTGTTTTGCTTTTGTTTTCCATTTTCATGCTTAGACTTGATTTTGTTTGATATTTCTTCCAAAAACTTATTTTCAATGAAAAAATGCTACTTGTGATTCCATAACGGCTAAGCCACTTACACATGTACGGGATCGCGAATGGTCCCTAGGCATGCTCTGAGTTGGTGATAAACCGTCGCAACAAACAATCCAGAAACTCACCCGAACGTGAAATCTGGTATTGATGATGCTAAGTCTCCCCCGGGCACATATAAACTCGCCGCGAATGGCACTCGACCGCGAACGGTCACAACTCGCCGCGAACGGCACTCGACCGTGAACAGTCACAATTCGCCTCGAACGGCACCCCTCGCCTCGAACGGCACATGATCACGAATGGTCGCATTCCACCTCAAATGGCTTGATCGCGAACGGTCGTCATTTGAGGTCATATAAAAATGCTAGGTCGCGAACGGTCGCATTCCACCTCAAATGGCTCGATCGTGAACGGTCGTCATTTGAGGTCATATAAAAATGCTAGATCGCGAACGGTCGCATTCCACCTCAAATGGATCGATCGCGAACGGTCGCATTCCACCTCAAATGGCTCGATCGCGAACGGTCGTCATTTGAGGTCACATAAAAATGCTTGATCACGAACGGTCGCATTCCACCACAAATGACTCGATCGCGAACGGTCGTCATTTGCAGTCACATAAAAATGCTTGATCACGAACGGTCGCATTCCACCACAAATGACTCGATCGCGAACGGTCGTCATTTGCAGTCATATAAAAATGCTTGATCGTGAACGGTCGCATTCCACCTCAAATGGCTCGATCGCGAACGGTCGTCATTTGAGGTCATATAAAAATGCTAGATCGCGAACGGTCGCATTCCACCTCAAATGGCTAGATCACGAACGGTCGTCATTTGAGGTCATATAAAACTGTCAAACTCTTCACATGTTATACCACGGGTCATCAATAGGACATGAACATCCAGCTTATGGCATTACAAAACACACCTTCTTACCACAAGGCATGTTTGGGGGGCAAGTGTTATCCCGCTTTTGTGAATAGCGACTCAACTACTAATGAAGAAGCCACGACTCAGCACTCAACAAAACAACAAATTAATTACCCTGAATAATCCGAGCAACTTAACCATCTGCAGCCCCCAGCGACCTACGACCTATGGCATTCAACGAGCTAACATTGCTATGGGTTAGCAACTTAACTTTCCGACAACTTTCAACGAGCTAAGCAACTTAACGACCTAAAGCATAAAGCGGCTCAACATGGCACAACCTAACTTCCTAGCGACCTAAAAGAATATACGACTTAACGACCTATAGCGCAAAGCAGCTGAGCAAAGATAGAGCGACCTAATAAGCTAACGACCTAACGACTTAACGAGTTAGAGCGGCAGCGACCTAACAAGTTAGAGTGGCAACGACCTAACGAGTTAGAGAGGCATCGACCTAGCAACTAAATGAAGACATGGCGACCTATTGAGTTAGCGACTTAACAAGCTAACGAGCTAAAGACAAAGCGACCTAACGACACGACCCAGCAGACTCCAGAGTTAAGCCAACAGCTCCACTAAGTCGCAACACCTTAGGTCGCTGACGACCTACGACCTAACTCCAGTTTTCCCTATAAATACCCCGCCTACTCCATATTGAGGGGGGACTTTTTTCCGGGACTTTCCAGACTTTGACACGCCGACACTCTGTTGTTTTCTCGACTCCTTCTTCACTTGCTTCAACGAACTTTTGGGGATAAGATCTAAATCATTCAACATGAAGATAAAGAGCCTATCTAGATCAATGTTCCAACTACTCGTCTTAATGATGTTGTATTCTACGTGTTTCAATCGTGTTGTAATCAAAGAATGATGTAAAAGTTGCTTGTTCTAATTGTGTTGTAATCGGAGAGTGATTGTAAAGTTTGTAATCGAGGAGTGATTGTAAAGTTTGTAATCGAGTCAGTGATAGAGGATGTAAAGTGGACGTAGGCTTGACTTTGAGCCGAACCACTATAAAAATTGCTGTCTTTTTTACTTTTTCTGCGATTTTCTGTTTACTTTTAGTTCCCGTACAAACGGGTGGTGCTTTCACTTTATTACTACTTACACCGGGGTGTTAGCGTTCATTTTTAGGCGTTAACAGTTTAGATGAATTCTGAGACAATTGAATTTTGGGCCTTTATTTGGATTTCAAATCAATTTGAAATCAAAGGTGAGTGTTTTAACCCACTCAAAACTAATAAATTAGCTTATGTTAGTTAAACTGAATTTTATGTTGTGATTAGAAATTGATTAGTTAATGTTTGGTATATTTAAATTGTCATTCCATTTAAATATGACCTTTATTGCATTTAATCGCCATTTAATTTAATATTGAATTTAATTGTCAATTTAATACCTGTTGATGAATTTAATTGCCAATTTAATTTAATATTGCATTTAGTTGCCATTTAATTTAATATTGATTGGTTGATGTTATTTATTGTTTGATTAAATGGTGATTGTGATGCATGTTTGATTGTGGATATTGGATGACTGGATGTTATATTTCTATATTGTTGTAACACTACAAGTTCCTTATGGGTTGAAATGATACATACCCGAACGATCTATAGATTAGGGAAAAATCGTTATGGGTGGAAAAGATAAAACCGAGCGATTTTATGGATTTTGAATGTTAATTCAGGATTGCGGTTTGAAATGATATACCCATCATTTTTAAAAATATTTGATGATTGAAATGATAAATATCCGTATCACTTGACCATAGGGTAGAAAATTATATACAGACACCGGATTGGTTAAATTAAATGATTTTAATCCTTAAATTTGTATTCAGTTAAAGGATATTTTGAAATAATATTTGATTTATATAAACTAAATTATTGTCGAAAATCCAAGTTTTAAATGTTGAAATTGGAGTTGGTTTAATGAATTGTTTAAAGAATAAAATTGAAATTTCAAAGTTCAAATTTGAAATGTAAATGAAATTTATCAAAATTGAGTTATTGAAATGTTTGAATAATTAAACTTTGAAATCTATGAAATTAAAGTGCTTTAAAAATTTTATTTCGAACATGAGTTTGAAATTGATATAAATTAAAATGATTTTATAGGAATTTGAATTGAAAGAAATTTAGTTTTGTTGAAATCTGGATATGGTCCAGATTTGTTGAAATGAAAGAAATAGTTTAATCTAATATTAATTTCAAATTTAATATTTTGATATAAACTGTTAAAATTATATTATTTTTAAATCCTGATTTTAAGATTTTTCAAACTATTAAACTAATTTAATCTATTTTAAACTATTTTAATCAATTTAAACTATTTTAATTTATTTTAATCTATTTAATCCAATTTAATCTATTTTAACCTATTTTAGACTAATTAACCCATTTTAATTTAATTTAAATATACATAATCTATTTTTAATCTATTTATCTATGTGAAATCTATTTAATCTATTTTAATTTATTTTAATCTATTTTTAATCTATTTTATCTATTTAATCTATTTTAAATCTATTAAATCTATTTTAAATCTATTTAATCTACTTTAAATATATTAATCTATTTTAAATCTATTTAAACTATTTTAATCTATTTTTAAACTATTTTACGGTATTTTAACTATTTTAAAATTTATTTTAAACTATGCTAAACTATATATAACTGTCTAAACTATTTTCTAAATTTCAGACTATGTAAAGTGGAAAGTATGACTTTGAAAAAAAAATATGATTTCAAAAGTGATATGGTTTTGAGAATATGATATTTTGATATCCACTATGAATTGATTTTGGAAATGTAAAAGAACCATCTAGTGTGAAATAAGCGTTTGGTTGTTAAAGAGACCGAGATCGGATATTGTCATACTCTCTGCCAATACTGAAACCACTTTAACAACTTTTTTCGTGGTGGAGATTCCAGAATGAAGTAGGATGGTTTGGCGTACGATTCTATATGAGGTATTTACATAACCCTGACTCTCGTGAGTCAGCTTAGATATGACTAAAACAGGAGCTATACCGGGCCAAGTGATGTCGCACCTCCGATAGAGCACATTTCTTCGGTACCATACTATTACTTTATGATTGATTTGGTGGCCACCCCTCGATTTGATTATGAGAGTGTGTTCCGAGGTGGACTGTGGTAGCTGCTATGCATTACCACCAGTCCGAGAGTGCAAATAGTAGAATCATACCCTAGCACTGCCTCGAGTGTCGTGCTCACATGCCGTATCGCGCCTTCTACAAGTTTGGTTTGTACCATACCTATGGAGTGCCCTTTGAGTAAACCTCACGAAGGAGCTTACGGTACTATATAGACTATGAGAATATATAAAATGTGTTAAGAGGGATATGTGTAATGCCTTAACGCTATTTTAATCCTTTACTTTACTGTAGACACTATTATAATAGCGTATTATACTACATAGTAGATAGTTTAACTGATCCTTAGGAGATGGGAATCCCGAACATCTCTTAAGTTATTGCACTCACGTTAGACACTGGATAGGTGATGTCAAAACTCGTAAACAACTCTGACGCCATTACATTCATATTTATTTACCATTGATTTAACTTACATAAGATCTTTTAGTTCTCACTCGAGTGTTTTGTCTTTTCAATTCGCTCGGGCCAGTCTGAGCTTTTCAGTGTGTCGAAGACTACTTTTGGAGGATGAAGATTTAAGTACTATTATTATTTATTATATTATTTCCATTGCATCATGTTGTTTCACTGCATTATTTATTTAATTCTATTGTATGTAAGTCTGATTTGTATTGTAAAATGTAAACAAAATGTTATTTGTAAAACAACTTCGTGAACTTTTTATTTGATTGTTATATTTTGTCATTCCGCTACGAGATTTTGTATTTGTTTTCTTTCTTTCACTACTTTTTCTTATTTACCCCATAACAATCCTCCCTTTTGAATGGTTTGAGTTTGACGTGTATGGTTTATCGTCGATTTAAACCGTCCAAAAAGGTGGGTCGTTACATTTGGTATCTGTTTAACGACGGTTTTTCTATGAGTTAGAAAATAGCCGAAAAATTTATAATAAAATTAACCACAACCGCACGGCGTACAAAAGTTAGTACGTGGCGAGTACCGGTTGATCCGCAGGGAATTGTTAGATTTTAAATCTCTATTCAATCAAATTAACTAAAGTTGAAAGTGTGATTAGCTAAAAATGTAGAAACTAACAAAAAGAAAGCGATAAAAATATGAGAGTTAAATGACAATTTAGAGATAATTTCACTCTCTAGATCACATAAATCAACAAAATGAAGTTATGATCTCTCTTTTCTTGTCATTAGTGTAATTAGTTGATGTGCTTATCATAAATATGGTATATTTGTGCTATTAATTAGCCCAATATAAACCATCAAACTATAACACAACCACTAATACACATTTAACTCTCATGAAATATGACAACAAAGTTGGAAGCAAAATCCATTTTAAGCATGGCCTATTAACTATTGTTTAGAAATATAGGCCATCAAGTTTTAATTTCAACAATCACTTCATTACCATCATCATATGTAGATGAAGAGATAATTATTTTTTGTGATTGTTTAAGCATAGCGTATTTGGTGTCAACAATATAGGCTATCAAATTCAAATCAAAACAACAAGTTAAACCACTTCAAATGTTTTAATAAGCACAAAAAGAGAACATAGACATCAAAATGTTGAAGCTATATAATTAGAGAGCTTCATTACCCCTAAATTGAAGAGGTTTAGCCTCTCATATTTGTTGTCAAATCAACAAATATAGCTTGCAACATGAAACAAAAAGAAGAGGAAAAAGGGACTTAAATGAAAGAAGAGCTAATTAACAAGAAATAAAATTAATCTACTTGCATGGAAAATAAATCTATACTAACATGAAAGGAAAATAAACAAAAGAAGAAAAGAGCATGTATTTAAAGTTGCATAAAAAGAAATTACATAAAAGAAATGGCTAAGTAGCCATGAAAAGAAAGAGAGCTTTGTTTTATTTTTCCTAAACTAATGAGCCAAGAGAGCCTAAGAGAAGAGAGAGCTAATTACATGAAGATAAGGGGTATTTATACATGTATGAAACCCTAATCCACTTTTTTGGGGAATGCCCAAAATACCCTCTTAGGAAGTGTGGAGGCCAAGTAATCATTAGCATCAAATAATCATCATTTAGATGTGCATGAAGCTTTAAACTCTATTACCATGTGCATTAGCCTCTAATTTGTACATGAAGGTATGTGGGTAGGTGGGGTCCTCCATGATCCATGAAATGAATTATTTCCATCTCCATTCCTTTGTATTCACTCTTGTGCATGCATATCTTCATGAAGCCACTTGTAAAATTCACTAAAATTCCTACAAAACAACATAGAAAATTCCAAGTAAATTTTCACAAATTAATAAATGCACAAAATGACCATTTTGCCCCTATATGAAGATGAATATGTGACAATTTGAAAATAATTTGAATTTTTGTTTAAACAAGTTAAAATACCCAATATGATCATTTATTTAATTTAAATAGATAAATTTTGGTGGTAAAAATATGCACATTTACATGCACATCAAATACCCCCACACTTATCTTTTTATTCGTCCTCGAATTAAGAAAAAAAACTAAGATAACTCTGTTTTCGTAGGGAGCGCGATTGCATTGAGCATATGTAACAAGCCATTAAACCTCTGGGTGTCCCTAGTTGGACAAGTGTTGTCTCGTGAGGGTTTTTAGCGGAAACTACCCACAAAATTCGAATGCAATATGAAAATATTTACAAAATTCAAGATTTATTAAGAGGTGAATGTAAGTTTTTGGAAATGTTTACAAATGAAGGATTTACTTTTAAATCGACACAAATAAGTTAAATATAGGTTTTTGTCATTGTCATGAAAATTTAAGTCATTTACTCGTCAAAATTTCCAACAAAAATCAAGTTATCATAGAAGATGGACTATAGTTTAACTCGTTGTTTCGGTTGATAACACAGTGCAATTATGAAATGGATCCTTTGTTGATTATCAAAGTTTATCAAAGTGGTATTTTCATTTCTTTTCAATAACAAGTCAAATCATGTAACGACCCGTATTTTACGGATCGACAAGTTCGACAAAATCTGGAAATTTTAACATTAGTTGTCATTTCAGATTTTAGGCATGATTTTTCTAAGTCCTAGGTCGTGAACGACCTAAGAGATAAGTCGTAACCGACTTATAGATTGAACGACTTAAGAGAGCGTTTGGAAGCTTAAGTCGTATAGGAATTAAGTCTGGGCGAGTTAATGACCAAGGGTTTAGGTCGTAGACGACCTAAGAGGGAAGACTTAAGAGTTTCTGGCGAGTTAAGGTTTCGAGCGACCTAAAGGAAGCGCGAGCTAGGAGATGTACGACCTAGTGGTTAGTGTGTTAAGTCGTAGACGACTTAAGTTTTTGACTGAGATAAGCGTTAGGTCATTATGTACTAGGTCGTCTGGTTGTTTGAATAGTTAGGTCGGTTGGAACGACCTATAGAATGTTAGCGACATATAGGATGTAGTTAGTATAGTTAGGTCGGCAATGACCTAGAGGGGCTGGGGTAGCAGGTTACCGACTTAGTAGTTAAGTCGTTGGACGACCTAAGGGGTAGTATCTGGTCGTGTGGGCTAAGTCGGAGTGGTTGGCTAAGTCTTAGGTCGCGTGTTGTTTTAGGTCGTCATGTGTTAGGTCGCGTGGGTCTAAGTGTTAGGTCGTAACACTGGTAAGTCGCTGAGTTGTTAAGGCGCGTGAGTGTTAGGTCGCTGATGTGCTATGATGGTGTGGTAAGTCGCTGAGGTTATAGGTCGTAACCTTGTTAGGTCGTAAGTTGTTGGGCTTTGTTAGGTCGCTAGGTTTTGCCAGGTGATAAGTCGTAAGCCTTTAAGTCGTTGAAGCGCCTGAGTTGTTAGGTCGCAGATGTTCTGTTAGGTCGCTGGGTTTTGTTAAGTCGTAGGGGCTTAGGTCGTAAGTCGGAAGCGACTTAGGGAGATAAACAGATTTCGACTTAAGGAATTTCTGCTATAAATAGGATGGGTTTTTCTCACTTTTAGGGATCCGGATTTTGAAGCGACGAAGTGCTGCCATTTTGAGAGCTCGACTTCTACACTTCTTCACTTCTTTTCTCCACTCTAATCTAGTGATTCCTTCCATCCATATTGAAGATCAAGATTGAAGATTCAAGAGCTTAGATTGAAGATCTTCATCTTTTCAAGAGATATTTCTTCGTTTGAAGCGGATTCGTGATAGATCAAGCTCGATCCTTCGCTGTCCAGATCTGAAGCGTGTAGTTTTGGAGTTGTTTAGGTGATTTGGTGAGTGGTGATTATCTCTCACACGGATCCAAAGGAGTATATCGGATTGTTAGCTCGATTTGGTGTTAAAATAGCGATTTCTATGCATTTTCTTCATCCTAAGTGTAGATCCATATAGATCCATTGTTAATGATGATGTTACATCCATTTTATCATATGTTAACCTATGCAAGTTCATTCATCAAGTTTGTAGAGATATAATTCATGTTTTCATGCTTATTGGACTTTCAACTCTTTAATTACGAAAATGCCATTATTGTGATAATTGTCTACTTAGATCAAATTTGAATGCTTGATTGCTTGGATTAATGTTTGATTTGGTTGATTGTTATGAATTAGATGATTGATGGTTTGATTTAGACCGAAGATGATTCAAAAGCTAAGAGGAAGGCTCTTGAATTGGGTAAGCTGCTCGTGGCATATGTAGCGGGATGATGAAGCTCTTATGCGTAGATTCGATGATATGATGTTGAGATGAGGCTTTGCGAGGATGTGATGAAGCGAGGCAATCATGTGATGAAGACTTGGTCTAATCCGGACGGGATCATTCCAAGCATGTTGATAACTCGGCGATATGATTCGAGTTGAGGATAATGAATGATATGAGAATAGTCGTCGAGGAGGATGACTAGGAGGCTTGGATAGCATCGTTGTTGAAGGTTCTAGCATGCTCTAAGCAAGAGTACGTTTGGGCAGATTCGATAGTCCCAACGGCCAACTGTTGATGGTCGAGTACTCTGGGCAGATTCGATAGTCCTAGGCACGGGCTGCGACGACGTGCGGGAGTTATATCTAGAACCGGGGTTTCCATTAGCCCTTGACGGACGGCTGAAAGAATGTGCCGGTCATTTTATTAACGGTGATATCGAAGCAGTGATAACAGTGATAGCCAGAGTCATGGATGTTTGGTTGTATCATCATTCGGACTCAAGAGCGGTATTTTCTAGGTGCTTATCTGATTTAGGCCTTGGTACTTGGAGAACATCGCCCTTGACTCGAATGATTATTACTTTACTTTAAATTGTATGCTCTGCTATGTTGCATCTGTTTAGTGTGTGTCTGGGGGCTATCACTTTAGAATGAGGTTGGAGTGGGAGGGTTGTATTCCTATTCCTTTTCCTTTATGCTCTTTTGGTATGTTGTTAGTTAATTTACTGCTCACTAAGACTGTTGTCTGACTCAAGGCTTTATGTTTTAATTCTTATTGCCTTGGGCTGTTCGTCCATTTTGGGACGGGCAGACTAGGTAGCAGGTGACAGGTGCTGTTCTCTTCTCACGATGCTGATATCGAAGACGAGCTGGAGGGTTGCATATTATCTTCTTCTTATTATATGTACTGGATGTTCCGCTGTTTTGTATTCTCTGAGTGTTATGTAGTGAGGCTTGGTGTATTGGCTATTTGGATGCTTGTATTCAACTATTATGAAGTTTTATATGATGGCATTTTATTCTGTAAAGCTTCACTATGTATATGTTCTATTGTATTTTGTCCATGCGCTGTGAGTAATACGATAGATTCTGTCGTTTTAATTTACTTTGACAATCGTCCATGGTCACCTGGCACACTTTACAGCGCACTATCTCTAGATTCGGTGCATGGGTCAGGGCGGTCGTCACATTTGGTATCAGAGCATTGGTTAATCGATTTTACCCAACGCTCGCTGACGTAACTACGTATGAGAGACGTAATTGTATTTTGATGGATGATTACTATATATAATATAGTAGCTTAGTAGAGTTTGAGTCCTTTATGCAGTTGTTTCTCTAGATGTTCTAATCATTCCTTTTTATAGATATTGAGAATGAGTCGAAGAGGGAGCCCAGCTGCTAGGGAAGGCCGTGCTACTGAGGGGACTGCTGATTATGCAGCCATGTTCGAAGCTATGATGACTTCGATCATGAGAAGGATACCAGTTCCGGGGGCAGCAGTAGATGTTGGAGTTCAAGTCCAAACTCCGAAACCAGTGGATTTTGCTAAGTTGTGCAAGGACTATACTGCTCTTGGAGGGAAGGTTTTCTCGGGAACAGAATCTACTATTGAGGTCCAGAGGTGGATAGATGCTTGTAGAAGGATTTTTGGTGATTTGGGAATTGATGATGCAACTAAGAGGAAGTTGGCATCAAGGCAGCTTCAAGGGAGAGCCTCTGATTGGTGGAATTCTATTACCATCAATACTACGGAGGAAGAGATTACTTGGGAGCAATTCCAAGTCAGATTTGAGGCTAAGTTCATTTCTACAGCTCAGAAGTCTGTTCTGTTCAAGAAGTTTGTGGAGCTCAAGCAAGGCGGAAGATCTGTTCTTGAGTATGTTTCTGAGTTTGAAGCTTTGTCCAAGTATGCTCGGTCATATATTGAATCTGCTTATCAGAAGAATGAGAAGTTTGTGACCGGCTTGGATAGTTATCTTGGGAGACAGTTGGTGGATCATTTGGACGATTCATTTGAGAAGCTTGTGGAGAAAGCTCTTAGGCATGAGAGTCTGTTTCCTAAGGAAGGATCTGTTGTTGCTGTGACCAGGGAAGAGTCTAAACCCCAGCAGGGTGGAAACAAGAAGAGGAAGCAGCAGCAGCAGAAGGGTAAGGATGGCCAGAAGAAGCCGAAAGGCGAAGTGACTTGCTACAATTGTCAGCAGAAGGGCCATTTATCGAAGGATTGTAAGAATCCGAAGGCACCGATGAAGTGTCACAACTGTGACAAGCCAGGGCATTTCAGGAAGAATTGTCCAGAACCGAGGAGGGACAAGCAGATTGTGCAAGCTTATGCTTTGGGAGCTGTTCCGACGTCTTCGAAAGCTCCTACCGCTGAAGAGAAAGGAAAGAGTGTGGTTGTTCAAGGTACTCTTTTCCTATGTGGTGTTCCAGTTAGAGTTCTGTTTGATACTGGAGCGTCGCATTCGTTTGTTTGTAGTGAACTCGTAGGCCGGTTAGGTTTGGAACCGGATATTGTTGATAGGCCATTGGTTGTGACTAATCCAGTTGGGGGTTCGTCTTGTTTCTGTATGTTATGCCGTGGTCTGATTGTGTCGATCCATGGTTGCTCTTTTGTTTGTGATTGTTTTGTTCTGAACTTTGCGGGGTTCGGAATTATTTTGGGTATGAACTGGCTTAGGAAGTATGCGGCTAAGGTTGATTGCGAGAGGTTGGAAGTGACAGTCGAGAATGTGGAGGGGCGAAAGGTTGTGATACGATGTAAGCATGAGGAAGGCGTCTTCATGAGCTTCATGTATTCGCTGGTTGTTCCACGGGATGGACTGTCATCAGTACTGATCGCTAATGGATTCGAGGATGTCTTTGACGAAGTCAAAGGGTTGCCGCCGCATAGAGAGATCGAGTTTCGTATAGATCTAGTTGAAGGAGCCAGACCTGTTGTGATGCCTCTTAGGCGGATGGCGCCTAGGGAACAGCAGGAGTTGAGGGTGAAAGTTGATGATCTTTTGCAGAAAGGATTCATTCGGCGTAGTGTGTCCAAGTGGGGTGCACCAGTTGTGTTTGCAACCAAGGCAGATGGGTCGTTGAGATTGTGTGTGGATTATCATGAGCTGAATAAGGTGACTAAGAAGAACAAGTATCCATTGCCGAGAATAGATGACTTGTTTGATCAGCTTCACGAAGCCAAGGTGTTTTCTCAGATGGATTTGGCAACGGGGTTTCACCAGTTGAGAGTGGCTAAGGATAGTGTGCCGAAGACTGCTTTTCGGACACCATCGGGTTTCTTTGAGTGGCTGGTAATGCCGTTTGGATTGACTAACGCGCCAGCATATTTTGTGGATCTTATGAATAGAGTGTTCAGAGATCAGTTGAACAAGTTCGTACTTGTGTTCGTGGATGATATTCTGATTTATTCCAGAATTGAAGAAGAGCACAAGACGCACTTGCGTATTGTTTTGGAAATCTTACGGAAACATCATCTGAAGGCTAAGTTTTCGAAGTGTCACTTCTGGAAGAGTGAAGTGAGGTTCTTAGGCCATGTGATTTCTGGAAATGGAATAGCGGTTGATCCCGCTAAGGTGGCAGCAATCCAGGATTGGGTTAGACCTAAGAATGCATCTGATGTGAGAAGTTTTCTTGGATTAGCAGGATATTATCGATGGTTTATCAAAGACTTCTCCAAGGTAGCTGCACCGTTAACAGGATTGACGAAGAAGAACCAAGTATTCAGTTGGGATGCTAAGTGTGAGCAAGCTTTCGGAATCCTGAAAGAGAGATTGACGAGTGCTCCTATTCTGACTATTCCTAGTGGAAATGATGAGATGGTGGTTTACACCGACGCATGTGGTACTGGACTTGGAGCAGTGCTGATGCAGAGAGATAAAGTTGTTGCGTATGCAAGTCGACAACTGAAGCCGCATGAAAGGAATTACCCGACTCATGATCTGGAGTTAGCAGCGATTGTATTTGCTCTGAAGATATGGAGACATTATCTGTTGGGAGTTCGATTCGAGTTGTTTACGGATCATAAGTCGTTGAAGTATCTTTTCTCCCAAAAGGATTTGAATCTTCGGCAGCAACGTTGGCTAGATTTTTTGGCATCATATGATTTTGGTATAGCTTATACTCCGGGAAAAGGTAACGCAGTGGCAGATGCGTTAAGTCGAAGGCATGCAGGATTGGGAGCCATGTTTTCAGAATGGAAGAATCTCGAGTATTTAGCTGGATTTGACTTCAAGCCTAGATGTGAATTGGATCCTGAGATGTTGGCAAACTTATCGATAAGACCCACTCTTGTGGAAAGGATTGGCGAGAGCCAAAAGCGAGACGATAAGCTTTTCAGGATTATCCGTGATTTGGAATCTGGATTGGATCCAGAAAAGGATAAAGGATTCGAGGTCGATCGAGAGGGTTGGCTTCGGAAGCAAGGACGACTAGTTGTTCCCGATATAGATGAATTGAGGAGTGAAGTTCTGAAGGAAAGTCATCACTCGAAGCTAACAATTCATCCAGGTGGAAATAAGATGTATCGGGATATGAAAAGAACCTACTACTGGGAAGGTATGAAGAAGGATGTTGGAAATTTTATTTCCAAATGTATGAACTGCCAGTTGGTAAAAGCCGAACAGAAGAAGCCAAGTGGATTGCTTCAGCCATTAGAAGTTCCTACATGGAAGTGGGAGCAGGTATCGATGGATTTTATTGATGGATTACCTAGAACAAGAACGGGAAATGAAGGGATTTGGGTCATTGTAGATCGTCTGACTAAGAGTGCGAGATTCATTCCTGTTCGATCGACTAGGACTGCATCAAAGTTGGCTGAGTTGTATGTTAAGTGGATAGTCCGATTCCATGGTATTCCGAAGAGTATAGTGAGCGATCGAGATCCATTGTTCACTAGTGGATTTTGGAAGAGCTTCCAGGAAGTTTTGGGAACTGAGTTGTGTTTGAATACAGCTTATCACCCTCAAACAGATGGTCAGACCGAGAGAGTCAACCGAGTTTTGGAAGATCTTCTTAGAGCATGTGTTTTGGACTTCGGAGGATCATGGGAAGATCACCTTCATTTGGTGGAGTTTGCATACAACAACAGTTACCAGTCAAGCATTGGTATGGCACCGTATGAGGCATTGTATGGAAGACCGTGTAACTCTCCGACGTGTTGGTTAGAAACTAGAGAAAAGCTGATGCTTGGGCCAGAGATGATTCGACAGACTTCGGATTGCATAGAGATCATTCGGCAACGAATGAAGGCAGCCCAAGACCGTCAGAAGAGTTATGCCGATAAGCGTCGAAAGGATTTGGAATTCGACGTAGGAGATATGGTTTTTGTGAAGATTTCCCCACTGAAGAATGTTATTCGATTCGGGAAGAAAGGAAAATTGACTCCGAGATTTGTTGGACCATTCCCGATTATCGAGCAAATTGGAAAGCTCGCCTACAGGTTGGAGTTACCAGAGAAGATGTCGAGTGTGCACAATGTTTTTCATGTATCATATCTACGGAAGTATGTGCACGACTCGAGTACGGTAGTTTCTGCTGATAGCTATGAAGACTTAGAAGTTGATCCAGTCGATAGAAGACCTCGTAAGCCGCTTCGTGTTGTTGAAACTGACACGAAACAGCTTAGGAGGAAGGTAGTTAAGTTGCTCAAGATACAATGGAGTGATGATGATAACGACTGTACGTGGGAGGTGGAAGAGAGGATGAAGGCAGCTCATCCTGAACTCTTCGAGGTATGGCCCTAAGGTGTCGTCTCATCTCACGATATTGTAACTTGTTCTAAGTCTTAGAATTCTGTACGCTAAGCTAGAATTGGATGCATGGTTTGCTGATTGTTATGGATGGTAGGCGTACAGAATAGTTTTGATTGCTTTGTTTGCTTGGAATTTCGGGGGCGAAATTCCTAAGGGGGAGAGAATGTAACGACCCGTATTTTACGGATCGACAAGTTCGACAAAATCTGGAAATTTTAACATTAGTTGTCATTTCAGATTTTAGGCATGATTTTTCTAAGTCCTAGGTCGTGAACGACCTAAGAGATAAGTCGTAACCGACTTATAGATTGAACGACTTAAGAGAGCGTTTGGAAGCTTAAGTCGTATAGGAATTAAGTCTGGGCGAGTTAATGACCAAGGGTTTAGGTCGTAGACGACCTAAGAGGGAAGACTTAAGAGTTTCTGGCGAGTTAAGGTTTCGAGCGACCTAAAGGAAGCGCGGGCTAGGAGATGTACGACCTAGTGGTTAGTGTTTTAAGTCGTAGACGACTTAAGTTTTTGACCGAGATAAGCGTTATGTCATTATGTACTAGGTCGTTTGGTTGTTTGAATAGTTAGGTCGGTTGGAACGACCTATAGAATGTTAGCGACCTATAGGATGTAGTTAGTATAGTTAGGTCGGCAACGACCTAGAGGGGCTGGGGTAGCAGGTTAGCGACTTAGTAGTTAAGTCGTTGGATGACCTAAGGGGTAGTATCTGGTCGTGTGGGCTAAGTCGGAGTGGTTGGCTAAGTCTTAGGTCGCGTGTTGTTTTAGGTCGTCATGTGTTAGGTCGCGTGGGTCTAAGTGTTAGGTCGTAACACTGGTAAGTCGCTGAGTTGTTAAGGCGCGTGAGTGTTAGGTCGCTAATGTGCTATGATGGTGTGGTAAGTCGCTGAGGTTATAGGTCGTAACCTTGTTAGGTCGTAAGTTGTTGGGCTTTGTTAGGTCGCTAGGTTTTGCCAGGTGATAAGTCGTAAGCCTTTAAGTCGTTGAAGCGCCTGAGTTGTTAGGTCGCAGATGTTCTGTTAGGTCGCTGGGTTTTGTTAAGTCGTAGGGCTTAGGTCGTAAGTCGGAAGCGACTTAGGGAGATAACCAGATTTCGACTTAAGGAATTTCTGCTATAAATAGGATGGGTTTTTCTCACTTTTAGGGATCCGGATTTTGAAGCGACGAAGTGCTGCCATTTTGAGAGCTCGACTTCTACACTTCTTCACTTCTTTTCTCCACTCTAATCTAGTGATTCCTTCCATCCATATCGAAGATCAAGATTGAAGATTCAAGAGCTTAGATTGAAGATCTTCATCTTTTCAAGAGAGATTTCTTCGTTTGAAGCGGATTCATGATAGATCAAGCTCGATCCTTCGCTGTCTAGATCTGAAGCGTGTAGTTTTGGAGTTGTTTAGGTGATTTGGTGAGTGGTGATTATCTCTCACACGGATCCAAAGGAGTATATAAGATTGTTGGCTCGATTTGGTGTTAAAATAGTGATTTCTATGCATTTTCTTCATCCTAAGTGTAGATCCATATAGATCCATTGTTCATGATGATGTTACATCCATTTTATCGTATGTTAACCTATGCAAGTTCATTCATCAAGTTTGTAGAGATATAATTCATGTTTTCATGCTTATTGGACTTTCAACTCTTTAATTACGAAAATGCCATTATTGTGATAATTGTCTACTTAGATCATATTTGAATGCTTGATTGCTTGGATTAATGTTTGATTTGGTTGATTGTTATGAATTAGATGATTGATGGTTTGATTTAGACCGAAGATGATTCAAAAGCTAAGAGGAAGGCTCTTGAATTGGGTAAGCTGCTCGTGGCATATGTAGAAGGATGATGAAGCTCTTATGCGTAGATTCGATGATATGATGTTGAGATGAGGCTTTGCGAGGATGTGATGAAGCGAGGCAATCATGTGATGAAGACTTGGTCTAATCCGGACGGGATCATTCCAAGCATGTTGATAACTCGGTGATATGATTCGAGTTGAGGATAATGAATGATATGAGAATAGTCGTCGAGGAGGATGACTAGGAGGCTTGGATAACATCGTTGTTGAAGGTTCTAGCATGCTCTAAGCAAGAGTACGTTTGGGCAGATTCGATAGTCCCAACGGCCAACTGTTGATGGTCGAGTACTCTGGGCAGATTCGATAGTCCTAGGCACGGGCTGCGACGACGTGCGGGAGTTATGTCTAGAACCGGGGTTTCCATTAGCCCTTGACGGACGGCTGAAAGAATGTGCCGGTCATTTAATTAACGGTGATATCGAAGCAGTGATAAAAGTGATAGCCAGAGTCATGGATGTTTGGTTGTATCATCATTCGGACTCAAGAGCGGTATTTTCTGGGTGCTTATCTGATTTAGGCCTTGGTACTTGGAGAACATCGCCCTTGACTCGAATGATTATTACTTTACTTTAAATTGTATGCTCTGCTATGTTGCATCTGTTTAGTGTGTGTCTGGGGGCTATCACTATAGAATGAGGTTGGAGTGGGAGGGTTGTATTCCTATTCCTTTTCCTTTATGCTCTTTTGGTATGTTGTTAGTTAATTTACTGCTCACTAAGACTGTTGTCTGACTCAAGGCTTTATGTTTTAATTCTTATTGCCTTGGGCTGTTCGTCCATTTTGGGACGGGCAGACTAGGTAGCAGGTGACAGGTGCTGTTCTCTTCTCACGATGCTGATATCGAAGACGAGCTGGAGGGTTGCATATTATCTTCTTCTTATTATATGTACTGGATGTTCCGCTGTTTTGTATTCTCTGAGTGTTATGTAGTGAGGCTTGGTGTATTGGCTATTTGGATGCTTGTATTCAACTATTATGAAGTTTTATATGATGGCATTTTATTCTGTAAAGCTTCACTATGTATATGTTCTATTGTATTTTGTCCATGCGCTGTGAGTAATACGATAGATTCTGTCGTTTTAATTTACTTTGACAATCGTCCATGGTCGCTTGGCACACTTTACAGCGCACTATCTCTAGATTCGGTGCAGGGGTCATGGGCGGTCGTCACAAATCAAATAAGTTAAAATAGTGCTTGGATTCAATTGCTTACTCTCTCTTATTTGAAAATTTTATTGATATTAACAATATTTATACATACCTAACTCAGGTAAACTGAGGCCAGATATATTACCCGTGCACTGCCTTGCGGACTTACGTGAGGGGAATACAGAGCATGGCGAGTGAACACACAAGTGTGAACACTTATTGACTGTAGGCGTTATTAGTAAAATAATTTATATATATACTTACCTAACTCAGATAAACTAAGGCTTTCGGGCTTACATGAGAAGGGTACAGAGCATGGCGAATGAACACACGAGTGTGAACACATGACTCTAGGTGTTTATTAAAAACTATACATATATACAAGAAATATATTTTTTACTTTGTTATTTTCTTTTTTTCCTGTTTTTACTTTTTTATTTGTTTTTTTAGAAGATAGAGTTTCGCACTATCATCTTAGCACCATTTAACTTAGAATACAAAAAAATTGTTATGTCTTTACTTTAAATCAACCACTTTTCTAAAACAAAAGATTTTTAATTAAGATGTATTTCATAATTAACACGTATGAATCTTCCTATATACTAGTTAAAACATTGTTATTTATAATCAAACTTCATTTTTATTTTTGTTAAGATGAATAAATTTTCAAAAATTTCTATTTAATAAACCAAAACCATATATTTATCCTATAGTGTTTCTTAAAAATAAATCAAAATTCTTAAAAAGAAAATTTCCTTTTTTGAATATATATATATATATATATATATTTGAGTTTTGGAAGAAAAATGAAAAATTAATCATGAAAAAACAAAAATAAGACGAGTCTCCCCCCACACTTGATTTTGATTGTGTCCCCACAGTCAACCTAAGTGAAAGGAGAAAAATAAAACAAAAATAAAAGGATGAGCTATATTTACATGAAAACGAAAAGATTATTATTTACAAGAGTTTTGAATGTATATCGTCAAAAAGTAAATGAAACGGTCTTCCAAATACCAATTCATTTGTCTCGTTATGTATGCGAGACACGGCTTATGCTCGAAAAACCAAACTATAAATGATTTCAAAGTTGAATGTTGATTTGGAAAAACGAATGTTATTTTATTAAAAATCATATGAGTTATTTTATTTTCGATGATTTTTGGGGTAGATATAACGATTGATTGAAGTTTAAATTTATTTTCACCAAATTGAAATTGAAGCTTATCATTGAAAACTTCTTCAGAATTATCGATTTCAAAATCAAAATGGTGATTTATGTTTTCCCCATCAAAATTCAACAACTTGTCGTCGCAAAGTCCAAAGAAGTCGTGTTCATTGAATTCGTCTTCCTTTATTGAATTATCAACAAATTTATTACATGTGTCAAGTTCAAAATCCAAAGTTGTTGTGTTCAAAATTTCAAAATCGGTAAAGGAAGATCGAAACTTAAATTGAGTTTCTCATCCTCAAAAGAATTGAAATCCAACTCAATTACCGTGTTTTCAACAACTTCATTAAGATCATAATTTTCAATCTCAAAAGTTGTTGTTGGAAAATCGTCAATTTGGGTAAAAGATGGATTATTATTTGACTCGTCACATGTTTGGATTTGGTTTTGTTTCTCACGTTGTTTCATATATGTTTCGAACAATAAATCCATGTGATCATTGTAAATTTCATCCATTTGTTCAACAAAATCCAATTTATAGTTATTAACTTGAGAATTTTCGATTTGGATTTGTTGAGAACAAAAATTTTCACTCGCATCGTAGTCGAGATTATTCTCATTACCAAAATTATTTGAAAAGTGGATCACATTTTGATTTTGATTTTGAAATTCATTTTGGAGTTCAAAATTGAATTGGCATGGGTTATACTTGAAATCGTTTGCATTTTGAAGTGAATTCAAATCTTGATTACTTTGAAAATCTTGACTTGAGTTATCACACAAATATAAATTACATTAATCATTTATCTCCTGATTTTGTTGTGTAGAGATTTCGAGTAAAGATGAAATCATTTCAATGCTATTTTCAAGAGTCGAAGGTTGGTCAATGTTTTGAAAACTTTGTTGTTCAAAATCCCAATTATTTATACAATGGTTGTCGTTAAAATATCCATATGAATTTGGAGTGAAATCATATGGATTTTATTGATTTCCACAACTATTGTAATATTCTCGTAAGTGGGGAAACTCGGACATTTTCAAGAATGTTTTTTTCTTTATAAAGGAAAAATATTTACAGATAGAATTTATTTTTCAAAATGGAAAATTGATTTTTTTTTTGGATTTTCAAATTTTTTTTGGCTTTTTTGAAAAGGTTTTAATTTTTTTTAAGATCGAAAGACAATGAAAGCAATATTTTTTTCTTTTTAAAATATAACCCAAGCAACGGCAAAAGAAAGAAAAAGGAATTTTTTTTTTCAATTCAAGAGTGAAACAAAATAAAATTATAAAACAAATTAAACTAAAAGAAAATTTACAAATACTTTAAAAAAAATTCCCAAGTCCACAAGCAATCCCCCGGCCCAGTTAAATTCAACAAAACAAAATCATATTTCCCCCTTCTAATCGCAAACCACTCGCTAAAACATAGAACGAAATTTTAACAATCGATATTCTCGAAAAAAAAACTTCTCAAATCGAATTTTAAATTGTGGTGTAAGAGGGTTATCGAATATAGGCAGTGCGATATGAAGATGGGCGAAGCGTTCGAATTCGATGAAATGGAGTATTGCCGTGGTCTGGGATTGTAGGAGGATGGTTCAACATTTTTGGGTTCGTGGAGAGATATAATTGGTAGCGTATTCGAATTTGAGGTGAATTTGGGGAGATTTGTAGCTGCGATTTCAGGTCAACTCTAGGTTGTGGATTGGATTTTAGGTCGAGGCAATTTGTGGTTTGTGGTCACGATTGGAGATTGATTGGAGGCTGGCTCGTGATTGGGAATATTTTTTTGAGGTCGTGATGGATGGTGGGCAGTAATGATCGAAGGCGGTGTTGTTTGACTTCAAGTGATGAATTGTGTCATCTTCACTTTTTTTTTCTTTTTTTTCTTTTTTTGAAATTTGGTTATTTGGAAGATGATAGGCAGTCAGTGGATTGCAGACACTGCAGTGTTGAAGTTGATGGGGGGTTATGGCAAGTAGAAGTGGGTGATGGCTGTGGGTAGTTCTGGATAGTAGTAGTGTTTGAAGGTTACTGTGTTCGAGGCGATGGATTTGAACCGGTTTTTGGTTGTGAGTATGTTGGTAATTGAATGGAGTGTACTCGAAACTTGGTGGCTACGATTGTATGCGGAAAAGGTGATGGTCGATGTATGGTTGTTCACGGTAGAGGAGGGTGGTTCTGGAAAGATCTCTTGATGATGAAGTATGTTGTTTTGGCAGAAGTCGTGTATGAATGATATTGTAACGACTCGTAAATTTTAGTGGTTTTATTTATTTAATTAATTGAATTTTGGTGAAATTTTAAATGATAAAATATTGAAATAAAAATTTAGTATTTGGAATACGCTTACTTCAATATAGCAACTGGTAAATTTTCATCAGATAATATGGAAGTTTATTTTCTTATGTAATTCTATTTTTAATTCAAATCAGTTAAAAATTGATGATAATAAAATGTTTTCCAAACCTGAATATTTTTATACAACAAATTTGTAAATCATCTTCTGAGTGAGACGTCATAATTCGTTTCTTCAAATTTGGACCTCTCTTGCTCCGTTTATCTTATTTTCGACAGATTTGCAGCATTTTTGGTGCCGAATATCGACTTTTGATGGGATAATCACACCACTGATATTTGTATACCATTTTGATCGTCTCATCGTGCTGATCTCTGCAGTATATTCAGTTCCGTGTTTTGAAGTACGGTACGCAGCGGAATCTGCGAAAAACGATTTCGTATCGGTACCGGTTTTTAAACCTTTTGGTTTTCCTTACCTTTTTATATTCCGCCGTTCAAAAATCTAAGCAGTCATCGGTTTTTAAATCGTTGCCTTGAATTCAAAACATATTTTTTTTCATTAGTATATGGTTCCATTTTGTCCATTCGTTCATTTTGTTCTCTGAAGAAAAAAAATGAACTGCTACTCTTCCTCCTTGAATGCCTGAGCCACCATCCACCTACAAAAAACGAAGCTCACCCTCACCTCCACGTCTTCCTCTTTCCCACGTTCTAGGCAACCGAGCCTTGCTTCTCCACTCCTTCAACTTTGGCCTCCACTCTCGTCCATCCCTCTCCAATGGCCGACCCCGCAACCAGGCCTAGCCGCCTTCATGTTTTCACCCTCTCCACGTCAGTGCTCTGTGTCTTCAAGCCTTCTTTTTATAAAGGTATTTGTAACAACCCTGGTTTTTGAAATTACCTGTTAATATTAAATTATAACGGTGGTTATAATTTAATAGTGTGAATTGATAATAAATGAGGAATTTAAATTGTTTATTGGGAATAAATAATATATTTGAGAATAATGAGAAAATAGAGTTTTGGAAACTTTATTAAGATGGTTTGATATAATAAAATGAGGAAAATATGTTTTATTTACAGTTAATGCAATAATTTTATTAATTATTGCTATTTACTTCTTTTAATGATTTTTAAAAGAAGTAATTAATTTTAAGATGAGATGTATTTAAAATAATGATGGAATTGAGTTTAAAAATATAATTTAAGTGCAAAAATTATATTTGAAATGGGTTATAAAATTTTATTGCACAAAAATGTTATTTTTGTGTAATTTATAATGTTAATTACAATGAGATTTGTAATTAAAGATGTAAATTTATTATTTACTTTAAAATAGAAAAATATGTTAATAAAATGTCTTAAAAATATAAATAATCTTTTATTTTGAGTGTAAAACATTTTATTATCATGAATATAAAGTTTTATAATTTTTAGAGATGAAATGTAGCTTTAATTCATAATTTGATTTGTGAGAAAACATTGTTAATATGTAATTAGTGGCTAAATTATGAAGTTAAGCTAATTTTCTTTTAATCTTTGGGTCCAAAAGCCCATTAGCCTAAAACCATAAATAGGAAAAGAGATGAGAAATTAACTGGTACGTACAATCTACAACTCATTCTTTCTTCCTCCTCACCTGAAAATAGAAGAAGTAAACAAATTTCTCCATTTTTCAAACATAGGCTTTTAAATCTCCAAATACTCTTCAATAAATTGCTATTCTTATCAAATCTAAAGAGAATTAAAAGGTAATCTCATTCCAAAATATTGCTATTTCATCAAAATTCTTATTTGAGAAGAGGGTTTTCTAATTCTCTGTATATTTCCTTTTGCATGTGCTGTTCTAAGTTTCTATAGGATATTGGAAGCTTTCTTCTCTTCAAAACTTGCTTCTTTCAGCAAAAATATGAGGTTTGATCATATCTAATTCAAGGTGAGTTGAAAACTCACAATTTCTAGCATAGATTGAGATTTCAAGGTTAGAAATCTCAACTTTATTTTTGTTGCATGTTCATTTGTGAATCACAGTTAGTAAACTGGGCATATCTTCCTTGTTTCTTATCTTATTTGGATGATTTTTGAAGTTCCGAAAAGCATATTTTGTGTGTGACAACTTTCATGTTGAACATATTTGCATATTTTGAGCACAGGTTGATCAAACTCCTGTTGCAAACTCTCAGCTCTGTCACTTTGATAATTACATTATCCAAACTAAACATAGTTAGTAAATTAGGCATATCTTCCTTGTTTCTTATTGGATTTGGATGATTTTTGAAGTTCCAAAAAGCGTATTTTGTGTGTGACAACTTTCATGTTGAACATATTTGCATATTTTGAGCATAGGTTGATCGAAATCCTGTTGCAAACTCTTAGCTCTGTCACTTTGATAATTACATTATCTAAACTAAATACAGTTAGTAACTTAGACGTATCTTTCTCGTTTCTTGTCGGCTTTAGATAATTCTTGATGTTTTAGAAAACATAGATTATTTTATAAACCTTTCTTGTTTTTAGTTTTGCAAAATTTTGAGGTTAAGATGGTTGAAACCTTATTGCTTTGCTGCTGCCCTGAGAATAAACTACAGCGATAGTGAATTTAAAATGTGAGAATTATATTGGACATATCTTTCATGTTTCTTGCCCAAATTCAATAATTTTAGATGTTTCGGAAAGCTTAGACTTTGTGCTAAAAGTTTCATGTTTTGAGTTTTCTGATATTTCAAATTTAGCTTGGTCAAAACTAGATTTGTTTGTTGTTGTCCAGAGAGCAAACCGATAGCAATAAATCATTGACTTGAGAATTGTTCTAGCTTATTTTTGCTCTAATTCTTGTTCGATTTTGATGTTGTTTTGAAATGTTTTGAGAGCTATGATGCCTATCAATAGGATAGCTATATTTGAAGAATTTGAAATTCAAATTTAAATAGAATTTGAAATTATTTTGGGTTAAATTTGAATTGAATTTGTATTGAATTCAAGTTATCGGTCTTGAGTTATCTTTCTTGTTTTTCATTGTTTTCGAGCACGGTTTTCACTAAACCATTTTGAAGTGATTTTTGAAATAAATGAACATTTCAAATTATTATTATATAGTATTATGAAATTATTTTTATAATATAAAATCTATTTATTTCCTATAATAAAGGAATTTCAAATATTGGTTTTATTAATCTTTTCGGGAAAAAGTTTTAAAAGCTGGTTTTCTCTAGTAAACTATTTTAAATATAAAACACACAATTTTGCACTATTCGAATGTATGAGAAAGTGAATCAAACGATTTAGTAAAACACGTGGTATGTGACATGTGCATTTACTATTTCGGTTAATTCTGGACTAGTATGATCGAAACTATCTAGGCTATTGATTTCTGAGTTGTTTTGCCAATTTATGGCGGGTTTTTGAGATTATAATTCCTATCTTTAGGAATTATCTGGGAAGGCCAATATTTGGCGAGTTTTATGGTTTGAGATTTTTTCTTTGAGATTTATGGTTTATGAGGAACCATCACGATGTTTTCCCTTGTCGATGAGATGAGACAAGTTACGATTCCATTTAATACCTGTCGATGAGATGAGACGAGTATGGTGTCTCTTTATCACTCGCCAATGAGACGAGGTGAGATATGATTTTCTGAGTTTCATGATGTTGGCGTCTACTAACGGCAAGTAAACCGCTAAGTGCGAACGTGTGGTATGGGACACAAGTTAACACTTTTCGAGTTCCTATCCATGAGTTTGTGACACATTCACGATGTTTACCTAACAGAACTGCTTTGAGAGGTGTCAGCGACCTAGTCATGAGGACGAACTGCTTTGGGAGGTGTTAGCGTCCTTGTTAGGGCTGACAAAATGGCTTGGAGAGGTGTCAACGACCTTGTCATGAGGACGAATTGCTTTAGGAGGTGTTAGCGACCTTGTCAAAGGTTTCGGCTGTCTGAGAATGGCATGTGCAGCATCGCTTCGGCATGCAAATGGGATTTGGCCACTCCGGGGAATTTTTATGAGCTTTTTGATTTTGATTTCACCAATTTTGAGATGATGAATTTACTTATAGCCTTGAGTTAGAGAAAGGCTTATATATATGTTGTTTTATGGTGATTTCGATATGGGGATTATAAAATCTTATTGAGTTTCATGAGTTTTGATTTGGAGATTTTCATCAGTGATTGTTTATATTATTTGAGTGTTATTGTCGAGTTTACCTCTTTTGAGGTCTTTGTATACTTAAGTGACATTAGTTCACTTAAGTCATGGGTTGTATTATTTCTATTGCCTCTTCTCATTCGAGAAGAATTATCACCTTGTATCTTATGCTTCATATTATCGTCTATCCTTATTAACTGATTGTTTTAGCTAGACTGGCCCGCATATTTTATACTCGGGTCAGACCGATTTGTTTCAGGTTAGCTATCAGTTTCAGGACTTAGCTTTGATGCATCTGCTTGGATATCAGCCTAGCATTTTTGTGTAGTTTATATTTCTTTCCGTTTGACTCTGATGTGTATTTTGATTCGATGTATATAGTGTGGTCTCTGAACCACTTTTGTATATCGTTTTGTATTGTACTGGATGTATCAGTGTATATGTATGTACATATATGATGATTACTGTTCTGTAATGTGATATGCATTCTGTTATTGTATTTTGTTCTAGTAGATCCATTAGCCACCTATAGTTTTGTATTAAGCATTTATTGGATATGTCGATCCACTTGAAATAGAAAAAAAATATAGAGTATTTATCGACATATGCAGTAGATGATTAAGACAAGATTATAGATGGTCGCTCCTAACCAGCCCTATTCTCCGCATTAACAGACAGAATTACCCAGTAATTCTCTTTGTTAATGTGGGTCTCGGGGTGGCGCGTCACAGCTTGGTATCAGAGCTGAATTTAGAACAAAATAGGATAAACACAGAACATAAGCATATATTACGATATATCCAAGTATAGTACAAATGTTACAAATCCCTTAATCATTGTGTCCTTTATCTTATCGTGTTCTTTGAGATTGAAGTTTGGGATATGTCTAGGAATATTTTTATTCCATAGTATTCCAAAAATAGAATTGATGATATCTTATTTTAGGAGTAATCCTAATCGTGATTGTTTTATTTGAGTCCTCTTCAATATGGGTGCTTGACACTCATCCGTATCGAAAGAGTTTGTTGATACTTTTGGACGTCCATATCTTGTTCTTTTGTGAGGATTGCGAATCCTATTGAGGGGGTCCGCAATATTTAGCTTGATGTATGAGGATTTAGGATTGTTGTTTATAGTTTATCTTTTCGTGCGAATTAGCACACCTTTTTCTATCTAGAGTTTTGAGTGTTGAGATGAAGTGGCTTGCCTATTATCAAGCCACATTTTGTGATTCGAAGAATCCTATATTGAGTATCCTAGTTTGACTGATTCGTTGTTTCTTGTCCATCGGAATGTTAACGATGATTCTGAAGTCTTTGCATTTACTCTTGAGTTTCGAGATGTTGATGATATATCTCGAATTTCAGTCATTGTGACTCCATTGGTTTTTGTAAGTTTGTTCGGGTATGACACCCAGTCGGGCAATCGAGTATTGTATTGACCTCTTTTCCTATTCTGAGCCTTTAGGTCATCCTTCCACGAGGATGTCCACCAAGAAATTGAGGTGATTCATTGAATTTATTTGATATTGCCATTTTTACCCCTTTTGAGTTATCCTCTTTGGATACTCAATTGTTGATATACTTTGTGGTATTACTTCACTCGAAGTAATAATTTGTTGTCAATGTTACTTCTCTTCAATTGAGAAGATATTTTACCCTTGCTTTTATATCTCATAGATTTCTTTTAATCTCTTGAGTGGTGCTAGGGTCATTCCTTAGTTTGACCCTACATCGATTTTTCATGAGCTACGAGTGGCGGAGAATAGCGTTACTCTTACCGCATTCCGCACTCGTTGTGAGACTTGTGAGTGGTTCGTTATACCGTTTGGAATAATGAACACTCCAGTCTATTCCATCAATATTGCGAATCGAGTATTCTGGGAATATCTTGATGAGTTCTTCTTCTGTCTTTGATTTTGAGAATAAGTAATAAATTGTGTTTTCAAATTTTTCAAAAATTGAAGATAGGTTTCTAAGAGAAATTGGATTTATTTTTTGGGAAAAACCAAGAATATTTTGAGTATTATATATGAGGTATTTCTTTTTAAAGTAAATGAATTTTTGTGTTGGATTGTCCGTCTAGTGCTTTAAGAATTCTGGTCGATGCGTTTGGCCAACGTTATCGATAGGAATTTCCTAAACGCTATGATGAGACAGTCAGACACGGTAAATTGAGTTTTAATAAGTAAAGTTTGAAAATAATTAATATGATGGAGTATTAATTTTATTTTAAATGTTTAATAAATCCCTTGAACCATAGTGAGTTTTGGATGAGTGGTGAGGCAGTTTTGATCACTCGATCAACTCTGCAGCCAATCAATGAGGTCATTCACTATAAATCAATGGCGAGGAAATACCCTTATATTATTTGAAATTCAAGAAATTAAATATGGTAATTTGGGTAAGTAAAGTGAATAATTCTAATTAAGGGGATGTCTTAATTAGAAGAAAATATCATTTGATGCTTTGATTAATAAAATGATGTATTTAAGCTAAAAGAATACTTTGGTTTGAAAATTAAAATATTAATTGAATAGTTTAGTACAAGTAATTAATGATGACTATAAAAATTTATTTTGATGGATAATTAATAATCATCTCTTGATAATGGAAGAAATTAATTATCTCTTCCAAAATGAGTTTTCATAATTAATTGTTTTTAAAGCTAGATTTTGGAAAGTAATGAACATATTTCCACTTAATAGAATATTTTATAATAATTACATAAGGTTGATCATAATTTTATATGTCTTAGCTTTTCGGGGAAAAAGAGAATCATTTAATAAATGATTTAGCAAAAAGCTTATTTGAAATTGTAGTTTGAAATTAAAATGGTTTGGGAGAATTTCAATTTTTAAATTGATTTTAAAAGCTGAAATTTCATTTAGAAAAGTGTTGTACTAAAACAGAGATAACTTGTAATTTATTACTCCAAATGAGCTGAATCTGTTTCAAATAAAAGAGCTTTCAGTAAGCAATAAAGTTTCTTTATATCACTTTTAATAATTTTGCTTTGTACTGAGCCTAAAATGGGTTTGAAAGTGGATAGGCAGTTCTCCCCTATTGCAAAATTCTCTAAGACTTAAGCTGAAAGTAAATTTCGCATAACTTTCAAACCGTGAATCCGAATTTTATGAACTTTATATTGTAGGAAAGAATAGACTGAGTAGAACAACTTTCATATTATAAAGTTTTTCAGATTTTGTTGTTTGATGGGTCAAAATAGGTCTTCTTTACAGCAGGTCTAAAATAAAATTGTTCTATTTCCCTTAATAATTAAATTTAGCACTTCTTATTTATGAACATAAACTAATATCTTCTATTTGAGTTAAATACATGTGAAAAGAGGGTAGTTGGATATATTTTGAGCAAAAAGAATATATATAAGTTTGTGCAAACTCGCTAAAAAAAATACTAAAAAGGCAGGTATGTTTCTGGATTTATTTTAAAGTGTTAAATGATGATATATATTGTGTTTCTGACCTAATGGTCGATGTATATTATATAAACCATTTTTTTAATATTGTATACGGCCCTCCGTACAAAAAAGACTCCGCCGATTTTTTCGAAAATTTCTAACACTTAGAAAATTTGAGAAACAAATTGAAAAATAATTTGTTGCAAACTATAGTATACCTATGGAAGAATTAGAGAATAAATAACTTAAACATTATTTACTCCAATGAAGAGTAATGAAGTTAAATTTAAAATAAAAAAAATCTAAGTAAGAAGCTTTGGAAATTTTCAAGTGTTGAAAATTGAGAATTTTGAACCTTGAAGATAATAGGTTGGAAAACTTTAAGAATATTTGATTAGTAAGAGAGAGTTTAAAAATATATTCCTTGTAGTCTTAACTTGCCTTTCTGCAATAATTTTACAACTTGCAATTATGTAGTCGTATGAGTCTGGTGGTATTGGGGGAAAACCAACTACCTCTTGTTGGATTTTCTTTCCATACTAGTTGTCGATCTAATATAGGTATGACTCCCTTTGTAGTGTTATACAGAAAGTCATATCAATTATCATCTTGTGGGTTGGAATTCGGGATAAAGCTGTGATTGAATCCCGACTCTTTTCGTGAAGCTTCTTAGGAATCAATCTGAAATGACCCTCCTATTTACACACTAATTTCATTAGTGATTTTTTTTTTTTTACAAATATATTTCCCAGGGTCATTTTCTTTCTCTAATAAACAAAATATATCCAGGATCTTTCACAATATAAAAATATTGTTTTAATTCTAAATCATTCTTAACATACATATATGAAGATATCTATGTTATATTCTACTTGAATCAGAGCATGATAATAAGTAGAAATCCTTTTAAATTTATTAAAATGTGATAAATTCCCTTTTTAAAAGATTACTTATTGTATTCTGATTTTTGACTATAGTGTCCACTGGAAATATGTACTTTAGGCTGTTATTAAACTTAAGAAATGATCAAGCAATAATCAGTGGAAAGCAAGCTTATAATATAGATGATTTTCTTAAAGTCTGAATATTATCAAACTCAGGTTAAAAGAAAGTGGATCCTAAGTGAACACAAGCAACATCTAGGCGTAATGGAAACGCGCCTAACTTATACATTCAAGGTCACGAGTTCGAGTACTATGCTGGTCGGTTCAAACACAATTTTTGGTTTTTCTTTTTATTTTCTCCTGTATGGCTGAAATCTGATACCTACCTATATATATACTCAATTTTTACTTATAATCTATCATACAAAACAATATTTCTTGCTTCATTATTTTTGAAATCCTTTCCTACAACTGTCCTAGAATTTATATTTATATTTTTGCCCAATATCAACATGTACACAGATATACATGTACATGTCAGTGTTTTTGTTCGTTTTCCAGAAAACTGAGCTCAAATGTTCCCTTGCTTCATTGATTTGAAGTGAAACATTTGGCCTGACCTATGGCCTAACCATGTGGTTACTCTGGCCATTCTTTTGTTTGCATTTTTACAACCCAGATTATACACAAAACATTGATACCTCTCTTTTTCAAAAACATGTTTATATGTATATTTGTATGAATCAGACACCTTGCGAATCAGATATATATCATTCTTCCAGACCATAGTTCTCTTTTAAAAATACATTTTCAGGGTATAAACACTTTTTCTTGCATTTGGACATATATCAATCTCATAAATTGAAAGTATAGCAGTTTGATTCTTTTCTGGGTTTTCCCAATGTAATTTTCTATATATCTATATTCTTTTTGAAAGGACTCAGGATTAACTGAAATCATCATAAAATGATTATGCTTATAAAATCCAGGGTTTTTCCTCAAAATCAAAACAACTTTAGCAAATAGGTTTTCAAATCAGTTTAACATCAAGATCCTTAGTACATACCAAATCAGAAATAACCAGAAACAACATAGCACATGTCTCTTACAAGTTCTTCCTACTTAATACATTTAGATAGCCATATTAATCAGGGAATACATGCATGAATTAACACATTTTAGCTTTTATTTCTAATTATCTTAGCATCCTCTATTCCATATCTTTTTAATCTTGCTTACTTAGCTCCATCACAACCTGCAAAAGCATTAGTGGCTGCCCCATTATAAATGAGACACCCCCATGTGCCATGAGCAATAAGGGTCAGATCTATGATCTGGTGTGAGCATTTCTAACATATCCATGATATTAAGCTAAGGATACAGCATAAATATACTTTGCATACTTGACAGGTATTATCATGTACAATACATAAGAGCAAACATATGCAACAAAACAACTTTTATCTGGAACTACTAAGGTTGCCTTTTCTTTTTCTTATAAATTCCTGGCCTCATCTGCTATAAGGAATCAAAGGGGCACATTGCCATGAACTAATTAACATTATGGCACAAAGATCTCAGGACTTAAACAAGCCATGTGCCAACTTGTCTACTTCAAATAGGACAAGCATTCCAGCAGCCTTCTTGGCACAAAATCCTTAGTTATATCACTAAGTGTATTCATGTTCATTCTATCAATGATAGCTAGGTGTACAAACCATCTGTACACATGAAGCATACTAGTTACCTTGCAGACATGATATTGCAAGCAAGTTAAAAGTTACTTTTTAGAGGTATAACACCCCAGTCATTTCATCTCACTTTATTTAGCATATAAACACCCTATTCAAGCATATACCAGAATGTTTGCAACTGAGAATAAATGCATGGCTCTATTGGGTTTATTTTGATTCTGCAAGCAACTGTGTTTAGCCAGATTTTTAATCTTGTTTAAACATAGTTTTTAGGCTTGTAAATTTCTGTTTAGTTTAGGGCTCAGCACTTATAGAGAAAGACTCCATTGCACCCTTAACCAATTATTTCAAGCCTCAGCACCATACCAATGTATATGCAGCTCATAGTTTTCTTTTTCATTCTTTGTCTTAAGCCATGATTCAGACTAGTTACAAATACTCTATTATATGTTCTTTAAGGTTTTGGTATAATCATACAGAGATGGAAATAGAACAACAAAGTTACACATCCATCATAGCAGATCATATATCATCAAGCATTCATGTAACCATCAGTAGCCAACATAGTTTGTAAATCAAAACATGCAAAATATAGCATATAAAAGCTTGGCTGCCTAATCCCAGGTCTTAATGCCATGTATATGAGTGAGGATACTCACCTAAATGCTTACACAAGCTTAAACCAGAAAACCCTTCAAATCTTTAGCCTTATCTTCCTCTTCTTCCTTAGGTTAATTAATTAGTGAGAGAGCAGTTTTCTGATTGGGCTCTTGGTTTAAATAAGGGTTCTATCTAGGGTTTTGGGTGATGCAAAATCCCTATTTTAGCCCAGACCAGAATCATGCATTTGGCATTGCATATTCCCTCCCTTAATGTCCCGGCCAATATTTTAAAACAAGGCTAAATTGTGCCCATTTTCTTTTCTTTTCAGAAAGTAATTACTTTAAGTATTTTTATTATATTTACCTCAAACATGATAATGGTGTGACTTTCTATTTTCTGCCTATGTACATTTGCTTTCTTGCACTTTGGTTCTTACTGTTTTAGTGATTCCTTTATTAATTTTCTGCTCAAATAATATCTAGATATATATACACATTTATACAACTATGGGTGTTAATTTAACTTTAACCTTTTATTTGCAGAAAACATGTGCATACTTATGTGCATTTCTACACCTATTATTCAAATAAAATTTCACTTATTCATTATAAATCAATGTTCTCTTTTGTCTTAATTTTCAGACAAGTCATACATATGCATGTATATAGATATATATATATATATACACACATCCTCAGGAATTTAATATTCATGTCTAGGTCTATATTTCCTTTATTCAAAACATTTTATCTAAATGTTTTCCTTTCTTGTTTTATTATTCAGGAATTCTGGATTTTCTCTTAGTGCCATAACTAGTGTGCACGTGCACACATGCACACAACCTTGCACCACTGAAAATCCCACCTATATAATAATTCTGATTTCCCCCCAGAATTTTAATCATTTATTTAAAAGAATTTTCCTCAAAATCTTGGGGTATTACAATCACCCCTTCTTTTAGGAATTGTGCCCTCACAATTTGCAACATATTCTTTGAGTACTCCTACTTTCTTAGGAAAATTATTCAAATATGCATGAGCAATTCAAATAGTCACTGTCTATCATACATATCAAACTTTCTTAGTAATCTAAGAATTTACCTTTTAAATTTGCAAAGAGCCTAGGGTAATCCATCCTGATTTTATCCTCTAGCTCCCAAGTACAATCACTAGGATCTATACTCCATTGAATCTTTACAAGCTTCAATGTCTTGTTTCTTAATTTCTTTTCTTCCCTTGCCACAATTCCCACTGGCTCTTTCTCATAGATTAGATCTGGATTAATCTGAACTTCAATAGGCTTTTCTAAGATTTCCTCCTTGTCATGTACCCATCTCCTTAGTTGTGACGCATGAAACACGTTGTCCATTGCACTCATCTTCTCTGGAAGCTCCAGCTTATAGGCTAGTGAGCCTATCCTTTCCAAAATCTTGTATGGTCCAACATATCTGGGTCTGAGTTTCCCCTGCTTGCCAAATCTCAAGACTTTCTTCATTGGTGAAACCTTAATGAAGACATAATCACCTACTTTGAATTCCACTGACTTCCTCTTTGCATCAGCATACTTCTTTTGCCTATCTTGAGCTACTGCCATCCTCTTTCTCACCAGTCCTATTTTCTCTGTGATGTCCTTGACATATTCTGGCCCTAGGATAGCTTTCTCTCCTGCCTCAGCCCAACACATAGGTGTTAGACATGGCTTTCCATATAGGGCTTCAAAGGGTGCCATTCCAATTGTACTTTGGTGGCTATTATTGTATGTGAACTCAGCCAAATGGAGGTGGTCCTCCCAATTTCCTCCAAAGTCTAACACACATGCTCTAAGCAGATCCTCTAAAATCTTGTTTACCACTTCTGTTTGCCCATCTGATTGGGGGTGATAAGCAGTGCTTAGGCACAATTCACTCCCCATAGCTTCTTGGAAGCTCTTCCAGAATCTTGAAGTGAAAATTGTATCCCTATCACTCACTATAGTTTTAGGAACACCATGCAATTTTACCACTTCTCTCATAAAAGTTTAGGCTAAACTAGGTGCATTTCTGTCTGCTTTTACTGGTATGAAGTGGGCTACTTTAGTCAGCCTATCTACAATCACCCAAATACTTGTATTTCCCCTCTTGGATCTAGGAAGGCCATCTATGAAATCCATAGATATGTCTTCCCACTTCCACTGTGGTATGCTAAGTGGCTGCAATAACCCTGAAGGTCTTTGGGTCTCAGCTTTTATTTGTTGACAAACCATGCACTTAGCAACATATCTGGCTACATTAGACTTCATTCCCTTCCACCAATAGTCCCTTTTTAAGTTTTGGTACATCTTGGTGCTGCCTGGATGTATGGAATATTTGCTCCTATGGTACTCATTAAGGATTTCTTCTTTCAATTCTATGATGTTTGGGACACATATCCTTCCCTTGTACCTTAAGTATCCTTTTACATCAATGTGATAATCCTTCACTTCCTCCTTCTTTAATAGGAGAGACCTCTTTTCTGCTAAGTCTTGATCTTCTTCTTGCATTTTTGCCACCTTCAAGGCCAAATTTGATTGTAAAGTAATTAAACTTAACCTTCCTTTACTCCTTTCTTCCTTAATCATCTCCATACTTACCCCACTGTTCTCATCTATTTCCAAATCAGTGAGCATGGTCAAGTCTCTAAACTCCTCCATCATCAACATGGCCACTTTTGCATGCTGCCTACTCAATGCATCTGCCACTTTATTAGCCTTGCCTGGTGTATAAAGTATATCTATGTCATAAGCAGCAAGAAATTCAACCCATCTATGTTGTCTCATATTTAAATCTTTCTGTGAAAAGAGATACTTTAAGGCCTTGTGATCAGTGTATAAAATGAACTTTGCACCTAATAAGTAATGCCTCCAAAGCTTCAAGGCATAAACTACTGCTGCCAACTCAAGATCATGAGTTGCATATCTAGTTTCATGGGGTTTTAGTTGTCTAGATGCATAGGCTATGACCTGATCTTGCTGCATCAACACAGCCCCTAGCCTTGACCCACATGCATCTGTATATACAACTAATCCCTCATTGCCTTCTGGTACTCTCAACACTGGTGATTTTTACCAAAGCCTCCTTGATCTGGGTGAAAGCTTGTTCACACTTATCAGTCCATATAAACTTTTGGTTCTTCCTAGTCAGGTTAGTGAGTGGTATTGCTATTTTAGAAAATCCTTGTATGAACCTCCTATAGTATCCTGCCATCCCCATGAATGACCTAACTTCACTAACATTGTTAGGCTGCTTCCATGCTTGGATTGCTACTATCTTATTGGGGTTTATAGAAATTCCTTTAGCAGAGACAACATGTCCAAGAAAGTGTACTTCCTCTTGCCAAAACACACACTTAGAGAACTTTGCTTTCAAATCTTTTTCTCTTAATCTAGATAAGACCAAATGTAAGTGGTTCTCATGTTCCTCTATTGTTTTAGAGTAGATTAGAATATCATCTATAAAAATCAGAACAAACTTGTCTAAGTAATCTCTGAATATCCTATTCATTAGGTCTACAAAGTAAGAAGGGGCATTTGTTAGCCCAAATGGCATAACCAGAAACTCATACAAACCATATCTTGTGTTGAATGCTGTATATTTAACACTTGATTCCTCAACCTTCATCTGATGAAATCCAGATGCCAAGTCTAGCCTAGAAAACACTTTAGCTCCACTGAGTTGATCAAAGAGATCATCTATCCTGGGTAATGGGTATTTGTTTTTGATGGTTACTTTGTTTAATTCTCTGTAATCTATACACATCCTTAAAGTACCATCATGCTTTTTAACAAATACTACAGGAGCACCCCAGCATGAATTACTTGGCCTTATAAACCCCTTGGCTTCTAATTCTTCCAGCTGGTTCTTTAGCTCCTTTAATTCACTTGGCCCCATCCTTGTAGGTTTTTTGATAACTGGGCTAGCCCCAGGCATAAGTTTAATCTGGAATTCAACAGGTCTATGGTGTGAGACACCTTTTACTTCCCCAAATACATCCAAGTATTCTTTAACTATGGGGATTTCATTAATAGCTATTTCCTTGGGATTATTTTCTAATTCAATTAAATGATTTAGACTGTTTTCTTTGATAGGTTCACATAGAATTGTAACCCTTTGGCCTTTAGAATTTTGTAGTGAAATGGTGGATGCATCTAGGTCAATTATGGCTTTGAATTGTCTTAGCCAATCTGCCCCTAATATAACTCCTATATTTGGGAAATTTAGAACATATAAATTGGAAACAAATGAGTTTCCCCCTATGTTCAAATTCACATCCACACAAATCATATCTAATACACTAGAACTTCCTAAAGGGCTTTGTATTAACAGAGGTATTTCAGCCAAAATGCAGTTCATTTTCAACCTTTTAACTATTTCATGGGAAATGAGTGAGTGGGTTTCCCCTGTATCATATATTACAGCTAAAGGTATGGTACAAATAAATAGTGTACCTTCCACTTGACCATGGTTTTCAGC
This sequence comes from Allium fistulosum, assembly GCA_030737815.1. Taxonomy (NCBI): domain Eukaryota; kingdom Viridiplantae; phylum Streptophyta; class Magnoliopsida; order Asparagales; family Amaryllidaceae; genus Allium; species Allium fistulosum. The sequence continues at coordinate 541,777,906 of CM060903.1, forward strand.
ATTAGCCTCAATTATGGCCTTGCCCCTACCTTCCAGGTTTGCCACTTTCCCTTGTTGCTTGTATTCTGGGCAATTTCTTTTCATATGCCCTTCCTTCCCACATAGATAGCATTTGAAAGCTCCCCCTTTAAGCTCTGGGCATCTTGGCTTAATATGGCCTTCTTTCCCACAATGGTTGCAAACTATTTTTCTTTTGGCTTCATTGGGTTTTGCATCTACTGCCTTCTTACCATCTGCCTCTCCTTTCTTCTTATCATAAGGATGGTACTTCCCTTTGTTCTTCTTGTTGCTATTGTTTTTGAAGCTCCTAAACTTATCTCTTTCCTTGTCATGCTGCTCAATCTTCAGAGCCAAATCTATCACTTGATCAAAAGTTCTGTCAGCATAAGGTAGTATAGCCCTGCTAAGCCCTGGGTTCAATCCCTTGATGTATCTATCATTTTTGGATGCTTCATCAGCCACTAACATTGCCCCATAGGTTGACAATCCCTCAAACTTCTGGGTGTATTCTGTGACATTCATAGTCCCCTGTCTAAGTTTGATGAACTCCTCAAGTAAAGTGGTTTTTGCTGAGGCTGGAACAAACCTTGCCTCTAACATCTCCTTAAATTGATTCCAATTAATATCATTTTCATTCCGGCCAGCTATGATCACCTCCCACCAACTCAAAGCTGCACCTTTTAATTGCCTTGAGGCCACTTGCCTCTTCCTTTGGTCATCTAGTTGCATATCAGTGAAGATCCTCTCTAATGTCCTCAGCCATGCTTGAATCTCCATTACACTTTCAGTTCCTTCAAAGCTCTTGCCTCCCAAGTTGGTATAAGTCTTCACTAACTTGGAGAGCTCCTCATGTGGGTTCTCAGGTCTGTGCCCAATTCCATCTCTCAAAACTCTCACAAATTCCTGCATGTCAAGCATTTGTGGTGTGCTAGATCCTCCTTGATGATGAGACCCTCTTCCTACCATATTTCTAAAAGTATATGTATTTCATCTTATTAGTTTATAACACTTAGCTTTAATTTTAAATTGATTGTATCTTTCCTATTTAATCATTGTGTATGTCACATGCACACACATACATACATTCAGGGAATACTTATAAACAGTCAAATATACAAACAAACCTAGTATAAACATAAGCATACAAACATTTTGCTATGTTAATTAAAACATAGCTCTGATACCAAATGAAATGACCCTCCTATTTACACACTAATTTCATTAGTGATTTTTTTTTTTTACAAATATATTTCCCAGGGTCATTTTCTTTCTCTAATAAACAAAATATATCCAGGATCTTTCACAATATAAAAATATTGTTTTAATTCTAAATCATTCTTAACATACATATATGAAGATATCTATGTTATATTCTACTTGAATCAGAGCATGATAATAAGTAGAAATCCTTTTAAATTTATTAAAATGTGATAAATTCCCTTTTTAAAAGATTACTTATTGTATTCTGATTTTTGACTATAGTGTCCACTGGAAATATGTACTTTAGGCTGTTATTAAACTTAAGAAATGATCAAGCAATAATCAGTGGAAAGCAAGCTTATAATATAGATGATTTTCTTAAAGTCTGAATATTATCAAACTCAGGTTAAAAGAAAGTGGATCCTAAGTGAACACAAGCAACATCTAGGCGTAATGGAAACGCGCCTAACTTATACATTCAAGGTCACGAGTTCGAGTACTATGCTGGTCGGTTCAAACACAATTTTTGGTTTTTCTTTTTATTTTCTCCTGTATGGCTGAAATCTGATACCTACCTATATATATACTCAATTTTTACTTATAATCTATCATACAAAACAATATTTCTTGCTTCATTATTTTTGAAATCCTTTCCTACAACTGTCCTAGAATTTATATTTATATTTTTGCCCAATATCAACATGTACACAGATATACATGTACATGTCAGTGTTTTTGTTCGTTTTCCAGAAAACTGAGCTCAAATGTTCCCTTGCTTCATTGATTTGAAGTGAAACATTTGGCCTGACCTATGGCCTAACCATGTGGTTACTCTGGCCATTCTTTTGTTTGCATTTTTACAACCCAGATTATACACAAAACATTGATACCTCTCTTTTTCAAAAACATGTTTATATGTATATTTGTATGAATCAGACACCTTGCGAATCAGATATATATCATTCTTCCAGACCATAGTTCTCTTTTAAAAATACATTTTCAGGGTATAAACACTTTTTCTTGCATTTGGACATATATCAATCTCATAAATTGAAAGTATAGCAGTTTGATTCTTTTCTGGGTTTTCCCAATGTAATTTTCTATATATCTATATTCTTTTTGAAAGGACTAAGGATTAACTGAAATCATCATAAAATGATTATGCTTATAAAATCCAGGGTTTTTCCTCAAAATCAAAACAACTTTAGCAAATAGGTTTTCAAATCAGTTTAACATCAAGATCCTTAGTACATACCAAATCAGAAATAACCAGAAACAACATAGCACATGTCTCTTACAAGTTCTTCCTACTTAATACATTTAGATAGCCATATTAATCAGGGAATACATGCATGAATTAACACATTTTAGCTTTTATTTCTAATTATCTTAGCATCCTCTATTCCATATCTTTTTAATCTTGCTTACTTAGCTCCATCACAACCTGCAAAAGCATTAGTGGCTGCCCCATTATAAATGAGACACCCCCATGTGCCATGAGCAATAAGGGTCAGATCTATGATCTGGTGTGAGCATTTCTAACATATCCATGATATTAAGCTAAGGATACAGCATAAATATACTTTGCATACTTGACAGGTATTATCATGTACAATACATAAGAGCAAACATATGCAACAAAACAACTTTTATCTGGAACTACTAAGGTTGCCTTTTCTTTTTCTTATAAATTCCTGGCCTCATCTGCTATAAGGAATCAAAGGGGCACATTGCCATGAACTAATTAACATTATGGCAAAAAGATCTCAGGACTTAAACAAGCCATGTGCCAACTTGTCTACTTCAAATAGGACAAGCATTCCAGCAGCCTTCTTGGCACAAAATCCTTAGTTATATCACTAAGTGTATTCATGTTCATTCTATCAATGATAGCTAGGTGTACAAACCATCTGTACACATGAAGCATACTAGTTACCTTGCAGACATGATATTGCAAGCAAGTTAAAAGTTACTTTCTAGAGGTATAACACCCCAGTCATTTCATCTCACTTTATTTAGCATATAAACACCCTATTCAAGCATATACCAGAATGTTTGCAACTGAGAATAAATGCATGGCTCTATTGGGTTTATTTTGATTCTGCAAGCAACTGTGTTTAGCCAGATTTTTAATCTTGTTTAAACATAGTTTTTAGGCTTGTAAATTTCTGTTTAGTTTAGGGCTCAGCACTTATAGAGAAAGACTCCATTGCACCCTTAACCAATTATTTCAAGCCTCAGCACCATACCAATGTATATGCAGCTCATAGTTTTCTTTTTCATTCTTTGTCTTAACCATGATTCAGACTAGTTACAAATACTCTATTATATGTTCTTTAAGGTTTTGGTATAATCATACAGAGATGAAAATAGAACAACAAAGTTACACATCCATCATAGCAGATCATATATCATCAAGCATTCATGTAACCATCAGTAGCCAACATAGTTTATAAATCAAAACATGCAAAATATAGCATATAAAAGCTTGGCTGCCTAATCCCAGGTCTTAATGCCATGTATATGAGTGAGGATACTCACCTAAATGCTTACACAAGCTTAAACCAGAAAACCCTTCAAATCTTTAGCCTTATCTTCCTCTTCTTCCTTAGGTTAATTAATTAGTGAGAGAGCAGTTTTCTGATTGGGCTCTTGGTTTAAATAAGGGTTCTATCTAGGGTTTTGGGTGATGCAAAATCCCTATTTTAGCCCAGACCAGAATCATGCATTTGGCATTGCATATTCCCTCCCTTAATGTCCCGGCCAATATTTTAAAACAAGGCTAAATTGTGCCCATTTTCTTTTCTTTTCAGAAAGTAATTACTTTAAGTATTTTTATTATATTTACCTCAAACATGATAATGGTGTGACTTTCTATTTTCTGCCTATGTACATTTGCTTTCTTGCACTTTGGTTCTTACTGTTTTAGTGATTCCTTTATTAATTTTCTGCTCAAATAATATCTAGATATATATATACATTTATACAACTATGGGTGTTAATTTAACTTTAACCTTTTATTTGCAGAAAACATGTGCATACTTATGTGCATTTCTACACCTATTATTCAAATAAAATTTCACTTATTCATTATAAATCAATGTTCTCTTCTGTCTTAATTTTCAGACAAGTCATACATATGCATGTATATAGATATATATATATATATACACACATCCTCAGGAATTTAATATTCATGTCTAGGTCTATATTTCCTTTATTCAAAACATTTTATCTAAATGTTTTCCTTCCTTGTTTTATTATTCAGGAATTCTGGATTTTCTCTTAGTGCCATAACTAGTGTGCACGTGCACACATGCACACAACCTTGCACCACTGAAAATCCCACCTATATAATAATTCTGATTTTCCCCCAGAATTTTAATCATTTATTTAAAAGAATTTTCCTTAAAATCTTGGGGTATTACACAATCTCACCCGGTTTATCTATTGCATAACATCATATCCGTGTTTGCTTCGAAGGTGAAACGCCTTCGAAATAAGGATGTACTGCTCGTAGAAATTCAATGCCTCGCAAATCTCAGTAGTTCCACTTGGGAAACCATAGAATTAATCGAGCAATTTTATCTTGGTTTTCTATCATCCTGTGTTGAGGGTGAGAAATTTTTAAACTCAAGCTTATCTATCTTCCTTTGATTGATGAAATAATTTTGTTGAATACAAACCCTTCTCTAGAAATTGCGAGGACGCAATTTTGTTAAGGGGGAGAGTCTTTAACAACCCTGGTTTTTTAGATTACCTGTTACTATTAAATTATAACGGTAGTTATAATTTAATAGTGTGAATTAATAATAAATGAGGAATTTAAATTATTTATTGGGAATAAACAATATATTTGAGAATAATGAGAAAATAGAGTTTTGGAAACTTTATTAAGATGGTTTGATATAATAAAATGGGGAAAATGTGTTTTATTACAGTTAATGCAATAATTTTATTAATTATTGCTATTTACTTCTTTTAATGATTTTTAAAAGAAGTAATTAATTTTAAGATGAGATGTATTTAAAATAATGATGGAATTGAGTTTAAAAATATAATTTAAGTGTAAAATTATATAATTTAAAGGACAAAAATTTGTATATTTTTAGCGTCAAGGACACGACCTCAATATTTTAACCACAAGGACAAACATTCTCCTAAAAATTATTCATAAGGACAAACATTCTTTCAAAATTATTCATAAGGACAAACATTTTTCCAAAACTGCTACCGAACTAAAAACTGATACCTAAAAACTGCTACCGATAACTACAAACTGATACCTAAAAACTGTAAAAACTAATACCAAAATAAAGTTGTCCTTCAGGCTAAAATACTGAAGGTCTGTCCTTGAGGCTAAAATGCTGAGAAATTTTGTCCTTGACTATAATTTCCTGTATTTGAAATGGGTTATAAAATTTTATTACACAAAAATGTGATTTTGTGTAATTTATAATGTTAATTACAATGAGATTTGTAATTAAAGATGTAAATTTGTTATTTACTTTAAAATAGAAAAATATGTTAATAAAATGTCTTAAAAATATAAATAATCTTTTATTTTGAGTGTAAAACATTTTATTATCATGAATATAAAGTTTTATAATTTTTAGAGATGAAATGTAGCTTTAATTCATAATTTGATTTGTGAGAAAACATTGTTAATATGTAATTAGTGGCTAAATTATGAAGTTAAGCTAATTTTCTTTTAATCTTTGGGTCCAAAAGCCCATTAGCCTAAAACCAGAAATAGGAAAAGAGATGAGAAATTAACTGGTACGTACAATCTACAGCTCATTCTTTCTTCCTCCTCACCTGAAAATAGAAGAAGTAAACAAATTTCTCCATTTTTCAAACATAGGCTTTTAAATCTCCAAATAATCTTCAGTAAATTGCTATTCTTATCAAATATAAAGAGAATAAAAAAGTAATCTCATTCCAAAACAATGCTATTTCATCAAAATTCTTATTTGAGAAGAGGGTTTTCTGATTCTTTGTATATTTCCTTTTGCATGTGCTGTTCTAAATTTCTACAGGTTATTGGTAGCTTTCTTCTCTTCAAAACTTTCTTCTTTCAGCAAAAATCTAAGGTTTGATCATCTCTAATTCAAGGTGAGTTGAAAACTCACAATTTCTAGCATAGATTGAGATTTCAAGGTCAGAAATCTCAATTTTATTTTTGTTGCATGTTCATTTGTGAATCACAGTTAGTAAATTGGGCATATCTTTCTTGTTTCTTATCGGATTTGGATGATTTTTGAAGTTCCGAAAAGCTTATTTTGTGTGTGACAACTATAATGTTGAACAAATTTGCATATTTTGAGCATAGGTTGATCAAAATCCTGTTGCAAACTCTCAGCTCTGTCACTTTGATAATTACATTATCCAAACTAAACACAGTTAGTAAATTGGGCATAACTTCCTTGTTATTTATCGGATTTGGATGATTTTTGAAGTTCTGAAAAGCGTATTTTGTGTGTGACAACTTTAATGTTGAACATATTTACATATTTTAAGCATAGGTTGATCTATATCCTGTTGCAAACTCTCAGCTCTGTCACTTTGATAATTACATTATCTAAACTAAATACAGTTAGTAACTTAGACGTATCTTTCTCGTTTCTTATCAGATTTAGATAATTCTTGATGTTTTAGAAAAATTAGATTATTTTATAAACCTTTCTTGTTTTGAATTTTGTAAAATTTTGAGGTTAAGATGGTTGAAACCTTATTGCTTTGCTGATGCCCTGAGAATAAACGACAGCGGTAGTGAATTTAAAATGTGAGAATTATATTGGTCATATCTTTCATGTTTCTTATCCAAATTCAATAATTTTAGATGTTTCGGAAAGCTTAGACTTTATGCTAAAAGTTTCATGTTTTGAGTTTTTCGAAATTTCAAAGTTAACTTGGTCAAAACTAGATTTGTTTGTTGTTGTCCCGAGAGAAAAACGACGGCAATAAATTATTGACTTGAGAATTGTACTAGCTTATTTTTGCTCTCATTCTTATTCGATTTTGATGTTGTTTTGAAATGTTTTGAGATCTATGATGCCTATCAATAGGCTAGCTATATTTGAAGAATTTGAAATTCAAATTTAAATAGAATTTGAATTGATTTTGGGTTAAATTTGAATTGAATTCGTATTGAATTCAAGTTATCGGTCTTGAGTTTTCTTTCTTGTTTTTCATTGTTTTCGAGCACGGTTTTCACTAAACCATTTTGAAGTGATTTTTGAAATAAATGAAAATTTCAAATTATTATTATATAGTATTTTGAAATTAATTTTCTAATATAAAATCTATTTATTTTCTATAATAAAGGAATTTCAAATATTGGTTTTATTAATCTTTTCGGGAAAAGTTTTAAAAGCTGGTTTTCTCTTGTAAACTATTTTAAATATAAAACACACACTTTTGCACTATTCGAATGTATGAGAAAGTGAATTAAATGATTTAGTAAAACACGTGGTATGGAACATGTGCGTTTACTATTTTGGTTAATTCTGGATTTGTACGATCAAAACTATCTGGGCTATTGATTTCTGTGTTGTTTAGCCAATTTATGGCGGGTTTTTGAGATTATAATTCCTATCTTTAGGAATTATCTGGGAAGGCCAATATTTGGCGAGTTTTATGGTTTGATATTTCTGCTTTGAGATTCATGGTTTATGAGGAACCATCACGATGTTTTCACTTGTCGATGAGATGAGACAAGTTACGATGCCATTTAATACATGTCGATGAGATGAGACGAGTATGGTGTCTCTTTATCACTCGCCAATGAGGCGAGGTGAGATATGAATTTCTGAGTTTCATGATGTTCCTAGTGTGGCCTCGGCTAACGGCTAGTAAACCGCTAAGTGCGAATGTGTGGTATGGGACACAAGTTAACACTTTTCGTGTTCCTATCCATGAGTTTGTGACACATTCACGATGTTTACCTAACAGAACTGCTTTGAGAGGTGTCAGCGACCTTGTCATGAGGACGAACTGCCATGGGAGGTGTTAGCGTCCTTGTTAGTGCTGATAAAATGACTTGGAGAGGTGTCAGCGACCTTGTCATGAGGACGAAGCTTTGGTAGGTGTTAGCGACCTTGTCAGAGGCTTCGGCTGTCTGAGAATGGCACGTGCAGCATCGCTTCGGCATGCAAATGGGATTTGGCCACTCCGGGGAATTTTTATGACCTTTTTGATTTCGATTTCACCAATTTTGAGATGATGAATTTACTTATAGCCTTGAGTTAGAGAAAGGCTAATATATATGTTGTTTTATGGTGATTTCGATATGGGGATTATAAACTCTTATTGAGTTTCATGAGTTTTGATTTGGAGATTTTCATCGGCGATTGTTTATATTATTTGAGTGTTATTGTCGAGTTTACCTCTTTTGAGGTCTTTGTATACTTAAGTAACACTAGTTCACTTAAGTCATGGGTTGTATTATTTCTATTGCCTCTTCTCATTCAAGAAGAATTATCACCTTGTATCTTATGCTTCATATTATCGTCTATCCTCACTAACTGATTGTTTTAGCTAGGCTGACCCGCGTATTTTATACTCGGGTCAGACCGAGTTGTTTCAGGTTAGCTATCAGTTTCAGGACTTAGCTTTTATGCATCTGCTTGGATATCAGCCTAGCATTTTTGTGTAGTTTATATTTCTTTCCGTTTGACTCTGATGTGTATTTTGATTCGATGTATATAGTGTGGTCTCTGAACCACTTTTGTATATCGTTTTGTATTGTACTGGATGTATCAGTGTATATGTATGTACATATATGATGATTACTGTTCTGTAATGTGATATGCATTCTGTTATTGTATTTTGTTCTGATAGATCCATTAGCCACCTATAGTTTTGTATTAAGCATTTATTGGATATGTCGATCCACTTGAAATAGAAAAAAATATATAGAGTATTTATCGACGTATGCAGTAGATGTTTAAGACAAGATTATAGATGGTCGCTCCTAATCGGCCCAATTCTCCGCATTAACAGACAGAATTACCCAGTAATTCTCTTTGTTAATGTGGGTCTCGGGGTGGGGAGTCACAGTATTATATAAATATTTAAACTATATTAGATTTTGTATATTTATATGTGTTGTTAGTATACTTTCAGCAGGTATATTTATATATGTATATGCCATGAGTTGTGTATGTTATAGAGTCATATATATATATATATATATTTGTTTATATATTTTCGGTTTACATATATTTTCGGTTGTTGCTTATATTTTCAATCTATAGTTATATATATATATATATATATATATGTATATTATAATATGTGAACTTTATAGGTAATATGCCAACTCATATATATATCAATATGCGAGTACAATTTGTTGTATTATAAAGCACTATACCTATACAGAGTTATATATATTAGTCTATATATTGTTTATATCTATACATGAGTTTAGTATAGATTCTACTGTCGACATATGTGCCTCGATTTCTGAAGGTATATATATTTTTCTATAGTTGCTGTATGTTTATATATTAATATATATATGTCAGCCTATGGTTTTCCATATTTTTGTTATATTGATTGTAAATTTTATAAAGTGGTTATATATGCAATAGTTTGTATGCAGTCGGTCTATTGGTTTACTTTATATATTATATTGAGAATATTATTATAATATAAGATATAAATTAATGGTATCTAAGCCGTTATTACATATATTTGTATTGCATACAATAATATGTTGTTTACATATTGTTTGATAGATTTGTATACTTAAGGATAGTTCCCAATATATATTATATGATATGTTTGTTTTATATTATATACCAACATTGTTTGTATTTATGTGAGGCTGCTAGACTATAGTATTGATTCTTATGTGTGTGTATATAATATGACGTAAGTTTGCATTGGCTTATTTATTGATTTTTTTGGGTAAATACTTACATGCTGTAGCCTAGAGTCGGTTATCTTATTTTTGTACTTTGTTTAGCTTGCTTTGCTATCTCATATTTTATATTATAAAATTACTTCTCTTATTCGGTTTATATATATATATATATCTGTATATATATATTGAAAGCATAGCTCATTAATATACTTTGTTGCTTTTAAATATAGGTTCTGCATATATTTGGTTCAACCTGAATTATACATATATATATTTACATTGTTCTGCATATAAACTTGTTTACAGTTGGATTTCATATAGTTGGTTATAACTATAGTTTACATTGTTTAATATATATAGTGTGGGAATGAATTCGTGTAGCATATGCACATATATATAGCACATGCTAGCGTGTATATAGTATATATTTTCTGTATATTATACTATGTTATATCATACAGTTTCGGTATGTTGAGTTTAATGTGTAAAGTTATAACAGTTCACTATGTTATATAAGCTCCTACAGTCTTCTCTTATATGTAAGTAAGTTTAAAAAATATATATAGATTTAATTTTATATGTGTTTGGATTTAATATTGGTTTGAAATTTTGTACATAGATTTTGTTTTATTGGGGTTAAAGTTAAATTTGTGATTTGGTATATATATCTTATTTTAAATATATGTTTTAAATTAAAACAATGATTTTGAAACACACACACATATATATATATATATTAATTTAATATGTGGTTGAAATTAGAATATGATTTTGTATATATATATATATAATTTTATATGTTGTATCTATATCAGCTCACTTATATGAATTATCTTCATCGATCCAGTTCTGATTTGAAATCGTCTACTTCTGTTCATCAGCTTTGTTCGTCGAATCGTGTCCATCTAGCGTTACTTTGGAGTTCGTAGCTCAATTCTTGTGAAATCTATCTAGCCTCTAAAGGTGAGCAATCACTCATGATTAATGTTCTTATATTTATTAAATTTGATTTCAATTGAAACGACAATTGAAATATGCTGCTGTTAGTTATTTACATTGCTATATATATACTGTTATCAGTATCTGTTCACCTGTGACATCTGACACCATTATCTGTTATTTATATTGATGATATATGCCTGTTATATTATTACCATATCTGTTATCACTATGCAAGTTCCCTGTTAGTATAGAATTCACTATGGGTTGAAATGATACATACCGAACGATCTGTAGAATAGGAGAAAACCGTTATGGGTTGAAATGATAAACCCAAGCGATTTTCATTGACATTAAATCTGGGATTGCGGGTTGAAAAGATATATACTCGTATATATTTAAATTGCAGATTAAAATGATAAATATATGTATCACTTGACCATAGGATAGAAAATTATATACAGACACCGTTGGTCTATATATAAATATTTTGAAAATGATTTCTATGGTTTTGGAAAGAAATGTATGGTTTTAATAAATATTGATTTTAAAGATTTATTAAAGTTGATTTAATAAAGTCGATATATAATATGTTTAAGTATTTATTTAATATATATATTTTCAAATATAGAGTTTATAATGATTCAGGTTGGAAAGATAAATTTGAAATTGAATTGAAATTATATTTATTTAAGAATTTTACTTAAATAAGTTTGATTTGAAATTTATTAAATTTGAAATTTTAAAGATATGTTTTATAACTTGAATTTGATTAAAAGTGACTTAAATGAATATTTCAAAATTATGTAAATTTAAATGGGATATTTTGTTTATTTAAATTTGTAAATTGAAGTTGTATTTAGATGTTATTGAAATGATTAAGTAAATATTTCAAAACTAAATAATAGTAAAGTGAATTTGATGTATATATGAAATTATCCAATTTAGTTTTGAAATGTTGAATATATTTAAAGCTTTGATATATATTGAAATTGAAATGGCTTATTTTATGGTTCAAATATGTATTTAAAATCGATAATTTGAAATGGTTTATTGAGAAACTGAATCGAATTGAAATTGATGATTTGATATTTGATTAAATTTGAATTTTGGAATTTGAGTTGATTTGAATCGATTTGTGAAATTTGAGGAAACTATTTTATTATATAAAGTATTTTTAACTATATTTAAAACTATTTTATATTTTACATTATAAATTATTTTAATATAACTATTTTAATATAAATCATTTTCAATATAAATTATTTTAATATAAACTATTTTAACTTATAACTATTTTTATGAAAACTATTTTTTTTATAAACTGTTTTATTATATATACTATTATTAATATCTAAACTGTTTAAAGGAAATTGTTATGATTTCCAAAGTGTTATAATTTCAAGTGTTTGGTTTCGAAAGTGTTATAACTTTGAAAGTACTATGATTTTGGAAGTGAATATAATTGAAATGGAAATGATATCGTATTGATTTGGTTTTTGAAATGGAAATGATATTTTGGTTTTGAAGTATAAACTATTTTTAAATGACCGCGGTGTTATAATAACGATTGGTTGTTAAAGAGACTGGGATCGGATATGGGCAAACTCTCTATCGATAACGAAAACCACTTTAACAACTGTGTACGCGGTGGAGATTCCAGAATGAAGTAGGATGGTGGCGACGATTCTATATGAGGTATATACGTGGACCCAACTCCAATTAGTTGGCATAAGTTGGCTAAAACAAGAGCTATCGATGGACTAATGAGGTAGCTCCTCTTATCGGACACAGTCCATTGTATTCCATTCTACTACTTTGTGATTGATTTGGTGCGCACCTTTGGATTTTCGAGAGTGTGGCTCGAGGTGGGCGATTGCTGCGGCTCTACGTTACCACCGGCCCGGAAGTGTAATTGGTATATCTACCCTGGCATTGCCTAGTTGTGCCGTGTCACCTACCCTAGCGTGCCTTACTACGAGTTTGATTTGTGTCGTACCTATGGAGTATCCTCTGGTAGCTCCAGTTTATGGGGTATCACGGTACTGTATAGACTACTGGCACTATAAAATGTGTTAAGGGGGATATGGGTAACGCCTTAACGCTATTTTAATAGTTTACTTTACTATAGACATATTATAATAGCGTATACTACTACATAGTAGATAGTTTAACGGATCCTTAGAGGATGGTTATCCCAAACATCCTTTAAGTTACTTGTATTTAAGTTGATATTTCACTTGAGTTGGATTTATTGATATAAGAATGTTAATCTTGACTCGAGTGTTTTGTGTTTGACTTTACGCTCGGGTCAGACTGAGTGGCTCAGTGTTCGAGACTCACCTTTGGAGTTGGAGCTTCGCTTGGAGATCCAGCTATATCTATTCTGCTTGCACTTATTCAGTTGATTCCAGTGATGTGTTCAGATCTTGTATTTGACTATTGTATTGAGACATCTATGTATTTGTGACTTCTGTTGTATCTTGTTTAACTCTATTATACATATATAGTAGCTTCATGAACTACTATTCTTTTGTTTCCATTGCATTATTGTTATATTACTCTGTGTTTGTGATTCTGTGATTATTTATTTACTGTATATGCCGAGTTTTGCAAAATTTAAATTAACAATCTGATATTTTGAGCAATTCAAATCCGACATGTATAGATGCGAATGGTTGAATATTTCAGGATATTACATGTGGTATCAGAGCTTTGGATTTAGGCAAAACTTAGCATATGTAGTAAATTTGAATATAGAATTACTTTAGTTCGAGCTTAAACCCCTTTCTCTTTAACTCGGTTTCCTTTGAATTTTGGAGTGTTTCCCCTCGTTTCCAAAATCCATTCTTGTCTCCCTCTATTCGTGTTTTCTGATTCTGGAGTATCCCATAACTCCACTTCGAATGATTTCCATAATAAATCAGCGGTCTCGCCAATCTTAGTGTGATTTGTACAGGGGTGGAACTCCTTTACAACAAGCATTGATTCACCGACGATTTCTATATCCTCGGTTTACGATGCTATCTATCTCTTACTATGCCTGAACTCTATCTCTGGTGATCGAATGTCGATTTGCCGTAGAATCCTGCATCGATCTTATTCTTGAAGTCACGGTTGAGCCGATTAAGGTTGCCCGCGATTTATATATATAGAATGCATAGCTCATTAATATACTTTGTTGCTTTTAAATATAGGTTCTGCATATATTTGGTTCAACCTGACTTATACATATATATTTACATTGTTCTGCATATAAACTTGTTTACAGTTGGATTTCATATAGTAGGTTATAACTATAGTTTACATTGTTTAATGTATATAGTGTGGGAATGAATTCGTGTAGCATATGCACATATATATAGCACATGATAGCATGTATATAGTATCTATTTTCTGTATATTATACAATGTTATATCATATTATCAGTTTCGGTATGTTGAGTTTAATGTGTAAAGTTATAATAGTTCGCTATGTTATATAAGCTCCTATAGTCTTCTCTTATATTTAAGTAAGTTTAAAAAAAATATATATAGATTTTATTTTATGTGTGTTTGGATTTAATATTGGTTTGAAATTTTGTACATAGATTTTGTCTTATTGGGGTTAAAGTTAAATTTGTGATTTGGTATATATATCTTATTTTAAATATATGTTTTAAATTAAAACAATGATTTTGAAACACACACACACACATATATATATATATATTAATTTAATATGTGGTTAAAATTAGAATATGATTTTGTGTGTATATATATATAATTTGATATGTTATATCTATATCAGCTCGCTTATATACATTATCTTCATCGATCCAGTTCTGATTTGAATTCGTCTACTTCTGTTCATCAGCTTTGTTCGTCGAATCGTGTCCATCTAGCGTTGCTTTAGAGTTCGTAGCCCAATTCTTGTCAAATCTATCTAGCTTTGAAGGTGAGCAATCACTCACGATTAATGTTCTTATATTTATTAAATTTGATTTCAATTGAAACGACAATTGAAATATGCCGCTGTTCGTTATTTACATTACTATATATATACTGTTATCGGTATATGTTCACCTGTGCCAACTGACACCATTATCTGTTATTTATATTGATGATATATGCCTGTTATATTATTATCATATCTGTTATCACTCTTCAAGTTCCCTGTTAGCATAGAATTCACTATGGGTTGAAATGATACATACCCGAACGATCTGTAAAATAGGAGAAAATCGTTATGGGTTGAAATGATAAACCCAAGCGATTTTCATTGACATTGAATCTAGGATTGCGGGTTGAAAAGATATATACCCGTATATATTTAAATTGCGGATTGAAATGATAAATATCTGTATCACTTGACCATAGGATAGAAAATTATATACAGACACTGTTGGTCTATATATAAATATTTTGAAAATGATTTCTATGGTTTTGGAAAGAAATGTATGGTTTTAGTAAATATTGATTTTAAAGATTTATTAAAGTTGATTTAATAAAGTCGATATATAATATGTTTAAGTATTTATTTAATATATATATTTTCAAATATAGAGTTTATAATGAAATTATATTTGAGTTTATATATATTTCAGGTTGGAATGATAAATTTGAAATTGAATTGAAATTATATTTATTTAAGAATTTTACTTAAATAAGTTTGATTTGAAATTTATTATATTTGAAATTTTAAAGATATGTTTCATAACTTGAATTTGATTAAAAGTGACTTAAATGAATATTTCAGACTTATATAAATTTAAATGGGATATTTTGTTTATTTAAATTTGTAAATTGAAGTTGTATTTAGATGTTATTGAAATGATTAAGTAAATATTTCAAAACTAAATAATAGTAAAGTGAATTTGATATATATATATATATATATGAAATTATCGAATTTAGTTTTGAAATGTTGAATATATTTAAAGCTTTGAAATATATTGAAATTGAAATGGCTTATTTTATGGTTCAAATATGTATTTAAAATCGATAATTTGAAATGGTTTATTGAGAAACTGAATCGAATTGAAATTGATGATTTGATATTTGATTAAATTTGAATTTTGGAATTCGAGTTGATTTGAATCGATTTGTGAAATTTGAGGAAACTATTTTATTATATAAAGTATTTTTAACTATATTTAAAACTATTTTATATTTTACTTTATAAATTATTTTAATATAACTATTTTAATATAAATCATTTTCAATATAAATTATTTTAATATAAACTATTTTAATATACTAATTATTTTATTATAAACTATTTTAACTTATAACTATTTTTATGAAAACTATTTTTTTATAAACTGTTTTATTATATATACTATTATTAATATCTAAACTGTTTAAAGGAAAGTGTTATGATTTCCAAAGTGTTATAATTTCAAGTGTTTGGTTTTGAAAGTGTTTTAACTTTGAAAGTACTATGATTTTGGAAGTGAATATAATTGAAATGGAAATGATATCGTATTGATTTGGTTTTTGAAATGGAAATGATATTTTGGTTTTGAAGCATAAACTATTTTTAAATGACCGCGGTGTTATAATAACGATTGGTTGTTAAAGAGACCGGGATCGGATATGGGCATACTCTCTATCGATACCGAAAATCACTTTAACAACTGTGTACGCGGTGGAGATTCCAGAATGAAGTAGGATGGTGGCGACGATTCTATATGAGGTATATATGTGGACCCAACTCCTATGAGTTGGCATAAGTTGGCTAAAACAGGAGCTATCGATGGACTAATGAGGTATCTCCTCTTATCGGACACACTCCATTGTATTCCATTCTATTACTTTGTGATTGATTTGGTGCGCACCTTCGGATTTTCGGGAGTGTGGCTCGAGGTGGGCGATTGCTGCGGCTCTACGTTACCACCGGCCCGGAAGTGTAATTGGTATATCTACCCTGGCATTTCATAGTTGTGCCGTGTCACCTACCCTAGCGTGCCTTACTACGAGTTTGATTTGTGTCGTACATATGGAGTATCCTCTGGTAGCTCCAGTTTACGGGGTATTACGGTACTATATAGACTACTGGCACTATAAAATGTGTTAAGGGGGATATGGGTAACGCCTTAACGCTATTTTAATAGTTTACTTTACTATAGACATATTATAATAGTGTATATTACTACATAGTAGATAGTTTAACGGATCCTTAGAGGATGGTTATCCCAAACATCCTTTAAATTACTTGTATTTCAGTTGATATTTCACTTGAGTTGGATTTATTGATATAAGAATGTTAATTCAGACTCGAGTGTCTTGTGTTTTGCTTTACGCTCGGGTCAGACTGAGTGGCTCAGTGTTCGAGACTCACCTTTGGAGTTGGAGCTTTGCTTAGAGATTCATCTATATCTATTCAGCTTGTAGTTATTCAGTTGATTCCAGTGATGTGTTCAAATCTTGTATTTGACTATTGTATTGAGACATCTATGTATTTGTGACTCTGTTGTATCTTGTTTAACTCTATTATACATATATAGTAGCTTCATGAACTACTATTCTTTTGTTTCCACTACATTATTGTTATATTACTTTGTGTCTATGATTCTGTGATTATTTATTTACTGTATATGCTGAGTTTTGCAAAATTTAAATTAACAATCTGATATTTTGAGCAATTCAAATCCGACATGTATGGATGCGAATGGTTGAAAATTTCAGAATGTTACAGATATGGAATGGTATGAATGACAATTTCTTGGTAGATGGTTGGATGAACTACTATATAGGGTGGACAGTGTTTTGGTAGTAGGTACGAGAAAGAAATATGAATGTAAAAGTGATATTTGTTTTGAAGACAGTAGGGGAATGGTTCAATTGTGGCATGGATATGAATGATGGCAGAGTGGTTTTGGGAGAGAGGCAGTAATTAGGTTTGTACTGCAGTTAGAGGTGGTAGACTGGTAGGTCAGGGATGAAGGAGTAGTTGGTTTTAGGAGTTGCCGATGGAGGATGCTATGAAGTGCAGTTTGGTGTTGTAGAAGTGATATGCAGGGTGGTCAGGCAAGGACTGTGGTGGAGCAAGTGGGAAGAAAGGCAATGGAAGTTGATGGAATGTGCTGCAGAGATATATGGTGATGTTATTGACAGCCGGTAGAAGTTGACAATGTGGTTTGTGGTGACTGGAGAATGTTGATGAAGGGTGCACTAATACAACAGGGGAATGTTTATGATGATGATGTGCACTGGAAGTAGAATGATCCTTTCGAAAGAATTGAGAAGGCGGCTTCAAAGTTAAAAGGAAAAAGCACCCCTTTCAAATACATTGTAATTCGAAAGGTGTGAATGCGGCAACAAGGGTATCGAATAGGTTAAAAAGCGATTATCCATTCGAAAGCTTCTTTTAAAAAAATTAGTGACAACTCTTTCGAAAGCTTCTTTTTAAAAGAAAAGATAATGGATTCGAATGCTTATGAAAGCGGCTTCAACCCCTCCAAAAGCATGCGTTTGACACAGACCCTTCCGCCTTTCTCCAATACACTACTTACTAATTACGTGATACCATGTGCATTGGTTTCAAATGGGTTCGAAAGGCCTACTGGGCATGGTGACGGAAGCAAGCAAAGGTACTGGCAAAGTTGTAATTCGTAAAGAAACCGATTTTATGCCTTTCAAAGTAATTTCTTTTCACCTAACTTACCTATTATCAAAAGGTGATTGGTTTGCCATTTCTTTATCAAAATCGTTTTCAAAAAAAGGATGCCGAATTTACAGTTAACAACTTAAAACATTTTAAGCAAATAAGCCCTTTCCCTTGATAAACCATTTGAAACATTTAAGTCCCTTAACTTAAATAATTTTATAACCATAGTAAATTACTTAGGAAAATTCCCCAAAAATCACAATAATTCATGTTTTAGTATGTTTTCTAACATATATAAATTTCAGACCCGAAACCATTATGTAATTGCCTTAAATAATTTAAACCCAACGTTAACTATTTCTTCTATATAAAATTCATAATAAGCCCACAATTACTTAGAAAATTATGAAACTTGAAACCCACTTCTAAAATAATAATTTTGATCATATATAAAAACGCAACTCATTTGGATGTCATTTAATAGGTTCTCTAAATTAAACATATCAAAAATCCATATGAAATTATACAAATCATCAACAAGCATATATATCCATTTAAACAAACATAACAAGATATATTACTTTCAAAATAGTTCGGATCAACCTTGAAACTGAGATCATTATCAAAATTGAGATGTAAATCAAATTATTCACATTGGCTTGGTGTTAAGAGGGTTGAGATTTGCCCTTTGATTAATTTGTTTAAGCTTTCTACTTGAATCCCAGCTTTTCTTCTCCTTGAATCTTCCTAATGGTGGCCGGCCGAGCTCAATAGAGTTTTAGTTTTGTTTGTGAATGTTAAAATGAATAAGAAATGAGGAATGGAAGGGTCTAGGGTATAAAAACAAAGGCTATTCCTATTTTACCCTTACCATTTTCCTCCTACTTACTTATTTTATTCTCTTTTTCTAATGCATTCATTAAGGCATGACTCCTTCTAAATTAAAAAATCTCAAACCCTTAACTATCTACGTGATTTCATTTAATTATCTAAGTAAATGTTCTAAATAATGTTAGTCAAAATTATGGTCATTACAGAACCAAGCTATGTGGGTCGCACCCATCAGGGTATGTTCACATCTATCTAGCTAGGTTTCGGCATGCATGTATTAATGTGAAATATTTGGATGCCCGCATTAAATGTATGGGGTGCAGCTTGGAAGTTCCCGGGAGTGACGCATGTGCTCTCAAGTTTATTTTGTCTAGAGGTATAATTTCAGTGTAGTGGGCACACTATCCTAGTCATGTTAGATAAATTCATTCCCCTTGTTTGATTTGAATCACGGAGTTAATCCTTTCTTAATTGCACCAAGAAGTGCCTTGAGTTCTTCTCCATGTTTAATTACTTTGTTCCATTCTTTAAGTTTTGATTTTGATCTTGTCTATTGCCATCCTTTCTTGTTCGGATTATTGTTCTTATTTGTTTTCCATTATTTCTCTTATGGAAGTTTTTCTTGTAAGGTAAAACCCGTTTCGTGTTCTAGCGTAAGGTAAAACCCGTTCCGTTGGTGCTGTAAACTCATTTGAGATAGGATATGTGACACCCTAAAATGAGCTGAGATTACTATATATAAGATATCATATTTGTTGTTGCTATAAAAACGTATTGTGTTAATTGGTCTATTAAGTTGTTTATAAATTCTGGTAGAGACATAGAATGCCACGTTATCGATAGGGATTTCTGAACACTTGAACAAGGCAAATGAACACGATGTTGATTTTTGAAAATTTGGTAAATGAAATATTTTGCCTAGTATTATATATTTTATATATATAAAGAAATAATTTTCAAATTTATATAGTTATTTATGGTGTGTTTGTTTGTTAATGATAAGATTTCTTTATTATCATTATTGTTCGATTAGTCATGCTCTGATAGTTTAGGTGCATTGACTATTGTTTGCTGATTGTTGATTTATGTTCGACCAATTTATGAGCGTTTATTGTTTGATAATGAGTGTATTAAAACGAACCCATTGTGAATTAAGTTTCATAGTATGATTATAAGGTATTTGGTGAAAATGTTAAGTTAAAAGTCATCTTTTTATAAAAAGCGTAATATAATCTAAATGGGAAGATAAGACATTTAGAGGATAAATATGTGTGAAAAGATATTATTATAAAAGGAAAGTTATTATAATATAGGATAATTTTAAAAGTACATTTTATATGAGTATGATATATAAAATTATTTATATGATTTATAAAGCGTGTTCTATAAGTAAAAGAGTTTTTGAGAATTTAAATTTCGGTATTGCTTGAAATGATTTTAAAAGGATTTTTGAGAGAAGTAATGGTAGTATTACTTGGAAATATTTGTAAGTATAAATATTTCAAAGAGAATTTTTAATAAAGCTACATTTTTCTTGAATTGTTTGGGGAATACATCTTGATTAGTTTTGTGGTATTCTGAATAATCTTCTAAGTGACGATTGAATGTTTGCTTAAGCGAACGGTGTAGTGCACTTAGTAAATTATTCTCTTTATCATTGTTCGATCGAAATGAGTTTCGAATCTAAATGAACCCAAAGTTAGTGTCAGTGAATAAATTGTTAAAGTTATTTTATATATAGAAATATATGTAATATGATTTCAAAAGCGGTTTTGAAAATAAAAACCAAGTATTAATTTCTTGAGTTTCCTTAAAGGAAATTGATTTAAAATAAAAGGCATTTGAATGTTTTGATAGACAAAAATTGTAAACTCTTGGATAGAAAGAGATAATTTTACTCAAGTTTTTAAATTAGTTAAATTGGTTAGGAAGGTTTTAATAAGCATTGCTTTAATAAAATCATAGTTTTTTTGAAACATCTAAGTTATGTAAAATATTTGATGTTATTAAGCCAACACATAAACATCTTTCCTTAGAATACTCTAAGCCAAGAAAGTCATAGTAGTCGACTCAGTTTAAGACCCATGTTATGGTTGGGATTCCATTTGAATTTTGAAACATAAATTAATGTTAACATTTTGTATATACTCTTAAGACGTAGAAGAGTATTATACAAGTAAATAAAGGTGGAGTAAGATTTTAATCTAATGTTTTATAAAGATGTTCCTTTATAAAAAATTTATAAACTTATGTGAAAATTTATGGAGTAATTCAAAAATAATTTTAGTATTGAATGAAATAAGGTAAATGAAAATATAGTGATTTAGAAAATGATTGGTTTAGTTAATAAACCATTAAGATTAAGTACGTAAGTTTTATGTATATCATTTTATTCGCATGGTTCTTGATCTTAGATTCGAGTACATAACTTCCGGTGCAATTCACACCGATCAAAGGAATTTGTAACGACCAAATATTTTCAACCATTCGCATCCATTATAAGTGTATAGGTTGACACTCATGCTGGAGTTGAATTGCTCAAAATACCGCGTTGTAAATAAAATTTGGCAAATCTTAGAATATACAGTAAATAAATATAATCACAGATCACAACCACAGAGTAAAATAATGCAGCAGAAGTAAAAGAAATAGTAGTTCATGAAGCAACTATATAAATATATCAGAGTTACATAAGATATAACAGAGGAAATAGAATACAACAAAAGTCTCAATATAATAACCAAGTACAAGATGAGTAGAACAACGGAATTGAAATAGATAGGACATGACATGCAGATAATATCCAACGATTCAAATCTCCAAGAGAGTGGAAATCCAAATCTGTGAATAACTCAGGCTGACCCGAGCGTAAAGCAAAACACAAAACACTGGAGTCAGGACAATATATACTTATATAATGTAAACCAACTCAAGCGAACTGTAATAAGGGTACAATTAAATTAAAGAATGCTTGGGATCGCCCATTATTTAAGGATCCGTTAAACTATTTACTATGTAGTAATATACGCTATATACAATAGTGTCTAATCAGTAAAGTATAATCATATAGAAAATAGCATTAAGGGGATAGAGAACCTTAACGCGGTCGGATCTTAAAATCATAATCGCAGTGGGTTCGATATGGTAGGTGACACGGCACACAAGGCAATGCCAGGGTAGATATACCAATTACGCACATGGACTGATGGAGCAGATAGCAGCCACTACCATCCACCTCGAACAACACTCCCAAATCGGAGGATGGCCATCTAATCAATCACAAGTAAGAGTATAATATCGAAGAAATGTGTCCGAGAAGAGGTGCTACCTCACTGTTCCGAGATCGCTCCTGTTTTAGCCACCTTATGCCAACTCATGGGAGTTGGGTCTACGTAACATACCTTAAGAACGTCGCCACCATCCTACTTCATTCTGGAATCTCTACCGCGTACATGGTTGTCAAAGTGGTTTTTGGTATCGACAGAGAGTATGTCCATATCCGATCCCGGTCTCTTTGCCAACCAATCGTTATTATAACCCGTGGTTATAACTTTTAAAAACAATACTTTACTTCAAAATAAAATATCATTTCAAACCATATCTTTATCAAAATAAAGATTAAATCAATTCCAAACCATTTCCATGTATTTAAATTTTCATATCATTTCAAAACTTCATTTCAAATCATTTTAATATAATAACATATCATATCCTTACAAAACTTTATTTCAAATCATTTTAATATAATAAAATATCATATCCTTACAAAACTTCATTTCAAATCATTTTAATAAAATAAAATATCCTATCAGTTCAAATCCAAATATTCAACTTTAAATACCTTTTAAATTCAAAGATATCGTTCATTTACTATCATTTCAAATCACCTTTAAATAGTTTATATTCCAATCAAAATAATTCATTTAAACCTTTTAAAAGTGTAATTATTATATTTTCAAATCAAGTATTCAATTTCCAAAGTTTCAAACCATTCCGAGTTCGTTTACTAAGTCAAAAACCATAATTATTAAAATTTCAGCCTTTCGTAGCATTTAGAAAAAGCTGTTATAAGTTATACTTGAAAACATTTTTAATTCAGCAAAGACAGCACTTAAAACTGCGGTTAAAAATCAGTTTTAGTTGAATTATAGTTCAAAACAGAAAAGACAGCATTTCAGAAGTGTTGCGGTAGTTCCGATTTCAAAACAAGGGTTAAATTTGTTTTCAGCAAAGACTGCAGACCATTATAGCATTTCCAGAGAATGCTATAATAGGCCTGAGTTCATTATTAGCCTATAAGTTCAACTACAGCAACTACAGCATTTCAGAAATGCTGTAATAGCTCTTTTTACACAATTTTAGTTCAAAACATAATCTATAGCATTTCTGAATGCTATTAAAATTAGATTTTAGGTGTTAGTGTATTTCCAGCAATTAACTAACTTTAATTTAAAACACATAAACATTTTAAAAATCATACTTTAACATTTAAAATGTTCATTTACATATCATTTAACATATATCTTTTCATAATAATTTCTTATAATCAAATCCAATTTTCGACAATTTACTTAATAAATTTAAGTGTAAAAGTGTCCAATTCTTCACATTTCAACAAATAAACTTAACACTTCAAATTTAAATTACCATTTCACAATTTAACTAAATTTCCAATTTTATTTAATTAACTTAAACCTTTAATTAAAACCAAATTTCACATTTCCTGGTCAAGTTATATTTTAAAGGATCACTTTTAAACATTCATTTATTTAACCACTTAAATTCATAGAAAAATCAATAATACTTTAATAAATCAGTTAAATTCAAATTTTATCAAATTATCATATTTACCATTTCCAAATAAAATTTAACATCCATTTTATTTATATAACTTAAATATCATTTTTAACCAAAATTCCAAATTTCCAACTTAAGTTATATTTCAAAAATCCAGTTAAACCATTCATTAATTACATTTTTTACACATAGAAAAAATCATAATTTCTTTAATTCAAAATATTTCAAAATCTGTTTAAATCAAATTTCATAAATTTATATTTTTAAAATACTTAAAAATATCCAAAACACTTTATAAAATAACCACGGGCATGTATATATTTTTCTTGCCTAGGTTAAGTGATACGGATATGTATCATTTCAATCCGCAGTTTAAAAAGAAAAATCCGGGTTCTATCATTTCAAACCTGCAATCCCAATTTAAAATAAATTAAATAAAAACCATCCACGGGCATGTATATAGTTTTCTAGCCTAGGTTAAGTGATACGGATATGTATCATTTCAATCCGCAGTTTAAAAAGAAAAATCCAAGTTCTATCATTTCAAACCTGCAATCCAAAGTTAAAATAAATTAAATAAAAACCATTCAGGCCTATCATTTCAGCCCATAACGATTTTTCCCTATTCTAAAGTCTGTTCGGGTATGTATCATTTCAACCCATAGTGATTCTAGTCTATAGGGAACTTGCAATGGTGATAACTGATATAAATAACAGAATAACATTAAATAACAGTAACATATGATATAACAGGTGTATAAACATCATATGATCATAACATAGTCAAGTATAACATGATAATATATTTCTACAGATTCGCAGGGTGTCAATTTACTAGTTATATAGGTACAAATTGTCTGGTGAGAATAACTCACCTTTTTATGCTGGAGATATCAATTAGAATGACACAACGGATCCAGAAGGCACGACCTTTGATTTGAGTGGAGAGAAATAGCCAAGATATCATCTTGTAAACAACCCCAAAACAAGACAATATACACATGTGAATATTAACCAAAACAATATCGAACAAATTGAAATACAAAGCAATAAAGACAAGACTTTGCCTTTACCATTCAAATGCTTGACCATAGGGGATCAAGTGCTCAGCCATGATGTGATATCCCGGAATTTCAAGGAATTTAAAATGTGATAATCTTTTAAATTAATTAATGAATATTGGTAAAGTTTGTTATTTTCAAACAATAATAAATAATAATAAAGAAATGTTTATAAATATAGATATAAGTGGGTTTTAAAATAGAATTATTATTTTCAAGGTAATAATGTGTTTATTTAATTTTATATATGTATGAGTTGATTTTAAATTGGATCTTTAAATTGAATTTAAATTTGAATCTTTAAAGATAATAATTTTAAATATTTTGGATTTAAACTTGAAATTAAAGGATATATATATCTTAAAAATATTTTGGATTTAAAATATATGAATAAGTTTATTTAAAATAAGATTTATTTTCCTTAAAGGAATTTATTTATATAAATTAAGATAGTGTTTATTAAATAGTAATAAATACAAAAGTTTTATATTATCATTTAAAAATGGACTAAATATATTATATATAATTTTATTTAAGATATGATTGGTTTTTCCTTTTATTTTCTTTTAAAGGTTTTATTTTTATAAATTAAGAAAAGCATTCATAAAATAAGATATGTATTTATTTATTTGGAAATTAATTTATAAAAGCTTTATAAAACATTTAAAATTTAATTATGCATGTAAAGTTACATGTGTTAATCTATAAACCTCTTAAATACCATGTGTTAGATAATTAGATAAGGTAAGAGACAAGTGTCACATTTATTTTAATTTTCTTTAATTTTAATAAATCCTAAATTAACACTATATAAACATACACCTTCTTCCTTCATTTCTCTTTTTCTTATCTTCACATTTTCAAAAGCTAGCAAGAAAACAATCTGTAACCATTATGTTCGAAACCTGAAGTTCATTCCTCAAAACAACTCATAATCAAAACCCTGTAAAACATTTCACCAACTCAAAAACCAAAACCTGTAAACCATTTATCAAAGCTTGTAACAAATTCCTCAAACCAGAGAATTGTCATCAACCTGTAACCATTATCTCAGGCCTGCATCTTTTTCAAACCTGAAAACAATTTCTCAAAACCAAATCAAAGTCCAAACCTGTAATCAAAGCAAACTCAAGTTCAAAAGTCTGGATCGTCTCATCATCATCTAGTTCAACTGAGCATTTCAGTTCATTTGACAAAGCATTCCAGTTTTAAAGAAATCAAAAGTCTTAAAGCAATTCAAAGTTCCAGTTTTAAAAGCTTCAGTTTTCAAATCCCTGTTTTTCAAATTCTCTGCACATCATAAAACAGGTGAGTAAACTCTTATTTAAAAACAGTTTTTAGATGATTGCATGTGATGATTTAGGGTGATAAAGTTATGATATGATTTGCATGCTTATTTATCTGGATATATATATAAAAACTTACTTGTTTTTCCAGTATGTATAAATATTGGCTTCTTTGTTATTTAAAGTGAGTAAACAAACTTTAACCTGTTTAATTTGTTACATGTGATGGATGTATGAAATAATGTTGTAATAATTGTTTGTATAAATGGAAATTAGGCTTACATGTTTATAAATATGAAGCAGTTAAGTGTGCATGTTTGTGTACAAATTATACCCTGTTCTTATTTTACAGAGTTTTTAAACAAAGAGAAAAATTCAAAATCTCTTCATTTAAACTCTGATAGGCTGTGATATACAAACAAGTTATGTTAGTTTAAACATCATCTAGTTATAGTGATAAGTTCGAGTATTTTTAGTTGGAAATTTACTGGAATCAAGATAATACAGTAAATCTTAATTATATGATAAAAATCAAATGTCAACTTGTATTGATTCAAATATACATCTTTAATCATCTCTTAAAGTTAGGATTTTTAAAATCAAAATCATAATTTTTAGTAAAGTATTGAATGTGTAATTGGGATTTTGCTAGAATTTGGTTTTTGGTCATTATCTGATGACCTGGGCATCTGGGTTGCTCGAGATTGTTGATGGAGCTAGGTGAAGCATTGGAGAGTTTAGTAAAAATGGTTGTTGAATTTATAAATCTCTTTGATAATTGAAATTGCTTGATTTTAATTTTAACCCTAGTTTTGTTGAACTTGGGAATTTTGACTACTGCATCTTCAAAATCGCATCGAGTGGTATAAAATTGTAGGGGAATGATGCGTGGTGTGTCAGTAACTCGTGGCCGGAGTTCCAGGTGATATGATGGTCGGAGACGAGGTGGCGTGGCGTTGCTTTCTGACGTTGTCAAATATCTGTTTCGAGTGGAACACTCGAATTCGATTTAAACTAGATACTGTCGATTGAAGGTTTGTAATCGATTGTCGAAGGGTTTTACGACTTGCCGGAGGTGGTGAAGTTCATCGGAGGGTGGCCAGATAGTTGTGCACGTACACAACGATGATAGTGTGTCAGGGGAGTCTGGGTTCGTGCGACTCGAAGGGATGTCGGGGATTCTGGGTAAAAGCTCGAGTACTTGCTCGTGTTCGTGAGGTTAGGAACTGGCAGTTTTAGTTTTATATAAGAATTGAGAGAAGAAGAAGATGATGGGGAGGGAACTCGAGACACTCTCGAGTAGGATGGTGGATGACTCGAAGCAAGGATCGGGAGAGAAAGATGTTAAGCCTGTTTAAAGTTTTTATAAATAACAGTTGAAATTTAAAAACTATTCCCTGTTTAAAACTTATCTAAACCTCTTTTAAAATGTTCTTAAAATTTATTTAAGGAATATGTTTATAAGATGAATTATTTAACAGGTTTAAAAATAAAGGTAATTAAAGTGATATAATTTGTTTAACTTGAATTGGTTAAAGTTAAATCTTAAGTTATTTTAAACTTAATTTTAAGATGTATTTAAGAGTTAATTTTAAAGAATTGGATATTTTGAAAATATGTGTTAATCATGATTAAGTAATTATTAAGATAAAGATTTATCTTTAAGTTAATTAAGGCAGGGATAATTAAATTGAGAAATTAATTAAAAGTAATTAATTAGTTTACTTAATTAATGATCAAGGATTAATTAAAGTTAATTGAGAGTTATAGTTAATTAGATTAGAGATTAATTTAATGATTAGAGATTAATTAATTTAGTAATTAGAGGTTGATTAATTAAGTTTATAAATAAATAATTAGGTTTTATTAATTAATAATTAAAGAGATAATTAATCTATAAAGATTTATTAAGGATTAATTAACTAATAATTAAAGGTTAATAAACTGTTATTAAGTTTTATTAATTGATAATTAAGGTTTATTAATTAATAATTAAGAGAATAATTAATCTATAATTAATGATTAATTAAATTGTTTAAAGAGTAATTAAGAATGAATTACTCAAGAATAATTAGTGAAATGAATGTGATCGAATCAAGTTAATTAATTTGTGGATTAATTAAAGATAATCACTTGATAAAGGATTATGTATGAATACTTAATAAGATTGATAAGTGTATTTACTTATTGTAAGTTATTAATGTATAATTACAGGATGTAATTAATAAAAGGGAATTATTTAGTGAGAAATAATTGAAGTATGATTACTTTGTAAAAGTAATTAAGGATTTATTATTTGGTGTAATTAATCAATGGATTAATATAATTAATTAAGAAGATAATTAATTAAGGTAAGTAATTACATGATGATAATTATTGTTTATGATTAATTAAGGTGGATTAATAGAGATGATTAATTAAAGTTTAATTAATTAATATAATTAATTTTAGTTAATTAATTTATGGAAATAATTAATTAAGGATTATTAATTAATGTAATTAATAAAAGTAATTAAAGGTTAATTACTGTTAATGAATAAGAATAATTAATTTGTAAAATTAATTAAAGGATAATTACTTTATGTAATTAATGAATAATTAATCAAGGATGGTTAATATTTAATGAGTAATTAATTAATTAAAGGTTGTAATTAATTAATGATGGATTAAGCAAGATTAGATAATTAATTCTTAAGTAATTAATTTAATTTAAGTTAATTAAATTAATTATAACATAGGGTTAATAAATTATTGCTTATGGATGATTGTTTGTGTAGAATATCTGAATTGGATATCTATTGGATGATATGTTATGATATTCTGTGATATGATATTGGATATATCCGTGATAAATGTGTGATATTTATCTATGTTAAATGCTGTATGAATTCAAGTATTGAATTGAATTGTTTTAACCTTTAAACAACTTGGACCTAAAAGATGGCGATTTGAATTCGATGAGACCGGGATCGGGTTTCCAGATTTGGACATCCGAATACCACATCGATCCAAATTAACGATAGGTCGTGAATCAAGTGAAGATGAAGATTCAGAGTGCAAGGGTTATTGTCGTTAACTCTGAGGGTGATTCCAAAATGAGTGTAACGAGATAATGCCTTCGGTTTCGTTCGAACCCGGAACGAACTTGTATGGATTGAATGCTTTCAGCACATCGTCAGGTGGACGATGAGCATTCTAAGTGATGTGTTCTGATTAAAGGTAATCGTAGCCTCAAGCCTCATCAACCGGGAATGGCTAAAACAGGGGAGGTGCAGCAAGGTTAGTGGGTAGCACCCAAGTAGTATAAGATTCCCCTGTCTAGAGTCCCTTTTTATTTCGGCTGTGTGGGTGGTTGTTTGGCCGCAACCACGGGGTTTCTTATGCGGGAATTATCCAGTAAGGGATGTTCCGGCCTTGTGTTGCAGGGGATTGGGCGTGATCCTCGGTACGTTGATCTAGGCCACGTACTGTGACGAGCGGTACCCCGGTAGCTCTGCCATTGTATGGAATCCAAAATCCAATAAGTGCCGTACGATTTAGTTGTGCCCAACTATGTTGGAACGTGAGATGTAAGCATTCCAGCTATTTCTGTATTTTACTTGAAAACCCTAGACCCTATTATAATATAACTGGATTTCCTATCAAATGTTTTGGTTAGCGTAAGGTAAAAACTTACCCATGTTTATTTGTGGGGAGTCTTACGTGATACCTTTGTTTTCAAAAGGTTTTGAAGTTAAGCAATTTAAACCGTTTACTCACACCAGACCCATGTCTGACCCAAGTGTTTATTTTCTGTTTTATTAAACTCTTGGGTACTCAAATTTTTACGAGTAGCCAAGGGATTCAGGTTTGCTTTGACGAATCTTTGGAGGAGCAATGGAGCAGGAGGCTTCAGCGTTCGTAGATATAGTGTTCCGCTGTGTTAGTCTGTATGAGTCATTTGTTGAGTGTATTTGAGTTGTAATGACTAGACAGATGTTTATAACTGTCTAGTATGTGTTGTATAAGCTGTGTATCTCTGATGTATATGATACAATGTAATATCTTATTTGATTAATATAATTTATTCGTTCCGTTGTTTAGATTCTGATGTGTTTCTTTCTTTCTTCTCTATCTTTTCTCTTTTCTATCCCTTTCTTTCTTAATAATGATGCGTCTTCCTGCGCATAGGAAGCCGGGTCGTCACACATGATGTGTTTGGGCTCAGGTTAGCATCATATAGGTCAGGTTTAGCACACCTAAGCATGGCAACATGAAGTGATGTGAAGGGTAGGAGATGCAACATGAAGAATATCAATGGACAAGGCAAATAGGTGAAGTTTTGGTCACAACAAGGCTCGACTTGGTCATGGCTTGGCTCGGCCATGCATGGTACAGGTCTGGACAGTGGAGGGTGATGGTGCAGCAGCAGCCAAAGGTCATGTAGCAACTGGTGGTGGTGGCTAAGGGGGTGGCCGAAGCAAGATATGGAGGGTAGGTGATGATATGTGTGGTCTAGGCAATGTTTTAAGGAGTTTTGTGTAAGTTTTTGTGGTGTAGGCTCAACTAGATGGTCAAGGCCTGATCTGGTCAGAGGGGATGGAGATGCAGCCGTGGATGATAAGGGGAAGGAAGTGGTGGAGGAGATGGTGGGGTTTAGGCCGAGCAAATATATGAAGAGGCAGGCAAAACAAATGGAAGGATGAAGAAGAAAAGTGGAAAAATGGAAGAAGAATTGGAAGCCATTGCCTAAAATAATTTTTTGGCCGTGAGTTGATGGAATAAGGAAGATGTTTTCACGTGAAAACAAAATGGAAAACTCACAGCTAAAGCCTTGAAGTGTACGGCCTAACAAAGCTAATGAAGGGTCAAGGCAAATGAAAGGTTTTGGCAACGAAAGGACTTAAGTTTCTAAAGCACTTTAAACTCTTCATATATCTATTTCTTTTTAAATTTTTATATAACTGAAAAACATATATAAATTCAGTTAAAATACGAAAATATAACAAATAAAAAAAATATAAATAAATAAATATTAAATATAAATAATTAAATCAAGAAAATAGCAAAAATTGTCATCTAGGCTAGAAATTATGAAAATAAATGGTATAAACTTTAGAAAATTCATATGAGCTTGTAATATATTTTTAAAAATAAATAATAACATATAGTAGAAATATATTCACAAAATAAATATTTAAAATTTAATTTACAGATAATTTTTAATGAAGAAAATAGCAGAAATTAGGAAAATAGCCTTTAAAAATGAAAAATAAATACAGTAAATTTTGGAAAAATTCTATTATCATTTTAAAAATATAAAAAGACAAAAATATACATAAAATAACATATTAACACATATTAAAACAAAATATAAGAAAGAAAATATGATTTATAAAATTTAAAATAGGCAAAATTGCACAAATAAACAAATTATACTAAAAATTGAAATGTACATAACTTTTACATTTTAACTCCGTTTTCAACGAAACAAAAAGCAATATTCATGTTATTAAATCTATTTTCATAATAAAAGATAAAATTTATAATTTCAATTATTTAAAATTTAAATTTAAAAGTCAATGTTTGACTATTGACCAAAATTCACATTTTCAGGAAATATTAAATTTAGTCATATTTGGAATTCTAATCCACATCAAAGTCAAAGTTTATATTTAAAATAACAAAATTTATTCTTTTTCATAAATAAAGCTTTTGAATCTGGAAAAATCAATTTAAGAATATTTGAAAAATACAGGGTTGTTCCACTCTCCCCCACTCAAAACTTTTCGTCCCCGAAAAGGAATGAGGTACGGGAAAGAATAGAAAAAGATAGTGTGAAATAAGATTAAGACAAGATGACAAAGAGGTTGAAATTATACCTGATAACTATTGTTATAGGTAGGTTTAACAAGGTGGAGATGATCTTCCCAAGATTCTCCAGAATCAGGAACACAAGCACGAAAAGATATTCTAGAATCTGATTTACTCTTTCCGCTTGACCGTCAGTCTATGGGTGTAAAGCAGTGCTCAGATTCAAAATGAGTACTAAAGATTTTAAAGATTATAGAAAGATTTCTAAATAGAAAGAGTATAGAAAGATGCCTATACCAGTCTGTAGCAAGATAAGGAAAAATAAGGACTACCAACCGACATTTTGAAAACAAAATAAGATAATAAGTTTGAAACCGTGGAAATTTCAACTTAAGTAGATAATTAATTTTACACAAGTTAAATAAATCTTAATCATCTCAAATTTCATTACCTTATCATCCAATTTTCTTAAATTAACAATTTCAAAAATCATGGAATTGCAAAATCATTATTTATTATACTCATAATGTACTTAATAAATTTAATTCTCCTTTATTCCTAATTAAAATTAAATTTATTCCTTTAATAAGTTACACTTAAAATTCCATTTGAAAACCAAGTTCTCAATTATCAATTTTTAGTGATGTAAAATACATTTTAACTATTTAAATCATAATCATTCATTTTTCAAGACATATCTATTTCATAAATAAAATATTTATATAGCAAATATAACAATCAAATTTCTTTACACATTTATTCATTTAGACATCAATTAAACTATGAATTCAAGTTAAATAAACTTTATTACCAAAAGTCCAATTCAAATGTATTTTTTATTTTATCTATTTAAAGATACATTATTTATTATACAACATATTCATTTCAGGAAATAACCTTTATTAAAATTCCTAGGTTAGACTTAAGGTTCCATATTAAATCAAATTTTATTATTAAGTTATTTAAATAAAATCTCTTTAAATCCCTTTTTCACTATTTACCTCTATTAATCTTTTATAACTAAAATTTAAGTGTATAACATTTATTATAACCACTCAAATTTTATTTATAAAAATCCTTTCTATATTGTATATTATCCAATTTCATATTCAACTTCTGTGTAATTTTGGTAAGTTATATTGGAATGAAATTGTATGTTATACAAATAAAACTTTCCAATTCAATTATCTCAAGTTTGAATCATTTATCCAAATTTTTGATTTTCTTTTTATAATTGAAATTATTCTTCAAGATGAAATTTAAGAATTAATTTTCCGGTTTCCTTCTAACCAGTTAGAGATAAATAAATATATGTACATAATATGTCAAATCAATTTAAATCATATATCTATATATATTATAAATCAAATCATATTTAGAAATTCAAATAAATTAAATCTTTCAAAACAAAGCTGTAGTAAGACTACAGAACGGTCTCTTCAGTTCAAAACTCGAAAATGAATGTCGAAGATGCTGCAGTCATCACCGAAATTATTTTCCAGCGACAAAGAGAAGAGCACTAAATTTTTAAACTTTAAAATCCTTTATAAACATATTTCTACTTATAAATACTTTAAATAATATATCCTTTTACAACTTTAAACACAAGGTTTGAAATCCAACGGAAATTAAATTCTTAAATTTCTTGTTTTAAATTCATTTCAGTTCCATAAATTTACTTATATCTCAAAATTTATTTCATTAACCAAATTTTAAAATAATATTGTGTCAGTTTGTTCTGTCAAAGTGTTTTAGAAATCCTATCGATAGCGTTGATCAGACGAATCGATCGGAAACCCAATTCAACATCAACAACTCAAACAACACAATATTTAAACATTTTAATTTTAAATATTAGTTTACAAATACACTATACAGGAATTGATTTTCAAAGAAGCATAGAGATTCAAATTTGGTTAACTCAAATCAAATGAAATTCTGATTTGAAAATAAGTTGGAACAAGGATGAGATGATTAAATAACAGAATAGGAAGATGGATAAGCTTATATAAATCACGGGCAACCTTAACCGTGTAACGACCCACTATTTTGGATCATTCAAATCGACAATAATCCACACATGTCTGACTTGAATAATTCAAAATAACAGATTGTAAATAAATTTGGAGCAAATGAAATCAAATACACAGAATCACAGACACAGAACATATCAGAATAACTCACAACGGAAATAAAATACCATAGTAGTTCATGAAGCTACTATATACAAACTCTCAAAACATAATACATAATATCATTCTGAAAACATATACAATAGAAATCCCAAATACATAGAAGTTTATAAATACCAGAACTAGAATAGAACAACTGAACTGAAAGGAACAGATAACTAGACAAGCTGAATCTCCAGCGATTCCTAGCTCCAGAATGAGATCCAAAGCTAATCTGTAAATACTCAGGCTGACCCGAGCGTAAAGTAAAACACAAAACACTCGAGTCAGGACAATATATACTTATATAATGTAAATCAACTCAAGTGAACTGTAGTAGAAATGCACAATAACTCAAAGGATGCTTGGGATCGCCCATCCTTCAAGGATCAGTTAAACTATAAATTAAATACACCCCGTGGTTAAAATTTCAAAATGGTATTTTATACTTCGAAATCAAATATCATTTCAAAATTCAATATCCTTCAAAAATCCATTTCAAAATATCAAAATATCATATTTCAAAATAGTTTATATTTCGAAACAAATTACTTTATTTTAAATCATAAAAATAAAGTTATTATTAATAATTAAATAATTAAATTTCCAAAATTTTAATCTTTCATTCGTTCACTTAAATTAATTAAAACAATGAAAATTCAACTTTTGCAGCATTTAGAAAATGCTACGGAAAGTCATATTTAAAACAGTTCAATTTAACAAAAGACAGCATTTAAAATGCTGTAATAGGGCTACATTAGTTTCAAATAAACTTAGTTAAATTCAACCATTATAACATTACAAAAATGCTATAATAGCCTTTAATTAAATTTAGCCATTTGGTTCATTATTATCAACTACAGCATTTACAAATGTTGTATTATCATTTACATTAGAATTAATAGCATTTCAGAGATGCAGTTAATTAACTTCAAATATTCAGTATAATTTCACAAACAATTATATTTTTATATAAATCATTTTTAACTTATAAAATCATATATAATCATTCAAATACCCTTATATTCATGATTTTATAAAGTTAAACCTCCATTCAAAAATCAAAATTTAATAATAATTCACTTATTAAATTCCAATTTTAAATTATAAATTCATTAAATTAAATTAACTTAACACTTAATTTTAAAATTTCAAATATAACTTAATTCCATTTTTATTTACTTAACTTAAAGTTCACTCTTAAGCCAAATTCACAAATTTCCAATTTTAGTTATATTTCAAAATTTCAACTTAAATATTCATTCATTTCACATTTTAACTTTATTCAAAATCATTAATATAATATAAAAATCATTTAAATTCACTTTAATCCAAATTATCATGAAGTTATCACATTTCATATTTAATTTAAATTCCAATTATCACCCAATTAAAATTTCCCAAAATAACTTACATTTCAAATTTTCTAGTTTTACCAATAATTTATTTCACTTATAAATTTTCAAAAAATCAATAATGCTTACATAAATCATTTTTTTTATTTAGTTTAAATCAAATATTATATTATTTACATTTCAAAAATATTTTTAAGATTTTTATAAAAACATATTTTAACAACGGGTCTGTATTTCATTTCTAGTCTAGGTAAAGTGATACGGATAATATATAATTTCAACCCGTAATTTACAAAGAAAACCCGAGTTTGATCATTTCAAACCCGCAATCCCAAGGAAATGAAAAATAATTGAAAATCATTCAGGCCTATCATTTCAGCCCATAATGATTTTCTCCTATTCTAAAGTCCGTTCGGGTATGTATCATTTCAACCCATAGTGATTCTAATCTAAAGGGAACTTGCAGTGTGATAAACTGATAAAAATAATAGAACAGCATAATATAACAGTAACATATAATATAATAGGTGTTTAAGCATGGGTGAACATCATAAATCATAACATAGCAAGTGTAACATGATAATGCATTTTACAGATTCAAAAGGGGTCAATTCACTAGTTATATATGTACATATTGTCTGGTGAGAATAACTCACCTGTTAAGCTGGAGATTTGCCAACAAAGCTCACAACACAAAGATTATGAAGGCACGACAACTCTAATACAATTTGAGTGTGGAGAGCAAATCCAATGATATAGATCTTGTGTTACAACCCAAACAAAAATCAAAGCAAACCATAAATTTCAATACACTAGAAATGACATAACTTTTAAATAAAAAGAGATACGAATGCCAAATCTTTTGCCTTGCTTTCTCTATTCTTTTGTCATCGCCTAGGAATATTTTTGGCTCTGGTTTGAACAAGTTTGGCTCAGGTTTGGTCATGTGTATGCATGGCCTAGGTAGTAGAATATGAGGAGAAAGTTTATACAAAGGAATATGAAGAGTTTAAGGCAAAATTGGTGGGTTTTGTTCACAAAAAATGGCTCGGCCATGGGCTTGTGTGGTCAGGTCAGAGAGGTATGGATCAGGTCAGTGGAAGGAAAGGTGTGTGGTGGTCTAGCCAGAGGTGGTGGAGGCGGCCTAAGGTGGTGGTGGTGGTGGAAAATGAAGTGGTGAACAAATAGTGGTCAAACAACATGTTTTTATGGCTTGTGTTGCAATTTTTGTGTAGTTTTGGCATCATGGTGGCTCGGCCTTGGTCAAGACTAGAGGAGTGGCTGGTGGTGATGGAAGGGAAGAGATGTAGGGGGTGGTGGCCGTGGATATGGAGTGGAGGCCATTCAAAGAAGCAAAGAAAACAAGGCAAAATACATGAAAAATGAGAAGAAAAGTGTAAAAAAAGTAGCCATTACCCATAGATTTTCTTGAAGCCATGAATGAATGAGAAGGTAAAATGTTTTTGGGTGAATGGAGGCTGAAAAATCACGGCTACAAACCAAAAATGCACAGCCAAGATAGTAATTGAGGAGTTATGGCAAATGAAAGGACAAAGGAGATGAAAGGACTTAAGGTAAATAAGCTTTTAAAACTCTTCATATTTCTTTTTCTTTAAATTCAAATAAAACAAAAATAAAATCAGTAAATTGACTTTAAAACCGAAACAAAGTAATATAAAATAAAAATAATTAATTAATTTTAAAGAAAATTGAAAAAGAATATAAGAAATTGCTTAAAAATTGAAAACAGGGTCCAGAAATTACAAATAAATCACTATTGACTTTGGAAAATTAAAAACTTCATTTTAAAAATATTTTTAAAAAAAATGTGAAGTAAAATAATTCATTTATATTTTAAAAATGAAATAATTAATTAAATTTAGAGAAATTAGAAAAAGAACTAAAGAAATTGTTTAAAAATTCAAAACAGGACTTAAAATTTACAAATAGAATATCACTAGTTTTAGAAAATTTCTATTTCACTTTAAAACAAATAAAAGGTCAAATAAATAAAATAAATGAGGAACAAAATAAAGTGGGAATGAGAATAAAATAAGATTTTAAGAAAAAAAATAGAAAAATAAATAAAGAATTACTTTAATTAATTGAAACTGGAAATTAGAAATTGTAAGCAAAATACAACTGACACTGGAAAATGTCAATTATACTTTTAAAAATGTTTTAAAACCAAAATATATGCATAACATGTTATTTTACCCATATAAATATAAATTAGAACATTACATGACCAAATAAAATATTATTTATACAATTTAAAATAAACAATTTGTTAAATACAGCAAATTACACACAATATTGAAAAAGGCATAACATTCACATTATAAATCAGATTTCAACGAAACGAAAAGCATTATTCTTAAAATTTTATTTACTTTCATAATAAAAGATAAAATTCAAATTTTCAAACTTTCAAATTTCTAAATTAAAAGTCAAAGTTTGACTATATTGACCAAAATTCACTTTTCTGGAAAATATTCTTTTTAGTCATGTTTGGAATTCTAATTCACATCAAAATCAAAATTTATATTTAAAATAAAAAAATTTATTCATTTTAATAAAAAAATAAAGTTTTTAAATCAGGAAATTAAATTAAAGAAATTAATATATATAATTAAAATAATCACAAAATACAGGGTTGTTACACTCTCCCCCACTCAAATCTTTTCGTCCTCGAAAAGGAAAAAATTTCGGAGAAACAACTAGGCAGAACAATAGGTTGGAAGACATCCCCGAAAAGAAGGTAGGGGAATAGGGATATCTAGGAGGGAAAATGGGTTGAAAGACAAGGATGAGCCATTAATTAAAATTGTTGGTTAAAGAGGTAAAATATTTAAAACACTTTAAAATCCTTTAGGAAGGAAAATAACTGATCAAAATATCCTTTATATAATATTTTATCAAAATACTTTTATAACTCGATGTTTCAACAAGTTTATCCTTGTTCCTGTAGACTCTGGTAGTGCGTTGATCAGGCGCAAAACTGGAATTCTCCAGGTACTTAGTAGACCTGTTTCAACACCTAGTGAAAATACTGGGAAAAACCTTTAAAAACGGATATGGAAAGTACAATCCAAACAAAAACGAATCAAATCATGGATCGCAGATACACAATGGTTACGCTTGGGTCCCCCAGGAAACATCCGTACCTTTTAAGCATTCACTGCCTTGCGAATTTCGCCATGCAACAAAACGGTGGACCGCAGGATACATAAAAATGGTTACGCCTGGATTCCCCAGGAAACATCCATACCCCTTAAGCAATCTCTGCCTTGCGGATTACGCCACTAACACGACCATAGATCGCAGATACACAATGGTTACGCCTGGATCCCCCAGGAAACATCCGTACCTTTTAAGCAATCACTGCCTTACGAATTACGCTATGCAGTCGAGTTCGTAAGACCATGGGTAACGCCATGGAATTCGAAGGACACTCGAGTATCATATCCGGAAAACCAAAAATCAGAGAGAATAATATCGATAGAATGAATCCAAGATGTGGCCACAAATCGGATATCAAGCAGAAGGCACTTTCCATATCTTTACTTCGAAAATATGTATCATATAGTACCTTTTCAAATCACTTTCAAATATCGTACTTATATAATATCCATTATATATAAGATTTCACTTTCAAATTGAGAACCTTTTCAAATCTATACTTTTCGAATCAATTTCATACTCATACAAATCAATTTTATATAAGTTCGACAACTTCCAAATCAAGTGTTTAGTAACATAAGGTTCTCAAATTTCAATTTGTTTCAATATCAGTTCAATTTCAAAATCATATACAATTTCACCGAATTATTTCTTCTCAAATTAATTATCTTTAGTTTCAACGTTTCCAGAATAATAGATTTAGAAAATAAATCCAAATTTCCAAATCAATAATTTAAGTCAACCAATTCATTTCCAAAATCAAATGTTTTCAAAATCATCTTATACTTATGTAAGGTCCATCTTATATAAGGATCAAAT
This sequence comes from Allium fistulosum, assembly GCA_030737815.1. Classification (NCBI taxonomy): domain Eukaryota; kingdom Viridiplantae; phylum Streptophyta; class Magnoliopsida; order Asparagales; family Amaryllidaceae; genus Allium; species Allium fistulosum. Next base: position 541,817,804 of record CM060903.1, read on the forward strand.
TTTTCAAAATAAATTTCGCTGTATGAAGAGCCATATGGGATTTGAATATCTTTGCTTTTATGGGTTATATATCTTTGTAATTTAAATTGGAATTTTCTTTTAGTAAGCAAAGATATTCTAACTCGACAGCTTTCAATTTCAGCGTCAAAATATATAAATGATATTAGGATATATGATGTACATACGTCATCATTTCGCAAAACTACATTTGATCGCTCGCTCGATCACACAAGTTCGCTTTCGAACTAGTATTGTCCATTCGACTTCCCTAATGCGGATTTCGATATGGTTTCTCGACTAGAAGCCATCAGTCTCCTTGCATAGCCATATACTACGATAGAGAATTCTAGAATCAAGCCTAAAATCCATATCAAATATTCGCCATCAAGAATCGAATGAAAATCCTAACACGAAATGATGTAATCCACCTCGAACTTGTGTACTCAAACTTGGATCAAATTAATTATGCGAATAAAACACCATACGTACAACTTATATATTTATTCCAACTTGTTAAATATATAGTTTCATAAAGATGTTACTAAGTTAAAACATTTAAACTAAATTTTATTCAAAATATTTTGAAGACCAAATTCTTTTCAAAGCATTTCGAATCTAAATTTCATATTAGAAAATTTTAAAATTGCCTTATTCATTTACTTAACAAAACAGTTTCAACTTATTTAAATCATATTACTTCATACTTAAACATTCAAAACAAATTTATATACTTTATCAAATAATTCATACTTTTCAAAAAATTTAGCTTTGAAAAGTTAACCTTGATTTGGAAGTGCTCGAACCTTCAAAATAGTCGAAGAAATCATATTTCAATCCAAGAGTTGGAAATCATAATTAAATCAGTAAATCAATTCCAAAATAGGGTTATATCAAATCAAATCCAAAACTCAAGGACTGAACACCGGCTCATTTCAAATTGTTCAATATATATACATATATCTTTCGAATATCACATCACGCTTCGGAATTTGAAATCAGAATTGGTTTCACAAATCAATCGCATAGCAAAGTTACCGAAGTGGCCTCTCCCTCACTCAGAAACTCGAAAATCAATGTCGATGATGCGTGCACTCATCACCGAAATTATTTTCCAGCGACACAAGTGGTTCTGGACTTCCATTTACTTTGAAAACTTCATTGAAATTCCTTCAAAATCATTAAAACCCATTAAAATCATTGAAACATTACTTATTCGGAAAAATAATTTCAAATCATATTATTTATTATTTAAAAATCTTAAAACCAGTTCCAAAATACCAGAGTTCAATCACTTAAATTCAGATTCAAAACCTTCAGTTATAAATCATTTTATATGAAACCATTTCTTATAAAATTTTCAAAATTTCAAATTCTCAATTTTTTTTAAAAGGTACATAATCCTTATCAAAAACATTTCATCTTTATATAAAAATATGGCCATCCTTATCAAAATAAAAACTACGATGAATACACAATTTTCAAAAGACAATCAACCACAAACTTTCCAAGGGACGATTCAAGGATGGATTTCAAAGCAAAACAGAGATTCAAATTTAGAAGGACTCTAATCAAATAGAATTCAAATTCAAAGATAGGCTCAAACGTAGATAAGATAATTAAATTACCAAATAGAAGATGGATAAGCCTATATGAATCGCGGGCGACCTTAACTGGTCAACCGTGACTTCAGGAATATAATCGATGCAAAAATCTAAGGCAAATCGACCTTCGATTGCCAGAGATAGAATCTAAATATAGCAGAAGATAGAAAACATCGTAAACCGAGGATACAGAAATCTCCGATGAATCAATGCCAATTATAATCATTCAAAGATTGGCGGAATCGCCACCCTATAAAGGTCATACAAAGTGGAGTGATGCAATGCTCCAAAATCAAAAGAATACAATTAGGGGAGACAGGAATGGATTTCAGAACAAGTGGGAGCGTTCCAAAATTCAAAGGAATCTTATTCGATAAGAATCCAAACGAAGATTAGAGATATATAACCTATATCGATACAGAAAAATTCCCATAAAAATTTGGAAAGACTCGAATCCATAACATACGAAAAAAGAAGCATAAATATCTTTAGTTGGACAACTTTAGCTAAGCAAAAGATACAACAGAGTTTACTCAAAACAACATAACAAACTACTGATTTTGCCATACTCAAAATAGATTCCTATCAACAATGGATCTAGATCAATCAAGAGAGAAGTTCAAAATTTTAGAGGATCCTAATCAAAGAAATTACTAACAAGGTGGATACGAAAGGAATGAAGTTTAAGAAATATTTTACTTTCAAAGCAAGGAAATTTATATCAAAATAATCTTTGAAAATTCTTTAAAAATCATTTGAAAATCATTTTATACTTCGAAAATACGTTCTCTCACAAAGAAATGATTCTGAGATTGATTTCACTTATACTAGGGTATTTCTACCCTATCTCTAATGAGTTTTTGCTCCGTAGGCTAAGGTTTGCCTAAAACCAAAGCTCTGATACCAACTATAACGACCCACTATTTTGGACCATTCAAATCGACAATAATCCACACATGTCTGACTTGAATAATTCAAAATAACAGATTGTAAATAAATTTGGAGCAAATGAAATCAAATACACAGAATCACAGACACAGAATGTAACGACCCAGAATTTTGATCAAATTAAATTGAGAATATTTAATTAATTTTAAATATTTGAACGATGATTTAATTTGAATTCCCGATTTAACTTTAAATCGGCGATTAAATTATAGGATTTAATCTGTTGATAGTTGGATAAAAATTCGAATCTTCATTTTTAAGCTGAAGAAAAATATTTCGAAAACTTTTAAAATTCGTATTGGTAATACTGAGGATAATAGAAGCTTCAGAAATTGATTTGGAATCAATTTGTTCAGTTTTGGAAATTAGATCGTTCGAACCGATATTTATAAAATAGTCATTTTTCAAACAGTCTCGGAATTCGACGAAGTCAGTTCCATTGGGTCCGTAATATTGAATTATTGTCGGATTTCCAATTTAGTATTTTTCAAAGATAATACGTGACCATACGGTGAGAAAACGTATTGAAATGTAAACGGATTCGATTTAAATTTAAATTTTAAATTTGTCAACGTCAACATTTTTCCTCCTTCAAACACGCGCCTGGAATCACGCCTAAAGTTTCGCCATTTCCTTCTGTTTTAATCACGTCTGCTCCCTTCCTTTCTCCATACTTCAGTTCAAATCAAACGAAAAAAATCTTCGTTCCCCCTCTTTAAATCAGAAAGACAAAACAATGGCGCTCTCGTTCGAATTCCCTTCACTCCCTTAAAATACGAAATCAATCTCCTCTCAGTTTTTCGTTTCCGTTCAAAAGAAGATATCAATGGCCGAAATCGTTTCTTTTTGTCTCGCATTCAAATCAATTGCCACATCTTCGTTTAAACAAATCAAGGCTGCTCGATGTTCGTGAGGGGTTTCAATGGCAATCACGGGTTCGAAGTCGCGACTTGTTCGCGTACGTTTAGGTCGACTGCTGTGGAGAATTGCGTTCGCGCGTGGTGGAGTGGGTTCGAGAGCGAGGGGCGAGCGCGATGTAGGGCGCGTCGCGAGGCTGGATAGTCGTAGATTGGGCTGTTCGATCTGTAGTAAAGGGGCGCGATGGAGATAGGAGCTCGAGGTCGCGAGGCCGTTCAAGTGGAGGCACGCGTGGGCTTTGGCTCACGTGGGGATGGGCGAGTTCGACTGGCATGGTCGATAGGCAAACGGTGGCGTCGAGGCAAGGTGGAGGCAAAAATCGATGGTATCTTTGAGTTCGACTGGAGGCGGTCAGTTTTTGATCGCGACGACAGCAAGGGCGTGGTGAAGGAGGGATTGTTCGTGCTCGACGTGGGCAGTTCGCTGGCGATTAGGGGAGAAATAAGGTATATTTTTATTTTGTTTTTCTTTTTCGATTTATTTTCGTAGATAATACATTAGTATACGTATAGATATTTACAGAGAAAATATACATATGTATATATTTCAACTACATATGGTTTAGGAGGTTTTACAGTAAAGTTTGTAAGAAATTAAATTTTTGTTTAAAACCAAATGTACGAGTTTAAATAAAATAAATAAGTAGAAATTAATTATTCGATTTTATATAAGTATAGATAGGCAAATAAAAGGAAATATATTTAGTTTAAGAGAAAAGTATATTCATGAAATTTATTTTGTGTTGAAACATAACAGTAAATTTTAAATGTGTTTAAATTGTAACATGTGATATATATATAGATAACTATTCAAAAGAAAAAAATTTATTTATAAAAGGGGAATTTATTAGAAACAAATCATTAGTTAGTTAAACTATCAAATACAAATAATTTTAGAAATTTAAAATTGTTTAAATTAAATTTTAGTTAAATAAATTTATAAAAGGGAAATGGGTTTAAAGAAATTTAAATGGTGGTTAAATGAAATTTATTAATTTAGGAATTGGTTTAGAACGAACTATCAAAATTTAACAATTAAAAACGGAAATTGGTTATTTAATTGGCTCGAATATTAATAAATTTGTATAATTATTTATACAAGGTATAAATCAAGAAATTGGGTCGAGATTGGATTGGATTGCAAATTAAAAGCGAAGGTGAGATTATTTTCTCACTCAAAATTTATTTCAGTTTTTGACTGATTTGATTGATTGCTATTGGATGTGATATTAGATATAGTAGGATATATCTATTATATATAGCAATATATACATATTGGCATATGTATATATTGGATTGATGATTTCCCGCCTCGTATAGCGGATGAGACCCTATTGCGCCGTTAGTAAGCGGATTTATAAAAACCTATATACCGCGATAATTCCGTACTGGAGCGGAATTGGTATTGTGCTAACATCTTTGGATGCAGGGAAACAGGTTGGAGGGATCCAACTGGACCCCTCACATGTATTTAATTCATTTCTATTGTGATATGAATCTGTGAATGATTATAGTGATGCTATAAATCATATTGATATCTGGAATTTGTTTGAAAGCTAAAATTTAGCTGAATAGATGTTTTGACATCATTGGATTCCAAAAATAAACGAAATTGAATTTTTGGAAATCAAAATAGAAATTTCTAAATGAATTTGATTTTAGAAATTTAATAAATTCGAAGAAAGGAATTTTAAAGTATAAAAAGTTAATTTTTATAATCTTATCGAATTTATTTCCAGAATAAAGTGAAAATGTTAAATAAATGAATTGCGTATAATAGTGATTTTAAATTGAGGAAATTAATTTAAAATCTGGATTTCTAAATAAATTGAAAGAAACGATTGAAATTTATTTTTCTTAAAAAAGAATTTATTTAAAAGAAGATAAGTTGGAAATTCAGTTTGAAATTTAATTGGTACATTAAAATAAGTTGTGAAATCAATGTAAAATGAATTCAATAAGGAATGTATTTAGTAGTGCTAAATAAAATTTGAAATCAATCTGTAATTGATTTAATATTTAGAAATGAATTTTTGAGAAATCAATGTGGAAATTTTATTCGAACGTTGAAAATAAAATTAGAAATCAACATTGAAATTGATTCGGTATTGAAGCTTTTATAAATGGAATTAAAATTTATAAAAGTTGTTTATGAACCCAAAGTCACTTATTTTGATAAGATAAGTATAGAAGTTGATAAAAAAAAGGTTTATAAGTCGAAGTTGTTATTAAAAAGAGAAATAGAATTTATAAACGTGCTTATAAATTCGAAAATAGATTGAATGTGATAAAAATGTGTAGAAATGATTGAAATGGGGTTAAGTAAATTTTATTCACGATTTTTGACAATGAATATATTGTTAAGTAAAATGGATTCATTTTTTGAAGAAGTAATATTTTAAAAAATGAAGTTAAACATTTTTAAGGTGTTTTAAAATGTGTTGTGAATCGAAAGCATAGATTTCAACATCTATTGTTGAAATAGACGTTTTCGAGGAATATAAGGAAATGATGGACTATAACACTGTTGTTATAGTAAATGATTTCCGGAAGGAAATGTTTTATATAGTATTTGGATTTATATATCTATCTTAATTTCGAATCCCTATACTAGTGATTTCGAGTCGTCGTAACGATGTTTTACGTAACAATTCGTTTTGACTCAAATAAAGGTGTTAAAAGAATATTTTCCTTAAAGAATGAAATTATACTTAATTTGATTTAAGTATATCGAATATTTTCCAAGTGTTGAAAATAAATGAATTGTGAATTGCTGACTTATTTTTAAATAAGTATGGAGATGTTTTCCAAAACGAAATGAAATGTTTTGAGAATTTATCTTCTTAAAGATAAATTGAAATTGAATATTGAAAACGATTTGAAAATCGAATATCAGTAGATATTCGAAAGTATAAATTCAATACGGAATTTATAGAAGAAAGCGAAGTTGTTTAAAAATAAATATTGATTTATTTTTGAAGTGTGGAAAATTGATTTGAAATTGTTTTCAAATGGTTAAGTGTGGAAATTTTATATCTAGTACAGATATTTTTTGAAGATAAATAATTTGGGAAAATTATTTGGAATCTGATGATGTTGCGCATCTTTATTGATAGTTAAATAACCGACTATCAATAATTACCTTTAGATAGGTATTTGTTGTGAATTGGATGAATTTGAATGCCACACTTATTTTTGAATTTACGCTCACTATTCGGGTTAGCCGGGAAAGGACCATGGGGTCGTATAACCCATTCCGAATATGTGATACGTCGATATGAATTGCATTTGAAGACCGGTGTTGAAGACCGGATATTTTTGAAAACGAAAGGATTACCGTCGAGTTACTCTACATCGACTGATCTTCGATTTAGAGGTTTTATCACCCTTAGTGACGGGAAGTCCTGACGTGATTGAAATTATCCGGATATGCAAGGGCTTCGTGAGAAGTGCCTTCGGTTCTGTTCGATCCCGCAACAGACTTGTATGGATTGTGTGTCTGACGTTACAATTTGAGATATAAAGCTGATTTCTTTCAAATACATTTCTGTTGGTGGCGGAGAATTTATTCTCTTAGCTTAACACCCTTCTCTGAGACGTACGAGCTCAGAGGTTATGTAGTTGAAATTCATCAGCGATATATCCCAATTTGGTAACGTGGCATACTGAGTGTTGCTGTGAAATGGTCAGTGTTTGATCATTTGTGATATGATCATTTGTTTGATCTTATATCTTTGTGATCATAGGTTGATCATTTTGTTTGACCCGAAGCAGGGCTTTTTGTAGAAAGCGTAGCTTTGTGGACGAGACTTCGTCGAGCCTCACACCCCGGAAATGGTCGAAACAGGACGAATGCAGCAAGGTTCTAGGGAGTAGCGCCCCTTAGTGTATGTCATTCCTTCTGGATAAAGGTGGTATCATGGTATGGAGCCCAGATACTTAACCTCTGTGGTTACTGCATTATTATTATCTATATGGTTTGTTGCGAATCGGGGATCCTCGGGAAGATCGGTGACGATCGGGGGATGGCATACGCGTGTCAGTAGTTACCTATTTTTGCAGAGGTAACCCGGCCTTGTGTTGGCAGAGATCCGGTTAGGTTCTCGGGTCGTCTATTCCAGGGACGTACCCATCGTGGATAGGAAGTTCCTTAGCCTGACCATTTGTTGGAAATCCAAAGAAACAATACGAGCCTTGTACGGTTTTAGTTGTAGAACCTGCCATTTAATATGGTAGCTATAGCAAGCATACTATAATGGTACCTATGCTGGCTAAGATTAATATTATACTTTCGAAATGTTTTCTACACTATGCACTAATAATAATATCAAAAAGAATTTGATTTTTCGCGTAGTAAGCATCTTTGACTATCATAAGAAGAAATCTCCTCCAAGTCTGCGTTTGCATTGTGTGTGTGGTGGGAGGTCTTATGGTAGTTTCATTTTCCAAAAGCATTGCGAATTGACTTTAAAATTTCTCTGCTATTTATTTTTAAAAGAATAACTGTTTTACGATCTCACACCAGTCACCATGACTGACTCGGAGTTTATTGTTCCCTTCTAAACTCTGGGTGCCCACCAATTTCCACACGGGCAGCCTAGAGTTATATTATCAGGATATCCTGGATATTCTGGAGCTTTGGAGATAAGCTGGATGGCGAGACGTAGTATTTGTATCTGATAGTATTTATTCCGCTGTGTATTCTGTATGAGGACAGGTTATATAACTGTCCATTGTTGTATATTGACTCTGATGATTGATGTATGTATAAAATGATATAGTTCTTTGTTTTAAAAGACTAGTAATTATCTATTGTATATTGTTCCGCTGCGATGTGTAAGATTCTGATATTGTTCTGTTTCTGTTCTCTGTTGTTGTTCTGTTATTCTTCTTTCTTTTCTTTTTCTTCTCTTTTTCTTCTATCTTCTCTTCCTCCTCTTCTTTTAAATATTAAAGTTTCGCGTTTTCGCCATCCGATTGTTCGGCAATTGCTACAGTGGACGTAGCAGTGTCGGGTTTTCAGAAGACGGATTTGCGGGTCTTTACAGGTGGTATCAGAGCATATGGTTAAGCGACAACCCTGCTCTGTTGGGTGGTACTCATTAGAGATAGAGTCAGCAGTACTCTAAAATGAGTTGAGTGTAATAATAGATATGAGCGCGTATTGTTATTTGAATATGAAATTGTTTTGTATTGTGTTGACTTATCGGTTGATTGTTTATAGATTCTGGTCGGTACAGTCTAGCTAACTGTAATCGATAGGGGTTTCTAAACTCTAAACAAGGTAAACTGACACAGTATTGTTTTAAATATGGTGAATGAGATAATTTTACCCAAAACTATTTTTGTATAGAAAAGAAATGTTTTTCTATGAAGTACTACAGTATATGGTTGCATGGATGTTAGGAAAGTGACAATATTGAAATGTTCTCATTATTATATGAAATTGAATAAGAAATTGAAATTGTAACTCCAAAGTTAAAATAAATTCTCATACGAATGAAAATTAAAGAAGGTAAATTATAAATGTAATTTGTAATTTAAAATGAGATTCCAGAGAAGTTTTTGGAAATGTTTTGAAAAGAATTTGAAAATTTTGGAGATTTGGAAAGTTTAAATTTCTTTTTGATTTGAAAATGAATTTCAAAGGTTTGAAAAGTATTTTAGAGAGATGAAAGCTCTAAACTCTTTTCGGTCGCTGGAAAATAACTTCGGTAATGACTGCAGCATCACTGATGTTCATTTTCGGGTTTCCAAAAGAGAAATTGCTGCCAAATTGTTTTAAATGGAAGTTGTTTTGAAAAATTTGGATTTTTGTTTTAGGAAATTCAAATGGAATTTGAATTGTTTTCAAAATGGCTTTGAAAGGTTGAAAAGACTCTGGAATACCATATTTATGAAATATTAATAAGTTGATAACTTATAAAACATTGAAATCTGATTAGAATGAAATTCAAATTGAAAAAACAAATGAATTAGTGAATGAATGAATAAATTGCGATTGCAAGTGCCAGAAAATGAAATTGAATGTTAAAGTTCATTTTGAATTTGTAAGTAAATGAGACTGAATTGAATTCAAATAGAATTGAAAATGTGAATTATAAGTTCAAATGAATGTGAAATGAAAAATTGAACGAAATTGAATATGTAACTTCAATAGTGAATTAGAGGATGATATAAGCAGTTATATTGAAAATTTTGTAATTGAATGTACGAAATGGTTTGAATATATGCAACTAGATATTATGGCTAGTAGGTATACAGGTATAAAGGGAATTGAATTTGATTTCACAGATAATTCGAATTGCTCGAAAAAGGTACGTATTTGAATTATAATATGAGTTTTTGATGATTTCTCTCTAGCCGCTTGGCTTTTTCTTTTTCTTTTTTGAAATCTGAGAGTCCGTAGGGACGTTTTGTAGTCGTACCGTATTAGCCGCGCAAAGGAGACGCTGGCGAAATTTTTCGAAAATTCCGAGTGTTAGAAAATTTTTGAGAAATTTTGAAAGTTTAAAATTTGAATTTAAACTCGAATTTGAATTTTTGAAGTAAAACAATGTTGTTTTGAACTATAATTGAAGTTGGAAAACGAGTTGAGTTAATAACGAATCTTTAGTAGAAAGATTTGTTTTGATGAATTGATAAAACTATTAGATTGTGGAAAATAGTAGACGAGTTAAGGACATTTTTTCCTAACTTGTAATTTCGAGGACGAAATTCTTTTAAGGGGGGAAGTTTGTAACGACCCAGAATTTTGATCAAATTAAATTGAGAATATTTAATTAATTTTAAATATTTGAACGATGATTTAATTTGAATTCCCGATTTAACTTTAAATTGGCGATTAAATTATAGGATTTAATCTGTTGATAGTTGGATAAAAATTCGAATCTTCATTTTTAAGCTGAAGAAAAATATTTCGAAAACTTTTAAAATTCGTATTGGTAATACTGAGGATAATAGAAGCTTCAGAAATTGATTTGGAATCAATTTGTTCAGTTTTGGAAATTAGATCGTTCGAACCGATATTTATAAAATAGTCATTTTTCAAACAGTCTCGGAATTCGACGAAGTCAGTTCCATTGGGTCCGTAATATTGAATTATTGTCGGATTTCCAATTTAGTATTTTTCAAAGATAATACGTGACCATACGGTGAGAAAACGTATTGAAATGTAAACGGATTCGATTTAAATTTAAATTTTAAATTTGTCAACGTCAACATTTTTCCTCCTTCAAACACGCGCCTGGAATCACGCCTAAAGTTTCGCCATTTCCTTCTGTTTTAATCCCGTCTGCTCCCTTCCTTTCTCCATACTTCAGTTCAAATCAAACGAAAAAAATCTTCGTTCCCCCTCTTTAAATCAGAAAGACAAAACAATGGCGCTCTCGTTCGAATTCCCTTCACTCCCTTAAAATACGAAATCAATCTCCTCTCAGTTTTTCGTTTCCGTTCAAAAGAAGATATCAATGGCCGAAATCGTTTCTTTTTGTCTCGCATTCAAATCAATTGCCACATCTTCGTTTAAACAAATCAAGGCTGCTCGATGTTCGTGAGGGGTTTCAATGGCAATCACGGGTTCGAAGTCGCGACTTGTTCGCGTACGTTTAGGTCGACTGCTGTGGAGAATTGCGTTCGCGCGTGGTGGAGTGGGTTCGAGAGCGAGGGGCGAGCGCGATGTAGGGCGCGTCGCGAGGCTGGATAGTCGTAGATTGGGCTGTTCGATCTGTAGTAAAGGGGCGCGATGGAGATAGGAGCTCGAGGTCGCGAGGCCGTTCAAGTGGAGGCACGCGTGGGCTTTGGCTCACGTGGGGATGGGCGAGTTCGACTGGCATGGTCGATAGGCAAACGGTGGCGTCGAGGCAAGGTGGAGGCAAAAATCGATGGTATCTTTGAGTTCGACTGGAGGCGGTCAGTTTTTGATCGCGACAACAGCAAGGGCGTGGTGAAGGAGGGATTGTTCGTGCTCGACGTGGGCAGTTCGCTGGCGATTAGGGGAGAAATAAGGTATATTTTTATTTTGTTTTTCTTTTTCGATTTATTTTCGTAGATAATACATTAGTATACGTATAGATATTTACAGAGAAAATATACATATGTATATATTTCAACTACATATGGTTTAGGAGGTTTTACAGTAAAGTTTGTAAGAAATTAAATTTTTGTTTAAAACCAAATGTACGAGTTTAAATAAAATAAATAAGTAGAAATTAATTATTCGATTTTATATAAGTATAGATAGGCAAATAAAAGGAAATATATTTAGTTTAAGAGAAAAGTATATTCATGAAATTTATTTTGTGTTGAAACATAACAGTAAATTTTAAATGTGTTTAAATTGTAACATGTGATATATATATAGATAACTATTCAAAAGAAAAAAATTTATTTATAAAAGGGGAATTTATTAGAAACAAATCATTAGTTAGTTAAACTATCAAATACAAATAATTTTAGAAATTTAAAATTGTTTAAATTAAATTTTAGTTAAATAAATTTATAAAAGGGAAATGGGTTTAAAGAAATTTAAATGGTGGTTAAATGAAATTTATTAATTTAGGAATTGGTTTAGAACGAACTATCAAAATTTAACAATTAAAAACGGAAATTGGTTATTTAATTGGCTCGAATATTAATAAATTTGTATAATTATTTATACAAGGTATAAATCAAGAAATTGGGTCGAGATTGGATTGGATTGCAAATTAAAAGCGAAGGTGAGATTATTTTCTCACTCAAAATTTATTTCAGTTTTTGACTGATTTGATTGATTGCTATTGGATGTGATATTAGATATAGTAGGATATATCTATTATATATAGCAATATATACATATTGGCATATGTATATATTGGATTGATGATTTCCCGCCTCGTATAGCGGATGAGACCCTATTGCGCCGTTAGTAAGCGGATTTATAAAAACCTATATACCGCGATAATTCCGTACTGGAGCGGAATTGGTATTGTGCTAACATCTTTGGATGCAGGGAAACAGGTTGGAGGGATCCAACTGGACCCCTCACATGTATTTAATTCATTTCTATTGTGATATGAATCTGTGAATGATTATAGTGATGCTATAAATCATATTGATATCTGGAATTTGTTTGAAAGCTAAAATTTAGCTAAATAGATGTTTTGACATCATTGGATTCAAAAAATAAACGAAATTGAATTTTTGGAAATCAAAATAGAAATTTCTAAATGAATTTGATTTTAGAAATTTAATAAATTCGAAGAAAGGAATTTTAAAGTATAAAAAGTTAATTTTTATAATCTTATCGAATTTATTTCCAGAATAAAGTGAAAATGTTAAATAAATGAATTGCGTATAATAGTGATTTTAAATTGAGGAGATTAATTTAAAATCTGGATTTCTAAATAAATTGAAAGAAACGATTGAAATTTATTTTTCTTAAAAAAGAATTTATTTAAAAGAAGATAAGTTGGAAATTCAGTTTGAAATTTAATTGGTACATTAAAATAAGTTGTGAAATCAATGTAAAATGAATTCAATAAGGAATGTATTTAGTAGTGCTAAATAAAATTTGAAATCAATCTGTAATTGATTTAATATTTAGAAATGAATTTTTGAGAAATCAATGTGGAAATTTTATTCGAACGTTGAAAATAAAATTAGAAATCAACATTGAAATTGATTCGGTATTGAAGCTTTTATAAATGGAATTAAAATTTATAAAAGTTGTTTATGAACCCAAAGTCACTTATTTTGATAAGATAAGTATAGAAGTTGATAAAAAAAAGGTTTATAAGTCGAAGTTGTTATTAAAAAGAGAAATAGAATTTATAAACGTGCTTATAAATTCGAAAATAGATTGAATGTGATAAAAATGTGTAGAAATGATTGAAATGGGGTTAAGTAAATTTTATTCACGATTTTGGACAGTGAATATATTGTTAAGTAAAATGGATTCATTTTTTGAAGAAGTAATATTTTAAAAAATGAAGTTAAACATTTTTAAGGTGTTTTAAAATGTGTTGTGAATCGAAAGCATAGATTTCAACATCTATTGTTGAAATAGACGTTTTCGAGGAATATAAGGAAATGATGGACTATAACACTGTTGTTATAGTAAATGATTTCCGGAAGGAAATGTTTTATATAGTATTGGGATTTAAATATCTATCTTAATTTCGAATCCCTATACTAGTGATTTCGAGTCGTCGTAACGATGTTTTACGTAACAATTCGTTTTGACTCAAATAAAGGTGTTAAAAGAATATTTTCCTTAAAGAATGAAATTATACTTAATTTGATTTAAGTATATCGAATATTTTCCAAGTGTTGAAAATAAATGAATTGTGAATTGCTGACTTATTTTTAAATAAGTATGGAGATGTTTTCCAAAACGAAATGAAATGTTTTGAGAATTTATCTTCTTAAAGATAAATTGAAATTGAATATTGAAAACGATTTGAAAATCGAATATCAGTAGATATTCGAAAGTATAAATTCAATACGGAATTTATAGAAGAAAGCGAAGTTGTTTAAAAATAAATATTGATTTATTTTTGAAGTGTGGAAAATTGATTTGAAATTGTTTTCAAATGGTTAAGTGTGGAAATTTTATATCTAGTACAGATATTTTTTGAAGATAAATAATTTGGGAAAATTATTTGGAATCTGATGATGTTGCGCATCTTTATTGATAGTTAAATAACCGACTATCAATAATTACCTTTAGATAGGTATTTGTTGTGAATTGGATGAATTTGAATGCCACACTTATTTTTGAATTTACGCTCACTATTCGGGTTAGCCGGGAAAGGACCATGGGGTCGTATAACCCATTCTGAATATGTGATACGTCGATATGAATTGCATTTGAAGACCGGTGTTGAAGACCGGATATTTTTGAAAACGAAAGGATTACCGTCGAGTTACTCTACATCGACTGATCTTCGATTTAGAGGTTTTATCACCCTTAGTGACGGGAAGTCCTGACGTGATTGAAATTATCCGGATATGCAAGGGCTTCGTGAGAAGTGCCTTCGGTTCTGTTCGATCCCGGAACAGACTTGTATGGATTGTGTGTCTGACGTTACAATTTGAGATATAAAGCTGATTTCTTTCAAATACATTTCTGTTGGTGGAGGAGAATTTATTCTCTTAGCTTAACACCCTTCTCTGAGACGTACGAGCTCAGAGGTTATGTAGTTGAAATTCATCAGCGATATATCCCAATTTGGTAACGTGGCATACTGAGTGTTGCTGTGAAATGGTCAGTGTTTGATCATTTGTGATATGATCATTTGTTTGATCTTATATCTTTGTGATCATAGGTTGATCATTTTGTTTGACCCGAAGCAGGGCTTTTTGTAGAAAGCGTAGCTTTGTGGACGAGACTTCATCGAGCCTCACACCCCGGAAATGGTCGAAACAGGACGAATGCAGCAAGGTTCTAGGGAGTAGCGCCCCTTAGTGTATGTCATTCCTTCTGGATAAAGGTGGTATCATGGTATGGAGCCCAGATACTTAACCTCTGTGGTTACTGCATTATTATTATCTATGTGGTTTGTTGCGAATCGGGGATCCTCGGGAAGATCGGTGACGATCGGGGGATGGCATACGCGTGTCAGTAGTTACCTATTTTTGCAGAGGTAACCCGGCCTTGTGTTGGCAGAGATCCGGTTAGGTTCTCGGGTCGTCTATTCCAGGGACGTACCCATCGTGGATAGGAAGTTCCTTAGCCTGACCATTTGTTGGAAATCCAAAGAAACAATACGAGCCTTGTACGGTTTTAGTTGTAGAACCTGCCATTTAATATGGTAGCTATAGCAAGCATACTATAATGGTACCTATGCTGGCTAAGATTAATATTATACTTTCGAAATGTTTTCTACACTATGCACTAATAATAATATCAAAAAGAATTTGATTTTTCACGTAGTAAGCATCTTTGACTATC
Source organism: Allium fistulosum (assembly GCA_030737815.1). Taxonomy (NCBI): domain Eukaryota; kingdom Viridiplantae; phylum Streptophyta; class Magnoliopsida; order Asparagales; family Amaryllidaceae; genus Allium; species Allium fistulosum. The sequence goes on from CM060903.1 coordinate 541,833,202, forward strand.
ATAAGAAGAAATCTCCTCCAAGTCTGCGTTTGCATTGTGTGTGTGGTGGGAGGTCTTATGGTAGTTTCATTTTCCAAAAGCATTGCGAATTGACTTTAAAATTTCTTTGCTATTTATTTTTAAAAGAATAACTGTTTTACGATCTCACACCAGTCACCATGACTGACTAGGAGTTTATTGTTCCCTTCTAAACTCTGGGTGCCCACCAATTTCCACACGGGCAGCCTAGAGTTATATTATCAGGATATCCTGGATATTCTGGAGCTTTGGAGATAAGCTGGATGGCGAGACGTAGTATTTGTATCTGATAGTATTTATTCCGCTGTGTATTCTGTATGAGGACAGGTTATATAACTGTCCATTGTTGTATATTGACTCTGATGATTGATGTATGTATAAAATGATATAGTTCTTTGTTTTAAAAGACTAGTAATTATCTATTGTATATTGTTCCGCTGCGATGTGTAAGATTCTGATATTGTTCTGTTTCTGTTCTCTGTTGTTGTTCTGTTATTCTTCTTTCTTTTCTTTTTCTTCTCTTTTTCTTCTATCTTCTCTTCCTCCTCTTCTTTTAAATATTAAAGTTTCGCGTTTTCGCCATCCGATTGTTCGGCAATTGCTACAGTGGACGTAGCAGTGTCGGGTTTTCGGAAGACGGATTTGCGGGTCTTTACACAGAACATATCAGAATAACTCACAGCGGAAATAAAATACCATAGTAGTTCATGAAGCTACTATATACAAACTCTCAAAACATAATACATAATATCATTCTGAAAACATATACAATAGAAATCCCAAATACATAGAAGTTTATAAATACCAGAACTAGAATAGAACAACTGAACTGAAAGGAATAGATAACTAGACAAGCAGAATCTCCAGCGATTCCTAGCTCCAGAATGAGATCCAAAGCTAAGCTGTAAATACTCAGGCTGACCCGAGCGTAAAGTAAAACACAAAACACTAGAGTCAGGACAATATATACTTATATAATGTAAATCAACTCAAGTGAACTGTAGTAGAAATGCACAATAACTCAAAGGATGCTTAGGATCGCCCATCCTTCAAGGATCAGTTAAACTATAAATTAAATACACCCCGTGGTTAAAATTTCAAAATGGTATTTTATACTTCGAAATCAAATATCATTTCAAAATTCAATATCCTTCAAAAATCCATTTCAAAATATCAAAATATCATATTTCAAAATAGTTTATATTTCGAAACAAATTACTTTATTTTAAATAATAAAAATAAAGTTATTATTAATAATTAAATTATTAAATTTCCAAAATTTTAATCTTTCATTCGTTCACTTAAATTAATTAAAACAATGAAAATTGAACTTTTGCAGCATTTAGAAAATGCTACGGAAAGTCACATTTAAAACAGTTCAATTTAACAAAAGACAGCATTTAAAATGCTGTAATAGGGTTACATTAGTTTCAAATAAACTTAGTTAAATTCAACCATTATAACATTACAAAAATGCTATAATAGCCTTTAATTAAATTTAGCCATTTGGTTCATTATTATCAACTACAGCATTTACAAATGTTGTATTATCATTTACATTAGAATTAATAGCATTTCAGAGATGCAGTTAATTAACTTCAAATATTCAGTATAATTTCACAAACAATTATATTTTTATATAAATCATTTTTAACTTATAAAATCATATATAATCATTCAAATACCCTTATATTCATGATTTTATAAAGTTAAACCTCCATTCAAAAATCAAAATTTAATAATAATTCACTTATTAAATTCCAATTTTAAATTATAAATTCATTAAATTAAATTAACTTAACACTTAATTTTAAAATTTCAAATATAACTTAATTCCATTTTTATTTACTTAACTTAAAGTTCACTCTTAAGCCAAATTCACAAATTTCCAATTTTACTTATATATCAAAATTTCAACTTAAATATTCATCATTTCACATTTTAACTTTATTCAAAATCATTAATATAATATAAAAATCATTTAAATTCACTTTAATCCAAATTATCATGAAGTTATCACATTTCATATTTAATTTAAATTCCAATTATCACCCAATTAAAATTTCCCAAAATAACTTACATTTCAAATTTTCTAGTTTTTACCAATAATTTATTTCACTTATAAATTTTCAAAAAATCAATAATGCTTACATAAATCATTTTTTTTATTTAGTTTAAATCAAATATTATATTATTTACATTTCAAAAATATTTTTAAGATTTTTATAAAAACATATTTTAACAACGGGTCTGTATTTCATTTCTAGTCTAGGTAAAGTGATACGGATAATATATAATTTCAACCCGTATTTACAAAGAAAACCCGGGTTTGATCATTTCAAACCCGCAATCCCAAGGAAATGAAAAATAATTGAAAATCATTCAGGCCTATCATTTCAGTCCATAATGATTTTCTCCTATTCTAAAGTCCGTTTGGGTATGTATCATTTCAACCCATAGTGATTCTAATCTAAAGGGAACTTGCAGTGTGATAAACTGATAAAAATAATAGAACAGCATAATATAACAGTAACATATAATATAATAGGTGTTTAAGCATGGGTGAACATCATAAATCATAACATAGCAAGTGTAACATGATAATGCATTTTACAGATTCAAAAGGGGTCAATTCACTAGTTATATATGTACATATTGTCTGGTGAGAATAACTCACCTGTTAAGCTGGAGATTTGCCAACAAAGCTCACAACACAAAGATTATGAAGGCACGACAACTCTAATACAATTTGAGTGTGGAGAGAAAATCCAATGATATAGATCTTGTGTTACAACCCAAACAAAAATCAAAGCAAACCATAAATTTCAATACACTAGAAATGACATAACTTTTAAATAAAAAGAGATACGAATGCCAAATCTTTTGCCTTGCTTTCTCTATTCTTTTGTCATCGCCTAGGAATGTTTTGGGCTCTAGTTTGAACAAGTTTGGCTCAGGTTTGGTCATGTGTATGCATGGCCTAGGTAGTAGAATATGAGGAGAAAGTTTATACAAAGGAATATGATGAGTTTAAGGCAAAATTGGTGGGTTTTGTTCACAAAAAATGGCTCGGCCATGGGCTTGTGTGTTCAGGTCGGAGAGGTATGGATCAGGTCAGTGGAAGGAAAGGTGTGTGGTGGTCTGGCCAGAGGTGGTGGAGGCGGCCTAAGGTGGTGGTGGTGGTGGAAAATGAAGTGGTGAACAAATAGTGGTCAAACAACATGTTTTTATGGCTTGTGTTGCAATTTTTGTGTAGTTTTGGCATCATGGTGGCTCGGCCTTGGTCAAGACTAGAGGAGTAGCTGGTGGTGATGGCAGGGAAGAGATGTAGGGGGTGGTGGCCGTGGATATGGAGTGGAGGCCATTCAAAGAAGCAAACAAAACAAGGCAAAATACATGAAAAATGAGAAGAAAAGTGTAAAAAAAGTAGCCATTACCCATAGATTTTCTTGAAGCCATGAATGAATGAGAAGGTAAAATGTTTTTGGGTGAATGGAGGCTGAAAAATCACGGCTACAAACCAAAAATGCACAGCCAAGATAGTAATTGAGGAGTTATGGCAAATGAAAGGACAAAGGAGATGAAAGGACTTAAGGTAAATAAGCTTTTAAAACTCTTCATATTTCTTTTTCTTTAAATTCAAATAAAACAAAAATAAAATCAGTAAATTGACTTTAAAACCGAAACAAAGTAATATAAAATAAAAATAATTAATTAATTTTAAAGAAAATGGAAAAAGAATATAAGAAATTGCTTAAAAATTGAAAACAGGGTCCAGAAATTACAAATAAATCACTATTGACTTTGGAAAATTAAAAACTTCATTTTAAAAATATTTAAAAAAAATGTGAAGTAAAATAATTCATTTATATTTTAAAAATGAAATAATTAATTAAATTTAGAGAAATTAGAAAAAGAACTAAAGAAATTGTTTAAAAATTCAAAACAGGACTTAAAATTTACAAATAGAATATCACTAGTTTTAGAAAATTTCTATTTCACTTTAAAACAAATAAAAGGTCAAATAAATAAAATAAATGAGGAACAAAATAAAGTGGGAATGAGAATAAAATAAGATTTTAAGAAAAAAAATAGAAAAATAAATAAAGAATTACTTTAATTAATTCAAACTGGAAATTAGAAATTGTAAGCAAAATACAACTGACACTGGAAAATGTCAATTATACTTTTAAAAATGTTTTAACACCAAAATATATGCATAACTTGTTATTTTACCCATATAAATATAAATTAGAACATTACATGACCAAATAAAATATTATTTATACAATTTAAAATAAACAATTTGTTAAATACAGCAAATTACACACAATATTGAAAAAGGCATAACATTCACATTATAAATCTGATTTCAACGAAACGAAAAGCATTATTCTTAAAATTTTATTTACTTTCATAATAAAAGATAAAATTCAAATTTTCAAACTTTCAAATTTCTAAATTAAAAGTCAAAGTTTGACTATATTGACCAAAATTCACTTTTCTGGAAAATATTCTTTTTAGTCATGTTTGGAATTCTAATTCACATCAAAATCAAAATTTATATTTAAAATAACAAAATTTATTCATTTTAATAAAAAAATAAAGTTTTTAAATCAGGAAATTAAATTAAAGAAATTAATATATATAATTAAAATAATCACAAAATACAGAGTTGTTACAAACCGGGTCAACCGGGACTTAAAGAATAAGATCGATGTGGATTTCTAGGGTAAATCTACATTCGACCTCAAGAGATAGAGTTTGGGATAGTAAGCGATACTAGCATCTAAACCGAGAATATAAAATCTTTGGTGAATTGATGCTATTGTAAAGGAGTTTCACCCCTTTACAAGAAAATTAGAATATTGGCGAGACCGCCAATTCACTACAAAGATCATTCGAAGTGGAGTTATGTGATACTCCAGAATCAAAAGAAGATGAATAGTGAGGAACAATAATGGATTTTGGAACCACAGGGAACGTTCCAAAATTCAAAGGAAATCGAATCAAAAGGAAGAGATTCAAACTCGAACGAAAGTGATTCTGTAAATAAATTTACCATACATTCTAAGTTTTGCCTCAAAGCCAAAGCTTTGATACCAACTGTAATGGGACGTCGCCAGTGGGGTAACGCCCACCGTAGCATACAGCTGTACCTGTGTTCTGCCTTTACGGCCAGCCTCTCGACAGCACCAACCCCGCAGGGACATGTAGGAGTAAGAGTCATCCGCTCGCTACCAAACCCAAATGCGAGAACCCCCTATCATGCTGCACCCGCCAAGTGCATAGGCAGACACTCATGCCGGAGTTGAATTGCTCAAAATACCGCGTTGTAAATAAAATTTGGCAAATCTCAGAATATAAAGTAAATAAATATAATCATAGATCATAGAAACAGAGTAAAATAATGCAGCGGAAGTAAAAGAAATAGTAGTTCATGAAGCTACTATATAAATATATCAGAGTTACATAAGATATAACAGAAAAAATAGAATACAACAAAAGTCTCAATATAATAACCAAGTACAAGCTAAGTAGAACAATGGAATTGAAATAGATAGGACATGACAAGTAGATAATCTCCAGCGATTCAAATCTCCAAGAGAGTGGAAATCCAAATCTGTGAATAACTCAGGCTGACCCGAGCGTAAAGCAAAACACAAAATACTGGAGTCTGGACAATATATACTTATATAATGTAAACCAACTCAAGCGAACTGTAATAAGGGTACAAGTAACTTAAAGAATGCTTGGGATCGCCCATTCTTTAAGGATCCGTTAAACTATTTACTATGTAGTAATATACGCTATATATAGTAGTGTCTAATCAGTAAAGTATAATCATATAGAAAATAGCGTTAAGGGGATAGAGAACCTTAACGCGGTCGGATCTTAAAATCATAATCGTAGTGGGTTCGATATGGTAGGTGACACGACACACAAGGCAATGCCAGGGTAGATATACCAATTACGCACACGGACTGATGGAGCGGATAGCAGCCACTACCGTCCACCTCGAACAACACTCCCAAATCGGAGGATGGCCATCTAATCAATCACAAGTAAGAGTATAATATCGAAGAAATGTGTCCGAGAAGAGGTGCTACCTCACTGGTCTGAGATCGCTCCTGTTTTAGCCACCTTATGCCAACTCATGGGAGTTGGGTCCACGTAACATACCTTAAGAACGTCGCCACCATCCTACTTCATTCTGGAATCTCCACCGCGTACACGGTTGTCAAAGTGGTTTTCGGTATCGACAGAGAGTATGTCCATATCCGATCCCGATCTCTTTGCCAACCAATCGTTATTATAACCCGTGGTTATAACTTTTAAAAACAATACTTTACTTCAAAATAAAATATCATTTCAAACCATATCTTTATCAAAATAAAGATTAAATCAATTCCAAACCATTTCCATATATTTAAATTTTCATATCATTTCAAAACTTCATTTCAAATCATTTTAATATAATAACATATCATATCCTTACAAAACTTCATTTCAAATCATTTTAATATAATAAAATATCATATCCTTACAAAACTTCATTTCAAATCATTTTAATAAAATAAAATATCCTATCAGTTCAAATCCAAATATTCAACTTTAAATACCTTTTAAATTCAAAGATATCGTTCATTTACTATCATTTCAAATCACCTTTAAATAGTTTATATTCCAATCAAAATAATTCATTTAAACCTTTTAAAAGTGTAATTATTATATTTTCAAATCAAGTATTCAATTTCCAAAGTTTCAAACCATTCTGAGTTCGTTTACTAAGTCAAAAACCATAATTATTAAAATTTCAGCCTTTCGCAGCATTTAGAAAAAGCTGTTATAAGTTATACTTGAAAACATTTTTAATTCAGCAAAGACAGCACTTAAAACTGCTGTTAAAACTCAGTTTTAGTTGAATTATAGTTCAAAACAGAAAAGACAGCATTTCAGAAGTGCTGCGGTAGTTCCGATTTCAAAACAAGGGTTAAATTTGGTTTCAGCAAAGACTGCAGACCATTATAGCATTTCTAGAGAATGCTATAATAGGCCTGAGTTCAATATTAGCCTATAAGTTCAACTACAGCAACTACAGCATTTCAGAAATGCTGTAATAGCTCTTTTTACACAATTTTAGTTCAAAACAGAATCTATAGCATTTCTGAATGCTATTAAAAGTTGATTTCAGGTGTTAGTGTATTTCCAGCAATTAACTAACTTTAATTTAAAACACATAAACATTTTAAAAATCATATTTTAACATTTAAAATGTTCATTTACATATCATTTAACATATATCTTTTCACAATAATTTCTTATAATCAAATCCAATTTTCAACAATTTACTTAATAAATTTAAGTGTAAAAGTGTCCAATTCTTCACATTTCAACAAATAAACTTAACACTTCAAATTTAAATTACCATTTCACAATTTAACTAAATTTCCAATTTTATTTAATTAACTTAAACCTTCAATTAAAACCAAATTTCACATTTCCTAGTCAAGTTATATTTTAAAAGATCACTTTTAAACATTCATTTATTTAACCACTTAAATTCATAGAAAAATCAATAATACTTTAATAAATCACTTAAATTCAAATTTTATCAAATCATCATATTTACCATTTCCAAATAAAATTTAACATCCATTTTATTTATATAACTTAAATATCATTTTTAACCAAAATTTCAAATTTCCAACTTAAGTTATATTTCAAAAATCCAGTTAAACCATTCATTAATTACATTTTTTTACACATAGAAAAAATCATAATTTCTTTAATTCAAAATATTTCAAAATCTGTTTAAATGAAATTTCATAAATTTATATTTTTAAAATACATAAAAATATCCAAAACACTTTATAAAATAACCACGGGCCTGTATATAGTTTTCTAGCCTAGGTTAAGTGATACGGATATGTATTATTTCAATCCGCAGTTTAAAAAGAATAATCTGGGTTCTATCATTTCAAACCCGCAATCCCAAGTTAAAATAAATTAAATAAAAACCATTCAGGCCTATCATTTCAGCCCATAACGATTTTTCCCTATTCTAAAGTCCGTTCGGGTATGTATCATTTCAACCCATAGTGATTCTAGTCTACAGGGAACTTGCAATGGTGATAACTGATATAAATAACATAATAGCATTAAATAACAGCAACATATGATATAACAGGTGTATAAACATCATATGATCATAACATAGTCAAGTATAACATGATAATATATTTCTACAGATTCGCAGGTGTCAATTTACTAGTTATATAGGTACATATTGTCTGGTGAGAATAACTCACCTTTTTATGCTGGAGATATCAATTAGAATGACACAACGGATCCAGAAGGCACGACCTTTGATTTGAGTGGAGAGAAATAGCCAAGATATCATCTTGTAAACAACCCCAAAACAAGACAATATACACATGTGAATATTAACCAAAACAATATCGAACAAATTGAAATACAAAGCAATAAAGACAAGACTTTGCCTTTACCATTCAAATGCTTGACCATAGGGGATCAAGTGCTCAGCCATGATGTGTTTGGGCTCAGGTTAGCATCATATAGGTCAGGTTTAGCACACCTAAGCATGGCAACATAAAGTGATGTGAAGGGAAGGAGATGCAACATGAAGAATATCAATGGACAAGGCAAATAGGTGAAGTTTTGGTCACAACCAGGCTCGACTTGGTCATTGCTTGGCTCGGCCATGCATGGTACAGGTCTGGACAGTGGAGGGTGATGGTGCAGCAGCAGCCAAAGGTCATGTAGCAACTGGTGGTGGCTAAGGGGGTGGCCGAAGCAAGATATGGAGGGTAGGTGATGATATGTGTGGTCTAGGCAATGTTTTAAGGAGTTTTGTGTAAGTTTTTGTGGTGTAGGCTCAACTAGATGGTCAAGGCCTGATCTGGTCAGAGGGGATGGAGATGCAGCCGTGGATGATAAGGGGAAGGTAGTGGTGGAGGAGATGGTGGGGTTTTGGCCGAGCAAATATATGAATAGGCAGGCAAAACAACTGGAAGGATGAAGAAGAAAAGTGGAAAAATGGAAGAAGAATTGGAAGCCATTGCCTAAAATAATTTTTTGGCCGTGAGTTGATGGAATAAGGAAGATGTTTTCACGTGAAAACAAAATGGAAAACTCACAGCTGAAGCCTTGAAGTGTACGGCCAAACAAAGCTAATGAAGGGTCAAGGCAAATGAAAGGTTTTGGCAACGAAAGGACTTAAGTTTCTAAAGCACTTTAAACTCTTCATATATCTATTTCTTTTTAAATTTTTATATCACTGAAAAACATATATAAATTCAGTTAAAATACGAAAATATAACAAATAAAAAAATATAAATAAATAAATATTAAATATAAATAATTAAATCAAGAAAATAGCAAAAATTGTCATCTAGGCTAGAAATTTTGAAAATAAATGGTATAAACTTTAGAAAATTCATATGAGCTTGTAATATATTTTTAAACATAAATAATAACATAAAGTAAACATATATTCACAAAATAAATATTTAAAATTTAATTTACATATAATTTTTAATGAAGAAAATAGCAGAAAATAGGAAAACAGCCTTTCAAAATGAAAAATAAATACAGTAAATTTTGGAAAATTTCTATTTTCATTTTAAAAATATAAAAAGACAAAAATATACATAAAATAAAATATTAACACATATTAAAACAAAATATAAGAAAGAAAATATGATTTATAAAATTTAAAATAGGCAAAATTGCACAAATAAACAAATTATACTAAAAATTGAAATGTACATAACTTTTACATTTTAAATCCGTTTTCAACGAAACGAAAAGCAATATTCATGTTATTAAATCTATTTTCATAATAAAAGATAAAATTTATAATTTCAAATATTTAAAATTTAAATTTAAAAGTCAAAGTTTGACTATTGACCAAAATTCACATTTTCAGGAAATATTAAATTTAGTCATATTTGGAATTCTAATCCACATCAAAGTCAAAGTTTATATTTAAAATAACAAAATTTATTCTTTTTCATAAATAAAGCTTTTGAATCTAGAAAAATCAATTTAAGAATATTTGAAAAATACAAGGTTGTTACAGAATTCTCAATTGATTCTTTTCAGCGAACACTTGATTTGGATTCTTGATATGATACTGAGGTTTTTTATCATAATATATGGCTATGTAAGGAGAAAAAAGGTTTCTAATCAAGTAACCTGATCGGAGTCCGTACTAGGGTGGTCGAGTGAGTGATACTAGTTCGGAATTAAAGTTTATGTATTCGAGCGATTGGTCGAATCAGATATTGCATAAGGATGATTTGTGTACATCATACATGTTAAGTATATCTGTATGATTTTTCGTGTGGCTTATGAATGTTTAAGAGTGACTTTCAGTTTTGTTCTAAGGAAGATTAGATAATCTTCTAAGCAATCACCAAAGGCTAATGAGCGTAATGGCACGCTTAGGAAATTATCTATATCCTTAGACGATCGAAAATGTTATGAACCTAAGAAAAATTATAAATCTATTAGTCATTTAAAATTTTAAATAATTTTAAGTATTAGTTTATTCCTTTATGGAATTTGATTTGATTGATGGTATGATTTTATATACTATGGTTTATAAAGCCTGAATTTATAAGCAAAGGATTTTAAAAAATTGTTGTTTATTAGGACTTAAATCCCCATGCTTTTGGAAAATTGATTTCGAAAGAATTATGGAAGAAATAATATTATTATTATTTTGAAAACTTTTGGTGAAGCATTATTATTTCATAATATTTGAAAAAGGTTTTTGTGAAATGATTTTTCAGATATTTTGTTATAACTAATGTTGGGTGATTGGGAGTTTTCCTATTTGGAAGGCTCGCCAAGCATATTCGTTTACTCTAGTTATTGTTTTAGGAGGAACTGGAATACCACTGGGTGCTCCGTGTTGTATTTATTCTACCATGCTTCGATATGAGGAGCCCTCTCCTTGTCATAATTCATTTTGGTTTCGATTTATTTCTCTTTGGAGAAATCTGAAATATAGTTTGAACATAAAATCTTAGGTATTTAGTTCTAAGTTTATCTTTTAAAAAGATTGGATGCGTAGTATATTATTACATAGTAATTCTTTGTACTTTTGTTGCATATGGTTGTTATATCGCTTTTGGTTACATATGGCTTTATGTCTCACTAGAGTTGCATATAGATTTATATCATGCCAGTTTTTGATATGTGGAGTTGCATTACTATTATTAGCTACATAATATTTCCTTGTTGCATATGGCTGTTGTATTATTATGTTGTTGGTGTATTGATCTTTTGTCAGCATGATTCTCTTTTGAATTATGTAAGTACAATATAGGTACATGGATGCAAGAGATTAGTACTCGATTTCTTGCACGCCTGCATTCGCATCGAGATATTAAGTTGCTAACTCAAAAAATCAAACACAAAGGAGATATCTAGTAGATTTATATATTAGTGGTTAATTGATGATTTTATGCCCCACATATGTAGGCCACTTTTGGGCTTTTGTTGATTTGGGCTAGCTATGATAAGTTCTAGTTTTTCCTGATCTAACCGTGCATAGGAAGTGCTGTCGAAATTTTTCGTAATATAAGGAACTTTAAAGGCTAAGGGTGAGAGGACATTTTCTTCCTTTGGGAATTTCGGGGACGAAATTCTTTTAAGTGGGGAAAATGTAACATCCCAAAAAAATTTGAATAACTTATATTCAAATATAGGGATTATTTAAATATCTGAATTATGAATTAAACATTAATTAAATGGATTTAATAGCTATATGTAACTCTTTTTAATTAATAAATAATAACGATGAACTCGTTTTGTAAATTTATTTACAATAATAAATAGTTCGAATAAATAACAAGAAAATTAATTGTTAATAAAACGACTTGATTTTTAATGACGTATTTTTAAATGAATTTATAGAATTTTTTTCCATAGTTTTTTATTTGGAAAATATTTAAATTTTCATTTGACGTACTTTTGGAAAACGATGATGTTTCTATAATTTCACAAAATAAAATAACTAGTATATTTTATTGTTATTTTGGGATCGTGTCACAGTTTTGTATGTGATCGTATTTTATTTCTGTCATTCATGGTTCGTACATGAACGATATTTTTTGTAGCGAAGCGCTGGAAATTATAAGTTAAAATAAACATCACCTAACCCTTAAAAGAATATTCAACTCATTCTTATCCTTCCCTCTCATTTTTTTACTATAAAGAAGCAAAAAGTAGCCGCCTTCGTTCAAAAATCAAACCTTGATCTATAATCAATGAAATCAAACAAGAGTAGACCCATTGTGATCGTGGAAGGGAGATCTCTGCATTGGTGTAGGTGAATGTAAGTGCAATCGAGTTTGGGTTTAATCGACATCCATAGTCGTTCTACTAGTGTTAGGTTTAGGTGGTTGTTTCAGGTAGAGATAGTCAAAGTGGAGGGTGCCATTTTGTTCACCTTGTCGAAGAGCACTTGGAAGCACTGATGATTGGAGGTCAGATCGTCTTTTGTGAAGTGCGACTTTCCTTATAGGAAGTCGAATCCAGGTCACATTTTGTTTTGGGGTTTTAAGCTTGACGAGGTGTAGGGGATTACGGAGAGGAGGCGATGCGTGATGCATTGGCTAAGACGGTTCAACGAATCGTTGCTTATGGAATAAGAATTTGGTGGTGAAAGTATGCGATATTGAGTTTTTGTGTGTGCAGGTGATACGACATATCGCTGTGGAAGTTAATTGGGGAAGAAGTGATTAGTTAGGGTAGGTGATTAGATTAGTGATTAATTGGGTTATTAAATTAATTAATTTCGCATCTTATAAGATCAATATCGCACTCATACGAGGTTAGATTTGGATATGGTCCTTTGCATTGCTCTCATAGAGTGATATCTACGCATTAGAGTTAGACCATCGAGTTTGAAGCTAGTAGAATTTTAAGCTAAAATCGAACGATATTCGATCTTAGATCAAACCGGAATGCGAAAGCATCAACTGGAATTTCGGTGAGTTTACTCACCTCTAAATAAACTGTATGATATATGTGTTGCTATAGGTTATTATAGAATGCTTGGATGGTAGTTTATATATTGTTGTTTGGTTGTTTGTTTGGATGTGATTCCTGCATAGAAGCGGGTGGCTTAAGTAATATTGTGTTGCAAGGAACAAAAGCAAGTGGAAGTGGAAGTGTATAAGTAGCGAATAGGTCGGTACGGGACATTTCGAATTACACATACATATGTGTGATTACATGGGACTTTTGTAGGGAGACCCTAAGGGGTTTCTCATCAATGTTGATTTAATTATACTTTTATGTTGCTTATATTGATGTTTAGTTAAAATATTTGTGACATACTGTTTGATTTGTGTAAATGTCGTTGTAGCGATTATCGCTATACCATCACTTATGAAATACTGTCTTCTTAAAACTTATTTGTATTGAACTTATGCTTGTATTTTTACAAATTAAACGTTTGATTGCATTTTTGCACGTTGAAAGTTATTTAAACTATATTTTCAAGTAGGTGAGTGCTGTTTAAAATTTATGAAAGGAATTATAATTTTGATTAATTACCTTTTAGGATAATTAAAATTATTCTAAATTTATAAGAAGATTATAAATTTGATTTATTTTCCTTTGAGATAATTAATGTTGTTCTAAATTTATAAAAAGATTATAAATTGATTTATTTTCCTTCAGGATAAGTAATGTTGTTTTAATTTATAGAATGATTATAAATTTGATTTATTTTCCTTCACGGTAATTAATGTTGTTTTAAATTTATAAAAAGACTATAAATTTGATTTATTTTCTGTGACGCCCCACCTCTATACCCGCACTGGCCAAGAACACTACGGTGTATTGCTGTCAACTAGCATGGAGAATAAGGCTGTTGAGGAGCGACCATCCGTGTAATTGCTTTGTGCAAGCACCGATATGTCAGATAGTAAAAGATGCATTTAATTTTTAGAGGAAATCCGACATACCGATACAAACTCAAAGCTACTACACAGTGGCTATAATAGTTTAGGACAATAGATATAAAAATAACACAGATAACATAAATGCGGAATACAAATGGAACAAAAAGTCTCATATATATTTAATAACTGATGTCAGTTACAATACATTTGACACGGTACATATGATACAACAACAACTGTCGACTCTGGAAGTTATATATACAAATACATTATCAACTAATGTACATGAATACACATCATCCTAATCAGTACATTGACTACAACAAAAAGACGCAAAATGCTTCAAATGATATGAAAAGTCTTCATAGCTCTAGCAGCAACCCAAAGCTAAAAATCTACAACCTGTAAATACTCGGGTCTGACCCGAGTATTACATTCAAAAGAAAATAATACACGGGTCAGTCTAATTCAAACTCAGCTATCAGTGCATAGAAGCAATAATAATCAAATAATCAGATAAACGACAGTCACGGAAATCTCGTATATCCAACCTCTCGATAAGAGAATCGGATAACGGCAGATATAACACTAAACAGTGTTAAACAACAAATCAGTAAACCCCAATCAGAATACAACTTCAAAATACTGAATTGAACCAACGAAACAATTCAACAAATCGAATCATCAATTAAAACTGCCAAATTTGATAGGGCTGCAGTACACGCACGCATGTACTGCCTCGCCCCTATCGCACGAAATACACAAAAGCTCAGTGAAAGTCTTAAATGATCACAAGGTCAAACCCCGAAATCGGGTTCAACCCAAGTGAATATGAAACCAATCTAAGTGCATCAATGCCATGTCAACAAAACGAATAAATACAACTAATTCAAGTGCATGGCAACAAATGAAACCTCTGTACCGACAAAGCAGTAAAATGACAAACTGCACATGGCAAATGAATCAGGGGTACAAAGGTGAAACAGCTCAAATGACATCAAGTAAAGAACTCGAGTCACAGGTGATAGAATTTCAGTGGTATGCAAATGTAACAGGTAAGTGATAATTCAAAGGCTACACCATATCATAGTGCATGCAACAAAAATTAAAGAAGTACAAATTGGTCAAGCTGTAAAACCAAGACTTCAGGCACATGGTTAAGTGCACTAGTTCAAAAAAAAGCACAAGAGAGTCAAAGTGCACAGGAGATACAAGTGCAAACACAACTGAACAAGTTCAAGTGACAAACAGAGGGAAGCAGTGAAGCACAACAGTAAAGGCTACAGGTTCAGGTGACTCACAAAAATCACTATCAAGTACACTAGCAGCTGATCAAACATGTACACGTGAATGGCAAAAGAACTACACAATGAAGCATGAATGCTACTGGCAACAAATGATGCAAATGCAACAATACTTCTTAATGGAGGAAGAACAACAAGTCACAATGTCACAGCAAGATCAAGTGACAACGTAGGGCAGTACAACTAAATGAAACAGGTCTAGCATATATAGATATGCAGTGACAAAGTGGATCAAAACGAATACAAAATGAAGTAGTGCAAGCAAATGAAATGGCAACTCAGTGATATATGCAACATGATCAGATGAACATCAGTGCAGATATGTAGGAATTCAAACGAACATCATTGCAAGTGGAACAGGTAGAAGAAGATGCAGTGAAGCATGTACAAGGGCAGTACATATATGCAATCCAAACATGTGCAGACAGTAGCAACATAACAAACTTCAGAGCACATATGCATGGAGCAAAGGAGACACGCTATCAAACATAGGAGTATACAATGATGACTGGAAACAACATTGAAGTCAACAACAGCAGGTCTACTGAAGTCATGAATGCTACAACAACAAAGACCAAGACTGGAATACAACAAGTGCATGTATGTGAACTCAACCAGATGAATCAAGCAAATGCAACAGATCGAAACAGTGAATCAAAGTATAGTTCAAACCAGGGTGCACGTCAATGAATGCAGAGGCCTGAGAATTGAAGAAGATCAGTGCAGTGATACATGAAATCGCATGAACAAGTTCGAACAACCAGACAACATCATATTCACGAATGCAATGTTCAAGTGGAGACCAGAGAAGATGGCCAGAGACGAAGACAGGGATGAACACAAAGATGGCCAAAGCCGTGTCAAAGCAGGTGTTAACCATGTCAAAAATCAAGTGTGTGCAATCTTTGAAAAAAAGTCAAAACAAATAGAAAAAGGAAAGTTTTGATGTCGTAACCATCAAGCAAAATCGAACGTTCAAAATCAAAGCCGTAAAACAGAAGGAATTTCCAAAATATATCGGAGCTTAAAACAGGAAAGTTTCAACAACGTGAATATCACGTAAACCAACAGTGACGAGCGAATTAGATGTGAGAAATTACTCACCTTCAATTCGAGATCGCAAGCAAATAAGCAGCAGCGAAACCGAAGCCAGAGTCACCACAAAGGAGCTACAAGGATCGACAAAGTCGTAGCTTCAATTCCAGACTAAACGAAGACGTCAAGCCAGAGCTACAACAATCGACGAAGGCGAAGTCCAAATCACAGAGGAACGGGCTAACTGGAAGCAACCGCAAGTAACAATCAAAGAACGACCAGCAATCAATCGAAGAGCCAAAGCCCTAATTTTCATATCGAAGTAACGAGCAAAGAAGCGGCCGCCATTGTTTTCTTTTCTTTCATCTAGGGTTTTTGATATCGAAGAATGAAAGAGAGGGGATCGGGCTTGCCCCTGATATCATCTCGGCAAAGCCAAGAAACATGGGCCAAGATTCAAATTGTAAAGCCCGGTCAACATTTTTATAAAAGAATTTCAAATTGATTTTAAATTTTGATAGCAATTATAATCATCATATTTCGATAACCACAAAGTGCAAAATACTGGGTTGTTACAGACTTCCCTCCTTAAAGAAATTGCGTCCTCGCAATCATAAGGGATAAGTGGGAAAAAGGTAACAACCATAAGAACCTAACGTCACAAAATGAAGAAATTTGAGATAGGAAGTTCACCATAAAGGGCATGAAAGAGTAGGCTTGAACGTGTTTGACGAACATTAAGTTCTTTATGAAAAATAAATATTCCCAAAATTTATGATCAGGGTAGAGAACAATTTCTCACCCAGAAGTAATAATGCCAAATCAATAGCCACGAGCACTAGATCATGAGTGGCATATCTAGTCTCAATAGTCATTAATGATTTAGAAGGACAAGAGGTAGCACGTTCTCTTTTACAAGAGAACGACATCCAAACCAATACGATTAGCATTGGTACAAAAAGATAATGACTTGGTTCCCCTCGGGAATCGCAAAGATAGAAGTATCGAAAAGGAGTTGTTTCAAATAATATTCTTTCCCGAAAAAGCTAAAATTTTCAAGATTTACAATTTACTTTATGTAATTTATCTTTTCAGAAAAATTTGCATTTTACAATTCAATTTACTGTGTCTGATTGTCTCATCAAAGCGTTTAGGAGATTCCTATCGATAACGTTGATCAAGCGCATCGACCAGAATTCTTAAAGCACTCAATGGGCAATACAATCACAAAATCATCTTTTAATTTCATAAAAGAAATTCATAAATTTTCAACAAAATCTAACTATCAAATAGATAATCATAAAACAACAAAACGGAATGAACACAATTATCAGCAATATTCAATTATCAATTAGACAATTAGAATTCAAATATCGAATTATCACAAGCGATAATCAGAAGATAATCTGAAATCACAAATATTCGATTATCAAAAACGATAATTAGAAATCACAAATATCCGATTATCAAAAACGATAATCAGAAATCACAAATATTCAATTATCACAATTGATAATCAAATCTCACAAATATCTGATTATCAAAAACGATAATCAGAAATCAGAAATATCTGATTATCAAAAACGATAATCAGAAACACAAATATTTAATTATCACAAATGATAATCAAATCTCACAAATATCTGATTATCAAAAACGATAATCAGAAATCAGAAATATCTGATTATCAAAAACGATAATCAGAAATCATAATTATTCAATTAATGATTCCGGAATTAACCGAAGTAGTAAAAGTATGGTTCCATACTCCGTACTTTTGCTAAATCGTTTAAATCTCTTTATCGTTTCCTTGAAAGTGCAAAATTGTGTGTTTTTAAAAAAAATAACATTTCACATTCTCAAACGGACAAGTCCGGAATTAAACGAATCAGTAAAAGAAAGGGGTCATAGTCCTCAATTTTGCTGAATCGTTTAAATCGCTTCCTCGTTCTTTTGAAAATGTAAACTGTAAAAATTTTGAAAACAATTTTAATTTATATTTTGAAACAACTTTTAAAAATAACGAATTTTGAAAACAATTTTAATTTATATTTTGAAACAACTTTTAAAAATAACGAATTTTGAAAATACGTGATTAAATTAGCAATATCAGTATTGCGGGAGAACCGCTTGTAAATCCATTTAAAAATTGACGGTTACTGAAGTTAACACGTCAAAATCTCATCAAAATAACTGGCATCGAAATATAATACCAAATGAATTTCCACTCATCAAAAATGTCACAAGAATCTTCTCAAAGATAGGATAGGGTATCATACCCTAAACTTGTATTCATAACAAGTCAATAACACATGAATTCACCAACGCACAAAAATTGACAAAACTTATCAATAAAAATCACGAAAGTTGAAGCACAAAAATCTAGAAATCATCACAAGAAATCCAGAAATCACAAAGAGGGGGAGGCCTATTTAGAAAACGGGAGTATGAAAACTCAAAACACCGGTATCACATGAACGAGACGCTATCTCATGGTGGCTAACCATAAAAGTTTCACACAGGAATGGCCCGGAGACCGTGGGTCGCTACCCCACATATGTGATGGCGAAACATCACACAAACGGGGTTTAGTCTCCCTCGTAGACAAAGAGACATCGCACAATCGCTAGTCTAAATCATAAAAAGGAAAAGGGGAAAGGCCTATCACAAAATGGGAGCATGAAAACTCACCGACCGGTATCACAAGAATGAGACGCTATCTCATGGTAGCCAACCATTAAATTTTCACACAGGAATGGCCCGAAGACCGTGGGTCGCTACCCCACATATGTGATGGCGAAACATCACACAAACGGGGTTTAGTCTCCCTCGTAGAAAAAGAGGCATCGCACAATTGCTAGCCTAAATCAAATCACAAAAATGATCGTCATGATCATTAATAAGTGTCAATTACATTACGTTAGTGAATATAAGAGTTTAGCTTCATGTCCCATAACCACTAGCTTAACTCAAATATTTACGAACAAACTGTAAATCTTCACTAGAAAATTGTCACAAAAGGGGTTCAATCGAACAAGTCCAAGAGCCAACCGACGAAGTGAACGCAAGCGTTTCATACCACTCGTTTTACCAAGTCGTTTAAGTCGATTTATCATTCGAGTGAAGTAAAGGCTTGTATAAACTAATAGATTGAAAAACGGTTTTAGAAAAAGATCTTTGTAGTAAAATAGTTTTGAAATCGTTTGGAGAAAAAGGATTTTAATAATTACTACTAGTATAGAAAACCTTTATATTTTTAAAGTGACAAATCACAAAAATGATTGTAGAAACAATCAATCACAAGAATTCACATACAAAGATGTGAATAGAATCGAATGAAATCGATTAAGATTTGAAAACCAAATAAAAATATCAATTCCAGAATATGAATTGAAACACATAAAAAAATTCAAGAATTTGAAACATCAATTCAAAACTGTCATCTCTGTGTGGCTACAATACACGCACGCGTGCACTGCCTCGCCACAACAGCATATAAAGAAATAGCAACAAGGCACAAAGGCCAATGCTCAAGAATTCACAGTGCCAACAAATGCAATAAGCAAGTGACAGTAGTGGAAAGCTTCGACCAAGTGAGTTGAAGAGGTTGGCTATCTCAAGAAACAACAACCAAACCAGTTCGGACAAGGCAGAGAAATGCCAAAGTAGTCAAGAAAAGATGACAACAAACTGCAGCCGAAAAACCAGATACATCAATCAAACGAATACAGCAGGGGGGTAAGGCTGCCCAAGGTAAATGGTATGCAAACCAATTGCCACCAAGTAAATGTAATAACACTACAAATTCGAGAAGGTAGGAAACTACCACAAAATGCAAGAAGGTCAAGTCTCTGACTCAACACATCTGCAGCACCAAAGTACGAAACAGTGGTACAACGACAAAATAGAAAGAGGGTGAGGGCACCAGAGTTATGGCACCACAGCACATAAACACATGAGTGACAAGTATGCAATTGAAGACAACAATGGTGCCAGCAGTTGCAAACAAGTTCAGAGGTACTAGAGAGGATGCCCAAGTGACTTGAAGCAATGAATCAAGTGCAAATCCAATAAGACAACATAGGCAGTGCAGTTTCAATTGAAGCTATGAAAATGCAAAATGCCAAAGTCATGGAACAGCAAGCAGTACAAAATAGAAGTACCACCAGAGATCAACTACGAGGACAACTATACAAAATGCAGAGAGATGGATCAACAGCCCCAAGTCAAAATGGAGCTACAGGAATGAACCAAGCTACAACTAAAATGAAACAACATCAGTGACAAAACAGTGTCAAAAATGAAGAGACCAGCGAAATGCAACTAAAACTGATGATAGTGGTAATCACATAGTGAAATGCAACTGATGATAATGAATGAGACAACAACTTTAAACTCAAATAAACAGCAGCCTCAACATCAACAAAGAACAATGGATGAATCAATATCACATCAAAGAATCCAACGGCAAACAAAATCAGAGTCTTGGAAATCAAGAAATTAGCAATTTCACAAAAACAAAGTGACCGAAGTCGAATGGAAATCAGACCGAGAAAAACATTGACAAATAGTTGTAACACATGCTCCATCTAAGTTATGTTTTATAATTTTCCTAAACCCCAGGCTCTGATACCAAGCTGTGACGCCCCACCTCTATACCCGCGCTGGCCAAGAACACTATGGTGTAGTGCTGTCAACTAGCACGGAGAATAAGGCTGTTGAGGAGCGACCATCCGTGTAATTGCTTTGTGCGAGCACCGATATGTCAGATAGTAAAACATGCATTTCATTTTTAGAGGAAATCCGACATACCGATACAAACTCAAAGCTACTACACAGTGGCTATAATAGTTTAGGACAATAGATATAAAAATAACACAGATAACATAAATGCCGAATACAGATGGAACAAAATGTCTCATATATATTTAATAACTGATGTCAGTTACAATACATTTGACACGGTACATATGATACAACTACAACTGTCGACTCTGGAAGTTATATATACAAATACATTATCAAATAATGTACATGAATACACATCATCCTAATCAGTAAATTGACTACAACAAAAAGACGCAAAATGCTTCAAATGATATGAAAAGTCTTCATAGCTCTAGCAGCAACCCAAAGCTAAAAATCTACAACCTGTAAATACTCGGGTCTGACCCGAGTATTACATTCAAAAGAAAATAATACACGGGTCAGTCTAATTCAAACTCAGCTATCAGTGCATAGAAGCAATAATAATCAAATAATCAGATAAACGACAGTCACAGAAATCTCGTATATCCAACCTCTCGATAAGAGAATCGGATAACGGCAGATATAACACTAAACAGTGTTAAACAACAAATCAGTAAACCCCAATCAGAATACAACTTCAAAATACTGAATTGAACCAACGAAACAATTCAACAAATCGAATCATCAATTAAAACTGCCAAATTTGATAGGGCTGCAGTACACGCACGCGTGTACTGCCTCGCCACTATCGCACGAAATACACAAAAGCTCAGTGAAAGTCATAAATGATCACAAGGTCAAACCCCAAAATCGGGTTCAACCCAAGTGAATATGAAAACCAATCTAAGTGCATCAATGCCATGTCAACAAAACGAATAAATACAACTAATTCAAGTGCATGGCAACAAATGAAACCTCTGTATCGACAAAGCAGTAAAATGACAAACTGCACATGGCAAATGAATCAAGGGTACAAAGGTGAAACAGCTCAAATGACATCAAGTAAAGAACTCGAGTCACAGGTGATAGAATTTCTGTGGTATGCAAATGTAACAGGTAAGTGATAATTCAAAGGCTACACCATATCATAGTGCAGGCAACAAAAATTAAAGAAGTACAAATTGGTCAAGCTGTAAAACCAAGACTTCAGGCACATGGTCAAGTGCACTAGTTCAAAAAAAAGCACAAGAGAGTCAAAGTGCACAAGAGATACAAGTGCAGACACAACCGAACAAGTTCAAGTGACAAACAGAGGGAAGCAGTGAAGCACAACAGTGAAGGCTACAGGTTCAAGTGACTCACAAAAATCACTATCAAGTACACTAGCAGCTGATCAAACATGTACACGTGAATGGCAAAAGAACTACACAATGAAGCATGAATGCTACTGGCAACAAATGATGCAAATGCAACAATACTTCTTAATGGAGGAAGAACAACAAGTCACAATGTCACAGCAAGATCAAGTGACAACATAGGGCAGTACAACTAAATGAAATAGGTCTAGCATATATAGATATGCAGTGACAAAGTGGATCAAAACGAATACAAAATGAAGTAGTGAAAGCAAATGAAATGGCAACTCAGTGATATATGCAACATGATCAGATGAACATCAGTGCAGACATGTAGGAATTCAAACGAACATCATTGCAAGTGGAACAGGTAGAAGAAGATGCAGTGAAGCATGTACAAGGGCAGTACATATATGCAATCCAAACATGTGCAGACAGTAGCAACATAACAAACTTCAGAGCACATATGCATGGAGCAAAGGAGACACGCTATCAAACATAGGAGTATACAATGATGACTGGAAACAACATTGAAGTCAACAACAGCAGGTCTACTGACGTCATGAATGCAACAACAACAAAGATCAAGACTGGAATACAACAAGTGCATGTAGGTGAACTCAACCAAATGAATCAAGCAAATGCAACAGATCGAAACAGTGAATCAAAGTATAGTTCAAACCAGGGTGCACTTCAATGAATGCAGAGGCCAGAGAATTGAAGAAAATCAGTGCAGTGATACATGAAATCGCATGAACAAGTTCGAACAACCAGACGACATCATATTCACGAATGCAATGTTCAAGTGGAGACCAGAGAAGATGGCCAGAGACGAAGACAGGGATGAACACAAAGATGGCCGAAGCCGTGTCAAAGCAGGTGTTAACCATGTTAAAAATCAAGTGTGTGCAATCTTTGAAAAAAAGTCAAAACAAATAGAAAAAGGAAAGTTTTGATGTCGTAACCATCAAGCAAAATCGAACGTTCAAAATCAAAGCCGTAAAACATAAGGAATTTCCAAAACATATCGGAGCTTAAAACAGGAAAGTTTCAACAACGTGAATATCACGTAAACCAACAGTGACGAGCGAATTAGATGTGAGAAATTACTCACCTTCAATTCGAGATCGCAAGCAAATAAGCAGCAGCGAAACCGAAGCCAGAGTCACCACAAAGGAGCTACAAGGATCGACAAAGCCGTAGCTTCAATTCCAGACTAAACGAAGACGTCAAGCCAGAGCTACAACAATCGACGAAGGCGAAGTCCAAATCACAGAGGAACGGGCTAACTGGAAGCAACCGCAAGTAACAATCAAAGAACGACCAGCAATCAATCGAAGAGCCAAAGCCCTAATTTTCAGATCGAAGGAACGAGCAAAGAAGCGGCCGCCATTGTTTTCTTTTCTTTCGTCTAGGGTTTTTGATATCGAAGAATGAAAGAGAGGGGATCGGGTTTGCCCCTGATATCATCTCGGCAAAGCCAAGAAACATGGGCCAAGATTCAAATTGTAAAGCCCGGTCAACATTTTTATAAAAGAATTTCAAATTGATTTTAAATTTCGATAGCAATTATAATCATCTAATTTCGATAATCACAAAGTGCAAAATACTGGGTTGTTACATTTTCCTTCGGGATAATTAATGTTGATTTGCAGTTATAAATTATAATTTATAAATATGAAAATCTTTAAAAAGGAATGTTTAAAATTAAAGCTAAGAACAAATTATTTTTGGTTTATAATAAACGATGTTTTAATGACATTTGTTTTTAACCATTCTTTTTAATACACTTAGAAATATAATTTGTACTTTAAATGAATATTTTAAAGAGTGATTTTAAAGTGTTTTGCAAATATATGTGATGTGGCAATCAAGCATTAGTGTGAGTCAAATGTTTTAAAATTTTAACTCATTGAAAATATTTAGTTTTACACTTAGCACTTAACGTTGAAGGAACTCTTGTTATTCTTAAAGTAAAGAATGTTGTCGTGACAAGTTGGGAAGCAACACTGCCCTTAGTTGTCCAACTTCGTTATTTTCCCTGGGGTATTGCTAGTTCGGGATCGACGAATTGTGATAAGTGTAAGAGATTTAAATTTCGTATACGAATATTATGTTATTCTCAATAGTTGACTTATTGACTATCATTTCGGCTATCTTCTTTGTATTCGTTGATTCAAGACAATTTTTATTGCTCCTTTATGGCATTTAAACTCTTTCTATTCTTAAAGTTAAGAATATCGTCGAGTCAAGAAAAGAAGCAACACTGTCTTAGCTTGTCCGGCTTTATTGTATTCCCTGTGGTAGCACTAGTTTGTTTTCTGACAGTTGATTCATTAACTACCGATTTTGATATCCTTCTTTATGCTTTTTCAATCTAAGACGATTTATAGCCTATTTTAAGTGTTGGTATCCAACATCGTAGAACTAAAACCAAAATGTGAGTGGTATCTAAGCCATGTGGGTTGTATCCATCAAGGTATGTTCACATCTCTCTGGAGAGGTTTCAGCATGATTTGAAATATTCTGATGCCCGCATTAGGTGTACGGGGCCAGCTTGGAAGTTCCAGAGAGTGACGCATGTGCTCTCAAGTATAATTTTTCTAGAGTATACTTTCGCTGTCGGGGGCACACCATCCTCGTCATGTTGGATAAATTCATTCTCCTTGTTTGATTCGAACCTTGGAGGTAATCCTTTCTTAATTACTTTGAGAAGTGCCTTGAGCTCTTCTATATGACTAATTACTTTTGTCCATTCTTTAAGTTTGGATTTTGATCTTGTATGTGTCCATCCTTTCTTGTTTGGATTGTTCTAATTTGTTTTCTGTTCTTTCACTATGGATGTTGTTCTTTTAAGGTAAAACCCCTTCTTTGTTCTAGTGACGTGGTCTTGTAGATTAATATATTCTCATCATTTTTGTTGAGTTTTCTCACGTTGGTTTTCCAGACTAATCCATGTATTATTATATTATAATGCATGGGTCATATCAAGTTTTTCCAAATTGTCATTGGTGGGACATGCAGTTCATATTGTAGACCTACATGTTCACCTACCGTAGTATTTTCATTGTAACAGCCCAAAATTTTTAAACGAAATTTTATTTAAAAATAAACATTTTGAAATATTGATTTGAATTAAAAGTGTAATAACTAGTGTAAAATGGGAAATTTAAACTTTACATTTCGTTACGTATATTTACATCCGCTCTTAACTTATATTAAACAATCAAATTTAATTAGTAATACTATTTAATTTTGGCTTAAAATGATACGTTATTTTGTTGAAAGGAACCATTAGCATTTTTCAAATTTTATTTAATAAAAGAAACAAATCATAAAATGGTGCGTTACTTTGGGCATTCCGTTATAATTTCTCCTACCTTTTCCTTGTCCATTTGATTTCTCTTGAGTTAACAGTGCAAAACTTCAGCCGTATACTTTGCTTTTGAGAATTCAAATTTCGTGCCTTATCGTTTACGTGAAAAAAAACTTCCATTCGTTCTGGCCATTTAATAGAAATAAATGCCTTCCTTTACCGTTCCAAAACCTTTAGCGGTTGTTATATTTTACTTATTCCAACGTTTCCACCAATTGAATAATTAAATGCCTTTGATTTTTGCTACCGTTCAAAACTTTCCTTTTTCCTTCCCTCTACAAATTAGGGGACAGCTGTTTCATTTTCTCTCGCTCACAAATAATTTCCAGATACAACTTTCTATGTAGCTCCTTTGCTAATCTCGCAAGCATCTCAAAAGGTAAAGAGCATGCCTTCTTTCCATTTTCATTTTTGTTTTTCAATTGTTTGCTGTACCATGCTTTTGCCACGTCATCCCCATTCCAACTACTCCACCTTCCTCCACCAGACCGTGACCAGCCACCATGCCGACCCCGAGAACCCCCTGCCGAGACCACCGCCTCCTACTCCAGACCGAAACCACCACGTCACCACAACCCCAGTCCACCACCACGTCACAGCCCTGCCTCATTCACAACCGAACCCAGCCCTACCACCACCCACTCCACCATGCTCGGCCTACCCATGCGAGACCATCACCAGGCACATCCCTACCTCGTGCCAGACCCACGAACCCAGGCCAGACCGCCACCACGTCAGCACCAGCCCCATGCCGATATTGTCACCATTCACCTCCAGTCCCTGAAACCCCTTGACGGGCCTGTAGTTGTGAAATTACGAGCAAACCTTGCTTCGTTTTGTTTTTTTTGTATTGTGGTATTGTGTATTTTTCGCCTAAGACTCTGTAGAAAAAAAATGAAACGAAAAAGTTTGTTTTGTCACCTCTGCATTTTTGTTTTGAATCTTAGTTATATCTTGCCTCTGACCTTTGTTTTAGAAAAAAAAGAGGATTGAACAACAACTGTTTTGTTACTTTTGTGAAATGTTGGAGTTATAGTCTATTTGAAGTTATATATTTTTCCAAACCTCTGTTTTGAAAAAAAAAGATGTTTTGTCACTTTGCAAATTTAAAGTTATAATCTATATTTTTAAAAGTGGTCGTGCTATTGCTTTCGATTTTCAACCTGTTTCTTTTTCGTTTGTTTGCTTCATTTGAAAATTCGTTATTCGTGCAATCTAAGATTTGATTATTTATTGTGCTTTTGGTTTGAATCTAGTTGGCGCATCCGCTAACAACTAATCGTGCTATCCGCGTGCTTTCGATAAACATCGTATTTCCTCTCTGTATCGAATCTCTAGCTCCGTAGAGGTGAGTAAATCTCACACGAATATTCATACTCATATGATTGTGAAACGATCGGAACTGAATGTGTAGAAAATAAATAAAAATTTAAATGATGTTATAATTACCTTTGATTTATTCATATTTGATGTTAGAATTGTTAAACTGCATATCGTATCATCTTTTATATTTTGTTCTTATTTTACTGTTATTCTATTCTGTTAAATCACACTGCAAGTTCCCTGTAGTATAGAATCACTATGGGTTGAAATGATACATACCCGAACGGACTTTAGAATAAGGGAAGATCGTTATGGGCTGAAACGATAGGCCTGAACGATTTTCAATTTAAATTTTATTTACTTGGGATTGCGGGTTTGAAATGATAAAACCCGGATTTTTCTTTGTAAACTACGGATTGAAATGATATAGTATCCGTATCACTTGACTTAGGCTAGAAAATATTATACAGACCCGTGGTTATTTTTCTGTATTTTCTAAATACCTTTAAATGTTTTAAATATTGAAATAATATTAAATTTATTTAAATCAAATTTTTAAATGATTTATTTAGAATAGAAATGATTTTTCTATGTGATAAAAATAAATAAATGGAAAAAAATAGTGATTTTAAAATGGAACTTAAATTTGAAATTTTGACTAAAAGAAAAGATGGAAACTTAAGTTAATTAAATTGAAATGAAAATTTAGTTTTAAAATGTTGAAATGAATTGGTTAAATGAAAGTGGAATTTACACACTTGAATTTAATAAGCGAACTTTGAAATTTTTTGGTTTTTAAGTGTAAAATTTCTCTTTAGAATAAATTAGTTAAAGGATTTAAATGAACATTTTAATGTATGATTTTATAAGTTCTGAACTATGTAGAATCTGCAGCACTTGTTAAGTGATGTGGTTATATAAGTGAACCAAAAGACTAAAATGAACTAAGGCTATGATAGTACTTGGTAAGTACTGTTGTAGCAGAAACTAAAATTGAACCTGAACTAATAAAAGGGCTACTGTAGCACTTGTTAAGGACTGTAGTAGGCTGAAATATGATTTTGTTTAAAACTGAACTGTTATAGCAGTTTATAAATGTTGTTTGCTGAATAAAATTGTTTTCAAATATAACTTACCGCCGCACTTTTTAAATGCCGTGAAAGCTGAAAATTTTAACGCTATTGTTTTTAAGTAAATAAATGAACTCCGTAAAGGTAAAATTTTGGAAATTTAATATTTGATTTAAAAGAATAATGACTTTGTTTTAAATGGTTTAATTTAAAGTATATTTGATAAAATTGTTTTAAATCTATAACCACGGGTTAAAATAAACGATTGGTTGGCAAAGAGACCGGGATCGGATATGGACATACTCTCTGTCGATACCGAAAACCACTTTGACAACCGTGTACGCGGTGGAGGTCCAGAATGAAGTAGGATGGTGGCGACGTTCTTAAGGTATGTTACGTGGACCCAACTCCCGTGAGTTGGCATAAGGTGGCTAAAACAGGAGCGATCTCGGACCAGTGAGGTAGCACCTCTTCTCGGACACATTTCTTCGATATTATACTCTTACTTGTGTTTTGATTAGATGGCCATCCTCCGATTTGGGAGTGTTGTTCGAGGTGGACGATAGTGGCTGCTATGTGCTCCATCAGTCCGTGTGCGTAATTGGTATATCTACCCTGGCATTGCCTAGTTGTGCCGTGTCACCTACCATATCGAGCTTTACTACGATTATGATTTTAAGATCCGACCGCGTTAAGGTTCTCCATCCCCTTAACGCTATTTTCCGATATGATTATACTTTACTTATTTAGACACTATTATAATAGCGAATATTACTACATAGTAGATATTTTAACGGATCCTTAGAGGATGGGCGGTCCCAAGCATCTTCTAAGTTACTTGTACCTTTACTACAGTTCACTTGAGTTGGTTTACATTGTATAAGTATGTATATCCTGACTCGAGTGTTTATGTTTTATTTTACGCTCGGGTCAGCCGGAGTATCAGTTGGACTTCATCTTCACGGAGCTTGGACTACTGGAGATCATCTTTATCAAGCTGCTATCTATTTTGCTATTCAGCCTTTTATTTTAGCTTATGTAATTGAGACAAATGAATTTGGGATTTTCTATGGTTATTCAAACTGTATTGGTTTTAGACTATGTAATTTGTACTTGTTTTGAGACTATGTATTTTAGTGGCTTCATGAACCACTATGGTTATTTTAAATTCCGCTGCGAGTTATTCTGATATTTCTATGTCTGTGATTCTGTGAATGATTTTATTTGCTCCAAATTTTATTACAATCTGTTATTTTGCATTATTCAAGTCTGACATGTGTGGATTATTGTCGATTTGAATGGTCCAAAATACCAGGTCGTCACATTTGGTATCAGAGCCAGGTTTTAGGCAAACCTTAGCCTATGGAGAAAAAACTCATTAGAGATAGGGTAGAAATACCCTAGAATGAGTGAAATCAAACTCAGAATCATTTCTTTGTGAGTGAACGTATTTTCAAAGTATAAAATGATTTTGAAATGATTTCTCAAATGATTTTTTCAAAGATTATTTAGATATAAAGTTTTCTTGTTTTAAGAAGAAAATTTTTATAAACTTCCTTCTTTCCGTATCTACCTTGTTAGAAATTTTGTTATTAGGATATTCATCCAAGTGATCTTATCGTGTCTTATCTTAACTTATCTTTGCCTTCTCTGTACCTTGTCCTAAATTTATTCTTGATATTTCCAGGATGAATCGTGGAAATGCTAGAGGTAGGGGTCGTGGTATTGCCCCAGTCCCTCCACCTATTGCACCCGTTAGGTTTACTGTTCTTTGCAAGGAATTCTCTTAGCTCGGTGGCACTAGGTTCACCGGTTCAGAGAGTATTATCGAAGCCCAGCAATGGCTACGAAGTTTGGAGAGGATTTTTACTGGTCTAGAGATCACTGATGCCCAGAAGCGCCAGTTAGCAGCATGGCAGCTGCAAGAGTCAGCCTTAGATTGGTGGGAGTCTGTTACGGCTCACACTAACGAAGGTGATCTTTCGTGGGAGCAGTTCATGTTTCCTTTGTGTTAACTTGAATTTTCACCATTTCCTTTCTTTTTGAATCTATCTTAAGTCCGGTTTGTATCTTCTTTCCAGGGAGGCTTTTGTGGCAAAATGGATGCCCGAAGCCTGGAAATCTCAGCTTTATCGTGAATTCATGGACCTCAAGCAGGGTACCATGTCTTTTTCAGAGTATGAGCGGAAGTTCAATGAACTTTCCAAATTTGGTCCTAGTCTTATCGACACTCAGCTAAAGAAGAATGAGAAGTTCATTTCCGGAGCTCGCCCAGAGTTCTACGATCGTCTTATTTCACATGTTCATGGCACATTTACTGAGCTCATGGATATGGCTATTCGCTATGAGAACCCTACTTCCAAGGGTCCTGCTACTTCTAGTGCTCATGTCTCACAGTCCTCCTCTACAAATTCCAAGAAGAGAAAGCCGAACTTCCACCAGCAGAAGAAGAATTGGATCAAGCATTCGGGCTTGGGATCTTCAGCATCTTCTCCATCCCAGAGACACCCTATTGTTCTTTCCACCATTACCTGCTTCAAATGTGACCAGAAGGGACACTATGCCAATAGTTTCCCTACTTCGGTTAGTGCTGTTGTTCCTCCATCTCAGGTGACCAGGAACAATCTTCGTCATGTTTGTCTTCAGCCAGGTCATTTTAAAAATGACTGCCCATTGTATCAGAAAGGGAAGCCATCTGGTGTATTTGATGTCACATCTGCTTCATCACCTACTGCACCTACTCCTGCTCCTAGCGATGATCAAGGTACTCTTCAGGGCACCTTTTATTTATTTGAGCATCCTGTTCGTGTTTTATTTGATACTGGAGCTTCACATAGTTTTATTTCTATGACCATTAGTGATAAGTTTGAACATCTCCTTTCTCCTGGGTATGCTTCTGTTCCTTTATGTGTTTCTAATCCTATTGGGGGTCCCGCAAACCTTAGCAGGATTTGTAGAGGAGTGAAACTCTTCCATTCTGATCACCGCTTTAGTGGTGATTTCTATATTCTTGGTTTCGATACTTTTGATTTATTGCTTGGGGATGATTGGTTAAGAAATCACGATGCCCATATCTCTTGTAAATCCCGAATTGTTTCTCTTGAGGATGATCAGGGTAATTCTTTGGTTATTCAGTGTTGTTTGCCTCATGATGGTGCTGGTAGCTTTATCTACTCATTGGATTCTTCTCCTGTCAACCTTCAGTCGACTCGTGTAGTCAATCTCTATCCCGATGTATTTGGTGAAGTTACTACTTTACCTCCCAAGCGGGAAATTGATTTCCGCATTGATCTTATTCCTGGAGCTCGACCTGTAGTTCTTCCTCCTAGAAGAATGGCACCCCGCGAGAAGGTTGAGTTAAGGGAACAAATAGAGGATCTGTCCTCCAAGGGTCTGATCAGACCTAGCTATTCTGAATGGGGAGCTGCGGTGGTTTTCGTCACCAAGTCCGATGGTTCTCTCCGAATGTGTGTTGATTATAGGGAGTTGAACAAGCTCACTATGAAAAATAGATATCCAATGCCTCGCATCAATGACATGTTTGATCAGCTTTATGGTGCTACTGTTTTCTCTCAGCTTGATCTTGCCACGGGTTTTCACCAAATCAAAGTTGCCGAGGAAAGTATTCCCAAGACTGCTTTCCATACTGAGAATGGATTCTTTGAATGGTTAGTCATGCCTTTTGGTTTGACTAATGCTCCTGCTTTCTTTGTGGACTTAATGAATCGTGTTTTCCGTGATGTGCTTAATAAATTTGTTCTAGTCTTTGTGGATGATATCCTCATTTTCTCTAAGTCTGAAGAAGAACATGAGTCACATTTGAAATCTGTTCTTGAGACTCTTCGAAATCATCAGTTAAAGGCTAAATTTTCCAAATGCCATTTCTGGAAGGATGAAGTCCGATTCCTCGGGCATATTGTTTCTAGTAATGGAGTTTCTGTTGATCCAGTCAAGATCGCTGCGATCAATGTAAGTCTTTCTTTCCTTCTTTTTCCTTGTTCCATTCAATTTACTCTATCTTTCCTATTATCCTTCTTTTTCCCTATTCTGTGCAGGATTGGGAAACTCCTAAGACTCCTACTGATATCCATAGTTTTCTGGGCCTCGTCGGTTATTACCGGAGATTCATTGAGAATTTCGCTCGGATTGATGCACCTCTCACTGCTTTAACTCAGAAGAATGCTAAGTTTATTTGGAGTAACGGGTGTAAGGCCGCATTCAATGAGTTAAAAGACAAGCTTACTTCCGCACCTGTTCTTACCGTTCCAAATGGAAATGAGGGATTAACGGTATACACTGATGCTTGTCGAGAAGGTTTGGGAGCTGTTCTGATGCAGGATGGTAGAGTGATTGCTTATGCTAGTAGACAGTTGAAGACCCATGAAGTAAATTATGCTGCCCATGATCTAGATTTGCTTGCTGTTGTTTTCGCTTTGAAGCTTTGGAGACATCATCTGTTGGTTACCAAGTTTGAGCTTTTCATAGATCATCAGTCTTTGAGGTATATTTTCTCTCAGAAGGATTTGAATCAGAGACAAGTTAGGTGGTTAGAGTTCCTTGCTTCTTATGACCTCGACATCAACTATACACCGGGAAAAGCTAATGTTGTGGCGGATGCTTTGAGTAGGAAGAAAGCTTTGTTGTGTCAGATTATTGTTTCTTCATCTCTTGTGGATCGTATTATGGCTAGACAGGATGAGGATCAGATGCTTAGATTGATTAAGGAGAGTGTTCGAAGCAGAGTTGGAGGTAGTAGTCTTGATGGCAGTGGAGCTCAGATTGACGATAAGGGTGTATTGAGAATTAATAATAGGATTTGTGTCCCGAATGTCGATGGATTGAGACAGGAGTTACTTCGGGAGAATCATCAGTCCAGACTTTTTATTCATCTAGGCGTGACCAAGATGTATCAGGACATGAAGAAGTTATATTGGTGGAAAGGTATGAAGCGGGATATTTCCATTTTTGTTAATAGGTGTGCGACTTGTCAGCAAGTCAAGGCAGATCATCAGATGACTCATGGTTTATTGCAGCCTCTTGAGATTCCCAATTGGAAGTGGGAACAAGTTTCTATGGATTTCATTGATGGTTTACCGAGGACTAGGAAGTGTAACGAGAGTATCTGGGTTATTGTGGATAGATTGACCAAATCAGCTCATTTCATTCCGGTCAAGTCTACCCGTTCAGCTTCTAGTTTGTCTGAGATTTACATGAGGGAGATTGTTCGTCTCCATGGTGTTCCTCTCAGTATCGTTTGTGATCGTGATCCTATCTTTACTAGTAGGTTTTGGAAAGCCTTTCAGAATTCTTTGGGTACTCATCTAAATCTGAGCACTGCTTACCATCCACAGACCGACGGTCAAACGGAAAGGGTGAATCAGATTTTAGAAAATCTTCTTCGTGCTTGTGTGCTTGATTATGGAGGATCTTGGGAAGATCATCTCCATCTTGTCGAATTCACTTATAACAAGAGTTATCAGGCCAGTATTGAGACATCTCCGTTTTCTGCTCTTTACGGACGACCTTGTAGATCTCCTTCTTGTTGGATTGAATCCGGTAATCGTTTGGTTCTTGGTCCTGAGATGGTTTTGGAAGCTTCTGAGAGAGTTGAAGAGATTAAGAGGAAGATGAGGATTGCTCAAGATAGGCAGAAGAAGTATGCTGATCGTCGAAGACGGAGTTTAGAGTTTGCTGTTGGTGATTTGGTTTTCCTTAAGGTCTCTCCCTTAAGGAATGTTATTCGTTTTGGTCATAGAGGAAAACTTTCTCCTAGATTTGTAGGTCCTTTCCGCATTTTGGAAAGAATTGGCTCTCTTGCTTATCGTCTGGATTTACCCGAAAAATTTTCTGGAATACACAATGTCTTTCATGTATCTCATCTTCGTCGCTATCTGCATGATCCATCTCTTATTATTCAGCCTTCTGCTCTTGATAGTTTGGATATTGAGCCAAATCTGACTGTTGAGAGGAAGCCACTTCGTATCGTCGATCGAGGTACGAAGCAGCTAAGAAGAAAATCTGTCAACCTAGTCAAAGTGCAGTGGAGCACTGATGAACGGGATTGCACCTGGGAGACGGAGGAGAGCATTCGTGCTTCGAATCCGGAATTGTTTATTTCATGTAATTTTGCTATTCTGCCTTATCTTTCTTTGTTTTCCTTCTTTGTTCCTTTTCGAGGACGAAAAGCTTTGAGTGGGGGAGAGTGTAACAGCCCAAAATTTTTAAACGAAATTTTATTTAAAAATAAACATTTTGAAATATTAATTTGAATTAAAAGTGTAATAACTAGTGTAAAACGGGAAATTTAAACTTTACATTTCGTTACATATATTTACATCCGCTCTTAACTTATATTAAACAATCAAATTTAATTAGTAATAGCTATTTAATTTTGGCTTAAAATGATACGTTATTTTGTTGAAAGGAACCATTAGCATTTTTCAAATTTTATTTAATAAAAGAAACAAATCATAAAATGGTGCGTTACTTTGGGCATTCCGTTATAATTTCTCCTACCTTTTCCTTGTCCATTTGATTTCTCTTGAGTTAACAGTGCAAAACTTCAGCCGTATACTTTGCTTTTGAGAATTCAAATTTCGTGCCTTATCGTTTACGTGAAATTTTTTTTCCATTCGTTCGGGCCATTTAATAGAAATAAATGCCTTCCTTTACCGTTCCAAAACCTTTAGCGGTTGTTATATTTTACTTATTCCAACGTTTCCACCAATTGAATAATTAAATGCCTTTGATTTTTGCTACCATTCAAAACTTTCCTTTTGCCTTCCCTCTACAAATTAGGGGACAGCTGTTTCATTTTCTCTCGCTCACAAATAATTTCCAGATACAACTTTCTCTGTAGCTCCTTTGCTAATCTCGCAAGCATCTCAAAAGGTAAAGAGCATGCCTTCTTTCCATTTTCATTTTTGTTTTTCAATTGTTTGCTGTACCATGCTTTTGCCACGTCATCCCCATTCCAACTACTCCACCTTCCTCCACCAGACCGTGACCAGCCACCATGCCGACCCCGAGAACCCCCTGCCGAGACCACCGCCTCCTACTCCAGACCGAAACCACCACATCACCACAACCCCAGTCCACCACCACGTCACAGCCCTGCCTCATTCACAACCGAACCCAGCCCTACCACCACCCACTCCACCATGCTCGGCCTACCCATGCGAGACCACCACCAGGCACATCCCTACCCCGTGCCAGAACCACGAACCCAGGCCAGACCGCCACCACGTCAGCACCAGCCCCATGCCGAGATTGTCACCATTCACCTCCAGTCCCCGAAACCCCTTGACGGGCCTGTAGTTGTGAAATTACGAGCAAACCTTGCTTTGTTTTGTTTTTTTTGTATTGTGGTATTGTGTATTTTTCGCCTGAGACTCTGTAGAAAAAAAAATTGAAACGAAAAAGTTTGTTTTGTCACCTCTCCATTTTTGTTTTGAATCTTAGTTATATCTTGCCTCTGACCTTTGTTTTAGAAAAAAAAAAAGAGGATTGAACAACAACTGTTTTGTTACTTTTGTGAAATGTTGGAGTTAAAGTCTATTTGAAGTTATATATTTTTCCAAACCTCTGTTTTGAAAAAAAAAGATGTTTTGTCACTTTGCAAATTTAAAGTTATAATCTATATTTTTAAAAGTGGTCGTGCTATTGCTTTCGATTTTCAACCTGTTTCTTTTTCGTTTGTTTGCTTCATTTGAAAATTCGTTATTCGTGCAATCTTAGATTTGATTATTTATTGTGCTTTTGGTTTGAATCTAGTTGGCGCATCCGCTAACAACTAATCGTGCTATCCGCGTGCTTTCGATAAACATCGTATTTCCTCTCTGTATCGAATCTCTAGCTCCGTAGAGGTGAGTAAATCTCACACGAATATTCATACTCATATGATTGTGAAACGATCGCAACTGAATGTGTAGAAAATAAATAAAAATTTAAATGATGTTATAATTACCTGTGATTTATTCATATTTGATGTTAGAATTGTTAAACTGCATATCGTATCATCTTTTATATTTTGTTCTTATTTTACTGTTATTCTATTCTGTTAAATCACACTGCAAGTTCCCTGTAGTATAGAATCACTATGGGTTGAAATGATACATACCCGAACGGACTTTAGAATAAGGGAAGATCGTTATGGGCTGAAATGATAGGCCTGAACGATTTTCAATTTAAATTTTATTTACTTGGGATTGCGGGTTTGAAATGATAAAACCCAGATTTTTCTTTGTAAACTACGGATTGAAATGATATAGTATCCGTATCACTTGACTTAGGCTAGAAAATATTATACAGACCCGTGGTTATTTTTCTGTATTTTCTAGATACCTTTAAATGTTTTAAATATTGTAATAATATTAAATTGATTTAAATCGAATTTTTAAATGATTTATTTAGAATAGAAATGATTTTTCTATGTGATAAAAATAAATAAATGGAAAAAAATAGTGATTTTAAAATGGAACTTAAATTTGAAATTTTGACTAAAAGAAAAGATGGAAACTTAAGTTAATTAAATTTAAATAAAAATTTAGTTTTAAAATGTTGAAATGAATTGGTTAAATGAAAGTGGAATTTACACACTTGAATTTAATAAGCGAACTTTGAAAATTTTTGGTTTTTACGTGTAAATTTTCTCTTTAGAATAAATTAGTTAAAGGATTTAAATGAACATTTTAATGTATGATTTTATAAGTTCTGAACTAGGTAGAATCTGCAGCACTTGTTAAGTGCTGTGGTTATATAAGTGAACAAAAAGACTAAAATGAACTAAGGCTATGATAGTACTTGGTAAGTGCTGTTGTAGCAGAAACTAAAATTGAACCTGAACTAATAAAAGGGCTACTGTAGCACTTGTTAAGGACTGCAGTAGGCTGAAATATGATTTTGTTTAAAACTGAACTGTTATAGCAGTTTATAAATGTTGTTTGCTGAATAAAATTGTTTTCAAATATAACTTACCGCCGCACTTTTTAAATGCCGTGAAAGCTAAAAATTTTAATGCTATTGTTTTTAAGTAAATAAATGAACTCCGTAAAGGTAAAATTTTGGGAATTTAATATTTGATTTAAAAGAATAATGACTTTGTTTTAAATGGTTTAATTTAAAGTATATTTGATAAAATTGTTTTAAATCTATAACCACGGGTTAAAATAAACGATTGGTTGGCAAAGAGACCGGGATCGGATATGGACATACTCTCTGTCGATACCGAAAACCACTTTGACAACCGTGTACGCGGTGGAGATTCCAGAATGAAGTAGGATGGTGGCGACGTTCTTAAGGTATGTTACGTGGACCCAACTCCCGTGAGTTGGCATAAGGTGGCTAAAACAGGAGCGATCTCGGACCAGTGAGGTAGCACCTCTTCTCGGACACATTTCTTCGATATTATACTCTTCTTGTGTTTTGAGTAGATGGCCATCCTCCGATTTGGGAGTGTTGTTTGAGGTGGACGATAGTGGTTGCTATGTGCTCCATCAGTCCGTGTGCGTAATTGGTATATCTACCCTGGCATTGCCTAGTTGTGCCGTGTCACCTACCATATCGAGCTTTACTACGATTATGATTTTAATATCCGACCGCGTTAAGGTTCTCCATCCCCTTAATGCTATTTTCCGATATGATTATACTTTACTTATTTAGACACTATTATAATAGCGAATATTACTACATAGTAGATATTTTAACGGATCCTTAGAGGATGGGCGGTCCCAAGCATCTTCTAAGTTACTTGTAGCTTTACTACAGTTCACTTGAGTTGGTTTACATTGTATAAGTATGTATATCCTGACTCGAGTGTTTATGTTTTATTTTACGCTCGGGTCAGCCTGAGTATCAGTTGGACTTCATCTTCACGGAGCTTGGACTACTGGAGATCATCTTTATCAAGCTGCTATCTATTTTGCTATTCAGTCTTTTATTTTAGCTTATGTAATTGAGACAAATGAATTTGGGATTTTCTATGGTTATTTAAACTGTATTGGTTTTAGACTATGTAATTTGTACTTGTTTTGAGACTATGTATTTTAGTGGCTTCATGAACCACTATGGTTATTTTAAATTCCGCTGCGAGTTATTCTGATATTTCTATGTCTGTGATTCTGTGAATGATTTTATTTGCTCCAAATTTTATTACAATCTGTTATTTTGCATTATTCAAGTCTGACATGTATGGATTATTGTCGATTTGAATGGTCCAAAATACCAGGTCGTCACATTTGGTATCAGAGCCAGGTTTTAGGCAAACCTTAGCCTATGGAGAAAAAACTCATTAGAGATAGGGTAGAAATACCCTAGAATGAGTGAAATCAAACTCAGAATCATTTCTTTGTGAGTGAACGTATTTTCAAAGTATAAAATGATTTTGAAATGATTTCTCAAATGATTTTTTCAAAGATTATTTTGATATAAAGTTTTCTTGTTTTAAGAAGAAAATTTTTATAAACTTCCTTCTTTCCGTATCTACCTTGTTAGAAATTTTGTTATTAGGATATTCATCCAAGTGATCTTATCGTGTCTTATCTTAACTTATCTTTGCCTTCTCTGTACCTTGTCCTAAATTTATTCTTGATATTTCCAGGATGAATCGTGGAAATGCTAGAGGTAGGGGTCGTGGTATTGCCCCAGTCCCTCCACCTGTTGCACCCGTTAGGTTTACTGTTCTTTGCAAGGAATTCTCTTAGCTCGGTGGCACTAGGTTCACCGGTTCAGAGAGTATTATCGAAGCCCAGCAATGGCTACGAAGTTTGGAGAGGATTTTTACTGGTCTAGAGATCACTGATGCCCAGAAGTGCCAGTTAGTAGCATGACAGCTGCAAGAGTCAGCCTTAGATTGGTGGGAGTCTGTTACGGCTCACACTAACGAAGGTGATCTTTCGTGGGAGCAGTTCAGGTTTCCTTTGTGTTAACTTGAATTTTCACCATTTCCTTTCTTTTTGAATCTATCTTAAGTCCGGTTTGTATCTTCTTTCCAGGGAGGCTTTTGTGGCAAAATGGATGCCCGAAGCCTGGACATCTCAGCTTTA
The DNA here is from genome assembly GCA_030737815.1 of Allium fistulosum. NCBI lineage: Eukaryota > Viridiplantae > Streptophyta > Magnoliopsida > Asparagales > Amaryllidaceae > Allium > Allium fistulosum. The sequence continues at coordinate 541,872,360 of CM060903.1, forward strand.
TCGTGAATTCATGGACCTCAAGCAGGGTACCATGTCTTTTTCAGAGTATGAGCGGAAGTTCAATGAACTTTCCAAATTTGGTCCTAGTCTTATCGACACTCAGCTAAAGAAGAATGAGAAGTTCATTTCCGGAGCTCGCCCAGAGTTCTACGATCGTCTTATTTCACATGTTCATGGCACATTTACTGAGCTCATGGATATGGCTATTCGCTATGAGAACCCTACTTCCAAGGGTCCTGCTACTTCTAGTGCTCATGTCTCACAGTCCTCCTCTGCAAATTCCAAGAAGAGAAAGCCGAACTTCCACCAGCAGAAGAAGAATTGGATCAAGCATGTGGGCTTGGGATCTTCAGCATCTTCTCCATCCCAAAGACACCCTATTGATCTTTCCACCATTACCTGCTTCAAATGTTACCAGAAGGGACACTTTGCCAATAGTTGCCCTACTTCGGTTAGTGCTGTTGTTCCTCCACCTCAGGTGACCAGGAACAATCTTTGTCATGTTTGTCTTCAGCCAGGTCATTTTAAAAATGACTGCCCATTGTATCAGAAAGGGAAGCCATCTGGTGTATTTGATGTCACATCTGCTTCATCACCTACTGCACCTACTCCTGCTCCTAGCGATGATCAAGGTACTCTTCAGGGCACCTTTTATTTATTTGAGCATCCTGTTCGTGTTTTATTTGATACTGGAGCTTCACATAGTTTTATTTCTATGACCATTAGTGATAAGTTTGAACATCTCCTTTCTCCTGGGTATGCTTCTGTTCCTTTATGTGTTTCTAATCCTATTGGGGGTCCCGCAAACCTTAGCAGGATTTGTAGAGGAGTGAAACTCTTCCATTCTGATCACCGCTTTAGTGGTGATTTCTATATTCTTGGTTTCGATACTTTTGATTTATTGCTTGGGGATGATTGGTTAAGAAATCACGATGCCCATATCTCTTGTAAATCCCGAATTGTTTCTCTTGAGGATGATCAGGGTAATTCTTTGGTTATTCAGTTTTGTTTGCCTCATGATGGTGCTGGTAGCTTTATCTACTCATTGGATTCTTCTCCTGTCGACCTTCAGTCGACTCGTGTAGTCAATCTCTATCCCGATGTATTTGGTGAAGTTACTACTTTACCTCCCAAGCGGGAAATTGATTTCCGCATTGATCTTATTCCTGGAGCTCGACCTATAGTTCTTCCTCCTAGAAGAATGGCACCCCGCGAGAAGGTTGAGTTAAGGGAACAAATAGAGGATCTGTCCTCCAAGGGTCTGATCAGACCTAGCTATTCTGAATGGGGAGCTGCGGTGGTTTTCGTCACCAAGTCCGATGGTTCTCTCCGAATGTGTGTTGATTATAGGGAGTTGAACAAGCTCACTATGAAAAATAGATATCCAATGCCTCGCATCAATGACATGTTTGATCAGCTTTATGGTGCTACTGTTTTCTCTCAGCTTGATCTTGCCACGGGTTTTCACCAACTCAGAGCTGCCGAGGAAAGTATTCCCAACACTGCTTTCCGTACTGAGAATGGATTCTTTGAATGGTTAGTCATGTCTTTTGGTTTGACTAATGCTCCTGCTTTCTTTGTGGACTTAATGAATCGTGTTTTTCGTGATGTGCTTAATAAATTTGTTCTAGTCTTTGTGGATGATATCCTCATTTTCTCTAAGTCTGAAGAAGAACATGAGTCACATTTGAAATCTGTTCTTGAGACTCTTCGAAATCATCAGTTAAAGGCTAAATTTTCCAAATGCCATTTCTGGAAGGATGAAGTCCGATTCCTCGGTCATATTGTTTCTAGTAATGGAGTTTCTGTTGATCCAGTCAAGATCGCTGCGATCAATGTAAGTCTTTCTTTCCTTCTTTTTCCTTGTTCCATTCAATTTACTCTATCTTTCCTGTTATCCTTCTTTTTCCCTATTCTGTGCAGGATTGGGAAACTCCTAAGACTCCTACTGATATCCGTAGTTTTCTGGGCCTCGCCGGTTATTACCGGAGATTCATTGAGAATTTCGCTCGGATTGCTGCACCTCTCACTGCTTTAACTCAGAAGAATGCTAAGTTTATTTGGAGTAACGGGTGTAAGGCCGCATTCAATGAGTTAAAAGACAAGCTTACTTCCGCACCAGTTCTTACCGTTCCAAATGGAAATGAGGGATTAACGGTATACACTGATGCTTGTCGAGAAGGTTTGGGAGCTGTTCTGATGCAGGATGGTAGAGTGATTGCTTATGCTAGTAGACAGTTGAAGACCCATGAAGTAAATTATGCTGCCCATGATCTAGAGTTGCTTGCTGTTGTTTTCGCTTTGAAGCTTTGGAGACATCATCTGTTGGTTACCAAGTTTGAGCTTTTCATAGATCATCAGTCTTTGAGGTATATTTTCTCTCAGAAGGATTTGAATCAGAGACAAGTTAGGTGGTTAGAGTTCCTTGCTTCTTATGACCTCGACATCAACTATACACCGGGAAAAGCTAATGTTGTGGCGGATGCTTTGAGTAGGAAGAAAGCTTTGTTGTGTCAGATTATTGTTTCTTCATCTCTTGTGGATCGTATTATGGCTAGATAGGATGAGGATCAGATGCTTAGATTGATTAAGGAGAGTGTTCGAAGCAGAGTTGGAGGTAGTAGTCTTGATGGCAGTGGAGCTCAGATTGACGATAAGGGTGTATTGAGAATTAATAATAGGATTTGTGTCCCGAATGTCGATTGATTGAGACAGGAGTTACTTCGGGAGAATCATCAGTCCAGACTTTTTATTCATCTAGGCGTGACCAAGATGTATCAGGACATGAAGAAGTTATATTGGTGGAAAGGTATGAAGCGGGATATTTCCATTTTTGTTAATAGGTGTGCGACTTGTCAGCAAGTCAAGGCAGATCATCAGATGACTCATGGTTTATTGCAGCCTCTTGAGATTCCCAATTGGAAGTGGGAACAAGTTTCTATGGATTTCATTGATGGTTTACCGAGGACTAGGAAGTGTAACGAGAGTATCTGGGTTATTGTGGATAGATTAACCAAATCAGCTCATTTCATTCCGGTCAAGTCTACCCGTTCAGCTTCTAGTTTGTCTGAGATTTACATGAGGGAGATTGTTCGTCTCCATGGTGTTCCTCTCAGTATCGTTTGTGATCATGATCCTATCTTTACTAGTAGGTTTTGGAAAGCCTTTCAGAATTCTTTGGGTACTCATCTAAATCTGAGCACTGCTTACCATCCACAGACCGACGGTCAAACGGAAAGGGTGAATCAGATTTTAGAAAATCTTCTTCGTGCTTGTGTGCTTGATTATGGAGGATCTTGGGAAGATCATCTCCATCTTATCGAATTCACTTATAACAATAGTTATCAGGCCAGTATTGAGACATCTCCGTTTTCTGCTCTTTACGGACGACCTTGTAGATCTCCTTCTTGTTGGATTGAATCCGGTAATCGTTTGGTTCTTGGTCCTGAGATGGTTTTGGAAGCTTCTGAGAGAGTTGAAGAGATTAAGAGGAAGATGAGGATTGCTCAAGATAGGCAGAAGAAGTATGCTGATAGTCGAAGACGGAGTTTAGAGTTTGCTGTTGGTGATTTGGTTTTCCTTAAGGTCTCTCCCTTAAGGAATGTTATTCGTTTTGGTCATAGAGGAAAACTTTCTCCTAGATTTGTAGGTCCTTTCCGCATTTTGGAAAGAATTGGCTCTCTTCCTTATCGTCTGGATTTACCCGAAAAATTTTCTGGAATACACAATGTCTTTCATGTATCTCATCTTCGTCGCTATCTGCATGATCCATCTCTTATTATTCAGCCTTCTGCTCTTGATAGTTTGGATATTGAGCCAAATCTGACTGTTGAGAGGAAGCCACTTCGTATCGTCGATCGAGGTACGAAGCAGCTAAGAAGAAAATCTGTCAACCTAGTCAAAGTGCAGTGGAGCACTGATGAACGGGATTGCACCTGGGAGACGGAGGAGAGCATTCGTGCTTCGAATCCGGAATTGTTTATTTCATGTACTTTTGCTATTCTGCCTTATCTTTCTTTGTTTTCCTTCTTTGTTCCTTTTCGAGGACGAAAAGCTTTGAGTGGGGGAGAGTGTAACAGCCCAAAATTTTTAAACGAAATTTTATTTAAAAATAAACATTTTGAAATATTGATTTGAATTAAAAGTGTAATAACTAGTGTAAAACGGGAAATTTAAACTTTACATTTCGTTACGTATATTTACATCCGCTCTTAACTTATATTAAACAATCAAATTTAATTAGTAATAGCTATTTAATTTTGGCTTAAAATGATACGTTATTTTGTTGAAAGGAACCATTAGCATTTTTCAAATTTTATTTAATAAAAGAAACAAATCATAAAATGGTGCGTTACTTTGGGCATTCCGTTATAATTTCTCCTACCTTTTCCTTGTCCATTTGATTTCTCTTGAGTTAACAGTGCAAAACTTCAGCCGTATACTTTGCTTTTGAGAATTCAAATTTCGTGCCTTATCGTTTACGTGAAATTTTTTTTCCATTCATTCGGGCCATTTAATAGAAATAAATGCCTTCCTTTACCGTTCCAAAACCTTTAGCGGTTGTTATAGTTTACTTATTCCAACGTTTCCACCAATTGAATAATTAAATGCCTTTGATTTTTGCTACCATTCAAAACTTTCCTTTTGCCTTCCCTCTACAAATTAGGGGACAACTATTTCATTTTCTCTCGCTCACAAATAATTTCCAGATACAACTTTCTCTGTAGCTCCTTTGCTAATCTCGCAAGCATCTCAAAAGGTAAAGAGCATGCCTTCTTTCCATTTTCATTTTTTTTTCAATTGTTTGCTGTACCATGCTTTTGCCACGTCATCCCCATTCCAACTACTCCACCTTCCTCCACCAAACCGTGACCAGCCACCATGCCGACCCCGAGAACCCCCTGCCGAGACCACCGCCTCCTACTCCAGACCGAAACCACCACGTCACCACAACCCCAGTCCACCACCACGTCACTGCCCTGCCTCATTCACAACCGAACCCAGCCCTACCACCACCCACTCCACCATGCTCGGCCTACCCATGCGAGACCACCACCAGGCACATCCCTACCCCGTGCCAGACCCACGAACCCAGGCCAGACCGCCACCACGTCAGCACCAGCCCCATGCCGAGATTGTCACCATTCACCTCCAGTCCCCGAAAACCCCTTAACGGGCCTGTAGTTGTGAAATTACGAGCAAACCTTGCTTCGTTTTGTTTTTTTTGTATTGTGGTATTGTGTATTTTTCGCCTGAGACTCTGTAGAAAAAAAAATTGAAACGAAAAAGTTTGTTTTGTCACCTCTACATTTTTGTTTTGAATCATAGTTATATCTTGCCTCTGACCTTTGTTTTAGAAAAAAAAAAGAATATTGAACAACAATTGTTTTGTTACTTTTGTGAAATGTTGGACTTATAGTCTATTTGAAGTTATATATTTTTCCAAACCTCTGTTTTGAAAAAAAAGATGTTTTGTTACTTTGCAAATTTAAAGTTATAATCTATATTTTTAAAAGTGGTCGTGTTATTGCTTTCGGTTTTCAACCTGTTTCTTTTTCGTTTGTTTGCTTCATTTGAAAATTCGTTATTCGTGCAATCTTAGATTTGATTATTTATTGTGCTTTTGGTTTGAATCTAGTTGGCGCATCCGCTAACAACTGATCGTGCTATCCGCGTGGTTTCGATAAACATCGTATTTCCTCTCTGTATCGAATCTCCAGCTCCGTAGAGGTGAGTAAATCTCACACGAATATTCATACTCATATGATTGTGAAATGATCGCAACTGAATGTGTAGAAAATAAATAAAAATTTAAATGATGTTATAATTACCTGTGATTTATTCATATTTGATGTTAGAATTGTTAAACTGCATATCGTATCATCTGTTATATTTTGTTCTTATTTTACTGTTATTCTATTCTGTTAAATCACACTGCAAGTTCCATGTAGAATAGAATCACTATGGGTTGAAATGATACATACCCGAACGGACTTTAGAATAAGGGAAGATCGTTATGGGCTGAAATGATAGGCCTGAACGATTTTCAATTTAAATTTTATTTACTTGGGATTGCGGGTTTGAAATGATAAAACCCGGATTTTTCTTTGTAAACTACGGATTGAAATGATATAGTATCCGTATCACTTGACTTAGGCTAGAAAATATTATACAGACCCGTGGTTATTTTTCTGTATTTTCTAGATACCTTTAAATGTTTTAAATATTGTAATAATTTTAAATTGATTTAAATCGAATTTTTAAATGATTTATTTAGAATAGAAATGATTTTTCTATGTGATAAAAATAAATAAATGGAAAAAAATAGTGATTTTAAAATGGAACTTAAATTTGAAATTTTGACTAAAAGAAAAGATGGAAACTTAAGTTAATTAAATTGAAATGAAAAATTAGTTTTAAAATGTTGAAATGAATTGGTTAAATGAAAGTGGAATTTACACACTTGAATTTAATAAGCGAACTTTGAAAATTTTTGGTTTTTACGTTTAAAATTTCTCTTTAGAATAAATTAGTTAAAGGATTTAAATGAACATTTTAATGTATGATTTTATAAGTTCTGAACTAGGTAGAATCTGCAGCACTTGTTAAGTGTTGTGGTTATATAAGTGAACCAAAAGACTAAAATGAACTAAGGCTATGATAGTACTTGGTAAGTGCTGTTGTAGCAGAAACTAAAATTGAACCTGAACTAATAAAAAGGCTACTGTAGCACTTGTTAAGGACTGCAGTAGGCTGAAATATGATTTTGTTTAAAACTGAACTGTTATAGCAGTTTATAAATGTTGTTTGCTGAATAAAATTGTTTTCAAATATAACTTACCGCCGCACTTTTTAAATGCCGTGAAAGCTGAAAATTTTAACGCTATTGTTTTTAAGTAAATAAATGAACTCCGTAAAGGTAAAATTTTGGGAATTTAATATTTGATTTAAAAGAATAATGACTTTGTTTTAAATGGTTTAATTTAAAGTATATTTGACAAAATTGTTTTAAATCTATAACCACGGGTTATAATAAACGATTGGTTGGCAAAGAGACCGGGATCGGATATGGACATACTCTCTGTCGATACCGAAAACCACTTTGACAACCGTGTACGCGGTGGAGATTCCAGAATGAAGTAGGATAGTGGCGACGTTCTTAAGGTATGTTATGTGGACCCAACTCCCGTGAGTTGGCATAAGGTGGCTAAAACAGGAGCGATCTCGGACCAGTGAGGTAGCACCTCTTCTCGGACACATTTCTTCGATATTATACTCTTACTTGTGTTTTGATTAGATGGCCATCCTCCGATTTGGGAGTGTTGTTCGAGGTGGACGATAGTGGCTGCTATGCGCTCCATCAGTCCATGTGCGTAATTGGTATATCTACCCTGGAATTGCCTAGTTGTGCCGTGTCACCTACCATATCGAGCTTTACTACGATTATGATTTTAAGATCCGACCGCGTTAAGGTTCTCCATTCCCTTAACGCTATTTTCCGATATGATTATACTTTACTTATTTAGACACTATTATAATAACGAATATTACTACATAGTAGATATTTTAACGGATCCTTAGAGGATGGGCGGTCCCAAGCATCTTCTAAGTTACTTGTACCTTTACTAAGTTCACTTGAGTTGGTTTACATTGTATAAGTATGTATATCCTGACTCGAGTGTTTATGTTTTATTTTACTGTAACGACCCATAATTTTTATTGATTTTATTTATTAAATTAATTGAAATTTTGTGAAATTTAAATAATAAAATTTGGAAATAAAAATTTATTATTTGTTATACGTCTATTTTAATATAGCAACTGGTAAATTTTCATCTGATAATATTAAAGTTTATTTTCTTGTGAAATTCTATTTAAATTTAAGTCGGTTAATTATTGATGAAAATAAAATGTTTTTCAAACTTGAATACTTTTATGCAATAAATTTCTAAATCATCTTCTGAGTGAAACATCAGTCTTCGTTTCGTCAAATTTGGACTTCTACTGCTCCGTTTATCTTAATTCTGGCAAAATAGCAGCATTTTCGGTACCGATTATCGACTTTTGTTCGGATGATCCTGCCACTGGTATATTTATACCGTTTTGATCGTCTCATCGTGCTGATCTCAGAGGTGTATTCTTTTTTGTATTTTGAGGTCCGGTACGCAACGAAAACAATAAACTGTTCGTTGTACCGGTACCATAAATTGCAACTATTAGCTTTCTTGTTTTCCTAACTTTGAACCGTGCAGCTCAAGCAAGGTGATAAATTGCTTTAATGATTTTCGCGTGAATCACGTGAATCTAGAGACTAACCGTTGGAATTTTCTTTTATTTATATAAATATACGTTCAGTCTTTTCGCTTGCTTCACGGTCACATATATCTAATTGTTGAAACTGTCCAACACTTTTCTTTTGCCTTGGACCCGCAACTTTTCAAAATCTCATTTGTTTTGTTTTACTTGAAAGGCACGTATGAAATTCTGCATGTTCGTGCTCCTCCATTTAATTATCTGTTTGAAAGGATTAATGTTTATAACCAATATTTTAAAACGTACGTCTCTTATCTATTTCTTTCTTTGTGATTATTTCTTCTAAAGCCCATACTCCTCTCCTTACGGCTACAACCCTACAACCACCCTCGAGCACCACTTCGCCCATCCTCCTATCACTCCTCCGCCATCTCCTTCGGCAGCCTCGGCCACACTCGCAACCACCATTCCCTCGCAGCCCCACCAGCTCACGCCATCCATGGCCGTGGCCACCTTCCCCTTCAACAAACCCGAACATATCCGCCTGCACCCTGTAGCCGATCCTACCACCCAGTGCTCCACGCCAATCGCCACTGCTCGAACCCGAACATCTGCCACCCAGATCCACCGCTCCTCCCACCCCAGCCAATAGCCGATGCATCTTCTTCCCTGGCACACTCCCCAACCGTTGCTACCACCATCCATCGCCGGCCCATTCCCTTCGCACGTCACCTCGCCTGCATACGATGCCAACCTTTGCCGATCGAGCCTGCCCTTCCAGTCAACTATGTCGCCTCACCAAGTCTAAAACCCCTTATCCTATTCTTCCTCCTCTTCGTGTTTTATATATATGGTACGCATAGTTTAGTTATACGTGTACATTTATATATATGATTATGCTGTTTTGTATTATATAATATGGGTATATATATATATATAGAACATTATATCTTTGATAATAATATTTCTAACCTGTTTCATTTCGTTCCACCTGGCCATAAATATATAGTTTATGTATATACTCTCTTGATGTATTTTAATTTATATAAAGTTGTATATATTAAATTTATAACGAGGTCATGTTATATATAGAGAGAGTTACATAGTCTGCTTATATATATATTAAGTACACTAAGTTATAATATGTTTTACTTTGCTTTATCTATGTGTAAGTTATACCAGAAATATCTAAGATTTGTTGGTTATATATATATAAGTATAATATTTTGTACAAATTATTTATATATATATAAAAAGATATTAGATTCATAACTTTCGTATATATACCTACGTCTGTGGTCTAGTTGCATATTACATATTAGTTTACATGAACAGTTATATAGGTTTGCATAGGTTTGGACTTTCAAATATGATACTCATTTTAGAATATATGAGTTATACAGTGTATATATTTTATATAAGGCATATATGGGTCGGTCTGCACATATGTTAGCCAGATATTTATCTTGTTGCATTTGAAAAGGTTTGCATTCATACTGCAATATATTTAGTTTGAAGAAAATAATTATATATATATGATTTTGGATCTGATGCTATTTTAAGTATGCGTTGATTTAAAATTTATACATAGATTTTATTTTAGTATATGTTTCAAATTTTATTTTATAAACATGTGTATATAATAAAGATATTTTGTTTTGTTTATGATCTGCATGTACATATCATTGTCTGCATAGTGTATTTGTTTTAACTATTGATCTTAAACTGTATACATATACAGTTATTTTAATTTTGAAACATATATAGACTTTAAACTAAAATTTTATATATAAGTCTATCTAATTGTTTATATCTTGAGTCTTAATCTGTTTTAAGTATAATAAGTCGAATCACACATATATATCTATTCTAATGTTGTTGTATTAATTTTAATAAAGTAATAATAATAATACAATATACATTTTGTTTCTGTTATATCAAAACTGATTTTGGTTTTTGATTTCCAATTTATCAGTTGTCCGTCGAATTCGTGCCAATCTTGCTTTGCTTCAAAATTCGTGCTTGAATTTGTAACTCATTTCATTGTCTATTCTCTCTTGTCTCGGAAGTTGAGCAATCACTCACGATTAACGTTCTTTTATTATTTAAATTTGATTTCAATTGAAATAGCAATTGAAATATGCTGCTGTAGTTATTTACATTGTTATATATGCTATTATCTATAACTGTTCACCTGTGACATCTGACACCAGTATCTAGTATTATATGCCTGTTATTACTATTATTGTATCTGTTCACCTATGACATCTGACACCAGTATCTAGTATTATATGCCTGTTATTACTATTATTGTATCTGTTCACATGTTAGTATAGAATTCACTATGGGTTGAAATGATACATACCCGAACGGACTTTAGAATAGGAGAATTTCGTTATGGGTTGAAATGATAAACCCAAGCGATTTTCATTTGAATTGAAATTGGGATTACGGGTTGAAATGATATCTACCCGTATATATTTAAATTTCAGATTGAAATGATAAATATCCGTATCACTTAACCCTATGATAAATATATATACAGACACCGTTGGTCCATATATATAAATATTTTGAAAATGAATTCTATGGTTTTGGAAAGAAATATTTGGTTTTAATAAATGTTGAGCCTTAAATTATTTATATAAATGGGAATGATTGACTAAATACATATAATATGGTTGAGTATTTAAATTTATGTTTCAAAATAGATTTCAGTAATAACTTGAATAAGTTAAGTTTGGGGAGATAAATTTAAATTTAGTAAAAATGAAATTTAAGGCTAGTTAAATGATATTGAATTTATTAAGTGAATATTCCCTGATTAAATAATAAATGAAGTTAAATCAAGAGCTATATGAAACTGTTAAATTTAACTTTGAAATTGTTGAATATTAAATCTTTGAAATATATTGGAATTTAAATGGTTTATTTTGTGATTCAGATCTGTATTTGAAATCAATTTGAATTGAATTTGTTATTTAGAAACTGAATTGAATTAAAATGGGAAAATTGAGTTTTGAATAAATTTGAATTTGGAATTTGAGTTAATTTGAACCGATTTGTGAAACTTGAGGAAATTATAAAACACTTTACTTTATAAATTATTTAACCTATATATACTATTTTGGAAAATAGATATATTTGAAATCAAATGATATTTGGGTTTGAAGTATAAATTAAATTGAAATGACCACGGTGTTACAGTGTATATTTCCACCTTGTAGATAGTTCTGAAGATCCTTAGAGGATGGTTATCCCAAACATCCTTTAAGTTACTTGTATTTCAGTTGATATTTCACTTGAGTTGGATTTATTGATATAAGAATGTTAATCCTGACTCGAGTGTTTTGTGTTTTGCTTTACGCTCGGGTCAGACCGAGTGATACAGCATTTGAGACTCACCTTTGGAGATCCAACTATCGCCTCAGTTTTCAGCTCTTCTAGTTGATTTGTTCAGAGAAGTCATCTGTTGTACTGGAGACTTCACTGCATTTGAGATATTCTGTTGTATTTTATTTCTAACTCTGATGTTTATATAGTAGCTTCATGAACTACTATTTTATCTATTCCGCTGCATATTATTGTATTACTCTGTGTCTGTGATTCTGTGATTGATTTATTTACTGCATATGCTGAGTTTTGCCAAATTTTAAATTAACAATCTGATATTTTGAACTATTCAAGTCAGACATGTGTGGATTATTGTCGATTTGAATGGTCCAAAATAGCGGGACGTTACAGTTGGTATCAGAGCTTTGGCTCTAGGCGAAACTTAGCATATATTGTAAATTTATTTACAAAATCACTTTCGTTCGAGTTTAATCTCTTCCTTTTGACTCGATTTCCTTTGAACTTTGGAACGTCCCCTACAGTTCCAAAATTCATTCTTGTCTCTCTCTATTGGTATTCTTTTGATTCTGGAGTATCCTATAACTCCACTTCGAATAATCTCTATAAGAATAGGCGATCTCGCCGATCTTTGAATGTTTTGTAAAAGGGTGGAACTCTTTTACAATAGGCATTGATTCACCGGAGATTTATATATCCCTCGGTTTTGATGTTGCCATCTCTTGTTATGCCGAATTCTATCTCTGGCGATCGAATGTCGATTTGCCTTAGATTTCCGCATCGATTATATTCTTAAAGTCACGGTTGACCCGGTTAAGGTCGCCCGCGATTTATATAAGTGTATCCATCTACTGTTTTGTAATTAATTGTCTCATCTTCGTTCGAGCCTATCTTCGAATCAGAATCCTATTGATTAGAGTCCCTCTAAGTTGAATTTCTATCTTTGTTTTGAAATCCATTCTTGAACCATCCTTTGAAAAATCAGGCTTGTTTATATTTTAGAAATTGTTTTATATATCGAAATTATTATATTCTATATATAAAAGTGAAATGTTTTCGATAAAGATTATAAACCCTTTTAAAAAAAAGAATTTGATGTTTCGAAAGGATTTGTAATTTTGAAAAAAACTATATAAGAAATTTGATTTATAACTGAAGGAATTTTAATTTGAAATTCGAGAATTGAACTCCGGTATTTTGAAATTGGTTTTAAGATTTTGAAATATATAATAATAATATGATTTAAAAGTATTTTCCGAATAAGAAATGTTTCAAATGATTTTAATGAGTTTCGAATGATTTCGAAGAAATTCCAAAAGAAGTTTGAGAAAATAGAAGTCCAGAACTCACTTATGTCGCTGGAAAATAATTTCGGTGATGAGTGTACGCATCATCGACATTGATTTTCGAGTTTCAGAGTGAGGGATAGGCCACTCTAGTAGCATTGCTATGCGAGTGATTTTGCGAAACCAATTTTGATTTCAAATTCCGAAGAAAGATTTGATATTCGAAAGATATATATATATATATATATATATATATATATATATATATATATATTTGAAATGATTTGAAGTAAGCCGGTGTTCAGTTCTCGTGTTTCGAATTTGATATAAACCTATCTTTTGAAATTGATTTACTGATTTGTTGTTGATTTCCAACTCTTGAATTTTAAAATGATTTCTTCAACTATTTTGAAGGTTCGAGCACTTCCAAATCAAGGTTAACTTTTCAAAGCTAAGAAATTTTGAAGGGTATAAAATATATAAGTTTGGTATGTATGTTAAAGTATGTAGTAATATGGTTTAAATAAGTTGAAACTGTTTTGTTAAGTAAATGAATAAGGCAGATTTTAAATTCTTCTAATATGAAATTTAGATTTGAAATGTTTTGAAAAGAATTTGGTCTTCCAAATATTTTGAATAAAAATGTTTTAACTTAGTAACATCTTTATGAAACTATATATTTAACAAGTTGGAATAAATAAATAAGTTGTACGTATGCTGTTTTATTCGCATAATTATTTTGATCCAGGTTTGAGTACACAAGTTCGAGGTGAATTACACCATTTCGTGTTAGGATTTTTCATTCGATTCTTGATGCACTACGCCATAAATGGCCTACTGCAACACAAAAAAAATGTTGGCTCAGGCCCGAAAAATGTTGCCATAGGTCTATGGCAACACTTTTAGGGTGATGCAATTTTTGCCGTTGCCTTAGACCTCAAAGGCAACATTTTGACTATCTAAGGCAACATAAGTAATATTGTTGCAATAGAACCCTATTTGGGTCTATGGCAACACCCATAGGTATCTATAGCAACATTCCAAAATGTTGCTATAGATATGAACTTTTTGAATTTGTGGGGCCCACAATGTAGAGCATATTTGATTTTTTAATAAAAATAAATATTTTATTTAATAAAATGCTATTGCACAGAATTTGATATTTAAACAGTAATTTATTTAAATAAATATTTTATTTCAACATTTGAAATAGTACAAATTCCAGACTCCACTATTTTACAATTCAATGATATATAACACTGATATTCACATATACAGATATTCCTCACTACATCACTCAGTTCACTCATTACATATGCAGTTTCAATTTATACAGACACCGACACTGACAAATATATGCCGAGCCGAAGGCGAGCCGAGTGCCGAGCCGAAGGCGAGCCGAGAAGCGGGTCCGGGCGCAGCGCCGGCGGGCGTCCGGGGCACCGCAGTCCCGGCGGGGATCGATTTCGGAAGATCGAGCCTTCTTTGAAACCTGTCTTCAAGCTCATGCACATTTGATTTGACTCTGTCTTCAAGCTTATATCCAGCTGTCCAGTCTTCAATACCTGTCACATATAATTCAAAAGCAGTAATCTGGAAAATAATATTTAACTCGAACAGAAAATGAAAATGTTTTTGTTATATTATTTGCCTCAGGTATTTGGGTTGTTTCTTTTCATAAGTGCATAAGCCAAACATGAATGCAACACATGGATACAAGGCAGTATGGAAGACAGCAAGCAACAGTTCAGGCAAAAATGCACAAAGGAGAAGCCAAGTGCACAAAGTAGTACTCAACACAGCAAGCAACATAACATGACCAAGAAATGCATGTACATGGATGAACATACATGCATCATAAGGCTTGGTACAAGAAACTACTCAAGTGCAACTACTCAAGTGCAACTACTCAAGTGCAAGTTCATACTCAAGTGCAGCCAGATATGTAGACAAGCCAAAAAAACGGACACGGCACAAGGTCAAACCCGAGTCATCGACTGGATTCAACTCAGGGCCAAGCAACCAACAAAACAAACAAGAACCAGGTTCAGCAAAATATAGACACGCCATTGCAAGAAACACAGCAGTACACATAGGCAGCCCATCAAGCAAAAACAGTGAATGCATCAGGCATGTACAAGAGAAACCTAGGTAGTAACATGATATACAGAGGACTTGGAGCATCAGTTCATGTTAAAGAACAAGGTTAGCATGGTACCAGTTCAGTCCAGACCAAGCAAAACCAACAAAGCTCAACACACATATGTTTGTATTCATCATTGCAATCCAACATACCAAATTTCTCAAAGTCCAACAGAAAGATTAAACTCGAGATTATAGGAAATAAAGCCTATAAATAAATCCCAATTCATCATCGGCAAAAGCGTGCGAGTGTAACCAATATCAAGAATATTCAAGTAAACCTGAAGGCAGAAAACATACCAAATAATATCACATCGCACCCGACGACGAAGTCAAAGCAATTCGAGCAATCAATCAAGGAGAACGAAGGAGCAAGCTACCAGGAACGTTTCTCACACTAGATTCGATCAATCAGAGCATCAAAGCAATTAGAATCGCGTGCCCTAGTTTTCACCGAAACCAATTCGACTACCCCCTGCCACTCTGACATCAGGCCCCAACCACGAAATTGCGACCAAATCAGCAACTCCCTGAACCATCGCAATCCCACAACCTTACCTCGAATCACCAGAATCGCCAAAAACCTGAACAAAATCGCAAATCCGGAAGTAGTGAGGAAAACTGACGCGAGGCGAAAGAAAATAACGGAAATTGATATGGCCGACAAGGGATAAAAGCAAAGCCAGTTATTCTCCAGATCGAAGAAACAAGGAGGAGCGGAATAAAAATTAGGGATTGGAAAATTGGGGGTGAGAACCGAAAGCGGATGAGTGAAAAGTAAAGCGGGAAATGGAAATTGGTAAGGTGTGGATCGATGGTGTGAATCGACGGTTGAGATTTTGTTTTAAATGGTGGTGTGGATCGCTGAGGTGTAATTTTTTTTTAATTTTTTAATCTGAAAACATCTATGGCAACACTATATAAAAATGTTGCATCGTGTTACACTTGTTTAGCTAGAGCAACACATTTCTATGGCTAAGGTAACACCAAAAATACAACGTTGCAGTAGGACCAAAATTCTATAGCTATCGCAACATTTTAGCTGGCAACACCTTGCAAAAATGTTGCAGAAGGTCATTTATGGCGTAGTGATGGCGAATATTTGATATGGATGTTGGGCTTGATTCTAGAATTCTCTATCATAGTATATGGCTATGCAAGGAGACTGATGGCTTCTAGTCGAGAAACCATATCGAAGTCCGCATTAGGGAAGTCGAATGGACAATACTAGTTCGAAAGCGAACTTGTGTGATCGAGTGAGCGATCAAATGTGATTCTGCGAAATGATGACGTATGTACATCTTATATTCTAATATCATTGATATATTTTGACACTGAAATTGAAAGCTGTCATGTTAGAATATCTTTGCTTACTAAAAGAAAATTTCCAATTTAAATTACAAAGATATATAACCCATAAAAGCAAAGATATTCAATCCCATATGGCTCTTCATACAGCGAAATTTATTTTGTAAAATTTTGATCCTGATATAAGATGGACCTTATGTAAATATAAGATGATTTTGAAAACATTTGATTTTGGAAATGAATTGGTTGACTTAAATTTTATTGATTTGGAAATTTGGATCTATTTTCTAAATCTATTATTTTGGAAACTTTGAAACTAAAGATATTTAATTTGAGAAGAAATAAATTGGTGAAATTGTATATGATTTTGAAATTGAACTGATATTGAAACAAATTAAAATTTGAGAACCTTAGGTTACTAAACACTTGATTTGGGAGTTGTCGAACTTATATAAAATTGATTTGTATGAGTATGAAATTGATTCGAAAACTATGGATTTGAAAAAGGTACTCAATTTGAAGTGAAATTGTAACGACCCGTATTTTTACGGATCGAAAAGTTTGTCAAAATCTGGAATTTTAGCATTTTTGAGTCATTTTAGATTTTAGGCAAAAATATGGCTAAGTCCTAAGTCATTCACGACTTAGTATAAGTCGTAAGTCGTATATGACTTAGGGGATTGGAGATACCCAGGTGGATGGCGAGTTAAGGCAGTTAGGTCGGCAATGACTTAGAGCGTAGAGAAGTTAGGTCGGTTGGACGAGTTAGCGAGTTGACCGACTTATGGTTGTAGGCGACTTAAGGATAGAGGTGAGTTAAGTTGTTACCGGGTTAAGGGATCAGCGAGTTAGCGAGTTAAGGTGGTAAGTCGTGGACGACCTAGTATGTTTGTCTTTTCGGTCATATTTGTTTAAGTCCTAGGTCGTAAACGACCTAAGAGATAAGTCGTGACCGACTTATAGAGGCTAGCGACTTAGGAGATAGGCAGCCTTATAGTTAGGTCGTAGCCTATGTGTTAAGTCTTAGACGACTTAGGAGTTGAGTCGTAACCCCAGTTATTTGTTAAGTCGTAGCCTACCTGTTGAGTCGCGAAGCACTAAGTCGTAGCTTGGTTAAGTCGGAGACCCTTCTCAGTTGAGTCGTAGGCACATGCTGTAAGTCATAACCGACTTAGGAGATAGCTGTTTTGTCGTGAGTCATAGGCAGATGTGTGTTAAGTCGTAGACGACTTAGTAGTTGAGTCGTCTAACCAGTTAAGGCGCGTGCGCATTAAGTCGTAGGAAAGGGGTCCTGTTAAGTCGTATCTTCTGTTGAGACGTTAAGTCATATAGGCGCATGTGTAAGTCGCAACCGACTTAGAGGTTAGCTGCTAAGTCTTAAGTCGAGAGATCACTGAGTCGTAGTCTGTTAGGTTGAAGGCTTTGTTAAGTCGAAGATTATAAGTCGGAGACGACTTATAGAGGCGGACGAGTTATGACTTAAGGAATTTTCTGCTATAAATAGGAAGGGTTTATCTCACTTTTTGGGATCCGGATTTTGAAGCGACGAAGTGCTGCCATTTTGAGAGCTCGACTTCTACACTTCTTCACTTCTTTTCTCCACTCTAATCTAGTGCTTCCTTTCATCCAAATAGAAGATCAAGGTTGAAGATTCAAGAGCTTAGATTGAAGATCTTCATCTTTTCAAGAGAGATTTCTTCGTTTGAAGCGGATTCGTGATAGATCAAGCTCGATCCTTCGCTGTCCAGATCTGAAGCGTGTAGATTTGGAGTTGTTTAGTTGATTTGGTGAGTGGTGATTATCTCTCACACGGATCCAAAGGAGTAGATCGGATTGTTGGCTTGATTTGGTGTTAAAATAGTGATTTCTATGCATTTTTGTAAATCTAAGTATAAATCCATGTAGATCCATTGTTCATGATGATTTGACAACCATTTTTGTACATGATTAACCTATGCAAGTTCATTCATCAAGTTGTATAGATAATTTTCATGTTTCATGCTTGTTAGACTTTCAACTCTTTAATTACGAAATTGCCATTATTGTTATAATTGTCCATTTTGCTTATATTTGAATGCTTAAATACTTGGATTGATGTTTAACATGATTGATTGCTGTGAATTAGATAATTATTGATTGGTTTTAGACAAGATGGTCGAAGGTGATTCGAAAGCTAAGGGAAAGGCTCTTGAATTGGAAAAGCTGCTCGTGGCATATGTAGCGGATGATGATGATGTTGAGATGAGACTTTGCGAGGATGTGATGAAGCGAAGTATGATATGAGATAGTCTTGGTCTAATCCAGACAGGATCATTCCAAGCATTTTGGTAACTCAGTGATATGATTCGAGTTAAGGATAATGGATGCTCGAGAGGCGCTTGGGCTAGTATGAAAATAGTCGTCGAGGAGGATGACTAGGAGGTTGAGATCTTATCGTTGTTGAAGGTTCTAGCATGCTCTAAGCAAGAGTACATGGGGACGCCCAAAAGACTAAGTTGATGGTCAAGTACTCTGGGCAGATTCGATAATCCTAGGCACGGGTCACGATGACGTGCGGGAGTTTTGTTTAGAACCGGGGTTACCATTAGCCCTTGACGGACGGCTGAAAGAAGGTACCGGTCATTCAATTAACGGTGATATCGCAGCAATGATAACAGTGATAGCCAGAGTCATGGATGTTTGGTTGTATTGTCATTCGGGTTTTAAGAGCGGTATTTCCTGGGTGCTTATCTGACCTTGGTATAGACCTTGGAGTTGGTACTTGGAAAACATCGCCCTTGACTCGAGTGATAATTGCTTTACTTTAAATTGTATGCTTTGCTATGCTTGCTTCTGCTTAGTGTGTGTCTGGGGGCTATCACTGTAGAAAGAGGTGGAGTGGGAGGGTTGTATTCCTATTCCTTTTCCTTTATGCTCTTTTGGCATGTTGTTAGTTAATTTACTGCTCACTAAGACTGTTGTCTGACTCAAGGCTTTATGTTTTAATTCTTATTGCCTTGGGCTGTTCGTCCATCTTGGGACGGGCAGACTAGGTAGCAGGTGACAGGTGCTGTTCTCTTCTCGCGATGCTGATATCGAAGACGAGCTGGAGGGTTGCATATTATCTACTTACTATATGTACTAGATGTTCCGCTGCTTTGTATTCTCTGAGTGATTGTAGTGAGGCTTGATGTATTGACTATTCAGATGTTTGTATTCAACTATTATGAAGTTTTATTGATGAGATTCTATTCTGTGAAGCTTCACTATATATATATATTCTATTGTATTTTGTCCATGCGCTGTGAGTAATACGATAGATTCTGTTGTTTAATCTACCCTGACAATCGTCCATGGTCGCCTGACACACTTTACAGCGCACTATCTCTAGATTACGTGCAGGGGTCATGGGCGGTCGTCACATTTGGTATTAGAGCTTTGGTTAATCGATTTTACCCAACGCTCGCTGACGTAACTACGTATGAGAGACGTAATTGTATTTATGATGGATGATTACTATATATAATATGGTAGCTTAGTAGAGTTTGAGTCCTTTATGCAGTTGTTTCCCAAAGTGTGCTAATCATTCCTTTTTGTAGATATTGAGAATGAGTCGAAGAGGGGGACCAGCTGTTAGGGAAGGCCGTGCTACTGAAGGGGCTGCTGATTATGCTGCTATGTTCGAAGCTATGATGACTTCGATCATGAGAAGGATGTCAGCCCCGGGGTCATCAGTAGATGTTGGAGATCAAGTTCAGGCTCCAAGACTGATGGATCATTTGGACGATTCATTTAAGAAGCTTGTGGAGGAAGCTCTCAGACACGAGAATCTGTTTCCTAAGGAAGGATCTGTGGTTGCTGCGACCAGGGAAGAGTCTAAACCCCATCAGAGTGGAAACAAGAAAAGGAAGCAGCAGCAGCAGAAGGGGAAGGGTGGCCAGAGGAAGCAGAAGGTTGAAGTGACTTGTTACAATTGTCAGCAGAAAGGCCATGTCGCCAGAGATTGTAAGAATCCGAAGGAACCGATGAAGTGTCACAACTGTGACAAACCGGGGCATATCAGGAAGAATTATCCAGAACCACAGAGGGACACGCAGATTGTGCAAGCTTATGCTTTGGGAGCTGTTCCCTCGTCTTCAAAAGCTCCTATTGCTGAAGAGAAAGGAAAGGGTGTGGTGGTTCAAGGTACTCTTTTCTTATGTGGTGTTCCAGTTAGAGTTCTGTTCGATACTGGAGCGTCGCATTCGTTTGTTTGTAGTGAACTTGTAGGCCGGTTAGGTTTGGAACCGGATATTGTTGATAGGCCATTGGTTGTGACTAATCCAGTTGGGGGTTCGTCCTGTTTGTGTATGTTATGCCGTGGTCTAGTTGTATCGAGTCATGGTTGCTCTTTTGTTTGTGATTGTTTTGTTCTGAACTTTGCGGGGTTCGGAATTATTTTGGGTATGGACTGGTTTAGAAAGTATGCGGCGAAGGTTGATTGCGAGAGGTTGGAAGTGACAGTCGAGAATGTGGAGGGCCGAAAGGTTGTGATACGATGTAAGCATGAGGAAGGCGTCTTCATGAGCTTCATGTATTCGCTGGTTGTTCCACGGAATGAACTGTCATCAGTACCGATCGCTAATGGATTCGAGGATGTCTTTGACGAAGTCAAGGGGTTGCCGCCGCATAGAGAGATCGAGTTTCGTATAGATCTAGTTGAAGGAGCCAGACCTGTTGTGATGCCTCTTAGGCGGATGGCGCCTAAAGAATAGCAAGAGTTGAGGGTGCAAGTTGATGACCTTTTACAGAAAGGATTCATTCGGCGTAGTGTGTCCGAGTGGGGTGCACCAGTTGTGTTTGCAACCAAGGCAGATGGGTCGTTGAGATTGTGTGTGGATTATCGTGAGCTGAATAAGGTGACTAAGAAGAACAAGTATCCATTGCCGAGAATAGATGACTTGTTTGATCAGCTTCACGAAGCTAAGGTGTTTTCTCAGATGGATTTGGCAACGGGATTTCACCAGTTGAGAGTGGCTAAGGATAGTGTGCCGAAGACTGCTTTTCGGACACCATCCGGTTTCTTTGAGTGGTTGGTAATGCCGTTTGGATTGACTAACGCGCCAGCATATTTTGTGGATCTTATGAATAGAGTGTTCAGAGATCAGTTGAACAAGTTCGTACTTGTGTTCGTGGATGATATTCTGATTTATTCCAGAACGGAAGAAGAGCACAAGACGCACTTGCGTATTGTTTTGGAAATCTTACGGAAACATCAGCTGAAGGCTAAGTTTTCGAAGTGTCACTTCTGGAAGAGTGAAGTGAGGTTCTTAGGCCATGTGATTTCTGGAAATGGAATAGCGGTTGATCCCGCTAAGGTGGCAGCAATCCAGGATTGGGTTAGACCTAAGAATGCATCTGATGTGAGAAGTTTTCTTGGATTAGCAGGATATTATCGACGGTTTATCAAAGACTTCTCCAAGGTAGCTGCACCGTTAACAGGATTGACGAAGAAGAACCAAGTGTTCGGTTGGGATGCTAGGTGTGAGCAAGCTTTCGGAATCCTGAAAGAGAGATCGACGAGTGCTCCCGTTTTGACTATTCCTAGTGGGATTGATGAGATGGTGGTTTACACCGACGCATGTGGTACGGGACTTGGAGCAGTGCTGATGCAGAAGGATAAAGTTATTGCATATGCCAGTCGACAACTAAAGCCGCATGAAAGGAATTATCCGACTCATGATTTGGAGTTAGCTGCGATTGTATTTGCTCTGAAGATGTGGAGACATTATCTACTGGGAGTCCGATTCGAGTTGTTTACGGATCATAAGTCGTTGAAGTATCTTTTCTCCCAAAAGGATTTGAATCTTCGGCAGCAACGTTGGCTTGAGTTTTTGGCATCATATGATTTTGGTATAGCTTATACTCCGGGAAAAGGGTAACGCAGTGGCAGATGCGTTAAGTCGAAGACATGCAGGATTGGGAGCCATGTTTTCAGAATGGAAGAGTCTCGAGTATTTAGCTGGATTTGACTTCAGGCCTAGATGTGAATTGGAACCTGAGATGTTGGCAAACTTATCGATAAGACCGACTCTTGTGGAGAGGATTGGCGAGAGTCAGAAGCGAGATGATAAGCTTGTCAAGATTATCCGTGATTTGGAATCTGGATTGGATCTAGAAAAGGATAAAGGATTCGAGGTCGATCGAGAGGGTTGGCTTCGGAAGCAAGGAAGACTAGTTGTTCCCGATATAGATGAATTGAGGAGTGAAGTTCTGAAGGAAAGTCATCACTCGAAGTTGACAATTCATCCAGGTGGAAATAAGATGTATCGGGATATGAAGAGGACCTACTACTGGGAAGGTATGAAGAAGGATGTTGGAAATTTTATTTCCAAGTGTATGAACTGCCAATTGGTAAAAGCCGAACAGAAGAAACCTAGTGGATTGCTTCAGCCATTAGAAGTTCCTGCATGGAAGTGGGAGCAGGTATCGATGGATTTTATCGATGGATTGCCTAGAACTAGAACGGGAAATGAAGGGATTTGGGTCATTGTAGATCGTTTGACTAAGAGTGCAAGATTCATTCCTGTTCGATCGACTAGGACAGCATCAAAGTTGGCTGAGTTGTATGTTAAGTGGATAGTTCGATTCCATGGTATTCCGAAGAGTATAATGAGTGATCGAGATTCATTGTTCACTAGTGGATTTTGGAAAAGCTTCCAGGAAGTTTTGGGAACCGAGTTGTGTTTGAGTACAGCTTATCACCCTCAAACAGATGGTCAGACCGAGAGAGTCAACCGAGTTCTGGAAGATCTTCTTAGAGCATGTGTTTTGGACTTTGGAGGATCATGGGAAGATCACCTTCATTTGGTGGAGTTTGCGTACAACAACAGTTACCAGTCAAGCATTGGTATGGCACCGTATGAGGCATTGTATGGAAGACCGTGTAACTCTCTGACATGTTGGTTGGAAACTGGAGAAAAGCTGATGCTTGGGCCAGAGATGATTCGACAGACTTCAGATTGTATAGAGATCATTCGGCAACGAATGAAGGCAGCCCAAGACCGTCAGAAGAGTTATGCTGATAAGCGTCGTAAGGATTTGGAGTTCGACGTAGGAGATATGGTTTTTGTGAAGATTTCTCCACTGAAGAATGTTATTCGATTCGGGAAGAAAGGAAAATTGACTCCGAGATTTGTTGGACCATTCCCGATCATCGAGTGAATTGGAAAGCTCGCCTACAGATTGGAGTTACCAGAGAAGATGTCGAGTGTGCACAATGTTTTTCATGTATCATATCTACGGAAGTATGTGCACGACTCGAATACAGTGGTTTCTGCTGATAGCTGTGAAGATTTCGAAGTTGATCCAGTCGATAGAAGACCTCGTAAGCCGCTTCGTGTTGTTGAAACCGACACGAAACAGCTTAGGAGGAAGGTAGTTAGGTTTCTCAAGATACAATGGAGTGATGATGATAACGACTGTACGTGGGAGGTGGAAGAGAGGATGAAGGCAGCTCATCCTGAACTCTTCAAGGTATGACCCTAAGGTGTCGTGTCATCTCACGATATTGTAACTTGTTCTAGTGTTAGAATTCTGTACGCTAAGCTAGAATTGGATGCATGGTTTGTTATTGTTATGGATGATAGGCGTACAGAATAGTCTTTGATTGCTTTGTTTGCTTGGAATTTCGGGGGCGAAATTCCTAAGGGGGAGAGAATGTAACGACCCGTATTTTTACGGATCGAAAAGTTTGTCAAAATCTGGAATTTTAGCATTTTTGAGCCATTTCAGATTTTAGGCAAAAATATGGCTAAGTCCTAAGTCGTTCACGACTTAGTATAAGTCGTAAGTCGTATACGACTTAGGGGATTGGAGATACCCAGGTGGATGGCGAGTTAAGGCAGTTAGGTCGGCAACGACTTAGGGCGTAGAGAAGTTAGGTCGGTTGGACGAGTTAGCGAGTTGACCGACTTATGGTTGTAGGCGACTTAAGGATAGAGGTGAGTTAAGTTGTTACCGGGTTAAGGGATCAGCGAGTTAGCGAGTTAAGGTGGTAAGTCGTGGACGACCTAGTATGTTTGTCTTTTCGGTCATATTTGTTTAAGTCCTAGGTCGTAAACGACCTAAGAGATAAGTCGTGACCGACTTATAGAGGCTAGCGACTTAGGAGATAGGCAGCCTTATAGTTAGGTCGTAGCCTATGTGTTAAGTCGTAGACGACTTAGGAGTTGAGTCATAACCCCAGTTATTTGTTAAGTCGTAGCCTACCTGTTGAGTCGCGAAGCACTAAGTCGTAGCTTGGTTAAGTCGGAGACCCTTCTCAGTTGAGTCGTAGGCACATGATGTAAGTCGTAACCGACTTAGGAGATAGCTGTTTTGTCGTGAGTCATAGGCAAATGTGTGTTAAGTCGTAGACGACTTAGTAGTTGAGTCGTCTAACCAGTTAAGGCGCGTGCGCATTAAGTCGTAGGAAAGGGGTCCTGTTAAGTCGTATCTTCTGTTGAGACGTTAAGTCATATAGGCGCATGTGTAAGTCGCAACCGACTTAGAGGTTAGCTGCTAAGTCTTAAGTCGAGAGATCACTGAGTCGTAGTCTGTTAGGTTGAAGGCTTTGTTAAGTCGAAGATTATAAGTTGGAGACGACTTATAGAGGCGGACGAGTTACGACTTAAGGAATTTTCTGCTATAAATAGGAATGGTTTTTCTCACTTTTTGGGATCCGGATTTTGAAGCGACGAAGTGCTGCCATTTTGAGAGCTCGACTTCTACACTTCTTCACTTCTTTTCTCCACTCTAATCTAGTGCTTCCTTTCATCCAAATCGAAGATCAAGATTGAAGATTCAAGAGCTTAGATTGAAGATCTTCATCTTTTCAAGAGAGATTTCTTCATTTGAAGCGGATTCGTGATAGATCAAGCTCGATCCTTCGCTGTCCAGATCTGAAGCGTGTAGATTTGGAGTTGTTTAGGTGATTTGGTGAGTGGTGATTATCTCTCACACGGATCCAAAGGAGTAGATCGGATTGTTGGCTTGATTTGGTGTTAAAATAGTGATTTCTATGCATTTTTGTAAATCTAAGTATAGATCCATGTAGATCCATTGTTCATGATGATTTGACAACCATTTTTGTACATGATTAACCTATGCAAGTTCATTCATCAAGTTGTAGAGATAATTCTCATGTTTCATGCTTGTTAGACTTTCAACTCTTTAATTACAAAATTGCCATTATTGTTATAATTGTCCATTTTGCTTATATTTGAATGCTTAAATACTTGGATTGATGTTTAATATGATTGATTGCTGTGAATTAGATAATTATTGATTGGTTTTAGACAAGATGGTCGAAGGTGATTCGAAAGCTAAGGGAAAGGCTCTTGAATTGGAAAAGCTGCTCGTGGCATATGTAGCGGATGATGATGATGTTGAGATGAGACTTTGCGAGGATGTGATGAAGCAAAGTATGATATGAGATAGTCTTGGTCTAATCCAGACGGGATCATTCCAAGCATGTTGGTAACTCGGTGATATGATTCGAGTTAAGGATAATGGATGCTCGAGAGGCGCTTGGGCTAGTATGAAAATAGTCGTCAAGGAGGATGACTAGGAGGTTGAGATCTTATCGTTGTTGAAGGTTCTAGCATGCTCTAAGCAAGAGTACATGGGGATGCCCAAAAGACTAAGTTGATGGTCAAGTACTCTGGGCAGATTCGATAATCCTAGGCACGGGTCACGATGACGTGCGGGAGTTATGTCTAGAACCGGGGTTACCATTAGCCCTTGACGGACGGCTGAAAGAAGGTGCCGGTCATTCAATTAACGGTGATATCGCAGCAATGATAACAGTGATAGCCAGAGTCATGGATGTTTGGTTGTATTGTCATTCGGGTTTTAAGAGCGGTATTTCCTGGGTGCTTATCTGACCTTGGTATAGACCTTGGAGTTGGTACTTGGAAAACATCGCCCTTGACTCGAGTGATAATTGCTTTACTTTAAATTGTATGCTTTGCTATGCTTGCTTCTGCTTAGTGTGTGTCTGGGGGCTATCACTGTAGAAAGAGGTGGAGTGGGAGGGTTGTATTCATATTCCTTTTCCTTTATGCTCTTTTGGCATGTTGTTAGTTAATTTACTGCTCACTAAGACCGTTGTCTGACTCAAGGCTTTATGTTTTAATTCTTATTGCCTTGGGCTGTTCGTCCATCTTGGGACGGGCAGACTAGGTAGCAGGTGACAGGTGTTGTTCTCTTCTCGCGATGCTGATATCGAAGACGAGCTGGAGGGTTGCATATTATCTACTTACTATATGTACTAGATGTTCCGCTGCTTTGTATTCTCTGAGTGATTGTAGTGAGGCTTGATGTATTGACTATTCAGATGTTTGTATTCAACTATTATGAAGTTTTATTGATGAGATTCTATTCTGTGAAGCTTCACTATATATATATTCTATTGTATTTTGTCCATGCGCTGTGAGTAATACGATAGATTCTGTTGTTTAATCTACCCTGACAATCGTCCATGGTCGCCTGGCACACTTTACAGCGCACTATCTCTAGATTACGTGCAGGGGTCATGGGCGGTCGTCACAGAAATCTTATATAATTGAAGTCTATATAAGTATGATTTGATATACTATTGATTTTGGAAAGTATTTGATTTGAAAATTAAATCTTATATATAATGGATTTTATATAAGTACGATATTTGAAAGTGATTTGAAAAGGTACTATATGATACATATTTTCGAAGTAAAGATATGGAAAGTGCCTTCTGCTTGATATCCGATTTGTGGCCACATCTTGGATTCATTCTATCGATATTATTCTCTCTGATTTTTGGTTTTCCGGATATGATACTCGAGTGTCCTTCGAATTCCATGGCGTTACCCATGGTCTTACGATCGTGACTGCATAGCGCAACTGCCTGGCTGAGTCTTGCCTAGGGGTACAGATTTTTTCCTGGGGGATCCAGGCGTAACCATTGTGTATCCTGCAATCTGTGTAGGTCGCGAATAGTAGCGCAAATGCTTGGCTGAGTCTTGCCTCGGGGTACGGATTGTTTCCTGGGGGATCCAGGCGTAACCATTGTGTATCCTGCATTCTACTAGTCATCATGGCGTAACTCGCAGGGCTGAGAAAGCTTACGGATATGGATTGTTTCCTGGGGGATCCAGGCGTAACCATTGTGTATCTGCGAACCATGGTTAGACAAAGGTTTTGTTTGTTGTTTTGTCTAGATTGTACTTTCCATATCTGTTTTTTTTTAAGTTTTCCAGTATTTTCACTGGGTGTTGAAACAAGTCTACTAAGTACCTGGAGAATTCTAGTTTTACGCCTGATCAACGCACTACCAGAGTCTACAGGAACAAGGATAAACTTGTTGAAACATCGAGTTATAAAAGTATTTTCGAAAGTAAATTTATTTCGTTATAAAGGCAATTTATTATAAAAGTATTTCCAACAAAGGAATTTTGTATTAATATTTGAAATTGAAATTCTTATGGTTTGCCCGATACTATTCATGCCCGATGCTATTCTTTTGAATCTACCTTATCTGCTCAGCTTTATTTATTCACCTATATTCTGTTTTCCAAAACCTCCTTTTCCTTGTTGACTATATCCTTTTTAAATAATTATTGATTTCTTAATAATGTTTGAAAAGTATCTTGAGATAAATTAATAAATGTATGAATTATGGATTTAATGTTTTCAAATAGCTTCCTTGTAAATATAAGTAATAATGTAAATAACTATTTTCAAATAATTTCCATATATTTATAAAGGTGTTATTTAAACATATAAATGGTATTTAAAAAGGAAGCAAGAAATTTTACAAATGGTTTTGGAAGATATTAAAGTATTAAAGATAATTGAATTGCAAATGAAGTTTTCAAATGAATATTTCAAGTAAAATTTATATATAGTTTCAGATTAACTATTTATCCTTGTCTTTTAATCTATCTATTTTGTCTGGTTGTTTCTATTCTTCTACCTCCTTTCTTTTCGGGGACGAAAAGTTTTGAGTGGGGGAGAGTGTAGCGACCCATAATTTTTAGTGATTTTATTTATTAAATTAATTGAAATTTTGTGAAATTTAAACGATAAAATTTTGAAATAAAAATTTATTATTTGGAATACGTCTATTTTAATATAGCAACTGCTAAATTTTCATCTGATAATATCAAAGTTTATTTTCTTGTGAAATTCTATTTAAATTTAAGTCAGTTAATTATTGATGAAAATAAAATGTTTTTCAAACTTGAATACTTTTATACAATAAATTTCTAAATCATCTTCTGAGTGAAACATCAGTCTTCGTTTTGTCAAATTTGGACTTCTACTGCTCCGTTTATCTTAATTCTGGCAAAATAACAGCATTTTCGGTACCGATTATCGACTTTTATTCGGATGATCCTGCCATTGGTATATGTATACCGTTTTGATCGTCTCATCGTGCTGATCTCAGCGGTGTATTCTTTTCTGTATTTTGAGGTCCGGTACGCAACGAAAACAATAAACTGTTCGTTGTACCGGTACCATAAATTGCAACTATTAGCTTTCTTGTTTTCCTAACTTTGAACCGTGCGGCTCAAGCAAGGTGATAAATTGCTTTAATGATTTTCGCGTGAATCACGTGAATCTAGAGACTAACCGTTGGAATTTTCTTTTATTTATATAAATATACGTTCAGTCTTTTCGCTTGCTTCACGGTCACATATATCTAATTGTTGAAACTTTCCAACACTTTTCTTTTGCCTTGGACTCGCAACTTTTCAAAATATCATTTGTTTTGTTTTACTTGAAAGGCACGTATGAAATTCTGCCTGTTCGTGCTCCTCCATTTAATTATCTGTTTGAAAGGATTAATGTTTATAACCAATATGTTAAAACGTACGTCTCTTATCTATTTCTTTCTTTGTGATTATTTCTTCTAAAGCCCATACTCCTCTCCTTACGGCTACAACCCTACAACCACCCTCGAGCACCACTTCGCCCATCCTCCTATCACTCCTCCGCCATCTCCTTCGGCAGCCTCGGCCACACTCGCAACCACCATTCCCTCGCAGTCCCACCAGCTCACGCCAGCCATGGCCGTGGCCACCTTCCCCTTCAACAAACCCGAACATATCCGCCTGCACCCTGTAGCCGATCCTACCACCCAGTGCTCCACGCCAATCGCCACTGCTCGAACCCGACCATCTGCCACCCAGATCCGCCGCTCCTCCCACCCCAGCCAATAGCCGATGCATCTTCTTCCCTAGCACACTCCCCAGCCGTTGCTACCACCATCCATCGCCGGCCCATTCCCTTCGCACGTCACCTCGCCTGCATACGATGCCAACCTTTGCCGATCGAGCCTGCCCTTCCAGTCAACTATGTCGCCTCACCAAGTCTAAAACCCCTTATCCTATTCTTCCTCCTCTTCATGTTTTATATATATGGTACGCATAGTTTAGTTATACGTGTACATTTATATATATGATTATGCTGTTTTGTATTATATAATATGGGTATATATATATAGAACACTATATCTTTGATAATAATATTTCTAACCTGTTTCATTTCGTTCCACCTGGCCATAAATATATAGTTTATGTATATACTCTCTTGATGTATTTTAATTTATATAAAGTTGTATATATTAAATTTATAACGAGGTCATGTTATATATAGAGAGAGTTACATAGTCTGCTTATATATATATTAAGTACACTAAGTTATAATATGTTTTACTTTGCTTTATCTATGTGTAAGTTATACCAGAAATATCTAAGATTTGTTGGTTATATATATATATAAGTATAATATTTTGTACAGATTATTTATATATATATAAAAAGATATTAGATTCATAACTTTCGTATATATACACTACAACAAAAATCACTTTTAACAGCAACAATTATCAGCGTTTATTAAACAAATGCAGTTAAAAATTATTTTAAACGAACCAGTTTTCGTCAAAACGCTGACATAACGTTAAGTTCAAAACATTTCTCACTGCCTCTCTCATTATTACACTTTGTGAAAAAAATTGCTTTCCCTCTTCTTATTCCCTCTTCTTTTCATTTCCCTCGTTCCTCAATTTCATCCTGCCCAAATTCCCTTCCATTCAATTTCGTCGTTCTCTATTTCCCTTATTTTTCAATTTCATAGTGCCCTAATTCTCTCGTTCAGGTACGTTGACCGATTCAGTTCAAATTTGTCTTGTTTTCTCTGATGTTTGTATCCATTGATCGTATACTAATTTAGTTTTTGTTAGAAGGTTAATTCCAGAAGTCTTCAGTTTTGATTCAAACTTCGATTCATATTTTGATCCTGACATGGATTTTTAGGTTTTGATTCAGACTTTGATCTCACTCAGGTACGGTAATTTTTTTTGCAAAGTCTTTTTTGCTGGGGATGTAAAGAGTTAAGGTTTTACAAGACGAGAGATGGTTACTATTTTGAAGAGTGAACTTTTGAAAAAGGAAATGGGATTAAAATTGGGTGGGGAATGAGGATGGTGTGTGTGGCCATAAATGTGAAACAGGATGTGTGTACTAGGTTTCTTAACTTGTTGCAGCATAAAGTAATTTATTTATGCTTTCATAGTTGATGAACCAGGTTGTTTGATTGTACAGTTTGATGCTTTCTTGTAGGGCTAGTGTGTTTGTTTAATATTCCAGGAATTGTTGTTGTTTTGGTGTTTATTTAACTAAGTTTTATAAACTTAACTAATTAACAAAGTTTTATAAAAGTGATTAAATTTATAAGAATTAACTAGATTACACATGTTGCTTTCAAATTGTACAAAAAATGAAATTAACTATATGCACTCTAGAATGCACTCTAGAATTAACTAGATTATAAAAATTAAGTTCATAAGAATCGCATCCCTATTTTAAAAATAGTAACAATTGACTTTATAAAAATTAAGTTCATAGTTGATCAAACAAGATTGGATGAATATGCATGTGATATAAAATTTACTGTCATCTTCACAGTTAACAAGGAAAAAGGTCATGATAAGAGCTATGATAGGGATCGGGAAGATAAGCAAAAGCCAGAAAATAAGAAGTTATTAGATGCAAAGCAATTAATTGGCATGATACCAAAGACCAAGCAGGAGCTTTTTTCTTATGAAATCAACTGGGCTGTTTATGATAAGGTGAGAAAATTCTGTGCCTACAAATAAAACATTTCTTTGAGTTTGCAAGTAATATCAGTTATATTCTTTAGCACATCGATTTGGTCACACTTTATGGCAAATCTACCTAAATTCCTTCACTGATCAAATCAGACTTCATTGCATTTTAAGGGTGTGTTAAGTTAAGGCGCGTTAATAGCATTTTAGTGCAAGATTAAAAGAAAAGTCACATAAGGAATATTTTACGAAAAAACTGTTCATTATGATATTTTTACTCAAATTATATACTCTGAGAATTGTATTCTTCCAGAAGCAATATTTCTAAAACTGCTACAACTTGCAATGTGATCTTTGTCAATTATCCCATTCCTATGGCAACTTGGAGTATTTTCAGTACTATGGAATGGTTCTTGGTATCCATAAACTTGTCTACTATTTGTTATGAACCGTGACATTGTTTTATCAACTTGGAAACATTTATTTTGAGCAGTTTTTATAAAAAAAACCAATTTAAATTAAAATGTAAGAAATAATCCGTAAATATATTTTGGATTAGTGTTACATTAAAATCTTTGTCTCATAATGTGGTTGATACTTATAGTGATTGATAGGAGATATCTGATTAGAGTTTGTGTAGGTGTAATGCTCATGGGGTAATACTCTACATATTGTGTTGGTTTTTAGTATTATCAGGTATTAGCAAACTCGTGATTTTTTTTCTGCACAAATTATTTTGTTATCTGATTATGAAGGAAAAACTCTTTAAGAACTACTTTCTAGGATTCACTCAGATTGCAATTTACCTTCAGACTGTGGCCATCATGTATAGTTTAGTTGATTAAAAATTTCAAGCATGGAATCATATATCTTTCACCTTCTAATCTGTCACCTAGAGTCGTTTTAGGCCATTCAGTTCTAGTTCAAAGTTTTGTTTGATTGAACTTCTGTACTTGGAGGTTATTCATCTTTGTTGACACATCATATAATTCTACTTGAGTCCTTTGCTTCTTTACTGCCTCATGTATTCCACTTCCTCTCACTTGCATCCATATCATACATCATTACCATATAATTCTACTTGACTGTATTTTGATTGTAATTTAACGGGGCCATTTCATTTATTCTATAATAATGATCCATGTGCATAAGCCGTACCATTTTGAATTTAACGGGCTAGAATCATATGTTAGTCAGCATGACTTGGACCTTTGAGCCATGTTCTGTTTGTTCACATCTTTTTCTATTTTTGATAACAACGACAATAAGGTACAAAGGTGGATATCAATGTAAGAGAAAAAAGAGTCGTGTAAATGGTTATAGCAGCAGCCGGCTGCTTCATTCCTCCAATTATTAGTTTAATAATAATAATTCCGAAATCAATTATATGATAAAAAATAAAGAGCTTTTAGAAGGCAAAATTTAACTTTGCTTTTCGCAAACATATAAATTTGGCATATGGATTGCACTGATTTAAGTTGCATCAAAAAGCCTGAGTTTTTTTTTGAAAAATTTGAAGTTTAGTACGGTTTGTTTTCATTTCAGTTGGTCTTCTTTCTTCACCAGTCAGTTTTCATTGCAGCACAACATGATTTACGTTTGCCTTTTTTTTTCACCACTTGTATTAAAGAAACATGTGTGTTGACATTACTCACATAAGGTACTGAATCTACTGACCGTGTGCTACAATTTTTTGAGGGTGTTGCTATTGATAGTATCAATTTGGCCAAGGGACAATACTAATTATGGGCACAACCAAATTTTTAATGCAATTCAGTGGATTTTTTTATCTAACTTCAGTCCATTTATAGGATATTGACATATATATTTTTTCTATGTAAGAAGAAAAAATGAATAGATTTTGTGCACATTAGATTGAAATTAGATAAAACCAACTGGGCTAATGGACCGTTTTAAAAATTCTTAATTTAAAGGAAATATAAAATATTGATAAACTATTGTATCACACCACAGGAGTTTTCCCTGTATTTTCGACTGCCAAGAGTTGGAACGTTAACCATTTTATGGCAGCATGAACTTGTAAACTGAAACTTAAATGTAAATGCAGCATATAACATATGCATATACAAATGAATTTTAATAATAAACTTCAAGGTTTATCGTTTTGTTAATAATCAAACTTGATGCGCATCTTCTCTGTTACACAAAAGATAATGGAACGTTTGACCGATCAGATTAATAGATATCTAACATATATACAAACATGCTTTATCTTTCATAACAGATATCTTCATTCATTTAAAAGAAATGCAGTGGTTTTCTTATTATTTTTTAACCGTAGTGGTTTTCAATATTAAAAAATTGTACTAGTTTTCAATAATATTTACATATTTCACTCGTAATCATTTTCATATTTAATCAGATCAGCAGGCATGATCCATTAATTCAATGGACTAACGGTTATGGAGCACAAACAAGCTAACAAATGTGTCAGAAAAAATCAAATTCAAATTTTTTTAGCTTGTGGAACTAATGTACATAAAAGCATATAATAGTTAAAAATATTTACTTTTTATTTAATAAAACGAATGTGTGTTATAAATGCAAAAGCTTCTATAGTCACGTCATTTTTATTTAAAACAGTTTTGTTTGTGTATGAAATGATATAGGGTGATGGCTGGGAATTGTGTATGACCTCAGGAGGTATATGAGCATGAGGAGGATAATCAACATTCAAACTATCTATGAGAGTATTGGCGGCACACCTGCTTTGCAATATGGTGATTCTACTGCACATGGTAAGGTTTTTGAGCATACAAAAATAAATAAATTCATGTTATATTTTGTATTGAATCTATGTTATAAAGTTTCCTGGAAGATGTGTTCTCTAACCTTAGATATCTCAGGTATATGCCATTTAGTTAATATCGGTATCAGTCGTATATCGGTCAAGTACCAATATGCGAAAATTTGAAATATCAGAGATAATATCGGATAACATCATTAAAATATCGGACATGTTATAATATCAATATCAGCTAAATATCCGACACGTATCAATACACATTATTTAAATCAGATGATAACGGAGAAAATAATGATCATGTTAACATGAAGCTATAAATGCAAAAAAATCATGCAGTAAGCAAAATAATAAATACTAAAGTCATAATATCAAATTGTTCATAGTTAACAACCATTCATTCTAAGATCGGTAGTACAAAATAAGTTCATGAAACCTAAAGTATAAAACTAAAAATAATCAACATTTCCAGTACTTACTTCTTCTCCACCTTCTGTTACATGGTTTTCAAAATCATCCCTAGCATTTTCTAAACCTGCATCTATCTCCATTGTTTCTTCATTTCCATCTTCGTTAGACGAGGAAGGTTGATTTGCTATTTGACTTCTACTCCAAGATCTTGGTGCATTATCAACAATTGTCCTTGCCTCTCTAAATTGTGTCCATGTTAGATCATCACGGTCCATTGGAATCACCCTTCGTCGTTTTCATCAACCCCTTTCAAAAAAATGGGATTCTCATAGTCAAGGTTATGCTTATATTTTTGCACATATCGACACTCCAATTTCTTGTTATAGTGAATGAAGATGGTATCATTCAATTTTTCTTGCAAAAACCTGTTCCTTTTCTTTGAGTGTATCCGAAAAATGAACAAATTATAACCCCCATAAAAACAACACCATAGGATCAATATATTTATTATCACTTTATTCACAATTTATATGTATTATATTCATGAAAGTAAACTGCAGATTTTTAAGAAGCAGCTCAAGAAGAAGAAAAAATGGAACTAAAAAGAATAATATATAAGCTACTAAAAGTTAAGTGGATATGCTGAATATGAGTTTATATGTTGTGTGAAATTCAATTAATGTTGCACTTACTACCTATTTCTTTTTAGTGTTTATGAGCTGTGTATGGCTGCTAATGCAACATTTAATGTTGCACTAAATACAAGTTATTTGGCTGTTAATGCAAATTTGACTATGTAATATAACGTTCATTTAAATGGCAACAACAACCGTTTGTATGAGATACATACGTAATATTTATATTCAAATATTTAACACAGTAAATGCATTTTGGTTATGAGGGATAACTATAGTGAATATTGCCAGTAATTCAAGTTAAATAGGTTGTAGCAAATCCATCCAATACAAAGTTATAGGTGCTGTTAAGGAAAGAAAATCCATTATATTAAATGTTGATTTTTTTTTGAAAGTTGGTACCTAGATGCTATTACATACATGAATGTAGTACCTTGTTGTTTATGAGAATTCATACAATTAATATTGGAAAAATTGTCTGTATACCTTGTTGTTTATGAGAATTGATTCCTTGGTCACATTTCCATGATTAAGAGGCATGAATGTAGTAGCAATAGTGTTTGGTTAATACACTGATAAACAAAATAAAGGCTAATAAATTTCTTTAACATAGAACAATAACAAAATATAAATGAAGTATAGCCATTTAGTACCTCCTGCCATAAATGTTCCAACCATACCTTACTGGCTTACTCCAATTATTGAAGTGCATCCCATCCACATTATTTTACTAGTTTTTAGAGTTTGATATATTACTTGCACGCTGCAAATCTAGCTATAAACGTTCCAACCATGAGCTGCATATTTTATGACACCTATTCAAATACAAATGGTGGGGCAAAGAAACAATCTATTGAAAAAAACCAAGTTGCGAGAATTATTGATGATACATACATGTACTATCGAATGTTTTGCAACCAACGATTTCTTTGTTCAAAAAGACTTGAGTAATTTTTACACTTATTATCAGCGATGGAATAATGGTTCGTTTCTGTGTGTTAACATTTTCCGGTTGTGCAGGAAGATGCAAACTCCAAGGATGACTGAGGTGACTTCAAGAAGCTAAACCAGCTCGGATGCTAACCATGTAAAACCAAGGGAAGATGCAAATAGTTCTCATCTGTTGGGTTCGTAGGGGACATGTGTTAAAGTTAGATGCCCTTGTGGGAGTTCTTTGCATACCAATTCTATGATTCAGGTACCTATTAATGCTCACTTAACAATTTTGTTTGTATTAATATTTTAAAGATGAACAAGTTTGTAATGAAACAAGCCAAAGCAGTATATTCTCAAGAGTCTGAATCCTAATTCCGACTAAGTTACCACATGTGTTAAACCCTAGATTCACCATTCTCCTGCAGTTTTAGGTAATTTAATTTCTCTTACATTTTGTCTACTTTTCTTTATTTATCTCAAGTTTCTTACTGTCAATTATTACTTCTGATCCATAGGGCAAGATGACTACCTTTGCTGAAAGATAAAATTACCGCGTTTGCTGAAAGATTAGGATGAGGTTACAGAGGCAAGATGATGCGTAGAACTTAGATGGAAGGTGCTTAAAGTATAGATGTGCAGTAATAAGCATTCCACAAGGAATTAGCAGCAGCAGCCTCCAATGCCGGCTGTCAATTTCAATTTTTTATGCTCTTGGATTTTGGTGACAGATGTTGAGACTAATAAGCCTTGGGGATATGCCTTTATTTAGTACATGCATACAAGAGAAATGAAGAGTGAGCTCACTAGTTTTATTTCTCTTTAAGTTTCAATTTTTATGCTCTTGGATTTTGGCAAGTATCTTCTTAGTCCTCATCTTTAACTTGATCATTGTTTCAATTTGGCAGGAATTTCAGATATTATATTTCTCTTTTTATAAGTTTCTAACATTTGAAAACATGTGATGGCTTTGTAATGCTTCAATCATCAGTTTTTTGGATGGACATGCTATATCTCCTCAATTTAAAAGCAAGTGCTCATAATTTTTTCTACATGGTGCAGCTACCTACAAACAAGCTAATGGAGAAAGCTAGATAATAGAAGAGTTCTTGTCGACGTCGAGCGTGGTAGAACTATCCCTAACTGGAGACCTCGATGACTGGGTGGTAGTCTAGGTTCTACTAGGATTGGAGGTGATGACCTTAATCAAAGGATATCTGGAAGGTAATTATTACTTTTCTTACATAACTATACATTATATAATTATCTTATCAGTGTATGTATATCTTCTTTGAAGCATGTATACCATGCCTACTTTTCGTCACCCGACTGTTCGATATTTTTTCCATTGCACGTGGGTTTTCTATGAAAAATTCCTCAAATCTCCCCTTATATGTTTAATCATCTCCTTCCCTTCTTTTAAACTGTATATAATCATGTGTACAAGCCGTTAAAATGTACATATGTTTTAGTTTTATATCCATTGTATCGTGGTTGTAGCCTTGATCATAAGGTGGAACACATTTTGGTTTCTAGTACTTGGTTCCCCCTACATGTTATGTACCCACACTAATCTTTAATATTCAGATAAATTTTTAAATGCAGCATTTATCATATATATATTTAAATCGAAGCATTAAGCGTTCCTTGAATTTGAGAGTTCTAAGGTATGAAGCTTCCTTGTTATATATATATATATATATATATATAATAAAGGATTCTTTTATTTCATTTTATGTGACATGCACATTGAATTTGAAGGTGGCAGAGATTGTGGCTGAGACAATAAATGGCCACCTACTTTCTTAGCACACCCTTCAAGTTCAGCCTCTTCCTCCAAATCAAGTTCATCTAAGTTGTAAGTTGCATACTAATCCAATTAAATTCCTCCATAAAATAAATATAGTTATTCTCATATAACAAGCATACTAATCCAATTAAATTCCTGATAGTTGTACACTTCATTATCAAATACTGTACTGAATGCTTATGATTTCATATTTATTAATATGGTAAAGATACCATCAATTTTTCTAACACTGATATATGTCAACACACATGGTGTGATGAATGAATAATTCTGTTATTATCTAGGCATTCGTTGATATAATTTTCTGTACACTATTGCCCATCAACATAGCTGGAACTTGGTTGACGTTTCAACCGATTTGATATATTCACTAGAACTGCCTTATCAAGTAAAAGTATGTGACTGATAAAATTACTGCAACTTGAAAAATATGCATTAAATATATCACTGTGCAAATATTGCATAGAACTTCCAGTTACATGATTATTGAAAAACACTTTTTTTTTCAACTGGAAATTGTACTCTTTATATTTAACTAACAGTTATACGTCTAAAGCTTACTGTAATTACTACTCACAGGATGTTGACAAAGCCATGGTTAGTGATAGCTCAACAACAAAAAGTCAAGAAAAAAAGACGGAAGGAGGAATCTTGCCGAGTTCAGACTGCCCTGTTGGCAACAATTCAGTAAACCAATGTCTAACTATCTTCGTACTGCCACTTTTCATTTTCAGCCTGTATTTGAACTACTTTTATGCACGTTTTGTCGATAATATTAGATGCAAACTTGCTTTCTAGATATTGTGCATTTGTCTAATTTTGTATGCAGTTGGTTTATAAATTTTATCTCTCTTTACGGGTTTATGTAAACTTTGTTCATGGATATTGTGTTCAACTTATTTTATGGAAGTGATTAATAGTTATGCTTTTATTTTACAATTTTTAGTTTGATTTGTTTATGTTATGTACATTAACTGATTAAAATATAATTAAATGTAGTTTATATTAATGATATGTGTGAATATTGTAATGACACAACATTGCTGTCAATTCTTTGGAAAAAAAATGCATATCCCTACGACAGCGTTTATACATTGCTGTCAATTCATTGGAAAAAAATGCATATCCCTACGACAGCGTTTATACATTGCTGTCAATTCATTGGGGAAAAAAATGCATATCCCTACGACAGCGTTTATACCTTGCAGTAGAAAACTATTAACAGCGTTTATACCTTGCAGTAGAAAAATTATTAACAGCGTTTAGAAAACGCTGTAGAAAGTGGGTTTTTGACAGCGTTTATATTTTGCAGTTAAAAATTTAGGGTCAACGACCGCATGTCGTTATACAGCGTTTTTAAAAACGCTGTGAAAACTTTTAACAGCGTTTTTAAAACGCTGTGAAAAGTCTTTTTTGTTGTAGTGATACCTACGTCTGTGGTCTAGTTGCATATTACATATTAGTTTACATGAACAGTTATATAGGTTTGCATAGGTTTGGACTTTCAAATATGATACTCATTTTAGAATATATGAGTTATACAGTGTATATATTTTATATAAGGCATATATGGGTCGGTCTGCACATATGTTAGCCAGATATTTATCTTGTTGCATTTGAAAAGGTTTGCATTCATACTGCAATATATTTAGTTTGAAGAAAATAATTATATATATATATATATGATTTTGGATCTGATGCTGTTTTAAGTATGCGTTGATTTGAAATTTATACATAGATTTTATTTTAGTATATGTTTCAAAATTTATTTTATAAACATGTGTATATAATAAAGTATTTTGTTTTGTTTATGATCTGCATGTACATATCATTGTCTGCATAGTGTATTTGTTTTAACTATTGATCTTAAACTTTATACATATACAGTTATTTTAATTTTGAAACATATATAGACTTTAAACTAAAATTTTATATATAAGTCTTTCTAATTGTTTATATCTTGAGTCTTAATCTGTTTTAAGTATAATAAGTCGAATCACACATATATATCTATTCTAATGTTGTTGTATTAATTTTAATAAAGTAATAATAATAATACAATATACATTTTGTTTCTGTTATATCAAAACTGATTTTGGTTTTTGATTTCCAATTTATCAGTTGTCCATCGAATTCGTGCCAATCTTGCTTTGCTTCGAAATTCGTGCTTGAATTTGTAGCTCATTTCATTGTCTATTCTCTCTTGCCTCGGAAGGTGAACAATCACTCACGATTAACGTTCTTTTATTATTTAAATTTGATTTCAATTGAAATAGCAATTGAAATATGCTGCTGTAGTTATTTACATTGTTATATATGCTATTATCTATAACTGTTCACCTGTGACATCTGACACCAGTATCTAGTATTATATGCCTGTTATTACTATTATTGTATCTGTTCACCTATGACATCTAACACCAGTATCTAGTATTATATGCCTGTTATTACTATTATTGTATTTGTTCACCTGTGACATCTGACACCAGTATCTAGTATTATATGCCTGTTATTACTATTATTGTATCTGTTCACCTGTGACATCTGACACCCGTATCTATTATTTATGCTGATGATATATGCCTGTTGTTATATTTTTTTTAGTATCTGTTATCACTCTGCAAGTTCCCTGTTAGTATAGAAATCACTATGGGTTGAAATGATACATACCCGAACGGACTTTAGAATAGGAGAATTTCGTTATGGGTTGAAATGATAAACCCAAGCGATTTTCATTTGAATTGAAATTGGGATTACGGGTTGAAATGATATCTACCCGTATATATTTAAATTTCTGATTGAAATGATAAATATCCGTATCACTTAACCCTATGATAAATATATATACAGACACCGTTGGTCCATATATATAAATATTTTGAAAATGAATTCTATGGTTTTGGAAAGAAATATTTGGTTTTAATAAATGTTGAGCCTTAAATTATTTATATAAATGGGAATGATTGACTAAATACATATAATATGGTTGAGTATGTAAATTTATGTTTCAAAATAGATTTCAGTAATAACTTGAATAAGTTAAGTTTGGGGAGATAAATTTGAATTTAGTAAAAATGAAATTTAAGGCTAGTTAAATGATATTGAATTTATTAAGTGAATATTTCCTGATTAAATAATAAATGAAGTTAAATCAAGAGCTATATGAAACTGTTAAATTTAACTTTGAAATTGTTGAATATTAAAGCTTTGAAATATATTGGAATTTAAATGGTTTATTTTGTGATTCAGATCTATATTTGAAATCAATTTGAATTGAAATTGTTATTTAGAAACTGAATTGAATTAAAATGGGAAAATTGAGTTTTGAATAAATTTGAATTTGGAATTTGAGTTAATTTGAACCGATTTGTGAAACTTGAGGAAATTATAAAACACTTTACTTTATAAATTATTTAACCTATATATACTATTTTGGAAAATAGATATATTTGAAATGATATGATATTTGGGTTTGAAGTATAAATTAAATTGAAATGACCACGGTGTTATAGTGTATATTTCCACCTTGTAGATAGTTCTGAAGATCCTTAGAGGATGGTTATCCCAAACATCCTTTAAGTTACTTGTATTTCAGTTGATATTTCACTTGAGTTGGATTTATTGATATAAGAATGTTAATCCTAACTCGAGTGTTTTGTGTTTTGCTTTACGCTCGGGTCAGACTGAGTGATACAACGTTTGAGACTCACCTTTGGAGATCCAACTATCGCCTCAGTTTTCAGCTCTTCTAGTTGATTTGTTCAGAGAAGTCATCTGTTGTACTGGAGACTTCACTGCATTTGAGATATTCTGTTGTATTTTATTTCTAACTCTGATGTTTATATAGTAGCTTCATGAACTACTAATTTATCTATTCCGCTGCATATTATTGTATTACTCTGTGTCTGTGATTCTGTGATTGATTTATTTACTGCATATGCTGAGTTTTGCCAAATTTTAAATTAACAATCTGATAT
This sequence comes from Allium fistulosum, assembly GCA_030737815.1. NCBI lineage: Eukaryota > Viridiplantae > Streptophyta > Magnoliopsida > Asparagales > Amaryllidaceae > Allium > Allium fistulosum. Next base: position 541,914,321 of record CM060903.1, read on the forward strand.
TTTGAACTATTCAAGTCAGACATGTGTGGATTATTGTCGATTTGAATGGTCCAAAATAGCGGGACGTTACAGTTACGCTCGGGTCAGCCTGAGTATCAGTTGGACTTCATCTTCACGGAGCTTGGACTACTGGAGATCATCTTTATCAAGCTGCTATCTATTTTGCTATTCAGTCTTTTATTTTAGCTTATGTAATTGAGACAAATGAATTTGGGATTTTCTATGGTTATTCAAACTGTATTGGTTTTAGACTATGTAATTTGTACTTGTTTTGAGACTATGTATTTTAGTGGCTTCATGAACCACTATGGTTATTTTAAATTCCGCTGTGAGTTATTCTGATATTTCTGTGTCTGTGATTCTGTGAATGATTTTATTTGCTCCAAATTTTATTACAATCTGTTATTTTGCATTATTCAAGTCTGACATGTGTGGATTATTGTCGATTTGAATGGTCCAAAATACCGGGTCATCACATTCATTTTCCACTGTATTATTATGTATACCTAACGACAATTGTTAGGACAAGAAGTTATAACTGTCCAGGCTGTTGAGGTTTGTTTTTAACTCTGATATACTATCTATTTTAGAGTTATAGTTTTTACTGTCTTTGTTATATTATATGTTATCATTCCGCTATGAAATTCTATTTTCCTTGTTCTTTTTCTTTTTTATATCCCAACAATATGCTTTTTCGGCACTTGATTGCTCGACATTTGAATACCATGGATGTATTAAGTGCCGACTTTCTATGGTCGAAAAGGCGGGTTATTACAGATGTTGAAGTGCAAGATTGGAAGGTATGGAGCGATGCGATCGATTTTCGTAGTTACCTTGGGTTGATGGGGTTTTACCGATAGTTCATTAAGGACTTCGTAGAGGTAACTACATCTTTGACTGAACTAACCAGGAAAAATCAAGTCTTCTTATGTGATGCATGTAGTGAAGATCCTTTTATGAAGATGAAGAAATTGTTATATAGTGCCAAAGGAAGATAAACCGTTTGCTGTATAAATCAATGCTTGTGTTACGGAACTCAGTGCGATTTTTATATAAGAAGGCAAAGTGGTTGCATTTGCCAGTAGGAAACCTAAGACTCATAAAAGAAACTATCCAACCCTTGTGTAACGACCCACTATTTTGGACCATTCAAATTGACAATTATCCACACATGTCTGACTTGAATAATTCAAAATAACAGATTGTAATAAAATTTGAAGCAAATAAAATCAAATAAAGATCACAGAGACAGAAATATCAGAATAACTCGCAGCTAAAATTAAAATACCATAGTAGTTCATGAAGCTACTATAACAAACTCTAAAAACAAAATACATAATATCAGGTTGAAAACATATACAATAGAAATCTCAAATACATAGAAGTTTATAATACCAGAGCTGAAATAGAACAACTGAAACTGAAATGGATAGATAACTAGATAAGCAGAATCTCCAACGATTCCTAGCTCCAGAAAGAGATCCAAAGCTAAGTTGTAAATACTCAGGCTGACCTGAGCGTAAAGCAAAATACAAAACACTCGAGTCAGGACAATATATACTTATATAATGTAAACCAACTAAAGTGAACTGTAGTAGTAATGCATAATAACTTAAAGGATGCTTGGGATCGCCCATCCTCTAAGGATCAGTTAAACCATAAATTAAATACATCCGTGGTTAAAATTTCAAAATAGTAATTTATGTTTGAAATCAAATATCATTCAAAATTCAATATCATTCAAAAAATCCCATTTCAAAATGTCACAATATCATATCTTTTCAAAACTACATTCATTTTATTTAAAATACCATTTCAACACACATTTCAAAATAGTTTATATTTCAAACAAATTACTTCATTTTAAATCATTAAAATGAAGTTATTATATTTTCAAAATTTAAATCTTTCAAAGTCCATTTATTTACTTATACCTATCAAAACAATGAAAATTCACCTTTCGCAGCATTTGGAAAATGCTATAGAAAGTTACTTTCAAAACAGTTCAATTTTACAAAAGGCAGCATTAAAATACTGTAATAGGGTTACATTAGTTCAAATAAAACCTTAGTTAAATTCCACAATTATAGCACTTACAAAGTGCTATAATATTCCTTTATTAAAATTTATCCATTTGGTTCATTTATATAAACTACAGCATTTATAATTGCCGTAATATCCTTTACCATATAAATAATAGCATTTTAGAAATGCTGTTAATTAAAATTCAGGGTTTTCAATACAGTGTCACAAGCAATTATATTTTTATATAAATCATTTTCAACTTATAAAATCATAATTTCTCACTTTTAAAACAATCATTTAAATGCCCGTATATTCATGATTTTATAAAGTTAAATTTCTATTCAAAAGTCAATATTTTATAATAATTCACATATTAAATTCACACATTAAATTTCAATTCTTTATAATTAAATTTTAACTTAACACTTAAGTTTAAATCTCCCATATAACTTATTTTCATTTTATTTACTTACCTTCAAAAATTCACTTTTAAACAAAATTCATAAATGCCAATTTAAGCTATATTTCAGAAAAAAAATCAACTAAATATTCATTCATTTCACATTTTTAACTTTATTCAAAAATCATTAATATATATTATAAAATCATTTTAAATTCATTTTAATTCCAAATATCATAAATTTACCATATTTCATATTAAATTTAAATTCCATTTCATCACCAAATTAGAATTTCAAAAATAACTTACATTTCAAATTTCCAACTTTACCATCTATTTATTTCACTTATAAATTCTCAGAAAATCAAAATACTTTACAAAAATCATTTTTAATTAAGTTGAAATCAAAATATTATAATATTTACATTTCTAAAATAATTTAAAAATTTTAGAAAACATATTTTAACCACGGGTCTGTAAATCATTTTCTAGCCTAGGTAAAGTAATACAGATACTATATCTTTTCAATCAGTAATTACAAAGAAAAATCCGGGTTTGATCATTTCAAACCCGCAATCCCAAGTAAGAATGAAATGAAAACCGCTCAGGCCTATCATTTCAGCCTATAACGATTTTCCCCTATTCTAAAGTCCGTTCGGGTATGTATCATTTCAACCCATAGTCATTCTAATCTACAGGGAACTTGCAGTGTGATAAACTGATATAAATAACAGAATAGCATGATGTAATTGTAACATATGGTATAACAAGTGTAAATACAGGTGTGAACATCATATGAATATAATATGGCAGTTATAACAGGATGATGTAAATTACAGATTCAAATGGTGTCAGTTTACTAGTTATATAAGTACACATCGTCTGGTGAGAATTACTCACTTGTATAAGCTGGAGATGACAACCAATTGCACAAACAAGGAACTTCAAAGGCACGATAACACGACAATGATTTGAGAGTGGGAGAGCCAAAGCTAATTTCCTTGTTAAATATCAAACAAAACAAATACAAACATGAATTACAAACCGAAATATTACAAAACAATGCTACGAATAACTACCCAATTCAAAGCTAGAGCTTTTGCACTTGCATTCAACATCATATGCTTCATCCATAGGCTGGAAAAGCACTGTTATGGGATGGTTTTGGATCAGGTTTGGATCAGGATAAAGCCATATAGCGGTCGGCCATAGCAATATAAGGAGGAGATGAAGGACATGTGCTTGAATTTCAAAACAAGGCAACTACAAGTGGTTTCTATGCCACAAATGGTTCGACCCTATGCAACATGGGCACGGCCAGGCCTGTAGTGGACTGGAGAATGGTGTGGCATTGGCTTTGGGTCAGGTAGGTGCTGGTGGAAGTGATGCAAGAGGCGGCCAAGGTGGTGGTTGGAGTGGGGAAGGCAATAGGTGTTAGGCTATAGGGTTTTAGGTGGATGTTTGCTCAATTTTTGGTGGATCTACATCATATATGGCCATGGCTATGGATGGTCAGTGGGCTGGAGAAGATGGTGGCCTGATGTGGTGGTGGTGGAGGCAGCCATGGTGATGGAGGAGCAAGGCCAAGCTACCTAAAGTTGAAGGCAAGTGCAAAAATCATAAGAAATAAGAAGAAAAAGAGTAGAAAAGAAGAAGAAGTTTACAAAATTTTGTTCAGGTGTGGAGGCCAAAATTTTTGGAGTAAGAAGCTATTTTTTTTACGTGAAAATGGAAGGAAGTAATCAGCTGAAGAAAATGATAAGGTCAGCCCATAGTAAATGCTAGTGTCGATTAGAAAATGAAAAGGCAAGAATACAAAAAGACTAGGAATAACAAAAGTCACAAACTCTTCATATTTCCATATTTTCTTTTTATAAGTTTAAATATCTGAAAATACATATAATTTCAGTTAAAATTCGAAAATATAACAAATATAAAAAATATAAATAAATAAATATTAATTATATATGATTAAAATTAGGAAATAGTACAAAATGAAAACTAGTCTAGAAAATTTGAAAATAAACAAGATAAACTTTGGAAGATTTATATGGACTTAGAAAATATTTATAAATAAAGATAATAACATAAAATAAAAATGCTTTCACAAAAGTAAATAAATAAATTTTAATTAAATATAATTTAAATTAAGAAAATAGCAGAAAAATAGAAACTAGCCTTTTAAAAATAGGAAATAAATGCAATAAATTTTGGAAAAATTTTATTATCACTTTTAAAAATATTAAAGGACAAAGTATCCATAAAATAACATTTTAACACAAATTAAAATAAAATATGACAAAGAAAATGTAATTTATATAATTTAAAATAGACAAAATTGTTAAATAAATCAAATTGCACTCAAAATTGAAATGTACATAACTTTTACAATTCAAATCCGTTTTCGAAGAAACGAAAAGTAGTATTCAAGTTATTAAATCTATTTTAATAATAAAAGATAAAATGTAAGAATTTAAATATTTAAATTTAAGGTTTAAAAATCAAAGTTTGACTAGTTTGACCAGAAATCCCTTTTTCAGGAAAATGTTCAATTTACACCAGTTTGAAATTAAAATTCACATAATAATCAACATTTATAATTAAAAATGAAATGTTTGAAATAAAACAAGTTTAAAATAATTTAAAATAAAATATAGTCAAATTTAAATATATGCAGAAATATAGGGTTGTTACACTCTCCCCCACTCAAATCTTTTCGTCCTCGAAAAGGAAGGAAGCGGAGAAACAAATAGAATGAAAAATAGGTTGGAAGACATCCCCGAAAAGAAGGTATGGAAAAAGTAACTAGGTGGGAAAATAAGTTGAAAGACAAGGATGAACCATTATTTAAACCATTATATATTTCAATTTAAAATTTCATAACATTTTAAACATTTCGTAATATGATGAATAGTTCTTTGATTTAAATCTGATAGTTCAAAGTAAACAATCTTTAAAACATTTTAAAATATTTAGAAGGGAAAAATAACTGATCAAAATATTCTTTATATAGTACTTTATCAAAATACTTTTTAACTCGATGTCTTAAAAAGTTTATCCTCGTTCTTGCAGACTCTGGCAGTGCGTTGATCAGGCGCAAAGCTAGAATTCTCCAAGTACTTAGTAGACTTGTTTCAACACCTAGTGAAAATACTGGAAAACTTTTAAAAACAGATATGGAAAGTACAATCCAAAAAAAAACTAAACATGTCGATCATGGATCGCGGATACATAATGGTTACGCTTGGATCCCCCAAGAAACATCTGTACCCTTAGGCCGCCCCCCAACCTTGCGATTACGCCATGAAGACTGGTAGTACTGCAGATACACAATGGTTACGCTTGGATCTCCCAGGAAACATCCGTACCCTAGGCTCTCGCAGCCCCTGCTGATTACGCTACCAAGCAACCCAATAGATCGCAGATACACAATGGTTACGCCTGGATCTCCCAGGAAACATCTGTACCCATAGGCCGCCCCCCAACCCTGCGATTTCGCCATGAAGTTGCGCTCGTAAGACCATGGATATTTCCATGGAATTCGATGGAAACTCGAGTATCATATCCGGAAAACCAAAAATCAGAGAAATATCGATAGAATGAATCCACAATGTAGCCACAAAGCGGATATCAAGCAGAAGGCACTTTCCATATCTTTACTTCGAAAATATGTATCATATAGTACCTTTTCAAATCACTTTCAAATATCATACTTATGTAAAGTCCATTATATATAAGATTTCATTTTCAAATCAAATACTTTCCAAAATCAATAGTATATCAAATCACACTTATATAGACTTCAATTATATAAGATTTCACTTTTCAAATTGAGTACCTTTTCAACTCCATAGTTTCGAATCAACATCATACTTATACAAACCAAATTTTATATAAGTTAGATAACTCCCAAATCAAGTATTTAGTAACATAAGGTTCTCAAATTTCAATTTGTTTCAATATCAATATAATTTTCAAAATCATATACGCTTTCACCAAATTATCCTCCCAAATCAAATATCTTCAGTTCCAAAGTTTCCAAAAAAATAAATTTAGAAAATAAATCCAAATTTCCAAATCAATATAATTTAAGTCAAACAATTTATTTCCAACATCAATGGTTTTCAACATCATCTTATATTTACATAAAGTCCATCTTATATAAGGATCAAAATTTATCAAAAATCAATTTCGCTGCATGAAGAGTCATATGGGATTGAACATCTTTGCTTTATAAATAGTTTTTTTGGAAAATGGTTTTAAATAAAATAGTTTTTGTATAAAAGAAAATTTCCAATTAAATTACAAAGATATCCAACATAACAACTTCCAATTTCAGCGTCAAGTATATCAATGATATTAGAATATAAGATATACATATGTCATCCTTTCGCAAAATCACATTCGATCGCTCGCTCGATCACACAAATTCGCTTTCGAACTAGTATTGTCCATTCGACTTCCCTAATGCGGATTTCGATATGGTTTCTCGACTAGAAACCATCAGTCTCCTTGCATAGCCATATACTATTATAGAGAATTCTAGAATCAAGCCCAAAATCCAAATCAAATATTCGCCATCAAGAATCAAATGAAAAATCCTAACACGAAATGGTGTAATTCACCTCGAACTTGTGTACTCAAACTTGGATCAATTTAATTATGCGAATAAAACAGCATACGTACAACTTATGTATCTATTCCAACTTTTTAAATATATAGTTTCATAAAGATGTTACTAAGTTAAACATTTAAACTAAATTTTATTCAAAATATTTTGAAGACCAAATTCTTCTCAAAACATTTCAAATCTAAATTTCATATTAGAAAAATTCAAAATAGCCTTATTCATTTACTTAACAAAACAGTTTCAACTTATTTAAATCATATTACTACATAATTTAAACATACATACCAAACTTATATACTTTATACTTTTCAAAATTACTTAGCTTTGAAAAATTTAACCTTGATTTGGAAGTGCTCGAACCTTCAAAATAGTCGAAGAAATCATATTTAAATCCAAGAGTTGGAAATCACAATTAAATCAGTAAATCAATTCCAAAAATGGGGTTATATCAAATCAAATCCAAAAGTCAAGGACTGAACACCGGCTCATTTCAAATTGTTTCAAATATATATACATATATCTTTCCAATATCAAATCACACTTCGGAATTTGGAATCAAAAATTGGTTTCAAAAATCAATCGTTTAACAAAGCTACCGAAGTGGCCTCTCTCCCACTTTGAAACTCGAAAATCCATGTCGATGATGCATGCATTCATCACCGAAATTATTTTCCAGCGACATAAATGGGTTCTGGACTTCTATTTTCTCAACTTCTTTTGAAATTTCTTCGAAATCATTTGAAGCTCATTAAAATCATTTCAGACATTTCATATTCGGAAAATACTTTCAAATCATATTATTAATTATTTCAAAATCTTAAAACCAGTTCCAAAATGCCGGAGTTCAATCACTCAATTTCAGATTCAAAACCTTCGGTTATAAATCCTTCTATATGAAACCATTTCTTATATAAATTTCAAAATTTCAAATCCATTCAAAACTTTAAATTCTCAATTTTAAAATGGTATATAATCCTTATCGAAAAACATTTCACTTAATATATAAAATATGGTCATCCTTATCAAAATAACAACTACGATGAATACAAAAATTTCAAAAGACAATCAACCACAAATTTTCCAATGGATGATTCAAGGATGGATTTCAAAACAAAACAGAGATTCAAATTTAGAGGAACTCTAATCAAATAGAATTCTGATTCAAAGATAAGCTCAAACGAAGATAAGATAATTAAATTACCAAATAGAAGATGGATAAGCTCATATAAATCGCGGGCGACCTTAACCGGTCAAACGTGACTTCAGGAATAATCGATGCAAAAATCTAAGGCAAATCGACCTTCGATCGCCAGAGATAGAATCTAAATATAGCAGAAGATAGAAAACATCGTAAACCGAGGATACAGAAATCTTCGGTGAATCAATGCCAATTATAAGGGAGTTTCACCCCTTTTACAAATCATTCAAAGATTTGCGGGATCGCCGATCTTTATAGAGGTCATTCAAAGTGGAGTTATGGAATGCTCCAAAAATCAAAAGAATACAAATAGGGGAGACATGAATGGATTTCAGAACAAGTGGGAGCGTTCCAAAATTCAAAGGAATCCTAATCGAAGAAATCCCAACTAAGATAGAAGTTCAAAATTTTAAGGAAATCCAAATCAAAGAAATTACTAACAAGGTGGATACAAAAGGAATGAAGTTTAGAAAAAATTTACTTCAAAGCAAGAAAATTTATATCAAAATAATATTTGAAAATTCTTTAAAATCAGTAGAAAATCATTTTATACTTCGAAAATACGTCCTCTCACAAAGAAATGATTCTGAGATTGATTTCACTCATTCTAGGGTATTTCTACCCTATCTCTAATGAGTTTTTGCTCCGTAGGCTAAGGTTTGCCTAAAACCAAAGCTCTGATACCAACTGTAACGACCCACTATTTTGAACCATTCAAATCGACAATAATCCCCACATGTCTGACTTGAATAATTCAAAATATCAGATTGTAATAAAATTTGGAGCAAATAAAATCAAATACAGAATCACAGAGACAGAAATATCAGAATAACTCGCAGCGGAAATTAAAATACCATAGTAGTTGATGAAGCTACTATAACAAACTCTAAAAACAAAATACATAATATCGGTCTGAAAATATATACAATAGAAATCTCAAATACATAGAAGTTTATAATACCAGAGCTGAAATAGAACAACTGAAACTGAAATGGATAGATAACTAGATAAGCAGAATCTCAAACGATTCCTAGCTCCAGAAAGAGATCCAAAGCTAAGCTGTAAATACTCAGGCCGACCCGAGCGTAAAGCAAAATACAAAACACTCGAGTCAGGACAATATATACTTGTATAATGTAAACCAACTCAAGTGAACTGTAGCAGTAATGCATAATAACTTAAAGGATGCTTGGGATCGCCCATCCTCTAAGGATCAGTTAAACCATAAATTAAATACATCCGTGGTTAAAATTTCAAAATAGTAATTTATGTTTGAAATCAAATATCATTCAAAATTCAATATCATTCAAAAAAATCCATTTCAAAATGTCACAATATCATATCTTTTCAAAACTACATTCATTTTATTTAAAATACCATTTCAACACACATTTCAAAATAGTTTATATTTCAAACAAATTACTTCATTTTAAATCATTAAAATAAAGTTATTATATTTTCAAAATTTAAATCTTTCAAAGTCCATTTATTTACTTAAACTTATCAAAACAATGAAAATTCACCTTTCGCAGCATTTGGAAAATGCTATAGAAAGTTACTTTCAAAATAGTTCAATTTTACAAAAGGCAGCATTAAAATACTGTAATAGGGTTACATTAGTTCAAATAAAACCTTAGTTAAATTCAACAATTATAGCACTTACAAAGTGCTATAATATTCCTTTATTAAAATTTAGCCATTTTGTTCATTTATATCAACTACAGCATTTATAATTGCTGTAATATCCTTTACCTTAGAAATAATAGCATTTTAGAAATGCTGTTGATTAAAATTCAGGGTTTTCAATACAGTGTCACAAGCAATTATATTTTTATATAAATCATTTTCAACTTATAAAATCATAATTTCTCACTTTTAAAACAATCATTTAAATGCCTGTATATTCATGATTTTATAAAGTTAAATTTCTATTAAAAAGTCAATATTTTATAATAATTCACATATTAAATTCACACATTAAATTTCAATTCTTTATAATTAAATTTTAACTTAACACTTAAGTTTAAATCTCCCATATAACTTATTTTCATTTTATTTACTTACCTTCAAAAATTCACTTTTAAACAAAATTCATAAATTCCAATTTAAGCTATATTTCAAAAAAAAATTCAACTTAATATTCATTCATTTCACATTTTTAACTTTATTCAAAAATCATTAATATATATTATAAAATCATTTTAAATTCATTTTAATTCCAAATATCATAAATTTATCATATTTCATATTAAATTTAAATTCCATTTCATCACCAAATTAGAATTTCCAAAATAACTTACATTTCAAATTTCCAACTTTACCATTTATTTATTTCACTTATAAATTCTCGGAAAATCAAAATACTTTACAAAAATCATTTTTAATTAAGTTGAAATCAAAATATTATAATATTTACATTTCTATAATAATTTAGAAATTTTAGATAACATATTTTAACCACGGGTCTGTAAATCATTTTCTAGCCTAGGTAAAGTAATACGGATACTATATCTTTTCAATCAGTAATTACAAAGAAAAATCCGGGTTTGATCATTTCAAACCCGCAATCCCAAGTAAGAATGAAATGAAAACCGCTCAGACCTATCATTTCAGCCTATAATGATTTTCCCCTATTCTAAAGTCCGTTCGGGTATGTATCATTTCAACCCATAGTGATTCTAATCTACAGGGAACTTGTAGTGTGATAAACTGATATAAATAACAGAATAGCATGATGTAATTGTAACATATGGTATAACAGGTGTAAATACAGGTGTGAACATCATATGAATATAATATGGCAGTTTTAACAGGATGATGTAAATTACAGATTCAAATGGTGTCAGTTTACTAGTTATATATGTACACATCGTCTAGTGAGAATTACTCACTTGTATAAGCTGGAGATGACAACCAATTGCACAAACAAGGAACTTCAAAGGCACGATAACACGACAATGATTTGAGAGTGGGAGAGCCAAAGCTAATTTCCTTGTTAAATATCAAACAAAACAAATACAAACATGAATTACAAACCGAAATATTACAAAACAATGCTACGAATAACTACCCAATTCAAAGCTAGAGCTTTTGCACTTGCATTCAACATCATATGCTTCAGCCATAGGCTGGAAAAGCACTGTTATGGGATGGTTTTGGATCAGGTTTGGATCAGGATAAAGCCATATAGCGGTCGGCCATAGCAATATAAGGAGGAGATGAAGGACATGTGCTTGAATTTCAAAACAAGGCAACTACAAGTGGTTTCTATGCCACAAATGGTTCGACCCTATGCAACATGGGCACGACCAGGCCTGTAGTGGACTGGAGAATGGTGTGGCAGTGGCTTTGGGTCAGATAGCTGCTGGTGGAAGTGATGCAAGAGGCGGCCAAGGTGGTGGTTGGAGTGGGGAAGGCAATAGGTGTTAGGCTATATGGTTTTAGGTGGATGTTTGCTCAATTTTTGGTGGATATACATCATATATGGCCATGGCTATGGATGGTCAGTGTATTGGAGAAGATGGTGGCCTGATGTGGTGGTGGTGTAGGCAGCCATGGTGATGGAGGAGCAAGGCCAAGCTACCTAAAGTTGAAGGCAAGTGCAAAAATCATAAGAAACAAGAAGAAAAAGAGTAGAAAAGAAGAAGAAGTTTACTAAATTTTTGTTCAGGTGTGGAGGCCAAATTTTTTGGAGTAAGAAGCTATTTTTTTACGTGAAAATGGAAGGAAGAAATTAGCTGAAGAAAATGATAAGGTCAGCCCATAGTAAATGCAAGTGTTGGTTAGAAAATGAAAAGGCAAGAATACAAAAAGACTAGGAATAACAAAAGTCACAAACTCTTCATATTTCCATATTTTCTTTTTATAAGTTTAAATATCTTAAAATACATATAATTTCAGTTAAAATTCGAAAATATAACAAATATACAAAATATAAATAAATAAATAAATATTAATTATATATGATTAAAATAAGGAAATAGTACAAAATGAATACTAGTATAGAAATTTTGAAAATAAACAGGATAAACTTTGGAAGATTTATATGGACTTAGAAAATATTTATAAATAAATATAATAACATAAAATAAAAATTCTTTCACAAAATTAAATAAATAAATTTTAATTAAATATAATTTAAATTAAGAAAATAGTAGAAAAATATAAACTAGCCTTTTAAAAATAGGAAATAAATGCAATAAATTTTGGAAAATTTTTATTATCACTTTTAAAAATATTAAAGGACAAAGTATCCATAAAATAACATATTAACACAAATTAAAATAAAATATGACAAAGAAAATGTAATTTATATAATTTAAAATAGACAAAATTGTTAAATAAATCAAATTGCACTCAAAATTGAAATGTACATAACTTTTACAATTCAAATCCGTTTTCAAAGAAACGAAAAGTAGTATTCAAGTTATTAAATCTATTTTCATAATAAAAGATAAAATTTAAGAATTTAAATATTTAAATTTAAGGTTTAAAAATCAAAGTTTGACCAGTTTGACCAGAAATCCCTTTTTCAGGAAAATGTTCAATTTATACCAGTTTGAAATTAAAATTCACATAATAATCAACATTTATATTTAAAAATGAAATGTTTGAAATAAAACAAGTTTAAAATAATTTAAAATAAAATAAAGTCAAATTTAAATATATGCAGAAATCTAGGGTTGTTACATCTTGATTTGTAATTGGCCACCATTGTGTTTGCTTTGAAGAAATGGATGCACTATCTGTTGGCTGAGAGTTTGAGTTATTCACCAATCACAAATCTTTGAAGTATTCACCCTCTGAAATAATTCCTAATCTTAGGTAACCAAGATGGATAAAATTCCTAGCTTCTTGTTTCTTTTGTATTTCCTATATTCCTAGAAAGGGAAAGATAGTAGTGGTGCAAAGGCATGCGATGTTGAGATCTATGCTTGCTGAATGAAAGGGTTTTGGGTTTATTGCGGAGTTTTATTTTTGACCTTCCTATGATATGTTGCCTGGATTTTTTGTAAATATGAAAGTTACGCCCACACTTATTAATCAGATTGATTCTAGCCAAAATTCTGATGCAAACATTGTAGAGATCTTAGACCCGATTAGGAAGGAAGAGCATTCTAGTCATAGTAATCTTTATTTTATTGAAGCGAAGGGTCGGCTTCATAGAGATGGTAGATTGTGTTATCCAGCCATTTGGCCCGGCTATATCTGGACCGATCAGATAGGACAGACTCAATTGTCATTAGAATCGATGCATCAGGTTAACAATCATGAATAGAAATCAGACAAGTACAATGACCTAAAGCAGTAGCAAAGTAGAAGCATGAAAGCTTACTACTCGCTAAAGATGGATCAGGTATGATCCATATGCAACATTATGGGTCATCGTATCGATTCCACGGCTCAATTCATTGATGATCAATCAATATCTCAAAATCTACAAATCCATTACACATGAAACTTTGTGAATAACAATTTACTGAAGTAAGGACCCCCTAGAAATGATTTCATGAAAGATGAGCTACTAAGAACGATCGGTATACATCATTCATGAACGATCATATCATTTCAACTTCAATGATTCAACCCAATGAAGATTAATTAATATTTCACTAATGGTAAGTCAGAAAGACACCAACTTTGGGAACATTGATTAGAGGTATGAGGGAGCTTATAGGAACGATCACACTCTAATTGGAACAATCACGAACGATCGGTACCAATTGTTCCAATGATCAGATTTGCACCTGCGATCGTTTGTGTGGGTCCTACGGATCTGGAGTCTTCTACTAAATTTCCAACGAGATATTTCATCGCCTTCCCCTATAAATATAGGCTTCTTTGTTCTGTTAGGGGATCTCTATGATGCTTATTGCTCCGGACTCCATTGTAATCAAGTGCAATTATAAATAATTTATTGTAACCAGATTTACAAGTGATCAATAAAGTTTACTCTTTAAAGTGGAGATAGGTACGCAACGTCGAACCACTATAAATCCTTGTGTTTCTATTACTACTTAGTTCTTATTTCTTATTTACTTATCCTCTCTGTTTAATTTTGATTATTCTTCATTTATTTCACTACTACTCTATTCTTGAGTGTTTGTTGCCTTTTTTGGTGCGATCATTTTGGTGCTTTCAATGAGAACGCTTGATTCTTAGCTTATTCGGATCCCTTTATTGCTACTGGATTTCATAAATCCCCCGAAGGAGATCCATAATTGTCTTTGAGAAGCTAATTTGTTCTATTCAGATTTGCAAAAGTATGAGGAAAATTATCAACGATGGTTAGGAACACCAGATCTACTTCTTAGAATGCAGAAGGAAACGAGAATGCTAGCATCCAGCAAGGAGGTCCAAGCAATCTACCAGTAGATGTGAATGCTACCAATCTTGTTGATGTCTAGAATCCAAATGATTCCATTACAAGAGCTTAATTTCAGAATTTGACGAGAGAGCTAGCGGATAGTCGCCGATAGTTGAATCAAAAGATTCAAGCCAATATTATTCTAATGAACCAACTCAGTCAGTAGCAACAAAGGAAAGCTAGAAGGGAGCCAACTCCCTATTTTGCATCGGAGAGCTCAACTTCATCAGAGGACTATCATAGACGAAAACGTCTCCAAACCAATGGATAACATGCTAAATCATTGACTCGCCATCACCCGACCAATCCAAATAGACTAGTAACGATCGGTACCGATCCATCTGGAACGGTATGCACCGATCCATCTCCTGGAGGTAGGTCACATCATGTAGTGGGAAGAGCGCACACTGGAGATGCTAAGATCGATTTGGATGTTGAAGTTCAGGTGAAGCAGACAAGTTACCTCTCCGAAATGATGATGAAGTGAACGCACGTGATGTACATTGAGAGTATGTTAAGCAAAGAAGGTGTGGAATCACCCATAGATATCGACCGAACCATTCTCGTGAAGTGGAGCATGACTACTGCTTGGCTCCAATTATCCAAACACCAGACTTGTAGGCTATGGTTAGGCAGCTAGTAAGGGAAAGCCAAGGCATAACTAATGATGATTGGGGATCTCGAGAAGTCATACCCCGTTCACTGATAATATCTTACATGCCGAGTATCTAAGGAGGTTCAGTATTCTGTCGATGCTTGCCTATAAGGGAAAAACCGACCCCAGACAGCACATCATGAGATATGAATGGCTGATGGATTTTACATGAGCTGATTATGCACCAATATGCACATGTTTTCCTATTACTCTCTTTGGCATAACAACAATGTGGTTTACGAGATTACCTCCACGGTCAATCTCTAGATTTGACGATTTAGCAATGAAGTTTATGGAGCAGTTCTGTATGCATGCAACTCACCCCAAAGACGTGATGTCCCTATCCAGCGTTATCTAGGCTCTAGGAGAATTGCTAAAAGAGTATTTGGAGAGATTTCTTATAGCCGTCATGGAAGTTAGTAATCTGAACGACCATTAAATATTAATGGTGGTAACAAGGGGGATTGATCCAGAATTTGATTTTGGCGATTGGTTAGCTAGCAAGCCACCAGCAATGTTGGAGCATTTCTGTGCAAAAATAGTGCAGTATTTGAGGAAAGAGGAAGCTAGATGCTCTAGGAAGAAGAATGTTGTAGGACCAAGTGGAGAGGGAGTGTAGAGTAACATTGTAGTAAAACAGTCTGGTGATAGTACTAGAAAAGTTCAAGTGAATGTCCAAAATACACTGAATCAGTAAAAGAAAGGTAGAGATAAGAATCATGAATGAAAGAGGGATTCTGGAAGATGAAGGCCTAGGACCCCGATGTACGATACCTACACACCACTGAATGCATACCTAGAGAACTTCTATCTATCTACATGCAATACCAAGCAGTACAGGAAGCCAACTCCAAAAGAATTGATGGAGAAGCAGAAACAGACTAGAAAATATTGCCAGTTCCATAAAAGCTATGGTATAACACAAATGAGTGTTGGCACCTCCAGGATATTATCGAGAAATTGATTCTGGAAAGAAAGTTATAGCAATTTGTTAAAGCCCCACAAGATGGTGGGCAGGGGAAATCCAACCCCAACTGAGGACAAGCGTCGTAATGGGCTGAGGAGCCTGCGCGGACTAGAAGAAGATTGGTGATCAATACAATAGTCGGAGGACCACATCCAGCTGATAAGAGTTGGCATAAGATGGAGCGCTATGCTAACATGATCAAGCATGTGAATTTTGAATATTGTTCGAGTACAGAAGATGGAGCTCCAGCAAAATAGCAGCGTACAATAGCCGATGACATTGTATTCAGAAACAGAGATGCAGTTAAGATGGAGGCACCGACGGTCGACCCAATGGTCGTTTCGTCCATGATCAGCCCCGCGTTGGTGAGAAGGATCTTGGTGGATTGTGGAAGTTCCGTAAATATAATTTTCAAAAATGCTTACGGTCAGATGGGGATGGAAGCTAAAGACTTGAAATCGTATAAAGACCGCATTCATGGCTTTAACAGTGCTATGACCGAAGCTGTTGGTTATGTTGAATTGCACGTGGAATTGGGAGAAGGTGACTGTAGGAGAGTACAAATGTTGCCGTTTGTTACCTTAGATGTGGACTCTCCATATATTGCTTTTCTAGGCTAACCGACCCTAGCTGAATTTTGAGCAGCCCTTGCCCCATGGTGTTTAACTTTAAAATTCTCGGTAGATAATGGCGTTGGAATTATGTACGATGATCAGGCGACTGGATGTGCCAATTATGTGGCTGATTTGAGGGATGCTCAACGGAAGGAGAAAGGTAACAGTGTGGACAAGTCTCTCTTCATCCAGACCACTAAAGATTGACAACAAGCGCCTAAGCCTTGGCTTGGGTGCCACAGTCAATTCTATAGGGATATAGATCCGAGGAATGATGAGAAGGAGCCTAAAGAGACTAAGGCTGCACTGGCTGAGCTGATAATTGACATCATTGTCAACCATGACAACCCGTCAACAGTCCTAAAGATCGGATCACAACTCAGCCCCCCGATGAAGAAAGAACTTGTTGGTTTTCTTCGAGCGAATCTTAATGTGTTCGCTTGGACACATTCTGACATGTATGGGATCTTGCCTGCTATTGCGAGCTATGCATTGAATATCGATCCGAGGTAAATCCCGGTGAAATGATTATCTAATCTTGTACTTGTGAGAAAGGCAAATGGGTAATGGCGGAATGCATTGATTACTCGGACTTGAACAAGGCTTGCCCGAAAGTTCCCCTTCCAAGGATCAACTAGCCAGTAGACTCAATCGCAGGACATGAATTGCTATCTTTCATGGATGTGAACTTTGGATATAACCAAATTCCGATGCATTTTCCCGATCAATAGCACACCTGCTTCATTACCGACGTTGTATTGTATTGCTATGTAGTGATGCCATTTGGATTAAAGAATGCTGGAGTGACCTATCAACATCTAGTCAATAGAATGTTTAAAGATCTGATTGGAAAGAGGAAGGAGGTATATGTGGATGATATGCTCATGAAGTAACGACAATCTTGCGACCACATTAGAGACTTGGAAGAAATGTTCGATATCCTCCGATATTACAAAATGAAGATCAATCCTTCAAAATGTTATTTAGGTGTAGCATTAGGAAAGTTCTAGGGTTACATTGTCAATGCCCATGGAATCAAAGCTAATCCTGAAAAGATTCAAGCAATTTGCAACATCCAAGCGCTAAAGACCATCAAAGTAGTATAGAGCCCAAATGGGAAGTTGCCGCCCTTAGTCAATTTATTTCCAGAGCTACCGATAAATGCATTCCTTTCTTTGACATGACTAGAAGAGGGAAAAGGAATTTTAAATGGACATAGAATTGTAAAGACGCATTCCAAGTTTTGGTGAACCACTTAGAAAGACATCCCATCTTGTCGAAAATGGTGGATCATGAATACTTGTATATCTACTTGGCCGTGTTGGTACATGCTATAAGTGTCGCGCTGCTTCAGAAGAGAATCAAATCTAGAGACCGGTCTATTATGTTAGCAAGCGATTAATAAGAGCTAAAAAAATTACCCAAAGATAAAGAATTGGCATACTACTTGTTGATAACTTCATGAAAGCTCCGATCCTATTTTCAGGCTTATCCTATGAATGTTTACACTGACTATCTATTACGACAGGTCCTATAGTGACTTGAGACATCTGGGAGGTTACTTAAGTGGAATATCGAGATGTGCCAATTCAACATTACTTGTCTTCCTCGGAGGGCTATCTAGGGAAAGGCACTGGCGAACTTTATAGTAGAATTCACTACATAGGATGATCTACCAAATAGCGGTGCAACCCCTACCATATGGTGGAAGATGTATACAGATGGATCATCCAACGATTGTTGTTCTGCAGCTGGAATTGTGCTAGTAACTCCAAAAGATCAGTCAATTTTCTATGATTTAAAGCTTGATTTCCCTACAACGAACAATGAGGTTGAGTATGAATCTCTGATTGCTGGACTTAAACTTGCCAGAGAACTAGGGATAAATTCTCTTAAAATCGTTTGTGACTCACAATTCGTAGTATACGAAGTCAGGGGAGATTACCAAGCTAAAGGACAATGACTCACTCTATACATCACCCAAGTCCAAGAGCTGTTGACTGACTTTGAGTATTATGACATCACGGACATTCCCTAAGATCAGAATAAAGAGGCTGACTCATTGGCAAAGCTTGCTAGCACTGGGGATGCACAATAGATGGGTTGGGTTCCAATCGAAGTACATGACAATTCGAGCATAAACCTAATGGAAATCGACCGGGTACTAGAGAAGGAGCCTGAGAAGGAGTCGTGGATGACTCCGACTAAAGACTATTTGCTATAGGGAGTTCTTTCCAAACGGAGGAATGAAAAATGACAAGTCCTTCGCAAAGCTTCATGATATATCATTCAGGAAGGAGTCATGTATATAAAGGGTTTTTCCATCACTCTGCTCCAGTTTAATGCTCATGATGAAATAAAACGAGCCCTAAAGATAGTTAATGAAGGGGAATGTGGTGATCACACTAGGGGCAAACCCTAGCAAAGAAAATACTCTGTTATGGTTATTATTGGTCGATTGTCAATCCAATGCTGCTGATTAGCGTAATGACCCAAGATTTTAGGAATTTATTCTGAAAATCTTAAATAAGTTTAAAATAATTTTTAAACAAATTTTATAAGGGAATTGATATAGCTTGATATAGTGTATTTGTATGAGTGCACATGTGTGCACAGGAAATGCACATGAACTAAAGCTAAATTCCTGAACTCTAAGAATAAATACATGTTGATGTGTATGGAAATATATATATAAATATATATATATATAGGTTAAATCCTTAAAAGCTATATGCAAAAGTAAATATATATATATGGATGCTACTAAGTATTTCTGAGTGTACATGTACATGTGTGTGTGTCAAATAATGTATAAATATATATACAGATGAGTATACTAATTAATTCAGTGAGATTTATATACATATATATATGTAGATATGTTAATAAGGTACTAGAGTTCAAATCAGCAAAAATAAAAAAATACAAACATATTTTAAATATAGGCAGAAAGAAAAAGAAGAAGTCCTCTTATAAATAAATGAAGGAGGTACATACCATTTACATGAAAGCTAAAAATAGAAAAAAAAATATAATAAGATAAAACAGGGAAATGCTTGGTATAGGCAGAATTAGGAAGAGTATTTGATAAATAATAAATCAAGTCACACCTTTAGCATGATAGTAGACAAAGGAAAAAGTATTTTCTGGAAAAGCAATTTTCTGAAATTAACCAAAAAGGAATATAACCACTTTTCTTTCCACAAACCCAAGCCGGGGAGGGTAAGATTTTGGGTTTAATAATTTCTGATGGGCAAAAATGTCTTTAGCTAGTGCCTTAAACCCTAAGAAAAACCTTGCATAAATAGGCAGTGAAGAGGAGAAACCTTCTTCTTCCCGGATATAGCTCTTGAGAAAAATATATAGATATTATATAAATACAATACAAGTGAAGAAAAGATTTGAAGGCAGAGGCTTACCAGTCAACTAGGAAGTAAAAGAGAGCTAAGTGAGAAAACTCACTCAAAATCTAAGGCAATAAGTCCTAATGTAGGCAGCCAGTTATAAGTAATTTTCTTGAAAATGTATTTTCATATGTGAATGCTTATTTGTGATTTTAGAACTGAAAATGTTTTGATTCTCTTTGGTTGTTCTACTTGTTTTATTATATGAAAGTTTTAAGTATTGTTAGTATACATATATGTTTTAAAAACCCAGATCTCTGATATGTTAGTTTAGGAACATAAACAAATACCCAGAAAAATAAAATGTTGAAAATAGGCAAGTAGTATTGGTTTTGGCTCAACCCAAAAAGATGTAAACAATGTTGAGCTGCAATATACTCATGTATAAGTGCTGAGGCTTGAGACAAAAAGGAATTAGGGGTGCAATAGGGTTGCCTATGTGCTGATGCTCCCGATTCAATAAAAATATATAAATGTTCATAAGCATAGCAAACAAAATTTTGTGATTCAGTGAAACTAGGTCACTCTGAGTTTAACTCAAGCACAAATGTTTGCAAAAAGGGAAAAACTCTCTCAAAAGCCATAAGCCAATGTTAGTTGCCTATACCCCTTTTTAAAAATACCAGAAGATATATATACATACAGAATCTGATTCATTTAGTCACCAATGGTTGTTTGCCTGTTTGTCTCTGTTTGGTCATGAATAATATGAGATGCCATGATATGGAAGTTTATGTTAGTGAAGTGAATCACTGAATGGTTTAGTCATGAAAAATCAAAAGAGTTATTATTAACTAAAACCTGACTAGGAAATAGGGGTCAAGAACCCTGCAGGAATGACTTGTTTTCTTGAGTAATACAAGTTGACACATGGCTTGTTTAAGTCCTGAGATCTTTGTGTAATGGAGTGAATTAGTTCATTACAGTGTGTCCATTGATTCAATTAATTGCAGATGAGACCAAGGTAGATAAATATATCAAAGTAAAAGAATTTGATATAAAGAGGAACTAGAGTTTTCCTGGAATGAAATATGGATAGTGAATAAATAATTTAATTCATTTTGGGTGATTTCCTTGTATGTATGGATGTTTATTTGATTCATGGTTGAATTATATGAATGTATGAATGTGCCATGTCTTTTTGAGGTTTCTGGAAGGGCAGACTTAAGTGTGCACCTGCACACTGACACAGAACATGCACACATGAATTACTTGTTTTCTAAAGGCAGAGTTATATACATGTATCCCTGTTTTTAACTTTAACTTGATTTTTTAAACTGTTTTTAGTGGATTTTCTCATACGAGACATGTGTCTGACCGTAGTGTGCTAATGGCATATGGGGTGTCTCATTTAATATGGGGCAGCTTCAAATGCATTTTCAGGGATTGCAGCAACTAAGTAGGAGTTGGAGCAAGGCTTTGAGAAGAAGATTATAAAATGATAAACTTTGTTAGATAAGAGCCTAAATGATGAAATCTGCATGTATTGATAATTTAAATTGCTACTTGTATTAAGTGTTGAATATTGGATGGATATTTTGTTAAGTATTTTGTTAAGAGATTAACTTGTATCTGGAATCTATAAATCTAGTTAAATATCTGATATGTTAAAGAAGTTAATCAAAATCTTGTAAGTGGATTTAGTAAGAACACAATGTTAAAATTGAATGATTACATTTTATAAATGCATTAGTCAATCTTGAGTCTTTAGAAAGGATTTAAGTTTTGGGGAAATCTGGATAGTTTATTCTCAGAAAAATTAAATGGTTTTATTTTTCTTCCATGGCATATGTATACAAAAGATAACAAGCATAGGGAGAATGTCTTTATATGACTGTAATGTTTCCATAAATTCAACTTGTTTTATAAAAATGTTTCATTCTTTATTTTTTTTAAATAAAGAAAGAATCTATAATATGGGAGTTGAAAGCCAGATCCAAAATAGTTGCAGTTATATACACAGATAAACATGTTTTGTGCAGATATTAACACACCTTTTCCTTTGTATTTTAAATAAGAATCTGAATTCCATTTCACTCAAGTTTTAATCAAATGCATTTTAAGACCAGATGGGTTACACCAGAACAAAGAGTCTGGTTGAACCATGTGATTGACACCCATGGTTACAGGACACCCACTTAAGTTTGCACTTCATTTAATTTAAAGCATACTGACATCAAAGAATCAAGTTTTTGAATGTGTTAGATCACTTTAAACTATTCCAGAAAAGAGCCAGTATTCTAGACAGATTTTATAAGAGAAATCAAAGCTGGATAATGATAAACACTTCTATCATTTTTAGAACACAAGCACCAAACCATTAATTTATAGACAATCATATCACAATTATCTGGTTTCTAGGATTTATAATCCCTAGAGAATTTAGCAAAGAACCAGGAGTTTAAAAATATGTATATATATATGTATTCATGTATGGATGGAAATTTTATTGCATATATTTGAACTGAACTATGTGTGGATTGATTAAACTCAATCAATCAAATATCCTCTTGTTTTCCAGAACTCTGATTCAAACAAGAGAGGCATATACATCCTCACATGTATGTGCATGTCTTTGTGAATGTACTAATATATTTATATTGGTTAATTATTTTGATCCTGGATATATGTTGTATGATAGAAAAAAAATGACTCTAGGCTTCAGAATTATGTATATGTATATCTCACATATATGTATATATATATATATATATCTATGTAAAAAAAAATTCCTTACAAATTAAGGTATAAAAAGAGAGGGTCATTTCATTTGGTATCAGAGCTATGTTACTAAAACATAGTTGAAAATTAAAATCAAATCTTTCTATGAAATTAAAAACTTAAGAAACAAAGTATAAGTAAAATATTTTGTAGGGATTGATCACTGGATGATCAAGTTTGGGTTAAAAAAAACTAACTAGCTATGTAAATTATTATTAGCAAACTATGGTAGGAAGACCACGAAATCAAGGAGCTGGATCCTCCAATGCACCACCAATGGTTAATCTGCAAGATTTGGTGAGAGAATTTAGGGATGGGGCAGGACAAAGGCAAGAAAATCCTCATGAAGAGCTCTCCAAATTACTCAAGACTTATACTCATTTAGGAGGCAACAGCTTTGAAGGGACAGAAAGTATTATGGAAATTCAAGCATGGTTGAGAACCTTGGATAGAATTTTCAATGACATGCAGCTGGATGATCAAAGGAAGAGGCAAGTGGCTTCAAGACAGGTGAAAGGAGCAGCTTTAAGCTGGTGGGAAGTGATCATTGCAGGGAGAGGTGAGAATGAAATCACTTGGAATCAATTTAAGGAGATGTTTGAAGCAAGATTCGTACCAGCATCAGCTAAGACCACCTTACTAGAAGAATTTATTAGACTTAGGCAAGGAACTTTGAGTGTCACTGAATACACTCAAAAGTTTGAGGGGCTATCCACATATGGAGCAATGCTTGTGGCAGATGAAGCGTCCAAGAATGATAGATACATTAAGGGTTTGAACCCAGGGCTTAGTAGAGCCATGTTACCTTATGCTTACAGGACATTTGATCAAGTAATAGACTTGGCTTTGAGGTTAGAGCAGCATGACAAGGAAAGGGAAAAGTTTAGAAATTTTAAGAACAATAACACCAAGAAGGGTAAGGGGAGATATCACCTTTATGATAAGAAGAAGGAAGAGGTCAGTAACAAAGGCACTGGAGATGTCAAGACTAAGGAAACCAAGAAGAAAATTGTGTGCCATCAGTGTGGAAAGGAAGGGCATATCAAGCCTAGGTGTCTAGAATTGAAAGGAGGAGCTTTCAAGTGCTATCTATGTGGGAAAGAGTGGCATATGAAGAGGAATTGTCCTGAGTATAAACAGCAAGGAAAATTGGCAAATTTGGAAGGCAAAGGCAAAGCCACAGTGGAGAGTAATACTGAAAACCATAGCCAAGTGGAAGGTACATTACTTATGTGTACCATACCTATAGCAGTAGTATATGATACTGGGGTAACTCACTCTTTGATTTCTTATGAACTAGTTAAAATGCTAAAACTAAATTGCGTATTGGTTGAAACCCCATTGCATATACAAAGTCCACTGGGAAGTTCTAGTATTTTAAATATGATTTGTGGGGATGTGGAATTAAACATAGGTGGAAACATTTTTATTTCCAATTTATATGTTTTGAATTACCCAAATATAGGTGTTATATTGGGGGTAGACTGGTTAAGGAAATTTAAAGCCATAATTAATTTAGACTCATCCCCCATATCATTGCAAAATTCTAGAGGTCAGAGAATCACAGTTTTATGTGAAGTAGCTAAGGAAGGAAAACTATATCATTTAGTTGACTCAGAAAAAGATTTCAGTGAATTAACCATTGAAGAAATTCCCATAGTCAATGAATACTTGGATGTGTTTGGGGAAGTTAAGGGTGTTCCACACCATAGACCAGTAGAGTTTCAAATCAATCTAGTTCCAGGAGCAAGCCCAGTGATTAAAAAGCCAACTAGAATGGAGCCAAATGAACTAAAAGAATTAAAGAAACAGTTAGAAGAATTGGAAGAAAAGGGTTTTATAAGACCAAGTAATTCTTGCTGGGGAGCACCAGTGGTATTTGTTAAGAAACAAGATGGCTCCTTAAGACTCTGTATAGATTATAGAGAATTAAACAAAGTAACTATTAAAAATAAATACCCATTGCCAAGAATAGATGATCTTTTTTATCAATTAGCCGGGGAAAAAGTATTTTCTAGACTAGATTTAGCATCTGGTTTTCATCAAATGAAGGTGGAGGAGTCAAGTGTTAAGTACACTGCCTTTAACACTAGGTATGGGTTGTATGAATTTCTGGTTATGCCATTTGGTTTGACTAATGCACCATCATACTTTGTGGATTTAATGAATAGAACTTTTAGAGAATATTTAGACAAGTTTGTGCTGATTTTTATAGATGACATTTTAATTTATTCCAAAACAGTGGAAGAACATAAAAATCATTTGCACCTGGTTTTGTCTAGATTAAGGGAAAAAGACTTAAAGGCAAAATTTTCATAATGTGTATTTTGGAAAGAGGAAGTACATTTCCTTGGCCATGTCATTTCTGCCAAAGGGATTTCTGTAAACCCCAATAAAGTAGTGGCTATTCAAGCATGGAAGAGGCCTAACACAGTGAGTGAAGTGAGATCATTTATGGGGATGGCAGGATATTATAGGAGATTTATAAAAGACTTTTCAAAAATTTCTACACCACTTACTAACTTAACCAGGAAGAACCAAGCTTTTATCTGGTCAGAAAAGTGTGAGAAATTTTTTGAACAGTTGGGAGGCATTGGTGAATTCTCTAATTCTGAAAGTACCCCAGGGAAATGAAGAATTAGTGGTATATACTGATGCTAGTGGATTTGGCTAGGGTGCAGTATTGATGCAACAAGGCCAAGTCATTGCATATGCATCCAGACAACTTAAACCCCATGAAGTAAGGTATGCCACACATGATCTTGAATTAGCAGCTGTGATCTATGCTTTAAAACTTTGGAGACATTATTTGTTAGGCACTAAGTTTGAACTTTACACTGACCACAAGTCTTTAAAGTATTTATTTTCACAAAAAGATTTAAACATGAGGCAACACAGATGGGTGGAGTACTTAGCTGCTTATGACTTCGACATACTCTATACACCAGGTAAAGCAAACAAAGTTGTTGATGCTCTAAGTAGACAACATGCTAAGTTATCCATGATAATGATAGAAGAATTTAAAGATTTGTCTTTGCTTCCTGAATTAGAAATTGGGGAGAAAGACTGTGTGCACATGGGTGTACATGTGCATGGTGCACAGGAAAATAGAGGGAAGTTAAGCTTGATGACACTTCAATCAGATTTAATTTGGAAGGTAGGAAAAAGGCAAGAACAAGACACAAACTTATTGGAGAAGAAAATTCTCATACTAAAAGGGGAGGAAGTGATAAATTAACATATTGATAAAAATGGTTATTTGAGAAACCAGAATAGAATATGTGTGCCAGAAAACATGGAGTTGAAGGAGGAAATATTGAATGAATATCATAGAAGTAAATACTCCATACACCCAGGTAGTACAAAGATGTATCAAAACTTAAAAAGAGATTTCTGGTGGAAGGGAATGAAATCAGATGTGGCCAAATACATTGCAAAATGTATGACTTGCCAACAAGTCAAGGCTGAAACACAGAAGCCATCAGGGTTGTTGCAACCTCTTAGCATACCACAGTGGAAGTGGGAAGATATATCTATGGATTTCATAGATGGACTGCCTAGATCTAAAACAGGAAACACAAGCATATGGGTAATAGTTGATAGACTAACTAAAGTGGCACATTTCATCCCAGTCAAATCAGAAAGGAATGCACCAAAGTTAGCACAAGTATTTGTGAAAGAAGTGGTAAGATTGCATGACATTCCCAAAACTAATTTGAGTGATAGGGATACCATCTTCACCTCAAGATTCTGGAGAAGTTTTCAAGAAGCCATGGGAAGTGAATTATGCTTAAGCACTGCCTACCATCCACAATCAGATGGGCAGACTGAAGTGGTGAACAAGGTTCTAGAGGACTTGTTAAGGGCATGTGCACTGGATTTCGGAGGCAACTGGGAAGACTATCTCCATTTAGCTGAATTTACATACAATAACAGCTATCAAAGCACCATAGGAATGGCTCCATTTGAAGCCTTATATGGCAAGCCATTCTTGTCACCTGTATGTTGGGTAGATGCAGGGGAAAGAGCTATTTTAGGGCCTGAGTACATACAAGAAACTAAAGAGAAAATTGAGTTAGTAAGGAGAAGAATGGCAGCAGCTCAAGATAGGCAAAAGAAATTTGCAGACATGAAAAGGAAGCAGGTGGAATATGAAGTAGGAAATTTTGTTTTCATCAAAATATCACCTATGAAAAATGTATTGAGGTTTGGGAAACAAGGCAAGTTAACCCCAAGATATATTGGGCCATACAAAATTCTAGAAAGAATTGGTTCCTTGGCATATAAGCTGGAATTACCAGAAAACATGCAAGGGATGCATGATGTTTTTCATGTATCACAATTGAGAAGATGGGTCCATGACAAGGCAGAAATTCTTGAAACCCCAACCCAAGTGCAGATAAATCCTAATTTTATTTATGAGAAGGATCCAGTGGGAATTTTGGCAAAAGATGTGAAGAAGTTGAGGAATAAATCTCTGAAACTTGTGAAGGTACAATGGAGTCTTGATCCTAGTGATTGCACATGGGAATTAGAAGACAAAGTTAGGATGAATTATCCTAAGCTATTTTCAGGTTAAAGGTAATTCTGATTTTTAATTTGTTTTCCTTTTTAGGTGTATATATTTTTAGTTATTATGATAGAACTAAAAATCTATTTGGTTGAGAATGTATTTATTCTCTGAATTAAGTTTAAAATCTATTTTAAGCTTAGGAAAATTGTGGGACACAATTTCTAAAAGGAGGGGTGTATGTAATGACCCAAGATTTTAGGAATTTATTCTAAAAAATATAAATAAGTTTAAAATAATTTTTAAACAAATTTTATAGGGGAATTGATATAGCTAGATATAGTGTATCTGTAAGCGTGCACATATGTGCACAGGAAATGCACATGAACTAAAGCTAAATTCCTGAACTCTAAGAATAAATACATGTTGATGTGTATGGAAATATATATATAAATATATATATATAGGTTAAATCCTTAAAAGCTATATGCAAAAGTAAATATATATATATGGATGCTACTAAGTATTTCTGAGTGTACATGTACATGTGTGTGTCAAATAATGTATAAATATATATACAGATGAGTATACTAATTAATTCAGTGAGATTTATATACATATTGTAACGCCCCACCTCTATGCTCATAATAACAAAGAGTATTAAAGGAAATACTGTCTATTATTACGAAGAATAAGGCTGGATAGGAGCGACCATCCGTAATTGGCCTTACACTAATATTGATTATCTCGATAGGAACGGTACATACTTTTTATTTTTCATCAAATTATTTATTTACTCCCATCGACACACCCAATACTAGTATAAAACGAACTACGACGGTTCATAATAGTTTAGGACATTAGATATAACAATAACACAGATAATATAAATGCGGAACACAGATAAAAACAAAAGTCTCATATATATATATAATTGATGTCAGTTAATACATAGTTGACACAATACATATGATACAACTACAACTGTCGACTCTAGAAGTTATATATACAAGTACATTATCGACTAATATACATGAATACATATCGTTCTATACAATGACACGACCACTACAAAATGACACTGACAACTTCAGAAGATGTGAAAGGTCTTCAAATCCCGAACAGCAACTCAAAGAAGAAAATCTACAACCTGAAATAACTCGGGTCTGACCCGAGTATTACATTCAAAAGAAAATAATACACGGGTCAGTCTAATTCAAACTCAGTTATTAGTGCATAGAAGCAATAATAATCAAACATCAAATAGACGACAGTCACATATATCTCGTATATCCAACTCTCGATACGAGAATTGGATAACGGCAGATATAACACTAAACAGTGCCAAACGACAAATCAACAATCCAAATCAGAATATAACTCCAAAACATTGAAATTAACCAACGAAACAATTCGACAAATCGAAACATCAATTTAAAACTGTCAAAACTGATAGGGCTGCAGTACACGCACGCATGTACTGCCTCGCCACTATCGCAGGAGATATGCGAAAGCTCAGTGAAAGTCACAATGATCGCAAGGTCAAACCCCGAAATCGGGTTCAACTCAAGTGAAACACAAAACTGTCAAGAACAATTAACTCTAAGCCTTCAAGCAACTTACAAATGAAATCAGCGCATCAACGCAATGCAAAATAGAGACTGCAATAAAACTACAGGCACCAATTCAAGGGAATAATAGAGACATGCTTAACAAAGTCGTGTGGAGCTAACCAATGTACAAATCAGGTCAGTGGCCACTTCATAAATGCAGTCCAGACTAAAGTGACAACAGGGACAACTCAACAAGTCCAGTGAGATAACCAATACAACAAGCTAAATGCTCAAGCTACTACATAATGCAAATGAAGACCAGTCCACACATATACAATTATGTGGCCACACAATGCACAGAACACATGACGGATACACGCATGTTAAATGGGCAGCAAGTGCCACCCAGTGATACAAGGAAATGAAACAACAGGATGGACGTAAATCAGTGGCAACTTCACAACTAATCAAGTCAGATTTCACTAAGTCATGGACCAGAGGCATGTGCAGACACCCAATGAAGACACAAATGCAAAGCTGCGTGTACATGTACACTAAATCAAAAAGTGCAGCAGCTACAACAAATCAAAACTGCTTCAAAGCATAAGTATGCAGTGAAAATCACCCAAAGCTAAATGAAGAATGAAACTACAACATGCAACTGGAAACCTGGGTGTACAGCAGCTATCAAAATGGGTCAAGTGACCTGATGAAGCAGTATAAAATCAAACAATTCCAAGTGGACATGAATGGTGATGGCCGAAGTCAACATAAATTAAATTGCCAGGAATTTAAAACAAGTGAACCCGGGGATCGTTTTCAAATTTAATTTTTTGTATGAACGAAATCAAGGGTTACAACCCTATATAAGCCAAATCCTCATAGCAAAAATCATCACAGCCTTGTAACGTAAACCGGAAAAGTATTGCAATTAACCTCATATACCACTTCGATAAATCAGACAAATCGTCTGAACAAAACTCAGGTCATCAAAGATAACAGCAACACTAAGAAATCACACAACTACGAATCATTTCGAATTAACAAAAATCAAAGTTTCATAATTCAAGCTACTGTCAGATTCAACTTGCAGAGGAACACTTTAAAGCAGAGCCGAAGACCAAAAATAAATCTACAGGCAACGGTTATGGCCCAAGATAAAACAAAGTCAGGGAATTGCCAACCAAAAATTCAAACTGCCGAGACAGAGACAAGCGAACAATCAAACAAACAATGGTTTGAATTAGAAGTGAGTGAGAAATCACTCAAAAATACATTACAAAATCACACGAGGAACAAGTATCAATATATACGAATCTGACTAAGTCAAAGACAATATCAGCTTTTAAAACAAGAACGAACAGTCGAGGTACAACAACCAAGAAGAACTAGATGCGAGTGAATATTCACTCACCTTTGCCATTGGAGCACGAATGATCTACCGGGCGACGTCATTCGATTGATTAATTGAGGATGGCGCCTTTGATTTTTGAACGCGCCCTAGCTTCAAAAAGGGGATGACGAGAACGAGCCACGCTAAATTGCCGCAGCCCTAATATGTGAAGCCCTAGCATTTCGAACGAACGAACAAGAAATTTCGTGGCCGCCATTATCGCTTTTTCGTTTATTTGATTAGGGTTCGAGTGAGTAACAAATGAAAGGGGGTCAGGTTAGATATCATCACGGCATCAAAAGTAAATGGGCCAAGTTGATTTTTTTTAAAGTCCATAACCCTTTTAAACGTGTTTTAAAAGAATTCCAGCTGATTGGAATGCCTAATTGCGATAAATCAAAAGATAAATCGTTTAATGACGATTTCAAATTAACAGCAAAACCCGGTTGTTACAGACTCCCCTCCTTATAGAAATTGCGTCCCCGCAATTTTCATAATTAAAGTTGTCTTTGACAATTATTCGATTATCAAAAACGATAATCAAATTTCAAATTCAACAAATATTTGATTATCTCAAGCGATAGTTAAATCTAAAATCAACAAATATTTAATTATCTAAAGCGATAATTAAATTCGAAATCAGCAAATATTTAATTATCTAAAGCGATAATTAAATTCCAAATCAGAAAATATTTAATTATCTAAAGCGATAATTAAA
Source organism: Allium fistulosum (assembly GCA_030737815.1). Classification (NCBI taxonomy): domain Eukaryota; kingdom Viridiplantae; phylum Streptophyta; class Magnoliopsida; order Asparagales; family Amaryllidaceae; genus Allium; species Allium fistulosum. The sequence goes on from CM060903.1 coordinate 541,945,476, forward strand.
TCTCAAAGCAACTAATATTTAATTATCTAAAGCGATAATTAAAACAACAAATCAACGATTATTTAATTATCTCAGGCGATAATTAAATCTAAAATCAACAAATATTTAATTATCTCAAGCGATAATTAAGTTTAAAATCAACAAATATTTAATTATCTCAAGCGATAATTAAATCTAAAATCAACAAATATTTAATTATCTAAAGCGATAATTAAATTACAAATCAGAAAATATTTAATTATCTAAAGCGATAATTAAGTTTAAAATCAACAAATATTTAATTATCTCAAGCGATAATTAAATCTAAAATCAACAAATATTTAATTATCTAAAGCGATAATTAAATTCGAAATCAGCAAATATTTAATTATCTAAAGCGATAATTAAATTCCAAATCAGAAAATATTTAATTATCTAAAGCGATAATTAAATCTCAAAGCAACTAATATTTAATTATCTAAAGCGATAATTAAAACAACAAATCAACGATTATTTAATTATCTCAGGCGATAATTAAATCTAAAATCAACAAATATTTAATTATCTCAAGCGATAATTAAGTTTAAAATCAACAAATATTTAATTATCTCAAGCGATAATTAAGTTTAAAATCAACAAATATTTAATTATCTCAAGCGATAATTAAATCTAAAATCAACAAATATTTAATTATCTAAAGCGATAATTAAATCTCAAATCAACCATTATTTAATTATCTCAGGCGATAATTAAATCTAAAATCAACAAATATTTAATTATCTAAAGCGATAATTAAATTACAAATCAGAAAATATTTAATTATCTAAAGCGATAATTAAATCTCAAAGCAACAAATATTTAATTATCTAAAGCGATAATTAAATCTCATATACACTAATATTTAATTATCAAAAGCGATAATTAAAAACAACAAATATCCGATTATCAAAAACGATAATCAGAACTCATATCAACAAATATCTAATTATCACAAACGATAATTAGAAACAACAAATATCCGATTATCAAAAACGATAATCAGAACTCATATCAACAAATATTCAATTATCACAAGCGATAATTAGAAACAACAAATATACGATTATCAAAAACGATAATCAGAACTCATATCAACAAATATCTAATTATCACAATCGATAATTAGAAACAACAAATATCCGATTATCAAAAACGATAATCAGAACTCATATCAACAAATATCTAATTATCACAAGCGATAATTAGAAACAACAAATATCCGATTATCAAAAACGATAATCAGAACTCATATCAACAAATATCTAATTATCACAAGCGATAATTAGAAACAACAAATATCCGATTATCAAAAACGATAATCAGAACTCATATCAACAAATATCTAATTATCACAAGCGATAATTAGAAACAACAAATATCCGATTATCAAAAACGATAATCAGAACTCATATCAACAAATATCTAATTATCACAAGCGATAATTAGAAACAACAAATATCCGATTATCAAAAACGATAATCAGAACTCATATCAACAAATATCTAATTATCACAAGCGATAATTAGAAACAACAAATATCCGATTATCAAAAACGATAATCAGAACTCATATCAACAAATATCTAATTATCACAAGCGATAATTAGAAACAACAAATATCCGATTATCAAAAACGATAATCAGAACTCATATCAACAAATATCCAATTACCTGCAGATAATTGGAAGCAACAAATATCTAGAAATCAATTAAGAAGACTAGAAAATCAACATAAAAGCTTGGATCGATCCCATCAGATGGCGAGTTTTTAATTCGCCGCACGTGCATCAACAAATGGCCGAAGCCTACCAAGTACTCAACATAATTTTGGCGCCCATCAGATTGACCCGGAGGTCCGCAGAGTGACCCGAAGGTCTAGTACTTGTATTTGACCCGAAGGTCCGCAGAGTGGCCCGAAAGCCCAACAAATGACCCGAAGGTCCGCAGAGTGGCCCGAAAGCCCAACAAATGACCCGAAGGTCCGCAGAGTGGCCCGAAAGCCCAACAAATGACCCGAAGGTCCGCAGAGTGGCCCGAAAGCCCAACAAATGACCCGAAGGTCCTCATAGTGGCTCGAAAGTACACGAAAGCATCAAAATGTTTCAATTAACGAGTCCGGAATTAACCGAAATAGCAAACTCACATGTCCCATACCACGTGTTTTACTAAATCGTTTGATTCTCTTCATCGTTTCCTTGAAAGTGCAAAATTGTGTATTTTGTAAAAATACATTTCACATTCTCAAACGGACAAGTCCGGAACTAAGCGAATCAGTAAAAGAAAGGGGTCATAGTCCTCGATTTTGCTGAAACGTTTAAATCGCTTCCTCATTCTTTTGAAAGCGTAAACTGTTAAATTTTTGAAAACAATTGTTATTTATTTTGTAAAAATAACAATTCACCTTCTCAACTGGACAAGTCCGGAGTTAAGCGAAACAGTAAAAGAAAGGGGTCATAATCCTCGATTTTGCTGAATCGTTTAAGTCGCTTTCTCATCCTTTTGAAAACGCAAACCATTAAAAATTTATAAAACAATTTTCATTTTTTTAAAACGAGTTTCCAATCACGTGATTAAAGCAGCAATATTAGTAACAATTTCGATAAGGAAATTGTACTTCTCAAAATACCGTAAAAACGGTCACAAATCAATATTGCGGAATAACCGCTTGAAAATCCACTTTTAAAATTTGACGGTTACTGAAGCCAAAGCGACAGTAATTTTAAAACGTCAAAATCACATCAAAATAATTTACATCAAAATGTAATATCAGTGAATTTTCATTCATCAAAATGCCACAAAACACCGTGCTTCAAAATATAGCATTGGTGTAAAATCCCATTGTAAAAATAACGGCAACAAAATACGTTTCATAACCAAGCATCGGTTCAACGTAAAATAAATGCAATAACGTGCAATTTAAATTTTGCATGTACTACAGAATGAACAAAGAATCATTCAAAGGTATCTTCAATGAAGATAACTTAAAACAGCAAAAACCTAATCAATAGATGATTAGTACAAAAGAAAGCCAGCGGAAATTTCAACAAAAATCACATATCTGCAATTTCTTCGAATCCTCAATTCGGATTCGAAGTTCTCAAAAATAATTACAGCTATGTAAACAACAAATGAAATTCATATCAATTTCGTGTTTTGATTTTTAAATCAAAAAGATTATCAGTTGTACTCAGCGAAGACAGTTTCACTGTTTCCGCTGCGCACTCTGATAAACAGAACACAAATCAATCAAATCATCAGAACACAATTTCACTATTATTTTTAAATAAAGTTATTTAAAAATTTCATCCAAATTTCAAAACTTTAGTTTTGACTCAAGCACAAATAAAACATTGACCAATAGTTGTAACATATGTTCCTTCCGAGTTAAGTTTTATATTATGTCCATAAACCCCAAGCTCTGATACCAACTGTAACGCCCCACCTCTATGCTCATAATAACAAAGAGTATTAAAGGAAATACTGTCTATTATTACGAAGAATAAGGCTGGATAGGAGCGACCATCCGTAATTGGCCTTACACTAATATTGATTATCTCGATAGGAACGGTACATACTTTTTATTTTTCATCAAATTATTTATTTACTCCCATCGACACACCCAATACTAGTATAAAACGAACTACGACGGTTCATAATAGTTTAGGACATTAGATATAACAATAACACAGATAATATAAATGCGGAACACAGATAAAAACAAAAGTCTCATATATATATAACTGATGTCAGTTAATACATAGTTGACACAATACATATGATACAACTACAACTGTCGACTCTAGAAGTTATATATACAAGTACATTATCGACTAATATAAATGAATACATATCGTTCTATACAATGACACGACCACTACAATATGACACTGACAACTTCAGAAGATGTGAAAAGTCTTCAAATCCCGAACAGCAACTCAAAGAAGAAAATCTACAACCTGAAATAACTCGGGTCTGACCCGAGTATTACATTCAAAAGAAAATAATACACGGGTCAGTCTAATTCAAACTCAGTTATTAGTGCATAGAAGCAATAATAATCAAACATCAAATAGACGACAGTCACAGATATCTCGTATATCCAACTCTCGATACGAGAATTGGATAACGGCAGATATAACACTAAACAGTGCCAAACGACAAATCAACAATCCAAATCATAATATAACTCCAAAACATTGAAATTAACCAACGAAACAATTTGACAAATCGAAACATCAATTAAAACTGTCAAAACTGATAGGGCTGCAGTACACGCACGCGTGTACTGCCTCGCCACTATCGCAGGAGATATGCGAAAGCTCAGTGAAAGTCACAATGATCGCAAGGTCAAACCCCGAAATCGGGTTCAACTCAAGTGAAACACAAAACTGTCAAGAACAATTAACTCTAAGCCTTCAAGCAACTTACAAATGAAATCAGCGCATCAACGCAATGCAAAATAGAGACTGCAATAAAACTACAGGCACCAATTCAAGGGAATAATAGAGACATGCTTAACAAAGTCATGTGGAGCTAACCAATGTACAAATCAGGTCAGTGGCCACTTCATAAATGCAGTCCAGACTAAAGTGACAACAGGGACAACTCAACAAGTCCAGTGAGATAACCAATACAACAAGCTAAATGCTCAAGCTACTGCATAATGCAAATGAAGACCAGTCCACACATATACAATTATGTGGCCACACAATGCACAGAACACATGACTGATACACGCATGTTAAATGGGCAGCAAGTGCCACCCAGTGATACAAGGAAATGAAACAACAGGATGGACGTAAATCAGTGGCAACTTCACAACTAATCAAGTCAGATTTCACTAAGTCATGGACCAGAGGCATGTGCAGACACCCAATGAAGACACAAATGCAAAGCTGCGTGTACATGTACACTAAATCAAAAAGTGCAGCAGCTACAACAAATCAAAACAGCTTCAAAGCATAAGTATGCAGTGAAAATCACCCAAAGCTAAATGAAGAATGAAACTACAACATGCAACTGGAAACCTGGGTGTACAGCAGCTATCAAAATGGGTCAAGTGACCTGATGAAGCAGTATAAAATAAAACAATTCCAAGTGGACACGAATGGTGATGGCCGAAGTCAACATAAATTAAATTGCCAGGAATTTAAAACAAGTGAACCCGGGGATCGTTTTCAAATTTAATTTTTTTGTATGAACGAAATCAAGGGTTACAACCCTATATAAGCCAAATCCTCATAGCAAAAATCATCGCAGCCTTGTAACGTAAACCAGAAAAGTATTGCAATTAACCTCATATACCACTTCGATAAATCAGACAAATCGTCTAAACAAAACTCAGGTCATCAAAGATAACAGCAACACTAAGAAATCACACAACTACGAATCATTTCAAATTAACAAAAATCAAAGTTTCATAATTCAAGCTACTGTCAGATTCAACTTGCAGAGGAACACTTTAAAGCAGAGCCGAAGACCAAAAATAAATCTATAAGCAACGGTTAGGGCCCAAGATAAAACAAAGTCAGGGAATTGCCAACCAAAAATTCAAACTGCCGAGACAGAGACAAGCGAACAATCAAACAAACAATGGTTTGAATTAGAAGTGAGTGAGAAATCACTCAAAACGACATTACAAAATCACACGAGGAACAAGTATCAATATATACGAATCTGACTAAGTCAAAGACAATATCAGCTTTTAAAACAAGAACGAACAGTCGAGGTACAGCAACCAAGAAGAACTAGATGCGAGTGAATATTCACTCACCTTTGCCATTGGAGCACGAATGATCTACCGGGCGACGTCATTCGATTTATTAATTGAGGATGGCGCCTTCGATTGTTGAACGCGCCCTAGCTTCAAAAAGGGGATGACGAGAACGAGCCGCCCTAAATTGCCGCAGCCCTAATATGTGAAGCCCTAGCATTTCGAACGAACGAACAAGAAATTTCGTGGCCGCCATTATCGCTTTTTCGTTTATTTGATTAGGGTTCGAGTGAGTAACAAATGAAAGGGGGTCAGGTTAGATATCATCACGGCATCAAAAGTAAATGGGCCAAGTTGATTTTTTTTTTAAAGTCCATAACCCTTTTAAACGTGTTTTAAAAGAATTCCAGCTGATTGGAATGCCTAATTGCGATAAATCAAAAGATAAATCGTTTAATGACGATTTCAAATTAACAGCAAAACCCGGTTGTTACACATATATATATGTAGATATGTTAATAAGGTACTAGAGTTGAAATCAGCAAAAATAAAAAATACAAACATATTTTAAATATAGGCAGAAAGAAAAAGAAGAAGTCCTCTTATAAATAAATGAAGGAGGTACATACCATTTACATGAAAGCTAAAAATAGAAAAAAAAATATAATAAGATAAAACAGGGAAATGCTTGGTATAGGCAGAATTAGGAAGAGTATTTGATAAATAATAAATCAAGTCACACCTTTAGCATGATAGTAGACAAAGGAAAAAGTATTTTCTAGAAAAGAAATTTTCTGAAATTAACCAAAAAGGAATATAACCACTTTTCTTTCCACAAACCCAAGCCAGGGAGGGTAAGATTTTGGGTTTAATAATTTCTGATGGGCAAAAATGTCTTTAGCTAATGCCTTAAACCCTAAGAAAAACCTTGCAAAAATAGGCAGTGAAGAGGAGAAACCTTCTTCTTCCCGGATATAGCTCTTGAGAAAAATATATAGATATTATATAAATACAATACAAGTGAAGAAAAGATTTGAAGGCAGAGGCTTACCAGTCAACTAGGAAGTAAAAGAGATCTAGGTGAGAAAACTCACTCAAAATCTAAGGCAATAAGTCCTAATGTAGGCAGCTAGTTATAAGTAATTTTCTTGAAAATGTATTTTCATATGTGAATGCTTATTTGTGATTTTAGAACTGAAAATGTTTTGATTCTCTTTGGTTGTTCTACTTGTTTTATTATATGAAATTTTTAAGTATTGTTAGTATACATATATGTTTTAAAAACCCAGATCTCTGATATGTTAATGTTTAGGAACATAAACAAATACCCAGAAAAATAAAATGTTGAAAATAGGCAAGTAGTATTGGTTTTGGCTCAACCCAGAAAGATGTAAACAATGTTGAGCTGCAATATACTCATGTATAAGTGCTGAGGCTTGAGACAAAAAGGAATTAGGGGTGCAATAGGGTTGCCTATGTGCTGATGCTACTGATTGAATGAAAATATATAACTGTTCATAAGCATAGCAAACAAAATTTTGTGATTCACTGAAACTAGGTCACTCTGAGTTTAACTCAAGCACAAATATTTGCAAAAAGGGAAAAACTCTCTCAAAAGCCATAAGCCAATGTTAGTTGCCTATACCCCTTTTTAAAAATACCAGAAGATATATATACATACAGAATCTGATTCATTTAGTCACCAATGGTTGTTTGCCTGTTTGTCTCTGTTTGGTCATGAATAATATGAGATGCCATGATATGGAAGTTTATGTTAGCGAAATGAATCACTGAATGGTTTAGTCATGAAAAATCAAAAGAGTTATTATTAACTAAAACCTGACTAGGAAATGGGGGTCAAGAACACTGCAGGAATGACTTGTTTTCTTGAGTAATACAAGTTGACACATGGCTTGTTTAAGTCCTGAGATCTTTGTGTAATGGAGTGAATTAATTCATTATAGTGTTTCCATTGATTCAATTAATTGCAGATGAGACCAAGGTAGATAAATATATCAAAGTAAAAGAATTTGATATAAAGAGGAACTAGAGTTTTCCTGGAATGAAATCTGGATAGTGAATAAATGATTTAATTCATTTTGGGTGATTTCCTTGTATGTATGGATGTTTATTTGATTCATGATTGAATTATATGAATGTATGAATGTGTCATGTCTTTTTGAGGTTTCTGGAAGGGCAGACTTAAGTGTGCACCTGCACACTGACACAGAACATGCACACATGAATTACTTGTTTTCTAAAGGCAGAGTTATATACATGTATCCTTGTTTTTAACTTTAACTTGATTTTGTAAACTGTTTTTAGTGGATTTTCTCATACCAGACATGTGTCTGACCCTAGTGTGCTAATGGCATATGGGGTGTCTCATTTAATATGGGGCAGCTTCAAATGCATTTTCAGGGATTGCAGCAACTAAGTAGGAGTAGGAGCAAGGCTTTGAGAAGAAGATTATAGCATGCTAAACTTAGTTAGATAAGAGCCTAAATGATGAAATCTGCATGTATTGATAATTTAAATTGCTACTTGTATTAAGTGTTGAATATTGGATGGATATTTTGTTAAGTATTTTGTTAAGAGATTAACTTGTATCTCGAATCTATAAATCTAGTTAAATATCTGATATGTTCAAGAAGTTAATCAAAATCTTTTAAGTGGATTTAGTAAGAACACAATGTTAAAATTGAATGATTACATTTTATAAATGCATTAGTCAATCTTGAGTCTTTAGAAAGGATTTAAGTTTTGGGGAAATCTGGATAGTTGATTCTCAGAAAAATTAAATGGTTTTATTTTTCTTCCATGGCATATGTATACAAAAGATAACAAGCATAGGGAGAATGTCTTTATATGACTGTAATGTTTCCATAAATTCAACTTGTTTTATAAAAATGTTTCATGCTTTATTTTTTTTAAATAAAGAAAGAATCTGTAATATGGCAGTTGAAAGCCAGATCCAAAATAGTTGCAGTTATATACACACATAAACATGTTTTGTGTAGATATTAACACACCTTTTCCTTTGTATTTTAAATAGGAATCTGAATTCCATTTCACTCAAGTTTTAATCAAATGCATTTTAAGACCAGATAGGTTACACCAGAACAAAGAGTTTGGTTGAACCATGTGATTGACACCCATGGTTACAGGACACCCACTTAAGTTTGCACTTCATTTAATTTAAAGCATACTGACATCAAAGAATCAAGTTTTTGAATGTGTTAGATCACTTTAAACTATTCCAGAAAAGAGCCTGTATTCTAGACAGATTTTATAAGAGAAATCAAACATGGATAATGATAAACACTTCTATCATTTTTAGAACACAAGCACCAAACCATTAATTTATAGACAATCATATCACAATTATCTGGTTTCTAGGATTTATACTCCCTAGAGAATTTAGCAAAGAACCAGGAGTTTAAAAATATGTATATATATGTATTCATGTATGGATGGAAATTTTATTGCATATATTTGAACTGAACTATGTGTGGATTGATTAAACTCAATCAATCAAATATCCTCTTGTTTTCCAGAACTCTGATTCAAACAAGAGAGGCATATACATCCTCACATGTATGTGCATGTCTTTGTGAATGTATAGATATATTTATATTGGTTAATTATTTTGATCCTGGATATATGTTGTATGATAGAAAAAAAAATGACTCTAGGCTTCAGAAATATGTATATGTATATCTCACATATATATATATATATATATGTAAAAAAATCCTTATAAATTAAGGTATAAAAAGAGAGGGTCATTTCAATTAGGCTAGGCGATGTGACAAGTGCTAGATATACACAAAAGTTCTGAGAGCTCCGCCGACAAAAATCACACAAATGGTAAGTCCATGGCCATTTTCCATATGGGGCATAGGTATTATCGGTTCCTTACCGCTCTCTAAAGGTGGTGCGAAGTACGACATCGTTGCAGTGCTTACTTCACCAAATGGGCCGAAGTGGAACTTTTAGCCACGATCACGATAAAGAAAGTAATCAACTTCATTGTCCGAAACATCACCTGTCATTTTGGACTTCCGTGAACCATTGTAGCTGATAATAGGACTCAAATCAACAGCATTGAATTTAAAGACTTCCGCCGTCGGTATCATATATAAAAGAGATTTGCCGTATTTGTGCATCCTCAAGCAAATGGACAAGTTGAAGCAGTGAACAAAATCATAAAGTCCATCCTGAAGAAGCATTTTGATAAGTCTAGAGGCAAGTGGGTGGATGAACTCCCGACAGCATTATGGGCTTACAGAACCACCTATAAGTCCGTGACTAGCCATACTCTTTTCGCCCTTGCTTACGACTCCAAAGTCGTTATTCCTGTTGAACTCGAAGTACCTTCTCATCGAGTGACCTATTACGATCCCAAAATGAATAGAGATCTCCTCTTGGAATATCTGGACTTTGTTGATGAGAAGCATGAGGAAGCTGCTTTGAGGCAGCTGCACATCGAGTCGCTCGAGACTAAAACTCTAAATCCGATCTAGAACCTTTGGAATAGACGATCTCGTCTAGAAACGGGTTTTTCCTGCCCCGTCACACATGAATCCTACTTAGGTAGGACCATATGTCATTGAACAGAGGCTTGGAGAGGGAACATTCAAGCTAGCGACTGTTGATAGCTTCAGACTCCCAAGAGCGTGGAATAATGAGCATTTATGATGCTATTTCACTTAGTTTATTCTTCTTCATTTAGTTGTATTCAATTTCAGAATTTGCTTTAGCATTTGATTTCTAGATATGTAATAAGACAAATTATGTCATTTCTTTCCATTTGGCAAATAAAGTTTTAAATTTCCTTCATATATGTAATTGCTGTAGCATTTCATATTAGTTACGATACCTGACTAACTAATACTAACATGTCCGAGCAGGTTTTCAGAGTTTGGAGCTAGCCAATCATGTTAGTGCATGATTGAAATAAACAAAATTAAAATTGTCCAACCGTGCATTTGATGATTCTCGTTCGCAACCCGATGAACGGAGTACATAACGAGAATAGATGTGACTTGACCATCCGATAACCAAGTTAATCCCACCAAACAATGGGACAGACATGAATCAAAAGCAAACGTGACATGACCGATCGCTCACTATGTCAAACCCCTGACTTTGGGGTACATCAATCAATTAAGGAAAATATGATCCTACTATTTTCCAAAATAACTCTAAGTCCCTAAAGTGCGGGTTAGAGTATAAACACGAGTTAGGTATGACTCGACCACCCACCTACTAAGTCCTATCCCCAAAGTGCGGATATGAGTATAAACAAATAAGATGAGTCTAGTTCGACCACTCACTATTCTATAAACTTTGACCCAAAACCGATAGGAGAGGTATAAACTCACTAAGGATGGAGTTCGACCATCCACTATCTAACTCCGCTAACCCAAGATTGGAGGCAGGAGTACAATCACTCAAATTGCTAAATCCGATGGCATAACACTGGGCTCGAGCCCTAGTGTTTGATACAGCTAAAGGCCACGACCATGTGGGGCCTTGAGTAAAAAATTAATGGACAATTGTCCAAATTAATGAGCAACTAATTATAAGTACATTGAATGAAAAAGCAATAGCTCAACTACCTAAAAAAAGTTCACAGAAGAGTTCAACAAAAGTAAAAGAATTTTATTTATATATACTTGGAAAGTAAAGTAGAAGTATTTACGGCTAAGGAATCAAAACATGGGGGGACGATCCCATACAAATTCGGCCAACAAAAAAACCCAAAATACTTAGGATATTGAGTGCATGCAAAGAACCACTTCCTCCTCGACTTCCTTTTCTTCTTCTTGGAATGAGGGGAGATTTCACTTGGGCTTTCTCCACTCCTCTTTCCCCCTCTCTTTCCACTTCCTTGGCCTTTATCTAGAGTAGACTAGGTTGACCCAGTAGGTGCATCTTAAGCAGGTTCTGGCTGAGGAGCGGAGGCTCTACAGTTTCTATAGGAAAAACAATAGAGATGGGAGGGGGAACGATCTCCATTATCTCCGGGGTGACTTTCGCTTCGAGAGTAATGTCTACTTCAAGTTTCTATGCCATTTCCTTCATAGCGGGACCTGATAAGGGTTGAGAAGTTCCAATAATCACAATGTCATCATCAGCAAGAATCTCTTGACACAGGTCACTTTCTTCCCACAATAAAGCATCCACCAAGTGCTCGTCGATCATAAAGGTTTCCTCCTATGGGGCATTTTGGGTTGTCGCCGAAGCCGTGATAGTAATGGACTTCGTCATTAGCGCCTAAGGTCCTGGTTGAGAATCTTCGAGAAGAGGTGGAACCGCAGCTTCTTTGGATTGTAACTAGGCTCGACAGAAGGACCCATAGTGGTGCTGGGAATCGCTTGGGCCACCGGATTCTGGTCATCTCCAACATTGTGTGATATGGACCCATAACCTTCACCAGCCTCATGTTGAGAAGTTACGACATGCTCTTTTTGAAGATAAGCTGGGTTGCGTGAAGAACTTTGGGGTTCATCACCCAATAAAATTTTGTCTTCCAATCGCACCAAATCAATTTGTTCAGTGCCAAGAGCCTCCTTCTCCTCTCAAATAAGATGCTCCCAAGCGCGTACAAGATGGTTAGGGTAATCACCATGGAGCCACTCCAAGTTTCTATACTTTAAGACATTTGCATTATAAAGAATGAGCAGTGGATCCAATTCCTCCATAACCTCCTCCCAGACCTTTTCTTTCGCGGCCTCCACTTCTCGTTTAACGAGGGCATTAATGTCTTGAGTTTTTTGGACAGTCACATCCCTTTCAAGCCTGACGGTAACCAATTTCTTGTAGGCTCTCACAGGTGTCCTGACCGACTTTCTGTTTTTCTTCTTTGTCTTTCGATTCGCGCTCAAATTTAGTTTTATACTCAGCTGCAGTTCTTTAAGCCACATCCCTTTCTAGCACCAGTTTATGATCCCAATGATGAAGCGCTTCAACTTTGGCTAAGTGTCCGGCTTTCTCATCTTCAAGTGCCTTAATGGCAATCTCTGCTTTTCTCTTAGCTTATGTCTATGAGTTCCTTAAAGGTTCTAACTCATTACTTAGAGTTTCGATGATCCACTTGTTCTGGGCCTCTTGACGTTTTAGTTTCTCAATTTCTACTGCTCTCTCCCAAGACACTTTGGAAATCCTCTCCGCCGCTTTCGTCCACTCATTATACTACTTATGGATATCAGCCACATAATCAACAGTCATTTGTTGGACTTTTTTAGCAACTTTCTTAAGATTAGGTACAAAGAAAAATATGTCAACACATACATTTGGAAAATCTAACTTAAGTTGGGCCATGCGAGCAGCGGCATCAGCTTGTTGAGCTTCGGTGACAATTTGGGTTTCAGCGCTTTCTTTGCCCGGCCTCTGTTGGCTAACATCATGACGCTGATGATCACTGGGTTGCTGAGGATAGGATGGAACAACAAACTATGAAGAAACTAAAATAGAAGGGGAACTGCGGGAGGTGTCGACAGGAGGAACATCGTCGCTATGAACTTGTTGCGTTTTAAAATCTTTAGGATGAGGAGATTTAGATCTAGACTGATATTTGTCATGGGAGGACCTATCTTTGTCACCTTTATTATGATAATTACGGACTGGGTTTGAGCGATAGCTAGGGTCATATTCAAGACCACTGCCTTGACAATATGAGCTCGAGCGAGAAACATGATTCTAGCTTGATATTTCCTATAGAGATTGAAACATGTGCTTCTTCCTTATCATTGTTTCGGCAAAGAAAAACAAAGAACGAATCGTTTCTATGTATTGAAGGACTTAGAATAGATGTAGTGCAATATTACGTAGTGCGTGCGAACAGGCATATTCTTGTGTCCCCCTAACGGACCAGTTATCGAAGCATTACTAGTAGGAGTAACCTCTCCACCAGTGGTAGGAGATATTCCGGCCATAGCTCCAGAGTGAGATTCTGATCCACTAATGCTCACGTCAATAAAATAAAAGGCACTAACGTTGTTCGATATCAAAAGATCAGATAGTTCCTAGAAAATTTCGTCTAGGTATTCTGATAGTTAAGAAGCAGACTGATCCGGAATAACCTGACGGTCGATGGATAGCTTGGGCCGTTTAAAGAGAAGACTCTTGGGGAACCTGCACACAAGCTTCTTCCTTCTTCCTTTTTCGAGAGCAGGGGGTTATGAAGTTTGCGAAGATCCAGCTGCAGCCCTAAAACTAGAACCCACTTCATCATCGTAGAGATTGTCACCCTTATCTCCCGCCGTGTCTTTATCAGCGGCTTCCTGAGCTCCCTCAACTAGGGGTATGATAGGATTGGCTTGATGGCCTTCATCACCATCCGCATCCTGCTATTTAGCCATTGTAACTCCAGCGGTGACCAATAGCTCTATGCTATGACCCTCTTCCATCAGGCCGTAGGTCGTGGATAAGAGCCTGCACAAACCAGAGAAATTTCGTAGTTCAGGATACGACCTGGATATGAGAACTCAAGACATTAAATAAAGAGTAACACTTACGTCCTTCCAACCACCATTTTAGCAAAGCCGGGTGGGCAGCGGATACAGAACCATTCGCTTTTGTAGGCACTCAGCTTGTTCCGAGTACCAGTCATAATTTGCCACTTCTTGACTGACTCGAGGAATGTAAATGAAAGGCTCCCCTTTTGACACTTGAAGGTGAAAAGGAATCGAATATCTTTGGGAGTTAGATGACGAAACAAAAACTCCATGAACACCGTATAAGTAAAGTTAAGCAGGGCATAGCCATTTGGGTGCAGTTGTGCCAGTGTTAGCCTCATATGATGTAACATTTCTCGGATAAATGAGTTAAATGGTGGGACACATCTTGTCCAACACAAGAACTTGTTGCATGCAGTTAACCCTACAGGAGGGATATGAGCACTATCATTCCAGGTCGGGACTCTCACGTTGTCAAACGGAATCCCATGTCTGGCGCAAATTCTATAAAGAGAAGCTTTATTAATCTACGAAGCCACAGAATCCTCTGGATCTTCCAAAAGTTTAGCGTTTTCTAGTGTGTCAGGAGTGTTGTCTATCACTTCTGCTAGAAGAATGGGAACGATAGAGAAGAGTTCGAATGATGGACAAGAACTTTTTGGTCTTCTACTTGATGATCGGGGAAAATTCATCGGAAGCAGTTGCGAAGCTCAATTTGTCACTCATACTGTTGTATTGTAAAAGCTGTTCAGAAAACTTGGCAGCTAAACGCCCCGAGCGTCTAGAACCCATGACTACTAAACTCAATACATAGTCATCATTAAAAAAATAACCTGTACCCTCCATGCAGAGTGAATGCTAGTGTTGTGTGGTGATGTGCCATGCAAAGTAGTGATAAATGACAAAGAATTAAAGATGGAAATTTTGACAAGACATCGAGATTCGACCGAGTGACTATCATTGTTGACCGTCTCAATAAGTTCTCGGCATTGATAGAGAATGATTCAGCTTGAACCTCAGGATCGATTATTGGCAGTCTTAAGTTTGATTTTTATACTTTGAAATAGACGAGCTTCAAGAGAATTGTTCAAGGTATTTGTCTATGTCATAGTTTGAATGTCATGTATTTCCACGTATGTAGTTCAAGTCATGTGAAAGTCATGTATGTTCACTCAAGTGTTCAAGGCCGATGCTCATCTCCAAGTCCAAGTTCATGTGATCAAATTTCATTTTAAAGTTTGTTGCTAACAACAGATTGTTCCATTGGAGTACAGCTGAATGTACCATAACGATCGTCCATAACCAAATAAGATGCCACGCCAAATATGATCGTTCATATCATCCTCCATCCGATCGTTCGAACCAGTCCTTCAGTTGATCGTTTGAACCAGTCCTTCATCCGATCATTCATACACACTTCCACCGATCGCTCATATATGATCGTTCCAACCATCAACCAAGATCCAAACTTAGCTTCGATTCTCATCACC
Organism: Allium fistulosum; assembly: GCA_030737815.1. Classification (NCBI taxonomy): domain Eukaryota; kingdom Viridiplantae; phylum Streptophyta; class Magnoliopsida; order Asparagales; family Amaryllidaceae; genus Allium; species Allium fistulosum. Next base: position 541,961,161 of record CM060903.1, read on the forward strand.
AAAGGATGCCATCAATATACGATCGTTTGAATAACGATCGGTTAAGTATTAGAAACATTGTTCTACATTAAAACTACTACTCTACTCAACAATAATCAGCCAACCACTTCCTTTTGACAACACATCCAATTCTCCATCTCCAAATGACCGGTATATGGAAAATGATCGTTAGAAACCTTCATCTCCTCCAACCTTCATCGAATCTAATAGTTCCAGCTTTCCACTCAAACGTCAATGAACATAAACCCAAAGTCTCACCGTCAACAGCCAGGTTTGACTTACCTTTACCAAAATTTAAAAGATGGATTCGATTTGAAATCAATTGCTCATGAGAATTAGGGAGATGAAAATAACAATAAGGGGTTCAATGAAAAGGATACTCGATTGGAAGTTAAATGGTGGAGGAGCGGTCTTCGGTTCAAGTATTGGATCGTTGTTGGAATGATAAAGAAGAAGGGGCAAGTGATTTATTTTCTTTTCAGTTCGAGTAAGGATTATGCAAAGTGGAGTGAAGAAGATGGATACGGTGAAGTAGAAGTATGTATACAAGAGAATAGGCCGATCCTTTATAGCCTAGGAGCAAGATCGATCGTTCCATTAAGACAATGTTACGATCATTCTATTATGATCGTTTTAAAACGATCGGTATAAAACGATCCAAATTTTGCCTCAGCAGTGAACAATTGGATGCGATCATTTCAAAAAAATCTTGACAATGACCAATGAACATGCAATCGTGACCATGGGTAAGGTATAAACACTTATACATGCTAGTATACTTTCCAATTTTTTTTTAATTGATATAAATTGAATTCTCAACTGAAATCAATTGGAAAAGGGTTTAAGCCAGATTGCTAGTGTTATCCCACCTTCTGGCAAGGCCGTGGCACCAAGGACTTGACTGGAAACCAAAAGACAGTCCGTCTCAAAGATCGGTTATACACAGGTTTACTCTGGATACCGGCAAATTTGGTCCGAGCCTGGATTGAGCTACAATCGATGTGGTATGACAAGTAATGCTATGAAAGCCAGCGTTCCAAATTTCAAGTCGATCGGAGTTCGTATGCTCAAGATATGGATCGATCAAAATCAAGGAAGTCAATTTCATTTGGATCCATAGTGTTCGTATCTATCATAGGCTAACCTTTTTCATATCCATCAGAGTCATCTTCGTTCGTAGCCATCAGTAGCCGTTATTTCGTATCGATCGAGTTTTTCCAAACTTCGTATCGATCCTCCTATTCATGCATTTCGTATCGATCGACAAGTGATCGTTACGAAACATACCGCCCATGACCGATACAAAATGTGTCATGTTACATCGATACGAAATCAACACCAACGATCGATACGAAAGGATCCCATAATCATCAATACGAAGGAGTCTTTTGATCATCGATATGAATTGAAACGGAGGCTATCGATATGAAGCAACTTCAAGGGAATGATACGAATGGAGTTACATTGGGTTAGGCCTTTAAACGGATGCAATCGGATACGGATAGTGCTGTATCCATATCGATCCAAAAAAAAAATCTGTATCCGAATCCGTATTCGATATCCGCGAATATCTATTAAATAATATCTGTATCCGTATCCGTGGATATTTTCGAATATCCGAAAATATCCGTATCCGGCTTAACGAATACGGATATTTCCAGATATTGAAATATCCAAAAATATCCACATTCAAACTTCAAAATGTAACTGAAATTTAACTCAATATACTGCATATTTAATTTGGCTTTAAACAAAAGATGAAAAATTGTAATAATACATCAAATTAACAATAGCTAATTCGATCACATAAAATCCATACGAATACGATAATGTTTCATAATTCATCATATAATCCATAGCCTAATTCAATCACACAAAATCATAAAAAACATAAAGCAAATGCATCATACATGTTTTAAATTGTAGCAAATACCATAATTTATCTTAATAGCACACATATAAACTAAAATATTGCGTTCTTTCTCCATGGAGTGGTTGAAGCTTCAAAAGATGACCCTGAAGAAAAATATAAATAATTCAGTAAGTAGAGGATACCTTTATTGATAATAACTGAAAGTAATATGTTTATATATTACATCATAGGTGTTAAATTAGTCCATTATAACTTTCATGATACTATTTGTATGTCTGTAGTGGTTATTTGAACTTGAAGGCACAACCAGTTGCACTTCCAGTGGAACTAAAAATTAAAAATGCATGCAAAAATTGAAGTCTTCCACATACGAACTAAAAATGCATGCAAAACCTCACATAGCAGCCCCAGCAAACTCACATACGCCATATTCATGTGCTCACACAAATTAAAAACAGATGCATGCAAAAATTGACACACACACCCAATATACATTCAACTGCATGTACAGAGTCCACTTCACACACACCCAAACACATTGTACATCCATTCAACCCTTACGTTATGGACACTCAACAGATAATAATAGAATAACAAGACCAGGTAAACACGCTGCAGACATATAATCTAAGAATTCTTAGTGCCTTTATTAAAACTGACAGTATCAATGTCCGATCCTGACATATTATAAACTATACAACATTAGTTTGTGACAGCATATAATCCGAACCTCAACTGAGCATATCAATATAGGTGCTCAATACATCATTCATCATAAATAAACTATTATGCGCTTTAATGATCAATCCCGAATAACCCTGATCTATTAATTTGATTGATTTATCTATTCAAATGCACTTTATTTTTCATTCAACCAATCTTTTCGTTCTTCATGTTTAATCTTTTTAATATTAAAGGAGAAAGAAGTTTCATCCTAGATCGAATTTGATGTCCTAATACCAGTGATAACCAAAATATATAATCATAATTAAAAAATAAAAACAAATGCATACCAGTGATAACCAGCAACAGGCATAAACTTAGGATTCGCAATTCGCGATGAGGAGCGGCGGAGCGATGAGGAGAGGCATCTCTTCCTTAGCAGCGATGAAGGCGATGTCTTCCTTAGCAACGATGAGGAGAGGCGTCTCTTCCTTAGCAGTGATGAAGGCGATGTCTTCCTTAGCAGCGATGAGAAGAGGCGATGAAGGCGATGTCGATTGTGTGGAAATGGAATCGCGAGTGGAATAAATTACTTCAAAACTAAACGCGGCTGAAGTTTTAGTTGTTAGGGTTTTGCTTTACTTTTAATACGGGTAGGGTTTTAATACGGGTAGGGTATTTGGTATAGATATGGGCCAAAATACAATCAGGCTTGTTTATTTGGAAATTTAAATGGAAAGGAATTGGATATTTGGATGGATGGATATTTATTATGGATATAAAATAACATATTAAAATAATAATAAAATAACTTCGAACCGGACGGATATTTATCGGATACGGATATAGCCATATCTGTATCTGTATCCGAAATATGTTTCGGATATCGGATATCCGCATCCGCTTTTCGGATATCGGATAATTATTCGCTTTTCGGATATGGATGCGGACGTATTTCGGATATTTCGGTTATTCATTGACATGCCTACATTGGGTGGATACGAACAAAGCACGTTCAAATTAAGGAAACAGTCACTCGGCATGAAAAGTGGATCGCTCCTGGATTATCGCCCCACTTCATCTTGATCGATACTAATGGATCAATACGAACTCGTCAGCCCATTGCAAACTCAAACTTGGATTGATCATAACTCAAAATCTACAAGTCCAAATGCTACCAAATTTTCACAGGAGCTTGCGTATCATCTTAAGAATGTCCATGATCGATCTCAACCCAAACAGAGCCAATTTTGATAGAGACGAACCAGATAGGGATCGATTAGGGATCGATTTCAAATGACCATGGATAGATCTGGTGGGCCCACTCACGTGTGAGGAGGAGTATTCCGAGATCTAAGTTAGATATTTCCAGCCTACGGCTATAAAAAACACTCCAATGCCTCCAGTAAAGGGACTTTTTTTGGCTTCTCTACGCTAATATTCTGCCGAAATTATTACCATACTTCAGTTGTACTGTTGTAATCTCTTGTAATCAGCAAGTGAAATTCAATAAACATCAATCATTTCATAGTGGATGTAGGCAATACGCCGAACTACTCTAAATTTGCATGTTTCTGCATTTTTTCTTATCTGTTGATTGGTGTGTTTGTTAGATCTGCCTCATTTTACATTTATTTTCTTCATTTTATCTCTTCAAACATATTCGAAGAGTGTTGTGTCCAATTTTGATACAAACACTTTGGTGCTTACATTAAGAAACCCAGCTTTTCTCCTGCTCATATGATCTACTACCGATATTGGATTGCGAGAATCTAAGGAGAAGATGCAGATCTCAAGCCTAGAAGTTCTTCCATCCTATTCTGATTTGCACCAAATCTAGGAGAGAACTTCACTATTCACCATGGTCGCTACCAGGACCACCTCAACCGCTGTAGATCTAGAAGGATGGGATAGGCAGAACCCCGCACAACTTCCCTTTGTAGACCAGAATGCTGCCGGATCTTTGGATCGACAAGGCTCTGTCACCAGGGAGGAGTTCCAATTACTAATGCAAGAGCTGACTCAAAGCCGCCAGCAATGTACCTAGCAGCTTCGTGCCAATGCGAAGTTGACCAACCGGCTGAACCATGAAAGACGAAGGAGTCTAGAAGGGATCAGGCTTCCCACTCATCCACTGAAAGTTCAGCTTTTGCTGATTACAATCAAAGATCCACGCGCCCACGGTTGGATGGAAGCTATAAACAAGCTACCAGACATCAGCGCACTTTGAATCTTACGCAACCAAGAGTTGGCAGTTGGTCCATCAACTAGCCACCAGACCGGACCATCCTCCCGAGGAGGGACGGTTCCTTATCACACTACTGACAACCACGCTGCTGTCGCTGCCATTGAGTTAGGAGTTGATACTCAGAACCGAACGGATCCGAACCATAGCCAGCATGATTATACTCTTGATCCTTATGTTCATGAAGACCTAGAGCCAAGGAGGCAAGGTATGGACCGTCGACCATGCCCGGCCCATCCTCGCATTGTGGAACCCGACCACACCTTAGCCCAACTTGCCCAGAATGTCCAGATGCTAGACATCCCGACGATGATCCACCAGATGATCCATGAAAGCCAAAGCCTCACCAATGACGAATGAGGAATCTCCCGGAGTCATAACCCTTTCACCGATGACATCCTCTATGCTGAACCGCCTCGGCGATTCAGAATGCCAACTCTACCTTTTTATGAAGGGAGCTCTGACCCTTACCAGCACATTTTAAAGTATGAATGGTTGATGAACGCCGCACGGGCTAATTATGCGGTCAAATGTCGAAGTTTCCCAATCTCCCTAGGAGGCATCGCGACTATGTTGTTCACTCGCCTACCACCCCGATCTATCTCATGTTTCAACAAGTTGGCAACGAAGTTTGTTGAATAGTTTTGCATGCATGTCACAAGGCCCAAAGATGTTAATACCTTGTCCAGTATCACTCAAGCTCCCGGAGAGACACTCAGACGTTACCTAGAGAGGTTCCACGTTGCATGCGCTGAGATTAGTAACCCAATTGAAAATTCCATTCTTATGGCACTAACTAAGGGAATCGATCTCGATTCCGAATTTGGTAACTGGTTGACCAGAAAACCCCCTACGTCATTGGACCATTTCTATTCCAAGGCAGCTCAATCCCTGAGAAGGGAGGATGCGAAACAATCTAGGAAAAAGGATGACGCGGGGCATAGTGTGGAAGGCATCCAAAGCAATGCCGTTGTGAAACAAACCGGGGAGAGTTCCGAAAAGGTGCAGTTAAACATACAGAATAAGCAAAATCAGCAGGAAGGCGATGGAAATCATGGTAGGAAGCGGGATCAGAATCGCGGACCGCGACGTAGAGCTCCCATGTTTGACACGTATACTCCTTTAAATATATCTCTGGAAAATGTGTACTTGCAAACTTGTAATACTATCCAATATAAGAAACCTGCTCTGAAGCAATCATCAGAGAAACGGATTCAAACTGGGAGGTTTTGTAGATTTCATGATACTTATGGCCACAACACGAACGAGTGTCATCATCTACAGGATATTATCGAGAAGTTGATCCGAGGAAGAAAGTTGGAACAGTTCGTTCGGGTGCCGCAGGCTAGAGGTACGAGCCCATCAAATCAGAATCAAATACCAAATCAGGTTAGACTGTAGGAACCCGCATGTACCGGCGGGAAGTTAGTGATTAACACTGTTAGTGGTTGTCCTCATCCAGCGGATTGGAGCTGGAGGGAAATGGATTTGTATGCCAGCTCTATTAGGCATGCGAGCTTCGAATGTTGCAGTAATTTGGAAGACGGGCTCCGGCCAAACAACAGAAGACGATGATAGTCGACATCGTATTTCGAGACAGGAATGTCGGCAGAGTCGAAGCCCCAACCATTGATCCACTAGTCATTTCAGCTCAGATAGGTCCTGCTTGGATGAAGAGGATCTTACTGGATAGTGGAAGTTCAGTGAACATACTCTTTAAGCGAGCCTATGATCAAATGAAGATGGATCATGGCTTCAATGGAAGTGCGACTATACCTACTAGGATGGTGGAGCTACCAGTGGAGTTGGGAGTTGGAGAGCGCCGGAGAGTGCGGGTATTGCAGTTTATTGTATTGGATATTGATTCACCCTATAACGCTTTCTTGGGCCGACCGACCCTAGCTGAGTTCAAGGCCGCTATCGCCCCTTGGTGTCTAACTTTGAAATACCCTACCGACAATGGAGTTGGAGTCGTTCAAGGGGACCAGGTTGCTGGAAGAGCCTGTTATGTTGCTGAGCTATGGGAGGCGCAGCGAAAAGAGAAGGGAAAGGGCGTAGAGGAATCTCTCTACGTCCGCTATGCGGATAATTGACAATTAACGCCTGGGCCAAGGCCTGGGCAACACAACCAATTCCCAAGAGATCTTGACCCGAGAGATACTGAAAGCGTGGATGAAGTCAAGGACAGTCAGGCTTCTCCAGTAGAGCTGACGGTCGATGTTCCGATCGATAATGATGATAATTCTAAAATGGTAAAGAATTGGTCTCAGCTAAGCCAATAGATGAAGGAGGAATTGGTTGAATTTCTCCGAGCAAACCTCGAAGTGTTTGCCTGGATGCACTCCGACATGTGTGGGATCTCGCTGAACATCGCGAGCCACACATTGAATATTGACCCGCGGCACATCCCGATCAAGCAAAAAAGGCGTGGTATGGATCCATAGAGATCTGCCGCCCTAAAGGAAGAGGTGTATAAACTCAGGTCGAACGGGTTTATCCAAGATACGTTATATCAAGAATGGGTGTTCAACACTGTACTTGTCAAAAACCCTAACAGGAATGGAGAACTTGCATTGATTACTCAGAATTGAATTCAACGGCCGGACATGAACTATTATCCTTCATGGATGCATATTCTGGCTATAATCAGATACTGATGCACCTACCTGATCAGGAGCATACCAGCTTTGTCACCGATCTGGGACTCTATTGTTATAAAATGATGTCGTTCGGACTTAAGAATGCCGGGGCAACCTATCAGAGACTCGTAAACCGAATGTTCGCTGAACAAATTAGGAGAACCATAGAGGTATACGTGGACGACATGCTTGTGAAGTCATGATTCTCCACTAATCATATCAAAGACCTGGGAACGATGTTCAACATCCTTCGAGATTACAGAATGAAACTCAACCCGTTGAAGTGTCACTTTGGGGTCGCGTTTGGAAAATTCCTTGGATTCATCGTTAATGCTCAGGAAATTGAAGCCAATCCTGAAAAGATCTGGGCAATTAGAAATTTGAGACTCTAAGAACTATAAAGCAAGTTCAAAGCCTCAATGGGAAGGTAGCAGCGCTGAGCAGGTTCATTTCAAAATCCACAGATAATTGCATCCCTTCTTCGATCTGATCAGAAAAGGGAAACAGAACTTTGAATGGAATATAGAGTGTGAAGGCGCATTTTGAGCACTGGTTCAACAACTGTCCACACCACCCATTTTGTCAAAACCTATTCATCACGAGAGACTGTACATCTACTTGGCGGTGTCAAAAAACGCAATCAGTGCTGCTCTACTTCGGGAGGAGGATCGGATACAATGGCCAGTCTATTACGTCAACAAACGACTGACCGAAGCAGAGAGAAACTATCCGAAATTTGAGAACTTAGCCTACTGTCTTGTCATTGCCTCGAGAAAGGTCCGCCCATATTTTCAAGCTCATCCTATCACTGTCTACACCAACTAGCCATTAGGACAGGTCCTTACACGGCCTGAGACATCTGGTAGGTTACTCAAGTGGAATATCGAGCCGAGTTAGTTCGACATCACTTACACACCGAGGCGAGCTATTCAAGGACAAGTCCTAGTGGACTTCATCACCGAATTCATTATCCCGGAGGACTTGCCTGAAACCAGTGAATCTCCCAAATATGTCTGGAAGCTACATACTGATGGTGCATCAAATGACCGCTGCTTAGGCGCTGGGGTTGTGCGTGAGACTCCTGAAGGCCGATCTATATGTTATGCTTTGAAGTTCAATTTCCATGCGACCAACAACTAGGCCAAATACGAAGCCCTACTCACTGGACTAAGGCTTGCCATAGATTTAAAAATCATTGCTGTGGAGATTTACTATGATTCACAATTGGTCGTGTGTCAAGTTCGGGGGGAATACCAGGCCAAAGACCGGAGACTGGTAGCTTATCTCAATCGGGTCCAGGAAATATTGAATCAGTTCGATTATTATGCCATATATTGCATACCCTGAGAATAAAATCAGAATGTCAATTCCTTGGCAAAATTAGCCACCACCGGTGAGGCACAGCAAATGGGACTTGTTCCCGTTGAGACGCTATCTTCCCCGAGTATTGATCAAATGGAGACTAACTGGGTACTTGAAGTCATACCCATTAAGGAGTCATGGATGACTCCGTCCAAAAACTATCTCGAGCATGGGACCCTGCCAGAGCGCAAGAGTGAAAAGAGATAAGTTCTTCGAAAGGCTTCGCGGATTACTATTCAGAATGGTGTCATGTATAGAAGAGGGTACTCTGTTCCTTTACTCCGGTGTATCGCCCACAATGAAATCAAACGAGTATTGCATGATGTACACGAAGGAGAATGTAGCGATCACATCGGAGGGCAAGCTCTTGCTAAGAAAGTGCTCCGATATGGTTATTATTGGCCAACTGTAAATCATGACGCATCAGATTATGCCAGGAAATGCGACTGATGTCAGAAACATGCTCAGATTCCAAGAGCTCCACCAACCGAAATAACTCAGATAGTCAGTCCATGGTCATTCGAAATATAGGGCATCGACATTGTTGGGTCTCTACCTCTAGCTAAAGGTGGCGCGAAGTTTGCCCTCGTTGAAGTTGATTACTTTACCAAGTGGGTGGAAGCCAAGCCCCTTGCTACTATCACAACGAAAAAGGTGATCAACTTTATTGTATGCAACATTATCTGTCGATTTGGTCTACCACATACCATCATCACTGACAACGGAGCCAAATTCGATAGTGTCGAGTTCAAGAATTTCTGCCAGCGATTCCATATCAAGAATAAGTTCTCTGCAGTTTCACAACCTCAAGCGAATGGACAGGTCGAAGCTGTTAATAAAGTTATAAAGCCCATTCTGAAAAAACGATTGGAAAAAGCTGGGGGCATATGGGTCGATGAATTTCCTATGGCTTAATGGGCATATCGAACAACCCACAAGTCCGCGACCTTCCATACTCCATTTTCACTTTCCTATGGCTCCAAAGCCGTCATTCCAGTTGAATTGGACGTACCTTCTCAACGTGTGACATATTATGACCCGAAGACAAATGCTATATTACTTGCGGAATCTCTAAACTTATTAGATGAGAAGTGTGAAGAGGCTGATTTGAGGGCAGTCGTGCACCGAAGTCGAGTCGCTCGATTGTACAATGCTATGGTCCGATCCTGAACCTTTAAACTCGGCGATCTCATCCTCAAGAGAATTTATTTGGTCCTTTTACATATGAAACCAACGTGGGAGGGACCGTATGTTATTGAACGAAGACTCAAAGACGGCACATTTAAATTATCGACCATTGATGGGCTCACTTTGCCGAGAGCCTACAATAGCGAGAGTCTTCATCGCTACTACACTTAACAGGCTTTATTTATTCATTCAGTCTGCTTTTCATTTGCAATTTGTTTATGCATTTTGAAATTTGAATTTGTAATAAGGCAACTAACTTTGCCATACTTTTTATTTCAACAATAAAATGCATTCGAGCCAGAGCAATGATTCTTAAAATACATCCTACGACCATCACAATGCACGGAGAGCTAGGTTCCATCCTATGATGGGACTTATTCAAATAGGGAGTGACTGTGATACGACCAGTCACTCGCTAAGTGAAACCCGAGCTCGGGGGCAAGCCACCACACTAAAGCCAATAAAGGATTGATACAGGACAATCCTCTAACTAACTCCGGCTCCCAAAGTGCGAGCTGGAGTATAAACTTACAAATGTAGGCTCGAAGAGGGTGGATTCGTCCACCTAACGACTTCGCCCGTGTTTAATCCAAGTCTGAGGAGGATCGATCCGTCCGTCTAATGACCTCACTTGTTAACTCAGGGTGGATGTGACCCAACCGTCCACGATCATGATAAATCTATCGTTCCCAGAGTGCGAATGAAATACTGAAACTCAAAACAAATGTGATTGACCGTCTATTGACCAACTCTAGATTCACAGAGTATGAACTGGAGTATAAACATCAAAATGGTGCTCTTGCTAGTAGGATTCAAAAAGAAATTCCTATCTATCTACCAAAAAAGGGAGCAAGAAGATACATCTACTCCCTTGGTTTCTTCTTCTTCCTCCCTGACATTGACCCACTGGAGCTACCGCTTGGATGCCTCTTCGAGCCTTTGCCTTTTGGTGGTTGGTCTCTAGCCGGAGGAATTATGGTAATCTCTACCTCTGAACTCACGGGAATTAGAATACTTTTTGAACACGGAGTTAGAGGAATAGGAACACTCTCGATGTTGGAAGACGAGGGAGGCATGCCAGTGTCGACAATTGTGCCACCGGGAGAAATCATTCGTAGAGGAGCTAAACTAGGACCCACAATACACCTCCAATACCAGTTGCATGTGCGGCTGCTTCCATCTCGGCATTAATCTCTGCTATTATCTATTCTTCATGAATTGTTTGAGCATCCACGGGGATGCTGCCTATTGGGCCTGAAGAGCTGGTTATGAATGCGCATTCGCCCATGACGAGTGGCAGGTCGATAAGTGGGTCACTTTGATGACCAAGGAGATCCTCCATCATTTGCTCATCTAAAGTAAAAGCGCTCCCCTGCACCTCGTCAGTTGGTGCAATGATCGTTGTTGTGGTTGCTTCCGTCATAAAGGCCTGCTGCTCATGATGTGGCTCTTGGGTTGTAGGGGGCACGGCCGGTACGACTCCTATCGCTGAATAAAGATAAGAGAAAAGGTGTTAGTGACTACTTTGAACAAAGCTCTAGACTTTGAATAAATGCAAGAAATGTTCAGAATACCTTCCTCAGATTAGCTCGTGGGCAGAGCAGGAGCGGCTTTAGGGACGTGCTCGTGAGCTGGAGACAATTGATGTTGATCAGGATTGTAAGCAGGCATAGATAGAGGATCAACCGTGGGAGTAGATTCAGGCAGGGTTGGCATAGAAATTTCAAAGCTTGTATCATGATGCTCAATGCCAGAACCCTCTCCAGCCTCCAGATGCTGAGTGCCAAGTCTCTCTTTCTCGAATATGATAGTGGCCTCGTGGAGAACTCTTCTCTCATCCTCATTCAGCACCCGATTCTCTAATTCAAACTCATCAATGGATTCAATATGGTGCTCTTCTTTTTCATCTTTAACCAAGCGCCACCAAGCATTGTATAGATGCGATGAATAATCTTCGAGCCAGCTCAAATTCCGATGCTTCAGAACATTGGTGTTATATGTAATGAGGAGATCTTCAATGTCACCCTCCAACCTGGCCTCTACCACTTTCACTTCACCCTCAACCCTGGCATCGGCTTACCGAACCTTTAGCGTTGCCGCATCCCTCTCGTCCCTAAGTGCTACAGCCTGCTCGCATGCTTCTTGAGCGGCTTTATTTGCATCGTCTTTTTCTTTAACGACTTCAGCAAATTTGACTTTAAGCTCCTCAAGCTCTTTTAGCGCCGCATCTCTTTCAGCCATGACTATGGTGGTCCGGTGCCCCATTTCCTTAACCAGGGCTAAATGCGTTTGCCTCATCTCCTCCATCCTCTGGGTTACCTTATCGGCTCTTTTATTAGCCTCCGTTTCTGAATTTCTCGCAGACTCATTTTCATCATTAAGCACCTAGATTATGCGGTCCTTTTGAGCAAGATCAGTTCCTATTCTCGATTGTCTTCGCCTGCTCAAAGGCCACCGCCGATACTTTTTCTGCGGTTTTTATCCATTCCTGTTATTGGCCATAAACATCGTATATGTAGTCATGCATCATCTGTTCTGCCTCATTTGGAATTCGCTTTAAGTATGGGGGGAATATGAAGCCGTCAAAACAGATATCCGGAAAATCCTTTTTCAACTTAGTAATTCTAATCGCTCCTTCCCAGGTGGGTTCTGTGATGGCTTGTTCAGTGGTGACGGGAATTTCAGTTTCAGTCCTACGACGCTGTTGGTCCGGCCTTGGCGCTTGGGAAGGTGGTATTTGACGCGATGATTCAAGAGGTTGTTTGCCAGAGCCAGAAGATTGTGTTGTATCTCTAGGTGGTGGGAAGCGTGATCGGGAACGGCGACTATACTGTCTTTCTTTCTCCCTCTCCCTATCCTTTTCCCTCTCGTAGCGCTCCCTCTCTTGACTGGAGTAGCCGCGATCTCGGTCTCTATCGGCCTCACATCTGCGAGACTCAGAGTATGAGTTAGATGCACGGTGCGCGGAACGGAGACTACCAAGCATAGATTCCCGCCTCTACATCGTATCTGTAAAATGAAGAGAGAAATAGAGTTGGTAATCTTCAGAGATGAATAACTTGTGATTAGAAATTGTGTGGTGTCGTGGAATGTGTGTGTGCATGTGAAAATCCCCCAACCAACCAATTGTAATAGCCGTACTCAGAGGAGTTGGCCCTCCTATGTCTAAGGCGCTTTGGAGCCCCTCTAATCCGGTATCTTGGTGCAAAGGCAAGTCATCCGAAATGGGGATGTCCACCAATCCTGCAAAGGAGCTCTCCACCTGCGAGAGAGGAATCTCTTAACTAGTAGCCGGCAAAGAGACTACAATAGTTTTGCGCCTAATAGATTTTCGAGCAGTAGACTTGCCTCTTCTTTTCCGCTCTAAAGATCGAGTGCTTTGCAAAGGCCCAGCTGCGGGCTCATCTCCAACGGTCATAATCTCATCACCGCCTTATTTTGTAATTACTATCCTAAGAGCTCCCCTTCGAGCTTGTCTCACTGGGACCATCCTAAGATTGCCTGTGAGACCAATGCTTTGACCTCTATCAACTAGCCCATTGGCAACCAGATTCTCATCTGTGAGGACTTCATTAATCTATCTGTGTTCGGCGGGAACCTCTTGAAGAACTCATACTATCTCCTTAAACTGGGCACATTTAGGTCATGGAATTTAAGCTATAAAGGTAAGAAAATGTTAAACTCGACATCAACTACTACTACCCAGTTAGTCAGCAAGGAAGCCAGGGCACTTACGTCTTGCTAACCACCGTCTGGCGAACCCTGGTGGACACCAAACGTAGAACCATTTGGTATTAAAGTAACTCAGCTTGCTCCAAGCTCTGGTCACGACTTGGCAATTTCTAACTGCTTCTAGAAAAGTAAAGGAAGGGTTGTACCCGCGACTCTTTATATTGAATAGGTATCTGATCTCCTCCACCGTCGAAGGACGGAAGGGGTGCTCCATGAAGATGACAAACGAACTATTGAGCAAGGCATACCCATTCGGGTGCAGCTGAGATGAAGCGATCCTAAAGAAAAATATAACTTCTTGAATGAATTGGTTGAAAGGAGGAAGTGTCCCGGCTGCACTCATAAATCTGTTGCAGGCTGTATACCGTTCGGGGGGTTGTGGGCTCTATCTTCAGATCCCGGTAATAAGACATCGTCCAGCGACAACCAATGCCTTAAACAAATTCTGCCCAACATATCTTCCAAAATATTTGAGCGTACATAATCTTGTGGGTGTGCGATGAAGACTGCTTATGGTAGCTCATCCGGAGCAGGGCTAATAACTTCGGCTGCGATAGCTGGCATTTTGATTATGGGAAGAGGTAGACTCTGAACGTCCTGTGATTGCGAACTTTCGGGTTCTATAGTTATTGAACTTAGTAAAAGCCATCATTAGACGACAATAAACCCGTGTTCCCCCTAGTGTGAAGTGTGTGAATGTGTTGTGCAGTGCAGTGCTATATAATACTTAAGATTCAACCGGCGTGACCGTCATCGCTGACCGTCACAACTGTGCCATCCAGACTTCGAAAATCGACCCAAGTTAAAGTTTATCAAATTTGTCGAGTTACAGTTCCATCGACGAGCTTCAAAGGGCAGTCAAACATGTGGTGAAAAGGTTAAGTCCAATTATGCAAGGCAGAAGCTCGTTGGAGTCAAATATTCGAGTGTGCACAAAGGTTCATATTCATCGAGGTTCGGATTTGGATCGATCCCCAGAAGCATTTTCGTATCGATCGTGAACACCACGTTACGTATCGATCATCATAGAGTTAGTTTGTATCGATCCCAAATGTCCACTTCATATCGACCATCAATGGCATCTCCGTATCGATCGCCATGCTCAAGTCTTCGTATCGATCACTCTGAATCGATATAGACCCCCATCACTGATCGATATGAAACCAATCACTACACCGGTATGAAGCCCCATTGCCTTTGGATCGATACGAACCTCTCTTACCATCCACAATCGATACATACGACTCCTTTGTATCCCTCTACACTCCTTCTTCTCCAATCGACCTGAACTCCATTCACTCCTCCTTCAACTATATTCTGACCCAATTCCGGCCTCATCATCATCTGAATTGACCTTGATTATGGATGAATTGGTTTTAGTCTCGCGTCTCATCGTTCTAGAATAGATTATTTCAGTTAATTACCTAATTTAAGCAATCGATTCGAAGGATTAAAGGTTTGTTTGGTTTGAAGGCAGAGAGCGGTTTCTTTTTCTCAATCTAACGATCGATACGAACACGGTCTGTAGAAATGAAGGTAGATGGAATTTTTTCTAAGTCCACAATGTATTTATATGGATACAAAACCAAGGAAAAGAAACGATTCACCTCCCAGTTATGTTAACCGGTAAAAATCAGTATCCCATACCATTAGTGCGAATCATACTTCATATCCATCCACAATCGATCTAAAGTTGCGACTGCTTGTAACCATCGACTCAAATTGGTTCAAAGCAAGCTTTTCGTATCCATCAAGCCATCGATACGAAAGACACAGCAAAGGCCTGTTGAAGCTACTTAAATCCATCGATACGAAATGACAATTTCGTATCCATCGCTTTGAAGCCCATAGAAATTCGTATCCATCGATACGAGATTTTTTTAAATGCCAACTAGTTTGTATCGATCACCGTCGATACGAAGATGATTTTCCAACTTCTCAAATCGATCCAGGAGGGAATCGATATGAAGAGATACTCTGAAACGACCATCAAGCATCATCACAACTCGAATTTCACATTGATCCAGGAGTGGATCGATATGAAACTCGATTTAAATCCAAAAAAAACTTGACAACAACCCGTGAACATGCAAACGTGAACATGAGTCAAGTTAACATACGTGCATGTATGACGGACTAATATTCATATTTCAAAATTTACAGGAATAGAATGCTCACCTAACAACAATCATAACAGTGGACGACAAGTTACTAGCAATCGACACTTAGTTACAACAAAGCGCTACATGAATATTGGCAGTCAACAACTCAGCATTTTTATATCGGGAAATCAATCAAAAGTTGCATCTTTTATGACACTTTTCAGCGAATCGGATAGCACTTTTCGGAATAAAGGTTGCAGCTTTATAAAGCATGTCATGTTCGCACAAGACGTACTTTGGGGGGCAAATGGTATCCCGACTTTTGGCAAGGCCATGACACCAAGGACTTGATTGGAAACCAAAGACGGTCTGTCTCGAAGATCGGTTATACACAGGTTTACTATGGATAGCGGAAAATTTGGTCCGAGCCCAGATTGAGCTCCAATCGATGTGGTACGACAAGTAAAGCTATGAAAGCCAGCATTCCAAATTTCAAGTCGATCGGAGTTCGTATGCTCAAGATATGGATCGATCAAAATCATGGAAGTCAATTTCATTCGGATCCATAGTGTTCGTATCCATCACAGGCTAACCTCTTTAGTATCCATAAGAGTCATCTTCGTTCGTATCCATTAGTAGCCGTTATTTCGTATCGATCGAGTTTTTACACACTTCGTATCGATCCTCCTATTCGTGCAGTTTGTATCGATCGGCAAGTGATCATTACGAAACATACCACCCATGATCGATACAGAATGTGTCACGTTACATCGATACGAAATCAACACCAACGATCGATACGAAAGGATCCCATAAGCATCGATACGAAGGAGTCTTTTGATCAACGATACGAATTGAAATGGAGGCTATCGATACAAAGCAACTTCAAGGGAACGATACGAATGGAGTTACATTGGGTGGATACGAACAATGCACGTTCAAATGAAGGAAACAGTCACTCGGCACGAAAAGTGGATCGCTCCTGGATTATCGCCCCACGTCATCTTGATTGATACGAATGGATTGATACGAACTCGTCAGCCCACTGCAAACTCAAACTTGGATTGATCATAACTCAAAGTCTACAAGTCCAAATGCTACCAAATTTTCACAGGAGCTTGCGTATCATCTTAAGAATGTCCATGATCGATCTCAGCCTAAACAGAGCCAATTTTGATTGATACGAACCAGATAGGGATCGATCAGGGATCGATCCCAAATGACCTATGATCGATCTGGTGGGCCCACCCACGTGTGAGAAGGAGTATTCCGAGATCTAAGTCAGATATTTCCTGCCTATGCCTATAAATAGCACTCCAATGCCTCCAGAAAAGGGACTTTTTTGGCTTCTCTACGTTGATACCCTGCCGAAATCATTAACTTACTTTGGTTGTACTGTTGTAATCTCTTGTAATCAGCAAGTGAAATTCAATAAACATTAATCATTTCATAATGGATGTAGGCAATATGCCGAACCACTCTAAATTTACGTGTTTCTACATTTTCTTATCTGCTGATTGGTGTGTTTGTTAGATCTGCCTCATTTTACATTTGTTTTCTTCATTTTATCTCTTCAAACACATCCGAAAATTGTTGTGCCCAATTTTGGTACAAACAGCTAGAGTCTAATAATTCCTAGAGATGATATAAGATAATCATCAACAAATCGTAAACCAGTATTTATACTGTTGGAAATCGACCAATAGTCATGATAAACAAAAAGAGATGCGACTCTCTGTAAAAAAGCGACTCAATGGGAGGATGGCGACTGTTCAGTAAATTAAATGGAATCCTTTCTAATAACTCAAGTTTGCGACGATTCAAAGCATATTATGTTCAAACAAGATGTACTTTGGAAGGACAAGTATTATCTGGCCTTTTGGCCCAGCTATATCTGGACTGATCAGATGGGACATACTCAATTGTTAGCAGAATCGATGCATTAGGTTAACGATCATGAAGTCCAAAGATCAGACAAGTACAATTACCTAAAGTAGTAGCAAAGAAAAAGCATGAAAGTTCACTACTCCCTGAAAATAGATCATGTACGATCCATATGCAACATTATGGGTCATAATGTATCAATTCCACAGATCAATTCAATGATGATCGATCGATATCTCAAAATCTACAAATCCATCAAACATGAAACTTTGTGAACATCAATATACAGAAGAGAGGACACCATAGAAACGATCGCATGACAAGATGAGCTACTAAGAATGATCGGTATACATTGTTCATAAATGATCTTATCGTTTCAGCTTTAACGATTCAACTCAATGAAGATTAATCAATATCTCACTAACGGCAAGTCAAAATGACACCAAACTTTGGGAACATGGATTAGAGGCATGAAGGAGCTTGTAGGAACGACCGCACCCTCATTAGAGCAATCACAATCGATCGGTACCGATCGTTATAACGATTAGATTTGCACCTGCAATCATTTGTGTGGGCTATTACGGATTTGGAGAGTCTTCTACCAAATTTCCAGTGAGATATTTCATCGTCTTCCCCTATAAATACAGGCTTATTTGTTCATTTAGGGGATCTTTACGTTGCTTGTTGCTCTGGATTCCATTGTAATCAAGTGCAATTATCAATAATTCATTGTAATCATATTTACTTAAAATCAATAAAGTTTACTCTTCAAAGTGGAAGTAGGCACACAATGCAGACCACTATAAATCCTTATGTTTCTGTTACTGCTTAGTTCTTATTGCTTATTTACCTATCCACTCTATTTAATTTTGATTATTCTTTATTTATTTCTCTACTATTCTATTCTTGAGTGTTTGTGCCCATTTTTGGCGAAAACAGATTGTGTGTTCCCGAAGTAGAAAATATGATTGATGAGGTATTCGAGAGTGTCATCATTTTAGGAAGATTATTCATCTTAGTGGCAATAAGATGTGTAATAATGTAAAGTGAACTTATTATTGAAAGCATATGAAATAGCATATTTTGGAGTTCATAAAGAATTGCATGACTTATTAATCAGTAAAAGCTAAGCAAAAGAATCCTATTAGTTTCTTATTACCTTTGGAGGTTCGGCTTTGGAAGTGAGAACATATTTCCATGGACTTCATAGATGGTTACCCGCAAAGTCGAAGAGGAAACAAGAGCATTTAAGTAATTTTTGACCGCTTGATAAAAAATGTTCATTTTATTCCGATGAAAGTTTCTAGGACTGCTACACCTTTAGCGAAATTTTATGTGCAGGATATAGTAATGTTGCATGATGTGCCCTCTAGTACTATGAGAGATAAAGATCCACTATTCAGGAATCTTTTTTGGAAGAGCTTGCAACATGTGCTAAGCACAGAATTGAACATAAATATAGCCAATCATCTCCCAGCTAAACCAGGATAGTGAACGATGTTCTTAAGGACTTATTGAGGGCTTATATTCTTCATTTTGGAGGGCTATGTGAGGATCACTTTCCTCTAGTTGAGTTCATATATGAAAATAAATTTCAAGCTAGTATTTTCATTGCAATGTTTGAAGCATTAGATGGAAGAACTTGTGAGTCGCATATATGTTGGTATGAGATGACTGATGAGATAATACTTAGATCGGATATGATTTGTGAAACATTACAGAAAGTCGAGTTGACAGGGAAAAAAATGAAGGCTTCTTATGATCGATAGAAGTCTTATGCCAACAAAAGACTTATTGATCTTGAATTTGAAGTATGTGATTTGATATTCATGAAAACATTGCCATTAAAGAGGGTGGTGAGATTTGGCAATTTGTAGAAACTTGCACCTAGATTTGTTGGACATTTCATATTGTGGAATGAACTGAAAATCTTGCATATAGAGTTGATCTTCTTAAGAGTACACAATGTACTTTATGTTAGCAAGTGTGTACATGACACAAATGTCAAAGTAGAGCCAAGTCAATTAGAGGAAGCAGATACTGAACTAAGGATTTCAATGCCTAGAGGATCTACTTAGATTATATAGAATAATGTTAGGATAGTCCAAAACAAGGTTGTGAAGTTAGTTGGGTCAGGGTAAAGATTTCGGAACTTTGGAACTCGAAGAGATGATGCGTGCTTCCAATTCTGAACTTTTTACCAAGATTCCATCTACTCTAAATATTTTTTTCCATTTAATTTATTTGAATTCCATGCAAGTATAGAACTTGCTTTGTATTGCTATGTTTGATTTTCTAGTTTTAGCATTGTGATGCTAAGTGTTATACGTGGGTACGCTAATGTAGATGTGATGCATTTTCCACTCTAGATGATTTCAGAGGGAAAATCATTTAGATGGGATAATTTCATACCTAATAAGCTTTCGGCAAATAAAAAAATAGAATATTAGCTTATTTTTATTATATATATATATTTGCATAAATTAATAATTAAGTATAAAACTGATTTTAAATTATAATTTATGTATGATATTTTAAATGTTAAAAATATTATTTAGAATTTTATAAAAAATTAATATACAAATTTTTATGTTTGGAAATAATTTTTATTTTATTATTATTAATTTTAAAATGAAATTTAATTAAATTAAATACTTTAATCAAATTTTACCATGAGCATTATTGGATATGTATATATATTATATACATAGATATATTTACTTATTTCATTTATGTATTAATGTGTATATATATTTCTTTATCGTTAGCAAATTATTTATAACTATATATATATATATATATATTATACATATATTTTAAAAAACGATTGTGTCTTAGGATTTTATAATAAAATAAATAAGTAAATTTTTAATCATTTATTTAAAATGATTTTGCATTTATTTACTTTCATCCATATATATACACCCATATATATGATTATATATATATATATTATAACTTCCTTATATATAGATAAATTAATAAAATAAAATATATATACATATGTATATTTTCTACACTTTATATATATATAGATAACTTAAAGCACAAAAGCATACATTTGGAAACAAGCTAAAGAGAAAGGAAATGAATTATCTGTTATATGTTATACAATAAAGCTAAAGAGAAAGGAAACAAGCTAAACTTCTCTAATCTATAATTTCTAACTTTAATATGTACAACTAAATTTGTTGTTTGTTATACAATAAAAAAGGTAAATTGGAGGAAGAGATCGGCCACTACACAAAAGCAAATCCAGGAAGATTCTGTGGGAATTATCTTTGAGTGGAAGTCCTATTTTTTCATTAATAGTATCTTGTGTAGTTTGATTTTTGGATTTATACCATGCCTTAGGAGATTTTGTATGCGAAAATTCATCAACTTAAAACACAAAAATCTCCCTGTAATATATATAAATTTTGAATTTTTCGAAACCTAGTTGTTATATTTTAATATAGTAGGATTGGATTCATAAATATTTACGATATAAATATTTTGTATTCTGTTAGATTTCATTTTTCAGTTTACAATTGTAATGACAAAGAATTCCAAAATAAGGAAATAAAAAGAGGTGTGAAAAGCAGGAAAAAAGAGATTTGTCCTCTTATTCATAGTTTGCGCTACCTATTTTAATAATAAAAATAAGTATTATTTCCTTGTTGTTTCAATGCCACACCTTCAAAATGTTGAAGGGAATAAAGATTTGTACTATAAATTTTCTTCTTTGGAAAAAGAAGCATGGTTTTACTATATTAATGTAAAATAAACGGTGCGTTTTGGATTCCATTTTGAATATATATTGTTATCTCGCTTTTTAACCAAGCTATATCTAGACAAGTCAGAATGGTCGAGTGGTTAGATAGCAAACCGAAAATCCAGAATGGCAACTCCAGAACTCATTTTCCAACTCCAGCTCAATAGTATGACTGCAAACTTGCTAAATACTTGGGGTGACCATCTACTTATCAAAGTAATTTAAATGGCCAAGGACAAGAGAGCAAAATCCAAGGACAAGTCTTGGATCGGTACCGATCTGAAGCCCTTAGATCAGTACTAATCCACCTTACTTCAACCAAATTGCAATATACTTCATGCCGCTTAGAACTAAGGCGGATGTCAATCAAAAAATGCAATGTGGTATTGATCGCCATCGATTTATGCAATAACTTTAATTCACCGTGCCTATAATGTTGTCTTATAGCGGAATTACTTATCCAAGACAACATTTTTTAAATATAAATGGCATATGGATAGTTCTAGGGCTACCGACGTTGTGCATTATAAATGTTTTCTATATTTTCAGAAGGAGTCACTATGATGTAGTTTACTCAGCTTCCTCTATGGTCAATATCTTTATTTGATCAGCTAGTTAGAAAGTTCATTGAGTAGTTCAGGTTGCATGTTGCTCTCTCAAACGTGATGTCGTTGTCTCACATTTTTTAGAATTCTGGAGAATCTTTGAAATATTTTTTGTGTAAATATAACACAGCTGTGGTAGAGGCAACAATGCCAAGGAGGACATTGTTTTGATGGTTTTTATTAGAGGAATACACCCTAATACAGATTTTGGTAAATGGTTGAAAATGATACCCCCGTCAACCATGGAAGAGTTTTACAATAAGGCAACTTGGTATTTGCACTTGGAAGAGGCAAATACAACTACAAGGAAAACAATTGGTGGACAATCAACTGATGTTGTTCAGAGTAATTTGATTGTGAAATAAATCAGTGAAAGCTTTGTGAATGTTGCCGTTAATGTCGGAAACAAAAACAATAATATGAAGAGAAACAACCAAGGTAATGGAGGCTAGAAACCATACTTCAAGAAACATCCAAGGTTTCTGAAGTATGAAGTTACACAATGTTTAATGGTATAGTTTAAAACATCTACCTTACGACATACAGTAATGACCACTACAAGAAGCCGGCTCGGAGGGAGTTGATTGAAAAGGAGAAAATTTCTCGGAAGTAATGTTGCTTCCACATGACACATGGCCATAATACAAATGAATGTAGACATTGCGAGACGTGAGCAAGGATTTAATCTGAAAAAGAAACAATAGCACTATGTGAATGCCCCGTAGGATAACGAGCAAGGAAATGCTTAACCCCAGGAGTAGTTGCTCCAATGGGGCCAGGCTAGGCCTCGTGAGGATGAGCTTAGGCAGCTTAGGAAAAGAATGATCATCCATGCCATAACTGGTGGACCTTATCTAGTTGAGAAAAGATGAAATGAGATGGAAAGGTACGAAAGCTCATTGAGATACGTTGTACAGGAGAGTTGCTTTGCCATCAAAGATGGAACTCTAAAAAAGCAATTGGAGACTATAACATATGATATTGCGTTTAGGAACCGCGATGCTAACGGTGTCGAAGCACCAACGTTTGATTCTTTGGTGATAACTACCATGATTAGGCCTACTACTATGAGGAAAGTTCTTATTGATTGCAGGAGTTCTATAATTATTTTGTTTAAGAAATAATATGAATAGAAAATGATGAATGGTAGGATCTAAAGCCATATATGTCCCGGATTCAGGGACTTACCAAAGAGGCTGCAGAGCCTATTGGGTGTGTTAACTTACCGTTAGGTTTAAGCGAAGGTACCACAAGAGTGTGCGGGTTGTGACCTTCATTATCATGGACATATTTTCTATGTATATGCCTTCTCGGGCCGACCAGCCCACGCTAGCTTCCAGGTGGCCCTAGCCTCATGGTGTCTAACGATTAAATTTCATACGAGAACAGGATTGGAGTCATTCAAGGTAACTACAATGTCAGGCGTGAATGCTACATTGCAAAGTTAAGAGAACCGAAGCAACGTGGAAAAGGGAAGGACATAGAGAAGACTCTCCATGTCAAGTCGGTTGGTGCATAGCAACCACCACCTAAGCACTGGTTCGGTTAGCATAGCTGATTCTACAAAGCTATGGATCTAAGGAAAGAGCTAAAGGATGTAAAGGATGCCCCAGCTGAGTTAACAATCAACATCCCGATCGATCAGGATGACCTTACTCAGGTCTTGAAGATCGAATCTCAACTCAGTATAAAGATGAAAAAGGAGTTGGCAAGCTTCCTCTAGGAAACTTGGATGTCTTTGCCCGGATACATTCTGATATGTATGGAATGTCGCTAGAGATACATACCATGCATTGAATGTGAACCCTAGATGTCCTCCTATGAAGTAGAAATGACGCAACCTGGGTTCGGAGCGATCTGCTATGCTGAAGTGAGAAGTGGATAAGCTAAAAACCAACGTCTCTTTCCACGATGTCCTATACCTTAATGGGTATCCCACCTTATGCTAGTCAAGAAGCCTAATGGAAAATGGCGGACGTGTATCGACTATTCAAACTTTAATAAGTCATGCCCAAAAGACAGCTTCTCGCTACCAAATATCAACTAACTAATGGACTCAATTGTTGATCTTGAAATGCTATCATTCATGGATGCTTGTATCGGCTACAACCAAATTCATATGCACATCCCAAATGAAGAATACACCGACATCATAACTGACCTAGGATTGTTTGTTACTTTATTATGTCGTTCGGTCTGAAGAATGCAGAAGCAACCTACCAGAGATTGGTATAATCGATGTTCAAGAATCAAATCAAACGTACAATGGAGGTCTATGTAGATGATATGCTGGTGAAATCATAACCCTCGATGAATAACTTGGAATACCATTCAGAGATGTTTAACGTGCTCCGAAGATATGAGATGAAGCTTAAACCACTAAAATGCTCGTTCGGAGTTGTGTTAAGAAAATTCTTGGGTTTCCATAGTATACTCAAAGAGTATCGAAGCTAATCCAAAGTAGATTATGGCCCTGTTGAATATTGAAGCTACAAAAACGATGAAAAAAGTGCAGAGCTTGAATGAGAAACTAGCCACGTTGAGTCAATTTATTTCAAAGGCTATAGACAAGTGTATACCATTCTTTGATGCCCTCAAAAAAGTAAAAATGAGTTTTTCCTAGATGCAGGAGTGTAAGGATGCTTTTCAAGCCTTACTTGATCATTTGGAAAGACCACCCCTCTTATCAAAGCCTTGGGAAAGAGATGATATGTTTGATTATTTGGTAGTATCTTTTCATACTTTAATTGATGTCCTAGTATGCGAAGAGGCTAGGATCCAAAGGCCGGTTCACTACATCAGCAAGTGGCTAAAGGTAGCATAAATGAACTATCCAAAGTTGGAAAAACTTGCCTACATCTTGTTGATTGCATCAAGGAAACTCCGTCCCTACTTTCAAGCTAATCTAATTGAAGTACCGATTGACCAACCTCTAAGACAACTATGCATCGCCTAAGACTTCAAGAAGGTTGTTGAAGTGGAATATCAAACTAAGTTAGTATGACATATCATATTATCCCAGAAGAGCGGTCTAAGGACAAGCATTGGCCGACTACGTTGCCGAATTTAACACCCGAGATGAGGAAAGAGAAAAAAGCATGGTGCGAATCGCTCAATGTACATGGATGGAGCATCCAATAAACATTGCTCAGAGGTAAGAGTGGTTTTGGTAACCTCCAAGGAACGCTCAATCTATTATGCCCTAAAACATGAGTTTCCCGCAATGAACAACGAGTCAGAATACGAAGCACTAATCACGAGGCTCAAGATAGCAAAAGACTTGGGAGTCAAAACCTTACATATGTATAGCGACTGTCAATTGGTAGTCTGTCAGGTGAAGAAAGTGTTTCTAGCTAAGGGAGCAAGGCTAGTCCCTTATTTGACGAAGGCTCTGGAACTACTCGATGATATTGAATATTACACGATAATATGTATCCCCAAAGGGGAGAACTCAAATGTTAATTCGCTAGCCAAGCTGGCTAGCTCCAGTGATGCATAACTCATGGTTTTAGTTCCAATAGAGGAATTGACAGCTCCAAGCATCGATCAGATAGATGTTGGTTAGATCTAAGAGGCTAAAGTAGGAAAGGAGTTATGGATGATTTCAATCAAGAATTACTTGCTAAAAGGAACTCTTTCAGACCAAAGGAACAAATGAAGAAAACTCCTGTGCAAACCTCCATGATTTATTAATCATTAAGGAGTATTATACAGGAGAGGATTCTCAGGTCTCCTATTGTGATGTGTCGCCAATGAAGAAGTTAAAAGGATCATTGCAGATGTACATGAAGGAGCATGTGGCAATCACACTAACGGGCAAACATTAGCAAGAAAGATTCTTCGCTCTGGATATTTTTCGCCAACCATCAACCGAGATGCGACTGATTAATCTAGAAGGTGCGATAGATGCTAAAGATTTTCAAAGATTCCTAAAGCCTCATCGATAGAAATTAGACAAATGATCAGTCCATAGTCATTCGCGGTATGAGTGATTAACATTATAGAAGTGCTACCGATGTCGATTGGGGAAGCAAAGTATGTCGTCGTTGTCATTGTCTATTTCAAAAAATGGGCCAAAGAGGAACCGCTTGCCACAGTCACCATGAAGAAGGTGATCAATTTCATTGTCAAAAACATTATCTGTCGATTTGGAATTCTTCGAATGATCATTTTCGATAATGGAACCCAATTCGATTGTGTCAAATTCAAGAATTTCTACAACAAATACCAGATAGAGAAAAGATTTGTAGCGGTAGCTCATCTACAATTGAATGGACTGATGGAGGTGATGAAAAAAGTCATCAAGTCCATCTTGAAGAAGCCACCGACAAAAGCGAATGACAGATGGGTCGATGAATTACCTCTAGCATTTTGGGCTTACCAAATGACCCATAAGTCCACAATTGGTCATACTCCATTCACTTTGGCGTATGGATCAAAGGGAATAGTTCCAATTAAATTAGAAGAACCTTCTCATCGAAGGATCCATTATGATCCCAAGGCAAATGAGGAACTCTCGCTCGAGTTCCTCGATGTGGTTGATGAGAAGCGTGATGAAGCTGATTTAAGGGTTGCTACTCACTAGAAACTAGTAGTTCGATATTATAATACAAGGGTGGGGAATTGGACCTTTGAGATTGATGATCTCGTCCTTACGAATCTTTCCTGGTCCAGTGAATATGGGCATGAGCCAGAAAGGACCCTATGGTATTGAACATAAGCTTGTAGATGGAACATTCAAGCTAGCGACTATTGACGGAATCTCACTTCCAAGAGCATCGAATAGCAAACATCTATGATGATATTTCTCTTAGATGTATCTTTGTAAATATTTAACTAGGCTCTGATGTAACAAAGAAGAGTCTTCCATTCTTGTGAACATTAAATGAATTGACTTTAGGGACCAATGAATTTATGTGCTTATTAGCATAACATGCATTGTGAATGATGTGCACGTAAATGTGCATATTTTTACCACCATATTTAATCTATTTAAATCAAATAAATGATCATATCGAGTATTTTAACTTGTCTAAACCAAAATTCAAATTATTTCAAATTGTCACATATTCATCTTCATCCAAAGGCAAAATGGTCATTTTTGTACATATATTAATTTTCTAAAATTTAATTGAAAATTTCTATATTATGTTGTAGGAATTAAAATTCATATACAAGTGGTTTCATGATCACATATGCATGCACAAGAGTGAAGAGAACAAATGAAGATGGAAATAATTCAAAGTGAAGATCATGGAGGACCCCACCTACCCACCTTCCTTCATGTACAAATTAGAAGCTAATCCACATGCTAATGGCCATCAAATCTTCATGCACACTTAAATGGATGATTATGGGAGGCTAATGATTACTTGGCCACCACACTACCTCAAGGACAATTTGAGCATTCCCCAAAAATATGAATTAGGGTTTAACACTTGTATAAATACCCCATATCTTCATGTAGCTTAGTCTCCCCTCTTCCTTAGTCTCTCTTAGTTTAGTTTAGGCTCAAAAATAAAACTCAAAGCTCTCTTTCTCTTTTCATGGCTACTTAGCCATATTTTTATTTCATGTAACTTTCATTTTTTTTATGTTAATTAGTGCTCTCTTTTCTTTTACATGCTTCTTTTCATTTCATGTTGTAGTGTAGATCTCTCTTATTTCATGCAAGTAGATTAGTTTTTCCTTTCTTTTTTCTCTCTTTTTTCTCTTGTTTGTTTAATGTTGCTTTCTACATTTGTTGATTTGATATCAAAAATGAGAGGCTAATCCCTTCAATTTAGGGGTAATGAAGCTCTCTTGAATCATGTAGATGCAACATAATTTCTTTTATGTCTCTTTTGTGCTTAATGGAAAGTAGATGTTTGTGTGGTTTTGTGTTTAATATTGAGTTTGATAGCTTATATTGTTCAAAACAAATAGGCTATGCTTAGTCATATGAATCATTAATTACCTCTTCATCTACATATGATCATGGTAATGGAAGTGGATTTAGAATTAAAATTTGATGGTTTATGTTTCTAATTCAATAGTTAATAAACCATGCTTAAAATAGATTCTACTTTTGATTTCATATCATTTTCATTGAAGTTAGTAAGTGGGTTAGAGAGTGCATTAAAGTTTGATGGTTTAAGTGTGTTAATTAATAACACAATTAGGCCATGCTTATGATAAATGCATCAACTAAACTCACACATGACCAAAAAGAGATCATAATGTCATTACGTTGATTTATATGATCATGAGAGGGGATTTGCCTCTAAATTGCTCTTTAATCTCATCTTTTATTCTCCTTAGTTTTAGTTTGTTTTTACTTTCTTTTAGTTAGTTAACAATCACTCGACTTTGGTTTAATTTGATTGAATAGAATTTTAAAATCATCAATTTCCTGCGGATCAACCCGTATTCGCCATGTACTACAAGTGTACGCCGTGCGCTTGCGGTTATTTTTAATTTAAATTTGTTCGACGGTTTTCTAAACCGATAGAAAATCCGTCGTCGAACAGTGAATAGCAGCAAAATTGAATATTCTACATTTGTAAAATGTAGGTATGTATGTGCCCGAAGATTAGTACCGATCAAATTTTTTACGTCCTTGATTAGGTCTAGGGAATGTAACCATTCAAGTATCCAGAGACAGATACCGACTAACTCGTTTGACTCATTATCCGGGTGTCAGAATATAAACAAAGATCAGTTAAGACAATACACCCCAAAACCTTTACTTGGTGATAGGCAAGGCATCAAACCATTGCCCAGAGACTAGGAAGGTCGATTTGCCATGCATGGAGATAGGTGTCTTGCTTTTTTAGGCCCAAAGATAGGGCATATACGGTCAATGTCCAAAGTTATGCGAGATCTGATGTAAACATCCAAAGATAGTTGTTCAAGCCACCGCTCGAGGTAGATAATCATGGTTAATGCCCAGAGATAGGCAGGATCGAACTTGGATGTTCGAAGATAGATATCCAAAACGTCATTCCTCAATAATAAGGAGTGATATAAAAAAGCGTAGCTTATCACTAGTCAAAGGGTACCGGGCTGGCGATAAACTAAGAAAACTGCTAATCTGATTATGTGGCAGTAAAAAATCTTCCATTCACATACAATTACGACAGATGATAAATGCGCTCTGATTCAAGGGCGATTGCAATTAGCATATATAAAAGGCTAAATAAAAAAAGTACATAGACAAATGAATGCGTGGTTTAAAAATAAACTACTTTAGTCTTTATTTAAATACCTATTCGGCAAAAGCGGGGGCTGCACCCGCACAATACCAGCCTATGCACATGAAGTCAAAGCTAAACAAATGAATAACAGAGAAACAAAAGAAAAACTGCAACTAAATATTCTTTCTCTTCTTCCCTTTCTTCCCTATTTCAAAAAAGGGTGTAGTATGCATATTGCTTAATCTCCTGCTTTTACTTCCCTTGGAAAAGTAACCTTTGGGGTCGATATCCCAATCATAGTTGCTCCCTAGAGATTCAAGAGCCTTACTCTGGGTACCACCGAAAGGCTAGGATGGAAATGGGAATGACAATTAGCATAGTAGGCAATGAAAATGAGAGAGGTGAGAATGACATCAAAATTTTCCATCTTGATGTCCTTGACCAATATGGTACTTTTTGACTTTTGAACCGCATGCATCTATGGCCCTGATGAATGATTAATGATTCTAGTAATAATGATATCTTTGTCCCCCATATCCCGTGAGGATCACCCAAAGGCCACTTCATCGAAAGCATGGATCATTTCAGCATCGAGACCTGGATTGGTACTCGCTAGAGAGACTGGAGTAGGGACAGGGGTAGGAACAATGATTGATTGAGTCAATGTAGCTTGTGTACTCAAAGGTAAGCCTCCTTCAGGCAAAGGAACAAGAGCAAGTTGACTTGAAACTTGAAAAATGATAAAGTAGAGATTAGAGGCATCAACCGGTGTCATATGAACCATCTTGAATGCCAATGAGATTAATGATATTACTCCAGGAGATGCATAAGATGTATGAATCGGAGTACTGGCAGTGCCTCCTTCTAGGATAGGAGATAAGATAGGTAACTGCGAAAATGATCCAATACCTATGAAGCCAGGCTCTTCGAGGTAATAATTCACAACCAACGAGGATGCCAGGGCAATTGAAGTACCAGAGGTTGTCCTGGTGGCAAAAATAATGGTGAAACTAGGAAGAGGAATAATGGTGTCTATGGCTGGCAACCCTGATATGAAAGAAGCAGTAATACCGGATGTTTCCATCGAGTTCTCAACCGTAGGTCCTTGAGAGACAAAATAAGAACTCTCGCCCATATCCTTTAAACCCAATTTAGTTTGGGCCCTAGCAGATACACCAGCTTGAGGAGTGATTTCGAAATGTAAGAGGAGCCTGCCGGGCTCGAATATCCTTATGTCTTCCTCCTTTCCTCCTTGTTAATTTCAATTCCGTTAGCATGCTCTTATTCTTACTTCAATATTTCCTCCCAAGCTATTGCTAAAGCCTACGGGTACCCCTCATCCAATGACCTCAAATTACCAAATTTGATAACATTTGGATATAATTGTATGAGAGTAGGTTCAATTTCGAATTAGATTCGATCTTTAGTGGCCTGGAATCGCTCATCAACTGTCCTTTCTTAGGACAGCCTCATCTCTTAGTCGTCGAGTGTCAAACGACTTATTGTAGTAATCCTGAGCCTGTAAGTGCACCATCTTTCTCATTCTTCTCATCCCCCATCAACTCCTTTAATCTCATTATTTACGGGGCCTTCTCCTCGATAGTCTTCTGGAGCTTTTCATTTTCTAAGGAAAAAGTATGACTCTTGTAGTGTGCAGCCTCAACTTGCCTTTGCTGGCTTGGATGGTCTTCTTCAAAAGACTTAGTTTTTTCCTTTAAATTTTTCTCAGCTTCATTCAGTCAAGCCCTAAGCTCTTCATTTTCCTTGTTGATAGTGGCGATGATGCGCTTAATTCCTTGCTCGAGATGCTGCATCCCTTCATTAGTTGCTTTTCTATTGTAAGATACTTCAGAAATAGCTTCGACTATCCTTTTCCACTTGTAATATTTGTCGTATACATCTCCCACACAAGCCAGAATGGCAAGACCAACATTTTGAGGAATATCTTTCAAGTAAGAACCGAATACGATGTCATCAAAGTAGATCTTTGGAATGGTACTCTTTATGGCGACTAAATGTTCGTTTGAGATAACTTTGGTCTCTATAGCGAAAATGGGGTATGAAGATGCTTTTTCCTAGGTCTTTGTTTAAAGCTGCCAGGAGACACCAGCCTAGATGGTTGCTCAGATTGCTGTGGGGCATAGGAAGACACTATTGGTTGTATCATAGGTAGGGCTGAAATTGGAGCAATCGGTACTTCGATAGATGGAATATGGTTAGGCCTCCTTGAAAACCACTATACTAAAGAAGGCCTTCCGTAGTGTTGGGAAAACGCTCAAAACTTTTAGGAGCACTTCCGTAAACACTATGATATGACATGCAACTAAAAGTCTAAAACTTTTTGTAGCGTTGTAGAAAATGCACCAAAACATGACATAGTTTTGCGTTTTAGAAATGCTACAAAAAGTTTCAGACATTTAGTTGTATGTCGTATCACAGCATTTATCAAAGCGCTACTAAAAGTTTTGATAATGTTTTTTCAATGCTTTGAAAGTTGTATCGTAGGCGTTTAAAATTATTTCCATGACGTTTTTTAAATGCTACTAAAAGTTATTAACTGTTTTGCAGCATACTTTATAGGCAACTGTTTCTTGTTAATGGCTTGTATCATTTCCAACCATCACTCGCATAATAGTCTTATTAAAACAAACAATCAATCACATAATTGTCTTATTCAAACCAACAACCAATCAATCACATAATAGTCGAATTTAAACCAACAATCAAGCAATCACATAATCATCATATTCAAACAATGGAAAAAACACGTTAATCACATAATCGAATATAACATCCATATCCATTTTGATACTGGTTTTTCGATAAAATGAGAAAATTCACATAAAATCCATAACCATTCATAAACAAGTTTATACAAGTACTAACAAAATGTTATAATATATATAATAATTAAAGCCATGTTTAGCACTTGATTACCCATAGTTCTCTGATGTAGCTAGTCATTACTCCTAAAAAGCTAATTGCTTGTAAACAAGTTTAACAATCAACAAATGATTATGAAACTCTTTTGCATATTTGAAGTATATCAAACATCATAAGTTAAACCTTTGTTAAATTTAAATAATTTTTATAAAACTCAGTTAATTAGATAATTTTTATATAACTTGTTTAATTTTTATTATAAACTTACTTAATTTTTAAAAAGTTTAATTCTAATAAAACTTAATTAATCTGTATAAATTTATTTAATTTTTACAAAACTTAGTCAATTTAAAAATTAGGTTGATTTTTATAAAAATTAGTTTAATTTTTATAAAAATCGATTAACTTATTATCAAACTTAACCGATCTTATCAAACTTAATTGATTATTATTATTATAAATTATCTTAATTGCTAAAACTTAAAATGCCATAACTTATATTTTAATTACTTAAACTTTATTAACTCGGTTAATTTTTATAAATTATATCAAACTTATAAAATTTTCATAAACTTGGTTAATTTACTATTATTAGCAGTAAAAATCGGCACCAATAGCCAAGTAATGTGAAAGCACCAAAAATTTAATATCCAAATCCAAACAGAGTAAATCAATTCATAGATCACAGAATAAGTTGCTGAAAAAGTAAATAAAAACAAATTTTATAGTGGTTCGGCAAACTCTGGCCTACGTCCACTCCAATAATCTTATTATTATGTATACTGTAAGATTACAAGTATAGTTGTTTTTGCCTTAGAATATTAATGGAGGAAGAGGAAAGAGTGAAGAAGAATATCCAGCTGAAAAAACACCCTAAATGAATATCATAACTATTGTATTGATAGGAGAAGCACATGAAATATCTCACTCAAAATCTAGATTCAGAATATTTAGGCCAAGATGACCTAACCCAAAAAAAATTAGGCCGATCGCTCACCCTTAAGAGGGATCGGGGTCGATCCTCCTTCCATGCATGGTGGGGGCCAGCAATCCCTTGTGTGGGTCCCTTCACTCCTCCACTTCATGTTTCTAAAGATGTTTCCCAAGTTGATGCGTCGTTCGTTGAGTTATTGAGTGATCCTCATCGAGTTTCATTGCCAATTCGAACGATCCATAGCCATATTAATCCGATCCGATCCCTTGCTTAGGGGAAGTGCCAATTTCATACTTAACCAATTCCATAGTTTCATCCATCCAAATTTGCTCGATCATTGTCCATAGCCTTGTTTATAACCGATATCCGAGCCTGATAATCGTCTCTCCGAGCTTCCGCCTTAATGATCATGAAATCCATTTGGCCAAATTTGTTGGTATACTACCTGGAAAAAAGGCGGTATAACATTTGCCCCCACAACATGCCTTGCAGTCGGGAAGCATGTTTTAAATTGCCACAAGTACGAAGTCCAGAATCCATTGATAGTCTAAGCATCCAATCCAACAATCTGATCCATTGTCAAGCCAAATCGCCGTGAGTTGTCCCGTGTCAGCCCGGGAATCCGTTAATGAAATCCACGACTTTTCTGAGTCGATAGCCAATTCCGAATCTATTCCAAATCCTTAGCTGAATCCACATCCATCCAAAGACATTAACCAAATCAGTGACCTTGTCGGATCGTTCGCCAAGTCCATAGCCTTGATCTCTCTAGATCATCATCCTAAGTCCCCAAACTGTTTGGATCATTAGCCAAACCCATGGCCTCTCTAGGCCGATATCCAAGTCTGTGACTTCTCCGGGCTAATATTCAAGTTTGCTACCTCTCCGGGACATTATCTAAATCCATAATCGTTTGAAATCCTAGAAGTCAGTAAGTCAGTCCTCAATCTCTGTGGATTGTTATCCGAGTTCATGGTCTCTCTGGACTGATTGATGGTCTCTTTGGACCCTTGCTAAGCTCAATTCAAACTTAAAGACGAGTAAGCCGATCATGTCGCTCTGTGGCGAAGCAACTCACCCCATGCACACCAGCCCTTTTGCGGCATATAGCGATGTCATGATCCTCCTGAACCGATCATAGCCTCTCTAGGCTCTTTCTAGACCACATCCTATCACTCATCGGTGAAAGGGAACAACGACAAGTAAGATGATCTTATCGCTCTCCGACGATGCGGCGTTACCTCCTGCACTTCGGTTTAGTGTCCTTGAACATTAGGCAATGTCCTTGCCTTTCTTGCCAATCATAGCCTCTTTGTGCTCTTGCTGGACCCCAACTAGTCGCTCTTCGATGAAAGGGGGAACAGTGATAAGTGAGTCGATCCTGTCGATGTCCGGTGAAGCGATTCATTTCTTGCACTGCAATCCCTGACCCTCCAGCTAAGGACATAAAGCGATCAATTCTGTACTGACTTCCTTTCTCCAGCCTTGACTCTCCGGTCAAGGGTTTAATCCATTTATGAGTTCATCCTTCCATTCTTGAAATGACCCTAATTCTTAACCAATTAAATTTTTTTTTTTATCATACTTAGCTAAGACTACCTAGGGTCATCCTTCCCTATTCTCATATTATCCAGGATCTTTCACAATATAAAAATATTGTTTTAAATCTAAATCATTCCTAACATACATATATGAAGATATCTATGTTATATTCTACTAGAATCAGAGCATGATAATATGTAAGTAGAAATCCTTTTAAATCTATTAAAATGTGATAATTCCCTGATAAAAGATTAATTATTGTATCCTGATTTTTGACCATAGAATCCACTGGAAACATGTACTTTAGTCTGTTATTCTAATTAAGAAATGATCAAGTAATAATCAGGTAGAAGAAAGCTTTTAATATGGATGATTGTGTTAAAGTCTGTATAGTATCAAACTCAGGCTAAAAGAAAGTGGATCATAAGTGAACACAAGCAACATCTAGGCGTAATGGAAACGCGCCTAACTTACACATGAGAGGTCACGAGTTCGAGTGCTATGCTGGTCGGTTCAAACCCAATTTTTGTTTTTCTTTTTATTTTTCTCCTGTATGGTTTAAAATCTGATATCTACCTATATCTACACATATATACTTAATTTTTGCCTATAATCTAACATACAAAACAATATTTCTTGCTTTATTATTTTTGAAACCCATTCCTACAACTGTTCTAGGAATTTATGTTTATATTTTTGCCCAAATATCAACATGTACACAGATATACATGTACATGTCAATGTCTTTGCTCATTTTCCAGAAAACTGGGTTCAAATGGTTCCTTGCTTCATTGATTTGAAGTGAACATTTGGCCTGACCTATGGTCTAACCATGTGGTTAATCTGACCATTCTTTTATTTGCATTTTACAAACCAGAATCTACCCAAAACATTGATACTCCTTCTTTTCAAAAGCATGTTTATATATGTATGAATCAGACACCTTGTGATTAGATTTATATCATCCTTCCTAACCATAATTTTCTTTTAAAAATGCATATTCAGGGTATATACGCTTTTACTTGCATTTGGACATATATCAATATCATGACTTGAAAATATAACAGTTATAATTCTTTCTGGATTTTCCCAATATAATTTCCTATATATCTATCTTTTGAAAGGACTTAGGATGAACTATAATCATCATAAAATGATTATGCTTATAAAATCCAGGTTTTTCCTCTAAATCGAAAACAACTTTAGCAAATAGATATTCAAATCAGTTTAACATCAATATCCTTAATACATACCAAACCAGAAATAACCAGAAACAACATAACACGTATTTCTTACAAGTTCTTCCTACTTAATACATTTAGATAGCCATATCAATCAGGAAATACATGCATGAATTAACACATTCTAGCTCTTATTTCTAATTATCTTAGCATTCTCTATTCCATATCTTTTTAATCTTGCTTACTTAGCTCCATCACAACCTGCAAAAGCATTAGTGGCTGCCCCATTATGAATGAGACACCCCCATGTGCCATGAGCAATAAGGATCAGATCTATGATCTGGTGTGAGCATTTCTAACATATCCATGATATTAAGCTAAGGATACAGCATAAATGTACCTTGCATAACTTGACAGGTATTATCATGAATGATTAATGTATAAATTGATCAGGTATTCCCATATACATACACAAGAGCAAACATATGCATTAAAACAATTTTTATCTGGAACTACTAAGGTTCCTCATACCAACCCTAATCCCGGAAAGACCCAAGTTTCCTATATCATCATTTCAGGTTGCCTTTTCTTCTTATAAATTCCTGGCCTCATCTGCTATAAGGAATCAAAGGGACACATTGCCATGAACTAATTAACATCATGGCACAAAGATCTCAGGACTTAAACAAGCCATGTGTCAACTTGTCTACTTCAAATAGGACAAGCATTCCAGCAGCCTTCTTGGCACAAAATCCTTAGTTATATTACTAAGTGCATTCATGTTCATTTTATCAATGATAGCTAGGTGTACAGACCACTTATATACATGAAACATACTAGTTACCTTGCAGACATAATATTGCAAGCAAGTTAAAGGTTACTTTTTAGAGGTATAACACCCAGTCATTCCATCTCACATTATTTAGCATATAAACACCCTATTCAAACATATACCAGAATGTTTGCAACTGAGAATAAATGCATGGCTCTATTGGGTTTATTTTGATTTTGCAAGCAACTATGTTTAGCCAGATTTTTAATCTTGTTTAAACATAATTTTTAGGCTTGTAAATTTTCTGTTTGGTTTAGGGCTCAGCACTTATAGAGAAAGACTCCATTGCACCCTTAACCAATTATTTCAAGCCTCAGCACTATACCATTGTATATGCAGCTCATAGTTTTTTTTTCTTCATTCTTTGTCTTAAGCCATGATTCAGACTAGTTACAAATACTCTCTTACATGTTCTTTAAGGTTTTGGTATAACATACAGGGATGAAAATAAAACAACAAAGTTATACATCCATCATAGCAGATCATATCTCATCAAGCATTCATGAAACCATCAGTAGTCAACATGGTTTGTAAATCAAAACATGCAAAATATAGCATATAAAAGCTTGGCTGCCTAATCTCAGGTCTTAATTCCATGTATATGAGTGAGGATACTCACCTAAATGCTTACACAAGCTTAATCCAGAAAACCCCTCAAATCTTTAGCCTTTTCTTCCTCTTCTTCCTTAGGTTAATTAATTCAGTGAGAGAGTAGTTTTCTGGTTAGGCTCTTGATTTATATAAGGGTTCTACCTAGGGTTTTGGGTGATGCAAAATCCCTATTTTAGCCCAAACCAGAATCATGCATTTGGCATTGCATATTCTGTCCCTCCTAACCCTTAATGTCCCGGCCAATATTTTAAAACAAGGCTAAGTTGTGCCCATTTTCTTTTCTTTTCAGAAAGTGATTACTTTAAGTATTTTTATTATACTTACCTCAAACATGATAATGGTGTGACTTTCTATTTTCTGCCTTTATACATTTGCTTTCTTGCACTTTGGTTCTTACTATTTTAGTGCTTCTTTTACTTATTTTTCCGTTATTAATTTTCTACTCAAATAATATTTGTATATATACATTTATACAACTATGGGTGTTAGTTTAACTTTAACCTTCTTTTATTTGCAGAAAACATGTGCATTCTTATATGCATTTCTACACTCCTATTATTCAAATAAAATTTCACTTATTCATTATAAATCAATGTTCTCTTCTGTCTTAATTTCCAGACAAGTCATATATATGCATATATATATAGATATATATATATATATATACATATCCTCAGGAATTTTAATATTCATGTCTAGGCCTATATTTCCTTTATTTAAAACATTTTATCTAAATGTTTTCCTTCTTTGTTTTATTATTCAGGAATTCTGGATTTTCTCTTAGTGCCATAACTAGTGTGCACGTGCACACATGCACACAACCTTGCACCACTGAAAATCCCACCTATATAATAATTCTGATTTTTCCTCTAGAATTTTAATCATTTATTTAAAAGGATTTTCCTCAAAATCTTGGGGTATTACAATCACCCCTTCTTTTAGGAATTGTGTCCTCACAATTTGCAACATAATCTTTGAGTACTTCTAATTTCTTAGGGAAAAATTATTCAGCATATGCATGAGCAAATCAATTAGTCACTGTCTATCATACATATTAAACTTTCTTAGTAATCTAAGAATTTACCTTTTAAATTTGCAAAGAGCCTAGGGTAATCCATCCTGATTTTATCCTCTAGCTCCCAAGTACAATCACTAGGATCTATACTCCATTGAATCTTTACAAGCTTCAATGTCTTGTTTCTTAATTTCTTTTCTTCCCTTGCCACAATTCCCACTGGCTCTTTCTCATAGATTAGATCTGGATTAATCTGAACTTCAGTAGGCTTTTCTAAGATTTCCTCCTTGTCATGTACCCATCTCCTTAGTTGTGACACATGAAACACATTGTGCATTGCACTCATCTCCTCTGGAAGCTCCAGCTTATAGGCTAGTGAGCCTATCCTCTCCAAAATCTTGTATGGTCCAACATATCTGGGTCTGAGTTTCCCTTGCTTGCCAAATCTCAAGACTTTCTTCATTGGTGAAACCTTAATGAAGACATAATCACCTACTTTGAATTCCACTGACTTCCTCTTTGCATCAGCATATTTCTTTTGCCTGTCTTGAGCTGCTGCCATCCTCTTTCTCACCAGTCCTATTTTCTCTGTGATGTCCTTGACATATTCTGGCCCTAGGATAGCTTTCTCTCCTGCCTCAACCCAACACATAGGTGATAGACATGGCTTTCCATATAGGGCTTCAAAGGGTGCCATTCCAATTGTGTTTTGGTGGCTATTATTGTATGTGAACTCAGCCAAATGGAGATGGTCCTCCCAATTTCCTCCAAAGTCTAACACACATGCTCTAAGCAAATCCTCTAAAATCTTGTTTACCACTTCTGTTTGCCCATCTGATTGGGGGTGATAAGCAGTGCTTAGGCACAATTCACTCCCCATAGCTTCTTGGAAGCTCTTCCAGAATCTTGAAGTGAAGATTGTATCCCTATCAGTCACTATAGTTTTAAGAACACCATGCAACTTTACCACTTCTCTCATAAAAGTTTGGGCTAGCCTAGGTGCATTTCTGTCTGCTTTTACTGGTATGAAGTGGGCTACTTTAGTCAGCCTATCTACAATTACCCAAATACTTGTATTTCCCCTCTTGGATCTAGGAAGACCATCTATAAAATCCATAGATATGTTTTCCCACTTCCACTGTGGTATGCTAAGTGGCTGCAACAACCCTGAAGGTCTTTGGGTCTCAGCTTTTATTTGTTGACAAACCATGCACTTAGCAACATGTCTTGCTACATTAGACTTCATTCCCTTCCACCAATAGTCCCTTTTTAAGTTTTGGTACATCTTGGTGCTGCCTGGATGTATGGAATATTTGCTCCTATGGTACTCATTAAGGATTTCTTCTTTCAATTCTATGATGTTTGGGACACATATCCTACCCTTGTACCTTAGGTATCCTTTTCCATCAATGTGATAATCCTTCACTTCCTCCTTCTTTAATAGGAGAGACCTCTTTTCTGCTAAGTCTTGATCTTCTTCTTGCATCTTTGCCACCTTCAAGACCAAATTTGATTGTAAAGTAATTAAACTTAACCTTCCTTTACTCCTTTCTTCCTCAACTATCTCCATACTTATCCCACTGCTCTCATCTATTTCCAAATCAGTGAGCATGGTCAAGTCTCTAAACTCCTCCATCATCAACATGGCCACTTTTGCATGCTGCCTACTCAATGCATCTGCCACTTTATTAGCCTTGCCTGGTGTATAAAGTATATCTAAGTCATAAGCAGCAAGAAATTCAACCCATCTGTGTTGTCTCATATTCAAATCTTTCTGTGAAAAGAGATACTTTAAGGCTTTGTGATCAGTGTATAAAATGAACTTTGCACCTAATAAGTAATGCCTCCAGAGCTTCAAGGCATATACTACTGCTGCCAACTCAAGATCATGAGTTGCATATCTAGTTTCATGGGGTTTTAGTTGTCTAGATGCATAGGCTATGACCTGATCTTGCTGCATCAACACAACCCCTAGCCCTGACCCACATGCATCTGTATATACAACTAATCCCTCATTGCCTTCTGGTACTCTCAACACTGGTGATTTTACCAAAGCCTCCTTGATCTGGGTGAAAGCTTGTTCACACTTATCAGTCCATATAAACTTTTGGTTCTTCCTAGTCAGGTTAGTGAGTGGCATTGCTATTTTAGAAAATCCTTGTATAAACCTCCTATAGTATCCTGCCATCCCCATGAATGACCTAACTTCACTAACATTGTTAGGCTTCTTCCATGCTTGGATTGCTACTATCTTATTGGGGTTTACAGAAATCCCTCTAGCAGAGACAACATGTCCAAGAAAATGTACTTCCTCTTGCCAGAACACACACTTAGAGAACTTTGCTTTCAAATCTTTTTCTCTTAATCTAGATAAGACCAAATGTAAGTGGTTCTCATGTTCCTCTATTGTTTTAGAATAGATTAAAATGTCATCTATAAAAATCAGAACAAACTTGTCTAAGTAATCTCTGAATATCCTATTCATTAGGTCTACAAAGTAAGAAGGGGCATTTGTTAGCCCAAATGGCATAACCAGAAACTCATACAAACCATATCTTGTGTTAAATGCTGTATATTTAACACTTGATTCATCAACCTTCATCTGATGAAACCCAGATGCCAAGTCTAGCCTAGAAAACACTTTAGCTCCACTGAGTTGATCAAAGAGATCATCTATCCTGGGTAATGGGTATTTGTTTTTGATGGTTACTTTGTTTAATTCTCTATAATCTATACACATTCTTAAGGTACCATCATGCTTTTTAACAAATACTACAGGAGCACCCCAGCATGAATTACTTGGCCTTATAAACCCCTTGGCTTCTAATTCTTCCAGCTGGTTCTTTAGCTCCTTTAATTCACTTGGCCCCATCCTTGTAGGCTTTTTGATAATTGGGCTAGCCCCAGGCATAAGGTTAATCTGGAATTCAACAGGTCTATGGTGTGAGACACCTTTTACTTCCCCAAATACATCCAAGTATTCTTTAACTATGGGGATTTCATTAATAGCTATTTCCTTGGGATTATTTTCTAATTCAATTAAATGATTTAGCCTGTTTTCTTTGATAGGTTCACACAGAATTGTAACCCTTTGGCCTTTAGAATTTTGTAGTGAAATGGTGGATGCATCTAGGTCAATTATGGCTTTGAATTGTCTTAGCCAATCTGCCCCTAATATAACTCCTATATTTGGGAAATTTAGAACATATAAATTGGAAACAAATGTGTTTCCCCCTATGTTCAAATTCACATCCACACAAATCGTATCTAATACACTAGAACTTCCTAAAGGGCTTTGTATTAACAGAGGTATTTCAGCCAAATTGCAGTTCATTTTCAACCTTTTAACTATTTCATGGGAAATGAGTGAGTGGGTTGCCCCGGTATCATATATTACAGCTAAAGGTATGGTACAAATAAATAGTGTACCTTCCACTTGACCATGGTTTTCAGCATTAGCCTCAATTATGGCCTTGCCCCTACCTTCCAGGTTTGCCACTTTCCCTTGTTGCTTGTATTCTGGGCAATTTCTTTTCATATGCCCTTCCTTCCCACATAGAAAGCATTTGAAAGCTCCCCCTTTAAGCTCTGGGCATCTTGGCTTAATATGGCCTTCTTTCCCACAATGGTTGCAAACTATTTTTCTTTTGGCTTCATTGGGTTTTGCATCTACTGCCTTCTTACCATCTGCCTCTCCTTTCTTCTTATCATAAGGATGGTACTTCCCTTTGTTCTTCTTGTTGCTATTGTTTTTGAAGCTCCTAAACTTATCTCTTTCCTTGTCATGCTGCTCAATCTTCAGAGCCAAATCTATCACTTGATCAAAAGTTCTGTCAGCATAAGGTAATATAGCCCTGCTAAGCCCTGGGTTCAATCCCTTGATGTATCTATCATTTTTGGATGCTTCATCAGCCACTAACATTGCCCCATAGGTTGACAATCCCTCAAACTTCTGGGTGTATTCTGTGACATTCATAGTCCCCTGTCTAAGTTTGATGAACTCCTCAAGTAAAGTGGTTTTTGCTAAGGCTGGAACAAACCTTGCCTCTAACATCTCCTTAAATTGATTCCAATTAATATCATTTTCATTTCGGCCAGCTATGATCACCTCCCACCAACTCAAAGCTGCACCTTTTAATTGCCTTGAGGCCACTTGCCTCTTCCTTTGGTCATCTAGTTGCATATCAGTGAAGATCCTCTCTAATGTCCTCAGCCATGCTTGAATCTCCATTACACTTTCAGTTCCTTCAAAGCTCTTGCCTCCCAAATTGGTATAAGTCTTCACTAACTTGGAGAGCTCCTCATATGGGTTCTCAGGTCTGTGCCCAATTCCATCTCTCAAAACTCTCACAAATTCCTGCATGTCAAGCATTTGTGGTGTGCTAGATCCTCCTTGATGATGAGACCCTCTTCCTACCATATTTCTAAAAGTATATGTATTTCATTATATTAGCTTATAATACTTCGCTTTAATTTTAAATTGGTTGTATCTTTCCTATTTAATCATTGTGTATGTCACATGCACACACATACATTCAGGGAATACTTATAAACAATCAAATATATCACAAACAAACCTAGTATAAACATAAGCATACAAATATTTTGCTATGTTAATTAAAACATAGCTCTGATACCAAATGAAATGACCCTAATTCTTAACCAATTAAAATTTTTTTTTTATCATACTTAGCTAAGACTACCTAGGGTCATCCTTCCCTATTCTCATATTATCCAGGATCTTTCACAATATAAAAAATATTGTTTTAAATCTAAATCATTCCTAACATACATATATGAAGATATCTATGTTATATTCTACTAGAATCAGAGCATGATAATATGTAAGTAGAAATCCTTTTAAATCTATTAAAATGTGATAATTCCCTGATAAAAGATTAATTATTGTATCCTGATTTTTGACCATAGAATCCACTAGAAACATGTACTTTAGTCTGTTATTCTAATTAAGAAATGATCAAGTAATAATCAGGTGGAAGAAAGCTTTTAATATGGATGATTGTGTTAAAGTCTGTATAGTATCAAACTCAGGCTAAAAGAAAGTGGATCATAAGTGAACACAAGCAACATCTAGGCGTAATGGAAACGCGCCTAACTTACACATGAGAGGTCACGAGTTCGAGTGCTATGCTGGTCGGTTCAAACCCAATTTTTGTTTTTCTTTTTATTTTTCTCCTGTATGGTTTAAAATCTGATACCTACCTATATCTACACATATATACTTAATTTTTGCCTATAATCTAACATATAAAACAATATTTCTTGCTTTATTATTTTTGAAACCCATTCCTACAACTGTTCTAGGAATTTATGTTTATATTTTTGCCCAAATATCAACATGTACACAGATATACATGTACATGTCAATGTCTTTGCTCATTTTCCAGAAAACTGGGTTCAAATGGTTCCTTGCTTCATTGATTTGAAGTGAACATTTGG
Source organism: Allium fistulosum (assembly GCA_030737815.1). NCBI lineage: Eukaryota > Viridiplantae > Streptophyta > Magnoliopsida > Asparagales > Amaryllidaceae > Allium > Allium fistulosum. The sequence goes on from CM060903.1 coordinate 542,004,842, forward strand.
CCTGACCTATGGTCTAACCATGTGGTTAATCTGACCATTCTTTTATTTGCATTTTACAAACCAGAATCTACCCAAAACATTGATACTCCTTCTTTTCAAAAGCATGTTTATATATGTATGAATCAGACACCTTGTGATCAGATTTATATCATCCTTCCTAACCATAATTTTCTTTTAAAAATGCATATTCAGGATATATACGCTTTTACTTGCATTTGGACATATATCAATATCATGACTTGAAAATATAACAGTTATAATTCTTTCTGGATTTTCCCAATATAATTTCCTATATATCTATCTTTTGAAAGGACTTAGGATGAACTATAATCATCATAAAATGATTATGCTTATAAAATCCAGGTTTTTCCTCTAAATCGAAAACAACTTTAGCAAATAGATTTTCAAATAAGTTTAACATCAATATCCTTAATACATACCAAACCAGAAATAACCAGAAACAACATAACACGTATTTCTTACAAGTTCTTCCTACTTAATACATTTAGATAGCCATATCAATCAGGAAATACATGCATGAATTAACACATTCTAGCTCTTATTTCTAATTATCTTAGCATTCTCTATTCCATATCTTTTTAATCTTGCTTACTTAGCTCCATCACAACCTGCAAAAGCATTAGTGGCTGCCCCATTATGAATGAGACACCCCCATGTGCCATGAGCAATAAGGGTCAGATCTATGATCTGGTGTGAGCATTTCTAACATATCCATGATATTAAGCTAAGGATACAGCATAAATGTACCTTGCATAACTTGACAGGTATTATCATGAATGATTAATGTATAAATTGATCAGGTATTCCCATATACATACACAAGAGCAAACATATGCATTAAAACAATTTTTATCTGGAACTACTAAGGTTCCTCATACCAACCCTAATCCCGGAAAGACCCAAGTTTCCTATATCATCATTTAAGGTTGCCTTTTCTTCTTATAAATTCCTAGCCTCATCTGCTATAAGGAATCAAAGGGACACATTGCCATGAACTAATTAACATCATGGCACAAAGATCTCAGGACTTAAACAAGCCATGTGTCAACTTGTCTACTTCAAATAGGACAAGCATTCCAGCAGCCTTCTTGGCACAAAATCCTTAGTTATATTACTAAGTGCATTCATGTTCATTTTATCAATGATAGCTAGGTGTACAGACCACTTATATACATGAAACATACTAGTTACCTTGCAGACATAATATTGCAAGCAAGTTAAAGGTTACTTTCTAGAGGTATAACACCCAGTCATTCCATCTCACATTATTTAGCATATAAACACCCTATTCAAACATATACCAAAATGTTTGCAACTGAGAATAAATGCATGGCTCTATTGGGTTTATTTTGATTTTGCAAGCAACTATGTTTAGCCAGATTTTTAATCTTGTTTAAACATAATTTTTAGGCTTGTAAATTTTCTGTTTGGTTTAGGGCTCAGCACTTATAGAGAAAGACTCCATTGCACCCTTAACCAATTATTTCAAGCCTCAGCACTATACCATTGTATATGCAGCTCATAGTTTTTTTTTCTTCATTCTTTGTCTTAAGCCATGATTCAGACTAGTTACAAATACTCTCTTACATGTTCTTTAAGGTTTTGGTATAACATACAGGGATGAAAATAAAACAACAAAGTTATACATCCATCATAGCAGATCATATCTCATCAAGCATTCATGAAACCATCAGTAGTCAACATGGTTTGTAAATCAAAACATGCAAAATATAGCATATAAAAGCTTGGCTGCCTAATCTCAGGTCTTAATGCCATGTATATGAGTGAGGATACTCACCTAAATGCTTACACAAGCTTAATCCAGAAAACCCCTCAAATCTTTAGCCTTTTCTTCCTCTTCTTCCTTAGGTTAATTAATTCAGTGAGAGAGTAGTTTTCTGGTTAGGCTCTTGATTTATATAAGGGTTCTACCTAAGGTTTTGGGTGATGCAAACTCCCTATTTTAGCCCAAACCAGAATCATGCATTTGGCATTGCATATTCTCTCCCTCCTAACCCTTAATGTCCCGGCCAATATTTTAAAACAAGGCTAAGTTGTGCCCATTTTCTTTTCTTTTCAGAAAGTGATTACTTTAAGTATTTTTATTATACTTACCTCAAACATGATAATGGTGTGACTTTCTATTTTCTGCCTTTATACATTTGCTTTCTTGCACTTTGGTTCTTACTATTTTAGTGCTTCTTTTACTTATTTTTCCTTTATTAATTTTCTGCTCAAATAATATCTGTATATATACATTTATACAACTATGGGTGTTAGTTTAACTTTAACCTTCTTTTATTTGCAGAAAACATGTGCATTCTTATATGCATTTCTACACTCCTATTATTCAAATAAAATTTCACTTATTCATTATAAATCAATGTTCTCTTCTGTCTTAATTTCCAGACAAGTCATACATATGCATATATATAGATATATATATATATACATATCCTCAGGAATTTTAATATTCATGTCTAGGCCTATATTTCCTTTATTTAAAACATTTTATCTAAATGTTTTCCTTCTTTGTTTTATTATTCAGGAATTCTGGATTTTCTCTTAGTGCCATAACTAGTGTGCACGTGCACACATGCACACAACCTTGCACCACTGAAAATCCCACCTATATAATAATTCTGATTTTCCCCCAGAATTTTAATCATTTATTTAAAAGGATTTTCCTCAAAATCTTGGGGTATTACAATTCTCATCCATAGGTGGCCTCCAATCTAAATTAGCAGCCTACCCCTTGACTCCACGGGGGTACTCCAGAATATACACCTCCGAATGAGCATCCAAATTCCGATCCACACCAAACTCTACAGGATTAATAGTAGGCCCACCAACATCCTGACTGACTAGATGCAGTGGCTTGCCCCTGAGCCTTTATGGATCGGTGCCGACCAATCTGAAGGGATCAGAGCCGATCCCTCCATATTAGTCGGGGACTGCCCCCGGCTGCTCCACTCCGTTCTACTGCCTATTTGCTCTATTTCCATGATCCTGGTTCTGATCTCCCACAGTTCCTACTGCTCCGTCTCCTTGACCCAAAGTGCCATTAGCTCCAAATCCTTGGTTCTGCACTTCAATAAGTCCTATTACTCCAGCATGTCCAACCTTCTTGAGGAAATTTCACATCATCTCCTCTTGACTCTTCATCATATGTTCCTGCATGGCGTTCACCATTGTTTCCATCTCCTCCCTAGTGATGTAGGCGGAACTCTGATTAGCTCAGGCACTTAAGGATGCCTCCTAACATCCTCCATGGTGACTCCTTTCTACTAGCACTCTCTTTGAAGATTGCCTTACCAATTTTCCAAAACCAAGCTCCAAATCTTTGCCAAATCAGCGGGTGCAAGTATTCTCGGTGAAAGCACCAAAATGTTAGCGGCAAAAATATCCACCATCACCCAACTGACATGAAAGCACTAATAATCTAATATCCAAATCCAACCTGAGTAAATTAGTTCACAGATCATAGAACAAGTTGTAGAAAAAGTAAATGAATATAAGTTTTATAGTGGTTCCGCAAACTTTGGCTTAAGTCCACTCTAATAATCAAATTATTTATGCTGTAAGATTATAAATACATGTTTTTTACTTTAGAATATTAATGGAGGAAGAGGAAAGAGTGAAGAAGAATAGCCAGCTAAAAAAAAAACTCTAGAATGAAAGCCATGCCTACTGCATTTATAGAAGAAGCCAAAGAAATATCTTGCTAAAAATCCGGATCTAGAATCTCCAGGCCAAGACGATCCAACAAAAATTAATTCAGGTCGATCGCTCACCCCTAAGAGGGATTGAGTCTGATCATTCTTCCACACATGGTGGGGCCCAGCGATCCCTTATATGGGTCCCCCTATTCTTCCACTTCATGTTTCCAAAGTCGTTTCCCAAGCTAATGCGTCATTCTTTGAGTTATTGAGCAAGAAATCATTGAGTTGCACTACCAATCCGAGTGATCCATAGCCATATTAATGCGATCCGATCTCTTGCCTAGGGGAAAAGCCAATTCCATACTAAGCTAATTTGTGGGTGTCAATCTATTCGAATCTTCCTGACCATCGTCCACGACCTTGTTTATAACCGATCTTCGAGCCTGATAATCATCTCTCCGGACTTTCTGCCTTGATGATCATGAAATTCGTTTGGCCAAATTCATTGGTATACTGCTTGGTAGAAAGGTTGTATAACAATTATTATTATTGTAAACTTATTTAATTTATTCTTATTAGTATGAACTTAGTTAATTTTTATAAACTTCTTTAATTTTTATAAAACTTAATTAACTTAGTTAATTTTTTAAACTTATTTTTTTGTTATTATTATTATTAATTATAAAACATAGTTGACTTAGTTAATTTATTATTATCATTATAAACTTAGCTAATTTTTATCAAATTATAGTTTATTATAGTTTATTATTATTATTATTATAAACTTAGTTTATTATTATTATTGTTATAAACTTGTTAATTTTTATAATACCTATTTAACTTTAATAAATGTATCTAATTTTTATAAAATTTGGTTAATTTATTCAAGCTATTGTTTATTGTTATTATTAAACTTATAAATTATCTCAGTTGCTAAAACTTAAAATATCATAACTTATATTTTAATTAACTTAAACTTAAACATAAAGAGGAAGACAATGTGCGATGATCAACTCTTACCATTACATTAATAATGGAAGCCACTTTATTGCTTTCCTTAAAACTAGTTACTCCAGGTTCAATACCAATTACTTCTTTAGCCACTTCCGTGGTTGTAAAGCGAAAAATGGTCACGGTGAATATATTTTAACATCTCGGTTTTGAAGAAGATCATGTTGATTGTAAACATAAACGATAAACGGTTCTTTCTGATATAAAACATGAAAACTAGCATAAGTGATAGATGCATTTATCTTTAGACATAAAAAGATATAGAAACAGACCTAGTATGTCTGGAAATTTTGGAGGCATAAAATGGCGTAGCATGCCTTTCTGAACCTTCAAGTCAAAAAGTTTTATGCTAGCGGCTTCCACTCTGTCAATATTTCATCCTTTTTTGCTATTGGTATTGGTACCTCAACAAGCTGAGGCATAGAATGGAGCTTCCAAACATTAAATAATTGTTAGAGCTAAAATTCATGGGTAAGGGCACATACAAGTGAGAAGTTAGTGAACAGACAGCTTACTTTTCTGAGCAAGATTATCACTTAAGACCATTATATAGTCGATTGACCATGCATATATTTTCATGTAGAAGCAAATTTTATTCTTGTAAGTTGATTGTTCCTATAATATTGTGTTTATTTTATTCATGCAGATGTCAAATTCACAACACCATGCTTGAAAATCCCAAAATGTACAACCGGTGATGCATGGTAAAAAATGTCCTATATTAGAAAATAGTCTCACACTCAACACCAACCATTTTTTTGCTATTGTCTTATTAAAGCATCCTATATAAAAATTTCATCCTATCATTTGTAAGAGTAAACATTGAAAATATGGAACAATTAAAATGTAGATGGTTCTATAAATCAGGATGAAGAAAAAATGACTGGTGATTGGCATAAGTACTTACTCTGATAGATGAAAACTATACAAGTACAAACAAATAGAAAATTCTTTTTCGCAATTTTAAGTGACTAGTAAACCGAAGTACATTTCTTCTCTCTACATCCAAAATTTTAGGACTTTTAGTCAAATATGAGTTTATATAAGTAATTCCAAACTAAGTATGTTTCACAATACTTACAGACAAAATGATGGATGGTATTATTTTCAATACACATTGTAAAATAATACACACACACACACCTGCACCTCCCAAAAGTTTCAAGAATATGTTTCCAAAGTTATACTTCTTTAGAATAGTTACGTGAACATTAATTCAAGAAAGAATCAGTTGAGGCTGCTTATCATTGCACGTCTCCTGGACTTTCTGCACAACATAGTTCCCAAACTGATCTTTCATCATCACCTAATGTTAACCCAAAATATGGATCAATACCCTGGATTTTGTATGAAGCACCAGCCTTGTTTATCAAGGCAAATAAAATAGAAAAAGCAATAGTAAATAGCAGAAAAAGTAAACGAACAAGAGTTTTTTATAGTGGTTCGGCTGTTAATGAAACTTACGTCCACTCTATAACTTTTGTTATTGATTGACAGCAATTACAAGTTGAATATGATTACAATGTAAAGGAATCTTGTAAGTTAGATCAAATAACCAGTGTTAGAGTTCATCGGAGAATCACAGTGAGCCCTGTAGATGACAGTTGTGTGGGAGGAGAAGAGTGAAGAGTAGTTTCTGCAGAGTTTCAGCAGCCAGTCTAAAAGATCTTGTTCATGTTGCAGGTAGGATTGTATTAATAGGGTTTAGAGAACTATTGGGCTAGGTTGCTTTACCAGAAGCCTCTACATGATGACCCAAGCGAGCCCGATGGATCGCTAGAGATCCATAGGTTTTGGATTGCTAATGATCCAATTATTTGGGTATTTTTCCATCATCCTTTCCAAAAACTTCAAAGCAATCCAGCGTGGTTCCATGGATCGCTAACGATCCATGTACTTAGATGGTTTTTGGACTTAATCTTTTGAATTGCACTTATTGTCTTATGTAGGTGTTCTCCATGTAATTTCGTAGCTAGTCGCCTTGATGATTATTCATACACTGTTTGCATTGAACTGTTGATGGAATCGAGCGAATACTCACTTCTCGATCTAACTAGCTTTGAATTCAATCAAACATAGCAATCATTCCTAGAATACATATTGGATTATAGTGCAAGCGGATTGGAGGATCAACAAGCGACCCATATGGATCGCTAGCGATCCATCACCTTAGCATACTTTTGACTTCTTTTCATTTAGTCTTTCTTGGTTGGTTCTTCTACTCCTTTTGTTGGTTCTTGAGTTGCTCTGACTCGATGTAGATGTTTTGACTTCCTTTGAATCTTGTTGGGTTAAAAACCTCCCTAACATTTGCCCCCCAAGAGTATGCCTTCGTTGGAAATAAGGCATGCACTAGAACTAACTGCTTCTGAGTTCCCGCTTGGTGAAATTCGAGTGATCGTGTTGAGGCTATTATGTGAATTTAGTTTTGGTCATTTAGTTGTCTTTTGGATTCGGATAGGGAATCATCATTGCTTATAACAATGAATCAATTTCAATCCGACAACTTTTAAGAGGCTTGAAAAAGACACCTAGATCGTGCTTGGAGAATGGGAAAATTTTGGCCGCAATTGCATGGGTCGCTAGAGATCCATGGACTTAGCCTATTTCTTTTTTCTGTTGTGCCCTACTTAATCTATTCGAGTCGACCCTATCTCATTCATACTTTCTTATGTGATTTGACTCTTCGGCTCTGCAACCCGATCCAAAAATTCCAAAACCAAAATCTTCCTTTGCCAACACCACCACCGTTTTTCACTATTGGGGCTCCTCGCCTTCGACCTTCTTTGACTTTACCGCCGCTTTGTCTTAGCTATGCGTCGTTGTTGCTCCTCCTTTCTGGATCGCCACTGGTCTTCCCCTGGATCGCCGCTGACCCTTCTTGCCATAGGCTGCCAACATTCCAAGTCCATCTACGTTCTCTTCTTGATTCTCGATTATAGGTGGGTAACGTTGATTTTGTTCATTTGCAATTCGATGGCGGAGTTGTATTGGTGATGATCATTGCGGAGAATTCAAGTTGATTGCTATTTTGTGGAAGGAGATAGTAAATTGAGTCTTGAGTTCTTCATGGAATGATGCTCGGGCTTTACCTTAGTGCTTGACGTGTTTTGCTATGTTCGTCCACAGAATCAGAATTGACTTGCATTAAGTTACATTGTTGATACAACACGACGTCTCGCGAATTGGTTTTAGTCCTTCCAAAGGGGAATAATGGCTTAGATTAGCGTTTCACATGCGTCTTATGTTGTTATCGCCTTTCTAGAGTTCGGATTGGTTCCGTTATTACACACTCGGTGTACCTAAAATGGGAAGAGCTTTTCGTGTCAATTTAGACAACGCATCCGTTATAGACCATTGGTCGATAACGGGTAAGTGTAGGAGGAATAATTTCAGTAAATGATACGAGAAGCCTATTTCATTCTTCACTGTGAGCGAACTATCTACATGGGATAGAGCATTTGTAGTGTTTAGGACACCAAGCTCATCCCATATAGATAACACACTGCACTTGCTCCAGTCTATACTTGAAAACCGATGTGTCGGTGTATATCGATATTCCTTCAGAATTCAAGTGTTGTAGGGGGATTTTTAGTTAAAGATAGAATTACCTGATCGCATTGGATGCAAGTTCTGTTGTATAGAATGAAGCACCTGTCCTCTCGCCGTAAGTCCAGTGGAGGAAGCCCGGTAGAAGCTACGTCGTCAGCCTTTGTACCTTCCTCTTCAGTTCCACGAGCCGAATACAGTCAACTAGTTTCGATTGGCCCAATCGTAGACTGGACTCCTCTGAATTTCAGTGTTCTACTTAACCCCTCGGAGAGAGATTCCTCCGTAATCTCCGCTAAGGTTCTACATAACGTTTGTTTACAACACAGCATTCTAGAGGACGATGTGCGCCTTTTGGAGAACAATGAGTTTGCATATATGCCGCCTTCGGGATACACTTCTTGCTATCGGTATATGTGCTTAAATAGAGTAGTGCCCTCATTCAATGACTTCTTGAAAGAAACTCTTCTAAACTTGGGAATTGCTCCATTCCAAATTCATCCTAGTAGATATGCAATCTTGACTTGCCTTCACATCCTGTTTGTGTGGACATTTAATCGTGCCTCGAGCTTCGATGAGTTGAGAAATTTTCTCTTGTTTATGAAGAGAGACAAGTGCCCATCCCTTATCATAATCGAAGCCCAAAGGAACCGCAAGATCGTGCTGCAGCTCCAAAGCAATCCGTCTCAATTCAAGACTCAGTATTTCTTTGTTAGATGTCCCGAAGGATTTAACCGCCTTTGGACGATGGGGGGTAAGCTCTCACTTTTACTTATTGAGTTTCGATTTATCGCTATGGTATTTCTAATTGATTAAATACTCCTTCTAGTTATTTCGAGGCTAAATAAAGACCCATCACTCGATCAGATTTTTCATACTATAAAGGACGTAGATGCCAAGGTGAGATCGGTTAAATTTTTGCTAGTGGACAAAAACATACTTCGGTATGGGCTGTTGCTTCCTGCACTACGCCATAGATGACCTTCTGCAACATTTTTGCAAGGTGTTGCCAGCTAAAATGTTGCGATAGCTATAAAATTTTGGTCCTACTGCAACGTTGTATTTTTGGTGTTACCTTAGCCATAAAAATGTGTTGCTCTAGCTAAATAAGTGTAACACGATGCAACATTTTTATATAGTGTTGCAATAGATGTATTTAAATTAAAAAATTAATAAAATTAGCAATCCGCGTGAATACGATCCAACGATCTACATTTAATCTGGTTGTTAAAATGGATCACCACTGCAATTTGCCCCAAAATTTCGTTTTCCCGCCAAGTTCAGAGTAGATCCCCTTTTTGTTTTCATTCCAATTCGCCTCCTCCCATTCGCCTCCGCCACCAAATTGTCACCCTCCTCTTCTTTTGCTTCCTCATTCACCTCCGCCACCAAATTGTCACCCTCACCCCCAGCTACCCCCTGACCCATCACGACCATCTAGCTCCAACCAGAGCCCCGTCACGACACCAAAACCCGGAGCCAAACAAAGTTTTCCATTCAAACCCCTTTTTCCACCGCTGTCGTCGCCATCAGCTCTCACCTCCAACAGAAGACTTGCTCGCCACCAACCCCTCTACCTTTCTCCTTTAGACTACTTCACCTGAAAACCCTTCTAGCACCTTAATTTCTCCCAAAACCCGAACTGCTGCCCTCGAGATTTAGCTGTCATTTTCGCAACAATTAATCCGTCCACGGATCCTATATCAGGTACATCCCAGTCTGATCTCTTCGTACTTTCCCCTATGATTGCGGTTGCTTCACTTGGTATTGGTAATTTCAATAAGATAGTATGCCCCCCATATGTTTGTGCAAATGCTCCTTTGGAACTTGTTAATGTTTCATAATCTAGCTGGGTATCTACTGCTTCTGGATGCCCTGTGCCTCCATCGCAAGTTCATAACTCGGACTGAGTGCAGAGTGATCTTATCCAAGTATTAAGGTTGGTTGGTTCACCATAGAATCTGGATGTAGTTGTATTGGTTGAAGGTTGTTTGGTTGGTTTGGTAAGTTATGGAAGTGATGGTGGAAGTTGGTGATGCAGAGGAGTTTCAGTTGGCAGTGTGATGCCTGAATGTTGGCAGAGAGATGTAGACGGAGTTTGGAGTTTGATATTGCAAGAGTGTGAAAGTGGAGGATTAAAGGTAAGTTGTAAGAGGTGGTAGGTTTTAGGATATTGGTGGGATGTTGACGAAGTGTGGATTGAATGATGGTGAGTGTTTTGGTGTTTATAGAGTATTGAAGGTTGGTGAAATTTGGGAAGTTTGGGAAAGTTGTAATATGGTGAAGGGTGGTTGCAATTGCAGTTTTTTGATAGTGAGTTGTTGTTTTGCTTGTTTGAAGAAGTGATGTAGGTGAAACAGGGGGATGGAGGAGCATGCAACTGTAAGGCTTTGGAGATTGTTTGTATTGACAATGGTAGAGTGCTGCTGTGTATTGGTTAAGGAGAGAAGCTAATGTGGTGATTGGAAATTGAAAAGAGTTTGCAGTAGAGTTTTGGTGTTTGGCCGTAGGGGATTGAAGCAGATTTAGGCGAGGAGATGGAGGATAGGAATTAAGTTCAGTCTTCATTTGTGCATCACTTTACGTCGTTTCAAAGAAGGCTCGATCTTCCGAAATCGGATGAATCGGTCGATCCCCGCCGGGACTGCGGTGCCCCGAACCCCCGCCGGCGCTGCGCTCGGACCCGCTTCTCGGCTCGCCTTCGGCTCGGCATTCGGCTCATCATATATTTGTCAGTGTCGGTGTCTGTATAAATTGAAACTGCATATGTAATGAGTGAACTGAGTGATGTAGTGAGGAATATCTGTATATGTGAATATCAGTGTTATATATCATTGAATTGTAAAATAGTGGAGTCGGGAATTTGTACTATTTCAAATGTTGAAATAAAATATTTATTTAAATAAATTACTGTTTAAATATCAAATTCTATGCAATAGCATTTTATTAAATAAATATTTATTTTTATTAAAAAATCAAATATGCTCTACATTGTGGGCCCCACAAATTCAGAAAGTTAATATCTATAGCAACATTTTGGAATGTTGCTACAGGTACCTATGGGTGTTGCCATAGACCCAAATAGAGTTCTATTGCAACAATATTACTTATGTTGCCTTAGATAGTCAAAATGTTGCCTTTGAGGTCTAAGGCAACGGCAAAAATTGCATCACCCTAAAAGTGTTGCCATAGACCTATGGCAACATTTTTCGGGCCTGAGCCAACATTTTTTTTGTGTTGCAGAAGGTCATCTATGGCGTAGTGCTGGGAGATCTGCCGTGGCCTATGAAGTCCCGTCTTCTTCCCATTCCAGAGTATGAACACGCTCCACTTCTTCATTACATGGCTCTGAAGAAGGTGTTTTCCCAAAAAAAGAAGGTCTGCCTAGTGATTCAACCGAAGAAACTGATGAAAGAAGGGGTGTCACGATTAAAGCCAGTTATCCAGCCAAAATGCCCTCAATTCCATAAGAAGGGGAAGAAGAGTTCAAACAGCGAGAGGGCAAGGCTGCAGTAGAAATAGAAAGAGGAGGCTGAAGTTGAGAGCAGCAGTAGTCATGATTCCACATCCAGTACTGATGATTTCGACGCAGGCTTCGGTGATGGAGACTCAGAATTGTGTGATGAAACTCCAAGAATGAGTCCCATTCTCCCGGATTCGCCTCCCCAAGAAATTCGCAATAAAGATGCTCCTCCAGCACCGAGCGACGTCAGGGTTCCCGATTAAAGATGCTAGTGTCGACTTTGGAGATTTAAGCAACGTTTAAGTGGATATCGATGAACTTATAGGGGAGGATTTCAAATTCGAGGGAACATCTCCTCACCTTTGTCATATCATGTCTAGAGTCAGCCTGATTTCTACCACGGTTGCTTCCCGATCCGGTTTGTGACGTCCTTTTAGGTCCCCCATGAAACATTACACATTTCACTAGGGCTAATTTACTTACACATGCATTACTTAGGCCTATTGCTAAAGCTCTTTATTTATTCTTCATATCAGGTACCACGAGTGGCCGTGGACTTTACGACGATCTTGAACAATTCACTAATTCGCAACGTTTTCTAAGACGATCTTCAAGCCGCCACCAGCCCCATGAAACCGAAGAACAGTGGAGAAGGCAGAAAGACTCAGAAGCCAAAGCTCATTGCCGTGACAATAGAGAATGGGGTCGGATGTATAAGAGTGGTATGAGAAGAGAAAAACCCCTGACGATCGAGAGGAACCGTCCAAGAAGTCAAAGGTTAATCGCGGTTCTCATCCTTTTGAGCATTAGGCTTTTGCCCAGGCCCTAGTTTCTGTCAATCTTGAAGTTCTAATTTCTTCCGTTAAGGTTCCGTTTTCATCTCAAGCCCCATCGACTCACATGGTGTCTGCTTCTGGTTCCTCGAGTCCCCACAAGAGGCCGGCTTACATTCTTCCGTCTAGTCCCCTTAGATTGGAAGCTGCGTTTCCCTGGTGGTTTTTAAAGGGAGTTAAGTTTGACCGAGACCTTCACCCAATTAGCAAAGATCCTATATGCCCCACCTTTAGGCAATTCAAAGTGATTTAAATCAAGTTGAGGGATGGGAAAAGTTATGCAAACAGCTGACCGACACGAACCGTAATAATTATCAAGAAATCCTCTCCTTTGAATTAGAGAAAGAAGATTTCGAGAGGGTGTTAGCGGAACGTGATGCTAGAATTGAGTGACTAGTACAAGAGATGGACTCGACTCTCTAGGAAAGTAAGAACAACACCATCTTGTTGAAGGAGCTGAAAGAGGCCCATGCAAAAAAAAGACCATGTTTCGAGATGAAATTAAGAAGGCCCACGCTGATGAAGTTAAGTTGAAAGAGGAGCTCGAAGCTCATGACATGATTATTGAAGCCCAAAAGAAGACTATTGCTGATCATCACAAAATCATTGAAGGGCATAACAAAACAATTGCTGAATACGCGGGCATCGTGGAATCCCACGATAAGACTTTTTCCGAGCAAACCCAGAAGATCGCTTCACTCCAAGGAAGAGTTGCGCAGTTTGGCGTCGAGAAGACTCAAGTTGAAGTTGAGAAGGCCGCCGTAACAGCAGATTACCTGGAGCTGCAGGAAACTTTCAAGAAAAAGGTGGAGAAGATGGACAATACCATCCTAAATTTCTATGTTAATTCCTTGTTCCACCAGGGAAGCCTCGGTTATTTAGACCCTAAATTTCCACGTACTCTTGCTGTGGTTTAGGAAGAAATCTTGGCTCATTTCCGAGAAAACAGGGATGTATTTACCGAGCAAGAGTTGGAGGACGCCTACCTTAATGAGGAGTCGAAGAAAGCACTGATAGAGCGCCGAGAGGTCCTTCGAATCAAGAAGGAACGGGAGGCTGCCATTGCTGCTATGACAGCAACTACCAAAACGTTGTAAGAGCCTTTCATTTCTGGGCCTGCCGGACCATCAAGATAGCCTTGCGATCAGTTGGCGGGTTCTGCCGGTGCTGCTTCGTCGTTTGTTCCTCCAGCAGCTATCTCTGAAAATTTAGGTGGCTTCGGAACTTCTCTGAAGATAGTGCAGCCATCAAAAGAAGGAGAAGGTGGGGAATACGAGATTGACATTCTCGGTCATTCTTCCGACTCAGGTAACCTTCTTGTTTCTCCCACGTTTGAGAATTTTTCGCTCACATTGCAAGAACAAGATGAACTTAATGCTTTCATTTTTGATCTTATAGCTCTGTCTCCTTTACCTACTGACCCGCCGGTTTCCTCGGTGCTTGGGCTTGCCGCTATTTCAACTACATCGACTCATATTTCCATAGCTGCGCCTGCGCAGCTAGGGCTGTAATCTGAGAAGATTGCTGATTGCATGGTCTGGACGACCCTTCTGTATCTTTGGAGGGCGATTTTGCAACAGCTGAATCTTGAGACAGGAGGACTAGACTGAGGATTTGCATAAATCTGAACACCTACTGGTTGCCGTTAAAATGGAAAAGGTCAAAGTGATAAAATCTTCGAGGAGCTCTCGCAAATCCTAGAAGCGCAAGGCCAAGGGAGAGTTTTCCGAGAAGGTCGGAGAGCAGGAAGGAGATGCCGGCGTCGACGAGATAGTTGATATCATGGGCAGCGACACTACCTCTAGTCGAGATTTTGAGGGGAAGCAGAAACTTCAAACAAAAGGTGGGAAAGGGAATGGTGGAAAGAGGCATTGATAGGTCCGGATAGCAGTGGAGTCGGTTTTTGGGACATTTTATTTTGTTTGATACGTGTTCTATTCAAGTGTAGAGTCTGCACTTACTGCTTTGATTGTTGTAGCATTTGTATTTTTCTTTTTGTTGCCCGATATTATGTAGGTACGGCCCCCACATTTTTTAATTTGTATAGAAAATGCTATAAGTAATACAATGTTGACATTTTGATTGTAACTTTATATGTTCACTTATCTACGTTTCATGCTCTTTTACCAACTTTATTTACTGCTATTTTATTTTATCTAGTCATGTGATTACCGCCAAAATTCTTTGTTTGGAGTAACAGAACAGTGAAGTGCTTGGTTTTTGTTTTTGAGTATTTTCTTTGAGTATCTGTGTGTGCCCCCTAGTTCATAGGGCTGGTTACTCCGAACACTTGACGAATGACCAGTCTATCCGAGCAATTTTTTTCTTTTTCATTTTTTTGGATGTCTGTAATCAGACTTTTTTTCTACCAATTTGTGGTCGTTTGACATTGGTAGATTCATACCTATTACTCCTAATAGTGGGAGCAGATTGATTTTTTTATTCCTGCAATCGGTACTTAAAAGTGTGCGCGGCTTATGAAACGCACGGCTTTTGTGATTGTGCGCAGCTTCTGGGATGCACGGCTTTTTTGATCGATACGACCCATTGATCCGAAACGGTTTGGAACTTCTCGACATTGCCGATCTTCAAGCAACATGAGGAGTTTATGCTTCAAGAGTGTGATTCCATGGCTCAAAAGGTAATGCGTGGCTTATGGAAGTACTTGGCTTTTGGAATCAATATGACCCGTCGATCCGGAATGGTTTGGGACTCCTCGACTTTACCAATCTTCGGGCAACATGAGGAGTATATGCATCGAGAGCGTGATTCCATAGCTCAAAAGGTGATGCAAGGCTTATCGGAGTGCGCCACTTTTGGGATTGATACGACCCGTCGATCCAGAATGGTTTGGGACTCCTCGACGTCACCAATCTTTGGGCGACGTAAGGAGTTCATGCTTAGGGAGAGATTTTTAAGGTTGTGCTTTCTTGGATGTGATTCCACAATCCAAGACGTGATGCGCAGCTTACGGAATGCACGGCTTCGATTTGGGCCTTCCCAGCGTCACCGGAGCAACACCGGTTCTTAAAAGGCGGGATCGGTTTCTACCGATCCAACGTTTTGAGTCGATTTGCTTCCGTCGACCCGACTGGTATGTAGGGCGTACTTGAGCATGGTTCCACTATATCAAGCAGCGACTGGATGGTTTTGAGCCGATTTTACCCTGTCGACTCAGCAGGTTACATTTATAACACAGCTTTATTAGTTTAGAAAGTAAAGCAATTTTATTAAGAAAAGTTGGGCAAGTTCTGCCTATTTATTTACAATGCCACAAGTATTTCGGGTTGGCTTATTTGCTGAAAATAAGAAGTACATAAGACAGTTTCAGATAAATTAACGACGCAGTGATTACTTGTTCCATGCTCGGGGAATTTTGATTCCGTCGACGATTGTCACTTTGAATGTTCCATCCCCTAGCTTTTGATTGATAACATACGGCCCTTTCCAGTTTGGCCCAAAGGTTCCTAGTACGGGATAGACTCGTTTGAGGACATGGTCTCCCACTTTGAAGGTTTGGTTGTGAACTTTTGGAGTTGAAGTACCGTGCGACCATTTTTTGGTGGGCAGCGGTCCTTAATTCAGCTTCTTCCCTCTTCTCGTTGATTATATCAAGCGACTCGAGTATGTGCCACTCGTTTGCCTCTGATTGAAATTCTGCCTTCGATAAGAGGGAACTTCTAGTTCGATGGGATCATTGCTTCTGAACCATATGCCAGGGCGAACGAGGTATGCCCGGTTGCTGCTTTGTATGTTGTTCTGTAAGCCCATAGTGCGAGTGGATTCTGATCAACCCAATTCCCCTTAGCTTTAGCTAGCCGCTTTTTGATGGTGGACTTGATGATCTTGTTTATTGCTTCCACTTGCCCGTTTGCTTGCAGATGAGTGATGTGGAAAAGCTCTTCTCAATTCGAAAGCGTTTGCAAAAGTCTTTGAACACGGCGCTTTTGAATTGGGTCCGGTTATCAGTCATGATTTTCTATGGCACACCAAACCTGCAAATAATTTTTTTAGTAACAAAGTTAATGACTTTTTTTGTAGTAATGGTGGCCAATGGTTCCGCTTCGGCCCATTTGGTGAAATTTCAAAGGCAACTATAGGATATTTAGCCCCTCCTTTACCTATTGGCAATACTCCAATCGGATCAATTCCCTATAATACGAAAGGCCATGGGTTGACCATCGGCGTTATTTCTGTTGAGGGAGTTCTTTTGATTTTGCTGAATCATTGGCATTGGTTGCACCGTCTGGCGTAATCTACTGCATCACGGTTTACTGTTTGACAGAAATACCCGTATCGAAGGATTTTCTTTGCAAAGGTTTACCCCCCGGTATGGTCTCCATAGTCGCCTTCGTTAACTTCTCTCAAGATCCTTTAAGCTTCGTCATCGATCACACATCTGAGCAAGGGGGTAGAGAACCTCTTTGGTAGAGTATCCCATCCTATATCATGAATCGTGGTGCCTTCCGGAGAAGTTTTTTCCACTGGTTCCTATCTATGGGAAGAGTTTCTATCAGCAAGTAGTCTTTGATTGGTGTGATCCACGTTTCTGGTTCACTGGTGGTCTCAATAATCCAGTTGACATTCATTTCGCTTTTGCTTGGAGTGCTTAGAGTTTCAACTGGGATTAGCCCCAACGATTGGGCTTCCCTGGAACTGGCCAGTTTAGCAAAGTAATCAGCTTTCGTGTTCTGCTCCCTCGAGATGTGAGTTATGGTGTAATGTTCGATGTCATTCAGCAACTCTTGCACTTTCGATAGATATTGGGCAAGGTTCTCCCCTCGAGCTTGGTATTCACCTTTCACCTGATAGACAACTAACTAGGAGTCATTATAGATGTGTATGGATTTTATCTCCAGCTCTTTCATAATTTTTAGCCCAGCTATCAATGCCTCACATTCTGCTTCATTATTTGTCGCTAGGAATTCTAATCTTAAGGCGTAATAGATGGCTCGTCCTTCGAGGGTCTCAAGTACTACCCCTGCCCCCTAGCAGAAGTTATTAGATGCGCCATCAACGAAGAGCTTCCATCGTGTTTCCACTTCCGATGTTATTTCCTCTTCATTATCCCGTATGGTAAATTTGGCGATCAAGTCCGCCAATGCTTGCCCATTGATTGCCTTTCTAGGATGGTAAGTGATTTCATATTGACTCAATTTGATATTCAATTTGATGAGCCACCTGGAAGTCTCGAGATGATACAATACTTGCTTCAAGGGTTGATCGGTCAATACTTTGATCGGGTGTGCCTGGAAATATGGTCGTAACTTCTTGGATGCGATCAAGAGACAATACGCTAGCTTTTCCAATTTCGGATAATTTTTCTTGGCTCTAGTAAAATGTTTGCTAATGTAATACATAGATCGCTGGATCCCAGCTTCTTCACATACAAGCGCGGCACTTAATGCATGAGATGAGACCGCTAAGTAGACGAACAAGTCCTCTCCGTCTACTGGCTTTGATAGGATTGGAGGGGTTTCCATATGTCGTAGCAACTCTTCGAACACAATTTGACAAGCCTCATTCCATTTCAAGTTCTTCTTTCGTATCTCTAGTGCATCAAAGAAGGGTATACATTTGTCGGTGGCTTTTTAGATGAACCGGCTTATCGCTGCAACTTTCACATTCAGGCTTTGTAACTCCTTCATATTCTTTGGGGCTTTGACTTCTTGTAGGGCAGTAATTTTCTCTGGATTTGCTTTGATGCCTTTGGCGCTCACTATGAATCCCAATAACTTTCCGGTGGCTACCCCGAAGTGATATTTGAGTGGATTGAGCTTCATTCAATATTTTCGGAGTATTTCAAACATTTCGGCGAGCTTATCAAAGTGATTGGCAGTTATTCTCGATCTAACCAACATGTCATCCAAATATCCATGGTGTTTCCAATCTGAAGCTTGAACATGGCATTTACTAGTCTTTGGTAGGTTGCCCCAGCATTCTTTAAACCGAATGGCATTACCCTGTAGCAATATAATCCTAGATCGGTGATGAAGCTGGTGTTTACCTGATCAGGTTCCTGCATCAGGATCTGGTTGTATCCCGAGTATGCGTCCATAAATGATAGCAGTTCATGTCCAGCTGTCCCATCCACAAGCTTGTCAATTTTGGGCAGAGGAAAATTGTCTTTCTAGCAG
Source organism: Allium fistulosum (assembly GCA_030737815.1). Classification (NCBI taxonomy): domain Eukaryota; kingdom Viridiplantae; phylum Streptophyta; class Magnoliopsida; order Asparagales; family Amaryllidaceae; genus Allium; species Allium fistulosum. The sequence continues at coordinate 542,023,518 of CM060903.1, forward strand.
GCTTTATTTAAGTCTGAGTAGTCGATACAAGTTCGTCATTTCCCATTGGACTTCTTGACCAAAACCAGGTTAGATACCCATTTGGGGTAGATTGCATCACGGATAAAACTATTGCCATTAGCTTGTCTACTTCATCTATCAACGCCTTGGACTGTTTGGAGCCCAGGTTGCGCCTCTACCGCTTTACCGGTGTGTACCTGGCATCAATGTTGAGTGCGTGATATGCAATTTCTGGTGATACCCCACACATATCGGAATGTTCCTAGGTGAACACATCTAAGTTAGCTCGAAGAAATTTAGTGAGTTCCATCGCATCTTGTTTCCAAGGTACGATCCAATTTTCAAGATCCACGTTGGGTCATATGTCGACAGGGACAGACACCGTTAATTCTGCCAGTGCTGCCCGATCCTCCTCTGAACTCTTCTTTCTAGGGTCTAAAGCCTTGTCGAATCGGTTATAGTCCCCAAGCCAAGGGTTGATTTGTAGTTGCTATTCGGCAGGTTCGCGAATGCGGCGAATTCTCCATATATCCTTCCCCTTTTCTCTTACATTCGCATAGTTATGCGATATAACATTCTCTGGTGGCACTTTGATCTCCTTTGATCACCATAACTCCCCGTTGGGAATTTCATGGTATGGCACCACTAGGCTAAAGCAATTTTGTAATCCGCCAGTGCGGGTCGTCTCACGAAAGAATTATATGCAGAAATTTCATCTACGATCATGAATGTATGGATGAGGGTGACTCTTTGGTCACCTTTCCCAAGTTCGACAAGCATGTCAATCATTCCGATGGGTTATTTGGGTTCGCCGGTGAATCCTTGAATTCTGGTTTGGTATGCGGAAACGTCTTTCATGCTGATATTCATCTGATCAAAGGTGTGTTTGAAGACGATATTCACAGAACTGCCCCTGTTTACCAATACTCGTCGAACCACAGTGGGTCTGATTCCTACTGTCACAACCATACTATGTCGTCGTTCAGGGTTCTCTATTGCTTAACGAGGGTTCCATCTTCGATTGCAAGGCATGCATCTTTCGGAGTGTGCTTCAATGAGCTCGCATACAGCTCCATTTCTACCTAGTTCTTCTGTGCGAGATGGGGTCCTCCATATATTGTTCTAATAATGAGTCTTTAGTCAGTTCATCTAAATCCCGCTTCGCTGGTTCCAGTTTGGTTTCGTCGATCCCTAGGAGCTTGTGGGGCTACGAGTTGGTCATGATTTTTCGATTTTCTCACATATTGTTGAAGCTTGTTTTCCCGGATCAGCTCCTCAATCAAGTTCTTTATGTGACGGCATTCGTTAGTGTTGTGGCCATGCATTTCATAGAAGCGGCAGTACTTCCCGGAACTGCTTTGGTTGTTCAATTACTTCCTTTTTAGGGCATTTCTTGTACTCCTCTATCCCCTAAGTTGTGAAATAAATGTTTTCTGAAGTATCATTGAGCAGGGTGTAATCCTCAGGCCTAAAGCATTTTAAACTGATTATTTTTGCCATTTCGTTTGTTGGAATTCTGATTTTTTCTTTTTTGATTTCCATCTTTTCTCACACTACCTTCAGCTGTCCCAGAGGCATTTATATCCTGGTTCATCGCCATGCCATATTGCCCAGCGTTCATCGGTTGTAAGCTAATAGATTTCCATTCTAATTCTTGTGCCTCTTCCAGTCTTAAGTATTGACTCGCCTTACGGTTGAAGTCCTTCCTAGTGGTAGGTTGTTCTATTTTGATCCATTTTTTGAACTCAGTTTTGAAGTAAACGGCGTGGACCAAGGCCATTAAAACCATATCCTCATTCGGATTGCTTACTTCTGTCACCGCGGTGTTGAACCAACTCATGAAAGACTTCGGAGATTCATTTCATCCTAGAATAGACTGGACAAGGACATCACATCTTTAGGCTACGCCGTGTGAAGTCTGAATTGATCAAGGAATCTTGTTGTCAGTTGATCGAAAGTGGAGATGGATCCTGGTGAAAGCCTAGTGAACCACATGGAAGCAATTCCCTCTATAGAAATTGGGAAACATCTACATCGAATGGCATTTGAAGAGTTCGCTCCGTCCATGTACCAACTGTACTTGTATAGATGGGGTTTCAGATCTCTCATTCCATCAAAGGACAGAATAGTTGGCATAGTGAATTTTTCTAGGTATTGCTCATTCAAAATCTCATCAGTGAAAGTAGTCTGACTTGAGCGGATCCCCATTCATCATCCCTTCTGTTCTTACTCTCATCCATGAGTCTCTTGACCATGTCCGCGATATGTGCCTTAGATGTTCGAGGGTTGGCTGTTAGTAACTACACTGAGTGTTTGGCTTTGCAAACAATCTTGGTGAGTGAACTGAAGCCTAGGCTCTCCTATCTTTGGAATAGCAACTTCCTCGAGATTTCGTTGGCTGGTGGTTGTCCTGATTGGGGCAGTTTGGATATCCCTGGCATTGTCGAATGCATTGGCATTTCCTTTCAACTTGTAGTCATTAAGTTGCTCTCCATTTTTCGAATCGAAGAGGTCGATGGCTATATCTTCTTGTGGGGTTTTCGCTCCTAGATTTAAGTTCATAGCTGGTTGTCTCACGATCGGTGGAGTGCTTTTGTTTCCTTCTACATTGATTCCCATGGTTCCAATCATTACTCCTTTCTACGACTGCTTCCGGTTCCTTATGTTTACGCCAGAAACAAAAGAATTTTCTTATTCGGCGACAGCCATGGGTTCTTCCATGGTTCTTGGAGCAGGATGTGATTGCAAGGTCAAGAGGGCATTAAGTTTGTCCATTAGAGCTCTCTGACTGCTTTCCATTTTCTGATTGATTTTATCAACCATTTTACTTGCATTGATTAGAGGATCCTGGCACCTGATCTCCTATGTTGGTGCCATTTACTTCGATTTGTTGATGATTCATATATTCTCCGGTAATTACCGCCCCTATGGTTCTTCCAGAAGAAGTTCTTTTTCTTCTCGGAGCCATTGATTCTTAGCTGTAGATCTTTCGAAAAGAAATTAAGGATCTAACTTCTGGACCTTGTCTGATCCAAAGTAGATAGCTAGATCTTTTCCTGAGTTGAGTTCTCAGTGAAAGCACCAAAATGATAACCCAAAAAATGGATCAACATTCTGGATTGAGTATGAAAGAACCAGTCTTGTATATCAAGGCAAATAAAATAGAAAAAGCAATAGTAAATCGTAGAAAAAGTAAATGAACAAGAGATTTTTATAGTTGCTCGGGTGTTAACGAACCCTACGTCCACTCTATAACTTTTATTATTGACTGACTACAATTACAAGTTGAATCTGACTACAATGTGAATGAATTTTCTAAGTTAGATCAAGTCACCAGTGTTATAGTTCACTAGAGAATCACAATAAACCCTGTAAATGACTGTTGTGTAGGAAGAAAAGAGTGAAGAGTAGTCTTTATAGAGTTTCAGCAGCCAGTTCAAAAGATCATGTTTATGTGGCAAGTGGGATTGTATTTATAGGGGTTGGAGAACTATCGGGCCAGGCCGCTTTACCAGAAACCTCTACATGATGACACGAAGAAGTCCAGAGAGTTTCATGATGACCCGAGCCAACCAGAGGGATAGCTAGCGATCCATAGGTGATGGATCGCGAGCAATCCATGGGTTTTGGATTGCTAATAATCTAATTATTTAGGTATTTTTCCTTCATCCTGTCCGAAAACTTCAAAGTAATCTAGCATGGTCCTATGAACTGCTAGCGATCTATAGTGCATGAATCGCTAGCGATCCATGTATTTTGATGGTTTTGGACTTATTCTTTTGAATTACACCTTTTGTCTTATGTAGGTGTTCTTCACGTAATTCATAGCTACTAGCCTTGTTTTGATAATGATTCATACACTGTTTGAATTGAACTACTGATGGAATCAGACGAATGCTCACTTCTCGTTCTAACTAGCTTGGAATTCCATCAAACTTAGCAATCATTCTTAGAATACCTATTGGATTATGGTGCAAGAGGATTAGAGGATCAACGAGCGACCCATATGGATCGCTATCGATCCACAGGAGATGGATCGCAAGCGATCCATCACCTTAACATACTTTTGCCTTCTTTTCCTTTAGCCTTTCTTGGTTGGTTCTTCTACTCCTTTTGGTTGGTTCTTGAGTTGCTCTGACTCGACGTAGATGTTCCAACTTCCTTTGGGTTAAAAACACGCATAACACCTAACATCTCAAGAAAACAAAGAAAAAATGCACATAAATCAAATTGTTAAGAATAAATAAATAACATTTTAATTATTGATTATGTACTTTTGTCATGCATAATTAAGAAAACTTTTTGAATATGTCAAAATAACTACCTTCAACTAATACAAGCTCCACAGATTGCGTACGCTTGCCTTAAAACGGGTACAAATGACAAATCCTTTGTCTATATCATGATCATCAAAGAGCTTCCATAATTTTCTATAGACACATTTGTTTCATTTAACAATAAGCAAAGCCGAGAGTCCTGTTCAAATATCCAAAAAAATGAGTGTTAAAGATAGCACATTGGATGTTAAATATAAATGTGAAATAATATTACCTTGTACAGAGAAATGTATACACAATAGTAACCATTAGGTACATAAGATAGAGCAGTTTCAAGAAAATTGGTGTTGTATGTAAATGACTTTACTACGCAGATGTAATTAATCATGTCCAAGGATATTGGGAATTCTAAAGCATAGGTGGTCCATAAGATTATGCTGAAATGTAAGGTTACTAGTAGTAGTGTGACAGTCAGTCTCTGTTGTCCATAAAATGAAATTTGAAGGTGAAAAGGTAAATTCAAGACCAAAAGGAGTGCATTAGTAATATCATTTTATCAAGTTCACATACCAAATACGTTGAATAAAAAAACCTTATGCATACATATTTGGTTGTGCCTGAATTCCCATTTTTAGTAGCTTAAAATTTTTCCTACACCTCCATGCGACATCTCATGCACCTCCCGCCTTCTAAATTCTAACACACAAGATCTCATCAAATTGACATCATGTTGTGAAATTTCAATAAAGTATTCAATCTATTTGTAAATAACACATTATCGATTATGCAAAAACATAAAACATAGTATAATGGTTTAGTCTTAAATTAGACCAAAATCTTATACACTTACATGCAACAACGCATGTACAATTCAGGATTCATGGACACCACGCAGCACTTACATGTACAATTCAAGCACAGTTATCGTACCTGAGTTCCTGGAAATTGCAACACAAATACACATAGTTCTGCTAGATCAGGATTCAGGGAGACCGTCAACAATACAAGCCCGGACTGAAAGAGAGAGAATTGATAACACTCATTGCTTATGCTTTTTCTTTATCAGCTCCGAGTTTGACAAGTCGCATAACCTTTGGATCAAGCAACAGATGAATAAATGACTACTTTAGTTTCTTTGGCTGGTTGAATTTAATTGATGAAAGTGCCTTGTTACATTGAGTCCGTGACATTTCCTACAAATATAAAATCATCAGGTGCAACCTTTGAATGTTCTCACCCTTATTAAATAAAAGCTAATTTAATCGAAGGTTAATCTAAATATGGCATTCCATCATGATTGAATGTCCAAAGAACTTTTCACATAGCTGCATTGAAAAGAATTTGACAAAACAATTGGGAATTTGCATTGTAGTAAGTTGGGTTCTTAGTTATATGTATTTGCTATTAGAGAATATAGAAATAAAAAATTCAAAATAGGATTTGATATGTGGATAAAAGTTAAATTTTTATCCAAAATAAAAGAAATGGTGAATTTTCAAATATCACAGAAATTGAAAACTACAAAAAGGTTAAAATTGATGCAGGTAAATATCACCAAAATAAAAATAAGTTTTAAAAAAAGATATGGTTCCAAATTTTGTTATGGTAATAAATCACCTTACATTCTCTTATTTAATTTGCCCCAAACTAACATCCTCCCCCTTTCCACAAATTACCCGACTCAAAATTATTTCAATTGTGAAGTTGGCCCAAACCCCCAATTGACCCTTACAAGCTCTAGCCCAAAAAACTATCTTTAATTCAACTATCCAGTTCCAATAACTTCTAACTCTCATCTCCAGCTAATCTCTTCACCTCCTTCAGCTACTCATAACTCCACTCCCTCCTCCAAGCACTACCTACCCAAACTTTTGCGACAACTAGGATGACCTCATGAACCATGATGACTTGAACATAACTCTCTAGGTCCAGGCGTCTCCACTTAGCTCAACGATGCAGATAGAAGAAACAACCGATATTCAAAAATTAGAATCCTAGGACTACTCAACCGATGCTTAAAATTCAGAAATCTAACTACGCTCCTCCTTGTCAAAACACTCTGGTAGATCCTCTGTTATATAACAGCAGTATTGTAGTTCTTACAGGAACAGATATGCACATGTCCTGCACAAAGATGTAACCTTTTTCCAACAATATTGCTTAGATTCAATTTCGCTACAACAACCCATTACATCAACATCATGCATATCATCAGCCCTGAATCATCCCCTACATACTTCTCACCTCCCTCTACTCCAATTTTTATGGTGATAAAAATAGCACATTAACACAATCCATGGAAAGAAACCAAAAATTGAATAGGTTAAGGAAAATTGATCAATCATATAACTAATTGGCATAAAACAAAAAAAATAGAAAGTAATGGGGAGTAATAATGGGAACGATACCTTAGAAAATTCCATGGAGCACTAAATAATAGGAGAATTTCTTTAGATTTGAAGAAAGATAGCTGTGGAGCTAAGCTCTCTTGTTCGCCTACCCTAGACAAAAAAACTTTCCCTTTGGATCAGAAAAGATCGACGTTGTTAATCGGCCTTCACTGGCGAGAAACCCCATATGGAACTAAAGCTATAGAGCCGAGGTGTATGGTTCACCTACCCTAGACTATAGAGAGCCATGCACCTCTAGATTTAGAAGTTTTCCCAAAGAATCGATGGAGTGATATCATGGATGTCAGGATTTGTGTTGGAAAAGTCGAGGTTTGGATTGTGAAAGTTTGGAGAGTTCTCTATTCTTTATCTCATTTCTTTGGATGGAAATTAAGAAAAAAAATTGTACGAATGAAAATGAATTCCACAAACCAAAATAAATGTAGCCACCTAAAATTTCATGTCCTACCAAACATATAGTGTAAGTAGCGTTTCATTTTTCATCAACGTGCCTATAATAATCAATAGTAGCACATAAGCTTCAAACGCTAATATATTATGCTACTAACACTAGTTTTTCTTATAGTAAACCTATCCATACTAAGCGGAAGTGGAGAACAAAATCTACGTCAAGAAGGTGAAACTGTATCAGACACCCCATAATGCTTATCACGGGACCTATAGTCTCTATCCCACCTTCTATAATCCTGCCTTTGGCGTGTACCCGAATCTGACTTGTGAGATGATTCACGAGGATGATTATACAAATCTAGCTTCTGGTACTTGCTTTCATGGCTCTTAAGATCATCATATAGACATTTTCATTCCTTGGAATTTGATAATAAAGCATAGATGAGTTAGCACAAAACAGATGGAAAGATAGTGTGGGCAGTGCGAAAGTGTGGTGTTATATAAGTGTTGATGTGTCCTAGTGCACCCCAAGGACTGTGGACTTAAAGTTTGCTCACAAAGTTTATTTCCCCTGCTCCAGTTGCAAGCATATCAGTTAGCAGATGAATAGCAGAACCATGTCTCCAACTAATGTTGCCAAGACCATAAGAACCGAATTCGTCTGGTATACTCCCGAAGGATCCATAAATATCCCTACATGGAGGGATGGGTGTTTCCTCTATTGTATAAGCTGGTGGAAGCTACAAAGATGTTCGAGACGAGATGATTTTTATCATTTTCCATTAGGAAATAAGTAGCACGTGAGCATCACCACTCTCATCACTAGAAGACTTGCGAGTAAAATCTACATCTTTATCGCCACCTCTGTCATTGTCTTTCTCTCTATCACTATCTCCTGCCTCTTGCTCTATTCTAGAATCGATCACAGGACCTTATAAATGGGCTCTTCTTAACCCTCATCGACATTAACTTCAGCCTTAGGCTCCTATGTAGGTTGAACATCCTCTTGAACCTCAAGCACGTGGCCTACACTATGGTCTTCTTCCAAAAGATTATAAGCTCGTAGGTTCTCATTAGTAAGGTGGAGTCTCATATCCCTTTCTTCAAGCGGAATCTTTTAAAGAGCTACGATGGTGATTGCTAGGCTTATGCTGCTGAACCTTCTCGAATCATCTACAGATACAAGGATTAACAAAATTAACAATCCGAACCATAGTTAACAATCTGAACCATAACAACATCATTAATATAAAGAGTGAGCACAAGATGTACATTCGAATAACCATTTCTATACAAAACCAGGCAGACAATGCATAAAGAAGAACTCATCTTTAAAATAGCTTAATTTGTTCAAAAGCCTAACCACTATAAGGTACCCTCTGGAAGTTTCGAAGAAATTGAGTGAAGGGATCCCCTTTTAGTGCTTAAAGCCATATAAGTCATAGATCTCCTCAAAGGAAGCCACCTTGTTCAAATGTCGAGTGAAGATCATATACATGCTGTATTAAAAGGCATATTAGTTTGGGTGTTATTGGGTTGAGGCAAGCTTTATAAATTTGAGAACTATACGAATAAAGTGATTAAAAGGAAGAACACATCCGACCATACACACATATTAGTTGCAGGTTGTATACCTCTCGGGTGGATCATGTGCCCGTTGAAATTGTGCAGGGACCGATACATCTTCGAAAGAAATTCCATTTCTTTCATATATTCGCCTGAGAGACGCCTTGTCTACTTTCAAAGTTGGTGAATCCTGAGGATCTGTTAAGACGACAACATCACTAATGTTAATATCAGGGCAACCCAGCTGTAGTATCTTCGGTCAACATAAAAGGAACATCTCTAAAGGCTGCTCCTTCCAACGACTAGGTATGTGAGGCTGATATGGTGTTGAAGCAGATCTCATGGCAGGAAATGTTAAAGAACTGGATTTTGTATCGGACTCGACATATTTTGATAATGATGGACTTGCTGTCATTGTAGAGTGACGTGCAGAATGTTTATATCTTCCTGTAAATAGTAATTAAGCAATATCTTTCTCCCCCTTTGTCATCGACAAAAAGGAGAGTTTCCAAACTAATAATTTTTATAATCTATGAATATAAAATTAACATGGACAATGATAAAGACAGCTAGTAATCACAGAAATTCAAAGCACAAGTCATTGTCACATAAATATTACACAGACAACATAACGAGAATACCTACCATTGTTTTCAAAATAACATTTCAGTTTTTTAAATTAAGGAAAACATAAAATGAATACCTACTCATCACCATTTCCTTCTTCATCGGAGCTATCTTCTTCCTCATCTCCCTCGGTTTCTCCTTCGTCATCAGTAGAATCTCCACCTTGAGTTCCCGCTTCTTCCCCTTCATCTTCCTCTTCATCCCTTCCTTCTTCAGAGGTTGACCAAGTAAAATGTTTTGCAGGTCGTTTCCTTTGAGATGTTGGCACATGTACAGATGTAGAAGAGGCTTGTGCACATGAGATTGCTTCCCAAGTATTGTTTAGGAAATCTTTGATATGATTGAGCTTTTTGTTCACCTTTGTCATAGATTTCACAACACGAGATACATTCTTCTCGACATGGGAAAGACGTTGATCTAGAAGCCTATGATTTCTAGAAATGATGGTAACCGCTTCTTGTGGTCGAGCTTGCGAACCGAGTTCTCGTATCTCGCTAAATTCTCTTTGAGGTGGTGGTGATTGAGAAAAAGTTGAAGCTTTGACACGGGGAGCTTGTTGTCTAGAGGATGGTTGTGGTTGTCCGGAAGTTTGGTTCTCTAGCCAATGCTCATAGGTGATAATCGTATGATCACGATATTGTTTTGGGAGATTCATCAAACTTAGTGTTTTGGTGTTCAATGATTCAATTGTAGAGAAATCCGAGTCAGGGAATGGAACATCGAAATGTTTAATTATCCTCATAATGTATGCACCGTAATGAATTGTTTTCATTCATCCTTTATTGAAAGTTTGAAATTCTTCTAGAATTAACTTAGCTTAATTGACATGACGTCCACCCCATATGGCATATAGAGATTGGAAATCTCACCTATACACTTTTTCATAGCTTCATGTTCTTGGGTTGATAGTATGAGTCAATGCGCGGTGCATAATTCTTGCTTTGGGCCTTAGCACAACAGCTTTAAGCTCTATCATGTCATCGGAAAGGAATAAGTGGCTACGTAACACTCCATATTTTTGACAACATTATTTAGGAGATTTAGTTAGATAAACTAAAGAAAATAATGTGTTGATAAGGGGATTGAGATTTGATTTGAATAAGGTAGCCGTGCCTTTTTAACTAATAAACTAAATGAAGGGTTTAAAAATGAATTAAAGGAGGGGTATTATGGGAAAGAGGTCATTCCCATATCATCTTCCTTAGGCCGTGTATTTCAAAACACACGTTCACTCTCATTTTCTAAAAAATTAAAAGCTTGGCCGGCCACCCTTACCGAAGGAAGAAGAAGAAGAAACAAAAGAAAATCTTAAGGAAAGCAAATTCAAATCAAACTCATTCAAATCTCAAGCTCCTTAATCATTAATGCAAAAGGTAAATAATGTTTACATCTCTAAATTTCTATGGTTTTGGTTTTAAGGTTAATTCTGAATGATTTTGCGAAGGTTTGCCATGTTTTTGAAAGATAAAATGATATATATATATATATACACATTAATGATTTATGTATGTTCATATAGATTTTATGACATGTTTTGAGATAAAACCCTATTAAATGACATCAGTTAGCCTTGCGAATTTTTATGATGATCTAAAAAGTTATTTTAGAGATGGCTTTCGATTTTTAAAATTTTTTGAATTTTTGTGGAATTGTTATGAATTTTCTTAGGAAAATAAGGTTAATTTGGATTATAAAATTATTTATGGGAAAAATAATTATAGTTTGGATTCAAAAATTTTATATGTTGAAGAGAACATATTATTTGATTTTCTGGAATTTTTCCAGAATTTTTGAAGGTGTTTTAATAGTTATATGTGGGACTTAAATGTTTTATATAATTATAAAGGAGAAAGGGGGTTTTTTTTAATTCTCTAAATTTCCAAATAAGGTAAGTCCGCAGCATTTTTGAATATAAAATTCTGGCAACCAATCAAATTTAGACAAACAAGGCAGGTGGAGTACAAAAGTACTGTTTTAAAGTACAAATAAATAGTTTTTCTTCTATTTCAACCCTTCGACAGAGCTTCCGCGATCATTCAAGACCTTCCGACAAGGTCGAAAGGTATCAAACCTTTCGACTAGGTTAAATACCAAGGCACAAGATATCAGGCAACTGGTGCATAGTGAATTGAAAGAGGTCGAAAGGTTTAAGGATGAAAGGTTAGAGCTTTCGAAGGAGATGAAACCTTGTTTTGGTTTTAAAGAAAATACACCTGCTAGCTTTCGACAAATAGCTTTAGAAATTGTCAAAAAGGTTTAAAAGAAAAAAAAAAGGTTTCGATTGGTTTGGTTTTAAATGAAACCTTCTGACAAAGTCGAAAGGTATATCTTTCGACAAGGCCGAAAGCATAGTTACCGCTTCCTGACCTTTCGACACAGATGGAGTCAAAGGTTATCTTTTGTTTCCTAAAACTTACCACCTCTCTCCATTGATTTCTAAGGGTTGGTTCTAACACCAACACTTTATTGTATTCGAATGATTTCGAAAGGTTTTATAAAGGTTTCGAAGCAGTTTCTTTTGAATCCAATGTTCTTCTGATCCTTTTGCATAATCCAAATGTTTTAAGTCGAAACGTTTTAAAGGTTTCAAAGTAGTTATCTTTGATTGGTTTCGAATGGTTTCCACGGTTTTTAAATTGAACCCGATATCTTCAAAAGGTTTTGAGTAACATTGCTTTTGAAAGGTTTATTAAATAAGGGAGGTACCCCAGGCTTTCGACAAGGTCCCGTGAGGGTGAGCTAACTCCAAATATCCGTCGTCGACAGGTGAAACCTTTCGACTTAGTCGAAGAGAAACCATCCGACAAGGTCGAAAGGTATGGTTTTGCAATGTTTTCGAAAGGTTAAGGTTTAAAGGATTTAAAAGGTGGATGCATATGTTTTAAAGCTTGTAAAAGGAAGGCTTTTAAAAGGTTTAGGAGGAGTTACCTTCAATGATTTTGAAAGGTTTATTAAAGGATATGAAGGAGTTACCTTCAATACTTTCGAAGGGTTTTATAAATGGATTTGAAGGAGTTACCTTCTATGTTTTCGAAAGGTTGTTAAAAGGTTTTAAACAAAGGTTTCAAATATAAGAACTAGGCAGATAGCCTAAGTGTTTTTAGTTATAAAGGACTTTAACTTACTTTAAAGATAGACAATCCTTATTGAATATCATTAACATTATTTTGAGTAAAATATATATAACATGGCAAAAATAGCTTAGAGTAAAGCTAAAGATATATTTTCCTTGTATATATATGATTCGATGGATTAAATCATTTTGAAAAGGTTTCAAGGAAAATTTAAAGAGCAGTTAGCTTAGATATTTTGAAAGGTAGTTAACCCAAAAGAAAATTCAGGCAGTCAGCTCATTTTAATTTCGGACAATCGGTCCATTTTAAGGGCAGTCAGCCCAGAGGACAGTTAGTCCAGGACAGTTAGTCCAGGACAGTTAGTCAAGAAAGAGCAGTCAGCTCTGATATGAACAGATAGTTCATTTATTAGCATAACGGATCTTGCTAAATTTTTAAGGACAGTTAGTCCACCTTTTTTACTTGTTTTTGGCAAATAGCCCATTATCTAGCATAAAAGATACTGCTATTTTGGTATAACCAGATTTAGGAAAGATGGTCCAGAAAAGAGCAGTTAGCTCAGAATTTAGGATAGATAGTCTAGTAAAGAACAGATAGTTCAAATTTAGACAGATAGTCTATTTTATTTCCTGAGCATAATGGATATTGCTATATTATTAAAATCTATTGATTAACCAGTTCGATTGCAGGAAAGGATTTGCAAAATATATGTTCTAAAAAGAGATATTAGTGAGAGGAAACCCGTTCCGCTAGGCAGTGTGGTCTCACTAGTTATCAGTAAACTGTGATGTAACAGATATTATTCATGTCGGGCTTTAAGTCTGACTCGAAGTTTTTGTTTCCCCTTAAACTCTCGGGTGCTTAAAATTTGATTTGAGTAGGCTGAGAGTTTAGGTTTTAGCAGATTTTGGCGAATAAAGCATCTGAAGACGAGCAGGTGATTGACAGATAGCTAATTTAGGGATTCTGTTTTAAAATTGTTCCACTGTGTTTAAGACAATTATGTCTATATTGCTTTGATCATCCAAGGGGGCATCTTCATATGTCGCTCTTGGCGTATTGTTGTAAATTATATTTGATCAATGCCTAGGATTACGTTTGGGATTTTTGTAACTTGGATATGATATTTTTGAAATATAATCACTGAAAATATTGTTTTAGGAAATCTGTGATTTTGTTCATATTCAAGTGCTTATGATATTATGGATACCATTAACATTGCCGTATTTCGTCACCAGAAGTTAATACTATGGACGACTACAGCATCCATAGCGCTTAGCTTTTGGCCTCCAGATACGAGACGTTACAGCTTAGTATTAGAGCATAGGTTTATGAAAAAATTTAACTAAAAATTGGTTTTGAGAACATAAATCCAAGGAAATTGGAGTAAGATTTGGGGTTGGGTTAACGCTATAGTAACGTACTTGTATTTGTTATATATAAGTATGCGCTTTATCTCCATTCATCTATCTTTGATTAGGTTATCTTTCTGTATCTCATTAGGTTTGAATACAGATATGGATGGTAGAAGAAGCAGAGTTAACCAAGTAGGGGGAAGCACCGAAAGGAATGCCAGACCAAATGCAGGGAGAGGCCAAGGTCAGGCAGAAAACGTTGGTGCTGAAGTCCCGTAGGTCTGAATGGAAGCCATGTATCGGTATTTCAGGAACATAATGCGGGAAGGAGTTGCGGGAAGGAGTGGTAGGTGGAAATGCCGTAGGAGCAGAGGTTTCAGAAGTTCCAGTAGTTAATCATTTCGCTAAGATGAGCGGTGATTATGTGAAGCTAGGAGAGAAGTCGTTTATGGGAACGGAGGATGCCATTGGAGTGGAGAATTGATTGTTGCACTGCAAAGGATTTTTGCAGATTTAGGGCTCAATGACGAGCAAAAGAGGAGGTTGGCGTCCAGGAAGCTTTAGGGGACCGCATTGTTCTGGTGGAACAGTGTAACAATGACAGTTGATGAGGAGACTGTAACCTGGGAGGATTTCAAGAGGTGATTTCAGGAGAGGTTTATGTCAGTGATAGCACAATCAGCTTTGATTAGTCATTTTGTTGAGCTGGTGCAGGGAGAGATGTCTGTTGCTGAGTATGCCAGGAAGTTCGAGGAGTTGGCCCAGTATGGGTATGCTTCTACAGATACCATGTTGAAACGGAATGAGAAGTTTATCAGAGGATTGGAGCCAGAATTGGCTAGTGCTACTTTGTCTCATCTTAGAGATCCTTCTGATATTGTTATAGAGATGGCTTTAAGGCAGGTAGAAGTCCTTGAGTCTTTGGAGAAGAGCAAGGCAAAAGTGGTCCAAATTAGGCAGAACCAGAAGAGGAAGTTCTTTCCAAAGAAAGGTGCTCAGAAGGGTGGAGCAGCCAAGAAAGCGAAGTCTGAAGTTGTCTGCTATAAATGCGACAAGAAAGGGCACTTTGCTAATGAGTGTCGCTTAGGGAAAGCGAGGGAGGTGCCCAAGGGGAAGAATATCAGGTTTTTAACTGTGACCAGATAGGCCATTATAAGAATCAGTGCAAGGAGCCCATTAGAGATTGTAAGGGCATGGTGTATGCATTGGAGCCTGACGCTTCCAAGCCAACAGCCCAGGAGAAGGGAAAGTCGGTTCTTGGGGGAACGCTTCAGATTCATGGTATGTCTGTTAGCGTTTTATGTGATACTGGTGCATCGCATTCTTTTATATCTATGCAACTCTGGGGTTGAGGTGTGACCAGTTTGAGTTTCACCTGTTAGGTCATACTTTTGAGTGCAGTTTGCATGTGTTTGATTTTGTGGAGTTTGGGATCATCCTAGACATGGATTGGTAGAGTGAGTACGATGCTAAGATATTTTGCCAGGGTAGGAAGATATCTCTTTGTCACCTAGATTGTAGCGATCAGATTTTTTTCACCGTAGGAGGTTCTAGTGGTGCAGTGTTTGCTTTGTTGGGTGCATTGGATTCAAATGATGAGTTGAGCCATGTTATCCCACCTTTTGGTCAAGGCTGGAATATCAACAAATTGGCAAGGAACTATGGATACCAGGATTGGGGATCGATTAGGAACAAGGCTGCAATGGATGTCGTCAGAATTTGACCGGGCTCCGATCGAGGCAAAATCGATTGGAGGTGATGATCAATGATAGAAAAGGCTATGTTTCAAGTTTCAGGTCAATCGGAGGTCGAATACACAAGATATGGATGGATAAAGGTACGTTAGGCGTGGTTTGTATCGATGCATTTCGCATCGATCGGCAGATGGTGTTTCGAGTCGATACGGTTCGTATCGATCAGGTACAGGGCGTAGTGGTGGACTTCGAATCGACATTGTTCGTATCGATCAGGTAAGCAGGCAGGTTAGGCTTTCTTCGTATCCATCAGATAGAATACTGTTTGCATCCATTGGGTAATGCTTCGTTTGCATCCGCTAGGTAAGGTCTTGTTCGTATCCATCATAAGGGTAGGCTTCGTACCCATCCTCATCACAACCACTTCATATTGATGACTCCTATGCTCGCTTCGTATCGATCAATGTAAGGAATCGATGCAAAGTGTACTCCTGGAATCGATGCAAAAAAGGAACACGAACGTTATGGATATGAACGAGCACGAAATACGCATGCGAGCGAAGAATGCCCACATCTCCAGGAAAGAAGCGTTCAACGCGGCAAGAAGAACGGATCCGGCATTCGAAAATAGCGCCACGTAGTCGATGCGCATGTGTTCCTGATCGATGTGAAGAGGATGGATGCAGAGGCATGGATTCGAAGACAGCAGTCAACGGAAAACACGATCTTGCATCGATCATATCTCACAAATCACTGATCCAAATGCAATGAAATTTTCATAGGAGCTTACGCACAAGGTAAAGAATGTATCTGCAAAGTTTCAGCTCGATTGGATCATTTTTTGATGGATACGAAATGGTTTCGTATCGATCACAGATCGAGTCGAAACTTGGTGAGGTCGGTCGCGTGGGCCCCCTCACGTGCCAGAAGAAGTCTCCCGAAATTTGAGCGTGATCTCAACCTCCTACGCCTATAAATAGCCCCCTGAAGCCTGCAGAAAAGGGATCTTTTTGCCATTCGACGTCCAGACTCTGCCGGACTCAATTCTACACTTCATCATTGCTGTTATATTCAAAATTCATTCGTTGTATCCGCTGTAACCAGCAAGGATAGTCAATAAAAGATAAAAACCTTGAAGTGGACGTAGGCCGGAGATAGCCGAACCACTATAAATTGTGTGTCACTGTTCATTATTTCTGGATTGTTGTTTATTGCTTGCTTAGATCTGAGATTTGTGTCTGAATATTGTTGATTTGTATTCATACACTGGTGCTTTCACAATACTTGGGGTTTGTGACCATTTTTGGCGCAAACACTTTGGTGCTTTCACTGAGAAGGACTAGCACCCGCTACGCAAGATTTGAAGTTCAGATCTGAAAGCTTTAAGATTTGAAAGACAATGACTCGACAAACAAGTAGAAGGCAAAGAGCTGAGAGAAGCCAACTAGGAGGAAGTCAAGAGGCGTCCTCCAGAGCTGGAGAAGGACAAGCTTTTGTCAATATCACAAGGGACGAGATGGAGGCTATGGCGAATTCAATACATGAAAGAATAATGAAAAGCCAACAGGAGATGATGCAGACTTTCTTCGAACAGATGAGAGCTGCAGGGATGCAGAACTTAGAACCAGCCACAACGGCTGTTAATGTGGAACAAGGAGCTAGGGTTATGGAACCCAATGGAGGACAGAATATAGAACCGGAAGGCAATCAACAAGGGCTTGGGGGCAGGCCCGCCGGATCCAACACGGGAGGACCTTTGGACGGAGTTCAACAGGCTAGGGCCGACGCCGCTGCTAATGAACCACATGAAGAATATGTGTCGGAGTTCCCTCGGGAGCATGGGGGGCAACCCCTGACGGACAACGCTGGATTAGTGGAAATCATTAGGAAGACTATGCGTGGAGGTTTGACCAATAGAGATTTGGAAGGAGTGAACAGGGGTCCGTTCGCTCGGGAAATCAGGATAGCTCAGAATCCACCTAAGTTCAAGTTACCTAGCGTGGAAGCATATAATGGCAAGGCTGACCCGACTGATCACTAGATGAGATACACTAGACACATGGAAGTACTGGGGGCATCGGAGGAAGTGATGGCTAGATGATTCCCGTTGTATTTGATAGATCTAGCTGCAATGTGGTTTAGGCAGCTGGAAGAAGGATCTATCAGGACTTGGAGGGAATTGGTGGATAGGTTTTTGGGACAGTTTCGCGTTCATATCAAAAGACCTAAGAACGTGATGACATTAACATCGGTAAAGCAAAGGACGGATGAATCGCTTAGAGCATTTTTAACTCGATTCAATGCGGAAGTTGCTTCGGTGGATCGGCCGGATCCATCGATGGTTTTAATGGCGGCGGTGTCAGGAGTCAGGGAGGATTCGAATTTCAAGGTATCTTTAAAAGGAGACCCACCTCTGGATCTCGGAGAATTCTTTCATGAGGCTGAGAGGTTCCTCCGATAAGAGGATGCATGTACAGATTTAAAGTTGAAGGAAGTGAATGCAACTGAGGGTGGAGGACCATCCAGTAGAGGTTCGGACAAAGATAAAGAGAAAAGGAAGTTGGATGATGATTCTGAAAAAGCTAGGAAGCGATGGAAGGATCCAAAGTTTTCCACATACACGGGATTAAACGAAACACTGGAGTGGATATACATGGAAACCAGGAATCGCCTTCCTTACCGAAGGCCAGCTAGGAGAGAACCTTCCGAATGCGAAAGGGCATCTGGAAGGCACTGTCTCTTCCATGATTTGGATGGACACGATACCAACAGCTGCAGGCACTTAAAGGACATAATTGAGGAGCATGTGAGGAATGGACAATTGAGGCAGTATGTTGGGGCATGGAATGCAGTGGTGGAGCAGGAGCAACCACCGCCCACCTCGAGCCATGATGGTGTGAGGCCCAGGAATGATGGTCGATTGGTTATCAATTGACCGGGGTAGTATGAAATAAGTAACAAACCATTGGCAAGCAACCAAGTCATTTACACATGTATGGGGACGGAGATAGCCCCTAGGCATGCTCTGAATGATGATAAACCGTGAAACCATGGTTTGCGAAATCTGCCTTTTGTTTTTGGATTGGACACTTGGTTTTCTGGTTTGGTTTTGGAGTTTGGTTTGAACTCCTGGTTTTGTTTGCTTTCTGTTTTGGATTTTCGTTTGGATGACTGGTTTCTATTTTGGATGCTGGTTTGGATTTCTGATCTTTTTGGTTTGACTTGGATTTTGGGATTAGATTTTGACTAGATTTTTGTTTGGGTTTTGATAAACGGTCGTCGGGTAAGGACTATACCTGGCAAGGGGTGAGTCATTTTGCCCGAATGCGGTAAAGTGACTCATTCAGGTCGTTGAGTATGGACTATGCTCAACAAGGGTCCGGAGCGACCAGGATTCGGCTTAGGACTTAAGCCACGGCATTACTTGCGTCCAGGGACACTGGACCAAGGTCGTCAAGTGTGGATTGCGCTTGGCAAGAAACCGGAGAGGTTAGCTCAACGTCCAGGGACACTGGACCCAGGTCGTCAAGTGTGGATTGCGCTTGGCAAGAACCCGGAGAGGTTAGCTCAACGTCCAGGGACACTGGACCAAGGTCGTCGAGTGTAGATTGCACTTGACATGAACCCGGAGAGGTTATGGATTTGGATATCGACCCAGAGAGGTCCTGGATTCGGTCATTGGCTATTGAATAAAGATGGATTAGAAGCTCGACCATCGAGTTCGGATGGACATGGAATTGGCAATGGACTTGGATATTGGGTTCGAAGTTATTCAAAACACACCTTCTTATCAAAAGGCATGTTTTGGGGAGCAAATGTTATCCCACCTTTTGGTCAAGGCTGGAATATCAACAAATTGGCAAGGAACGATGGATACCAGGATTGGGGATCGATTAGGAACAAGGCTGCAATGGATGTCGTCAGAATTTGACCGGGCTCCGATCGAGGCAAAATCGATTGGAGGTGATGATCAATGCTAGAAAAGGCTATGTTTCAAGTTTCAGGTCAATCGGAGGTCGAATACACAAGATATGGATGGATAAAGGTACGTTAGGCATGGTTCGTATCGATGCATTTCGCATCGATCGGCAGATGGTGTTTCGAGTCGATACGGTTCGTATCGATCAGGTACAGGGCGTAGTGGTGGACTTCGAATCGACATCGTTCGTATCGATCAGGTAAGCAGGCAGGTGAGGCTTTGTTCGTATCCATCAGATAGAATACTGTTTGCATCCATCGGGTAATGCTTCGTTCGCATCCGCTAGGTAAGGTCTTGTTCGTATCCATCATAAGGGTAGGCTTCGTACCCATCCTCATCACAACCACTTCGTATCGATGACTCCTATGGTCGCTTCGTATCGATCAATGTAAGGAATCGATGCAAAGTGTACTCCTGGAATCGATGCAAAAAAGGAACACGAACATTATGGATATGAACGAGCACGAAATACGGATGCGAGCGAAAAATGCCCACGTCTCCAGGAAAGAAGCATTCAACACGGCAAGAAGAACGGATCCGGCCTTGGAAAATAGTGCCACGTAGTTGATGCGCACGTGTTCCTGATCGATGCGAAGAGGATGGATGCGGAGGCATGGATTCGAAGACAGCAGTCAACGGAAAACACGATCTTGCATCGATCATATCTCACAAATCACTGATCCAAATGCAATGAAATTTT
This sequence comes from Allium fistulosum, assembly GCA_030737815.1. Lineage (NCBI taxonomy): Eukaryota > Viridiplantae > Streptophyta > Magnoliopsida > Asparagales > Amaryllidaceae > Allium > Allium fistulosum. The sequence continues at coordinate 542,043,591 of CM060903.1, forward strand.
CACAGGAGCTTACGCACAAGGTAAAGAATGTATCTGCCAAGTTTCAGCTCGATTGGATCATTTTTTGATGGATACGAAATGGTTTCGTATCGATCACAGATCGAGTCGAAACTTGGTGAGGTCGGTCGCATGGGCCCCCTCACGTGCCAGAAGAAGTCTCCCAAAATTTGAGCGTGATCTCAGCCTCCTATGCCTATAAATAGCCCCCTGAAACCTGCAGAAAAGGGATCTTTTTGCCATTCGACGTCCAGACTCTGCCGGACTCAATTCTACACTTCATCATTGCTGTTATATTCAAAATTCATTCGTTGTATCCGCTGTAATCATCTGTAACCAGCAAGGATAGTCAATAAAAGATAAAAACCTTGAAGTGGACGTAGGCCGGAGATAGCCGAACCACTATAAATTATGTGTCACTGTTCATTTTTTCTGGATTGCTGTTTATTGCTTGCTTAGATCTGAGATTTGTGTCTGAATATTGTTGATTTGTATTCATACACTGGTGCTTTCACAATACTTGGGGTTTGTGACCATTTTTGGCGCAAACAAGCCAAGTTTTCATGGTTAGAGAATTCGTAGATGTGTTTGAGCCTGTAGTTGGACTGCCATCGAAACGAGCTATTGAGTTTCGGATTGATTTTGTTCCGAGAGAAGAACCAGTGAGTAGACCGTCGAGCAGGATGACCCCTTCAGAGATGAGGGAGTTGAAGGTGCGGTTGGTGAACTTAGAGGGCCAGAGTTTTGTCAGGCCGAGTAGTTCGCCGTGGGGTGCAGCGGCAGTGTTTGCTAAGAAGCCGGATGGATCGTTGAGGCTATGTATCGATTATCGTAAGTTGAATGAGAGGACGATAAAGAATCGATATCCATTGCCAAGGATTGACGATTTTTCGACCAGCTAAGTGGAGCAAAGGCATTTTCTCAATTAGATTTGGAAACTGGTTTCCATCAGCTCAGAGTAGTAGAGGATAGCATACCTTTGACAGCATTCAGGACCAGATATGGATCGTATGAATGGTTAGTTATGCCATTCGGACTGACGAATACTCCAGCTTTCTTTGTGGATTTGATGAACCGGATTTTCCAAGAGCACTTGGATAGATTCGTGCTGGTTTTCATATATGATATCTTGATTTACTCTAAGGATGAAAGAAAGCATGAAGTTCATCTTAGAGTGGTGCTTGAGACACTGAGGCAGCATCAACTGAAAGCGAAGTTTTTGAAGCGTCACTTCTGGAAGAAGGAGGTGAAGTGTCTTGGTCATGTCGTCTCAGAGGATGGGTTATCAGTAGATCCGACTAAGATTGAGGCAGTGAATAGTTGGAAGAGACCCGAGACAGTAACCGAGATTAAGAGTTTCCTTGGGTTGGTTGGTTATTATCGGAGATTCATTAAGGATTTTTCACGGATAACAGCACCGATGACTAGGCTGACGAGGAAGGATATGAAGTTTTTATGGATCGATAGGTGTGAGGAAGTATTCCAGAGTTTGAAACACTTATTGACCCATGCACCTATGTTGGTAGTTCCAGAAGGGAATCAGGACTTGGTGGTTTATACCGATGCATGTGGAACAAGATTAGGAGGTGTGCTGATGCGGAGAGGTAATGTGATTGCCTATGCTTCTAGACAGCTTAAACCATATGAGGTCAGATATCCAACGCATGATTTAGAGTTGGCTACTGTGATTTTTGCTTTGAAGGTGTGCAGACATTACCTTTTAGGAGAAAGGTTTGAGGTGTTTACAGATCATAAGTCGCTGAAGTATTTGTTCTCTCAGAAGGAGCTGAACATGAGGCAGCAGAGATGGTTAGAATTCATAGCTTCTTATGATTTTGGGATTGAGTACACACGGGGGAAGGGCAACCGGGTTGCAGATGCACTTAGCAGGAAACATCAAAATGCAGTGTTGGCAATGATGGTTGAGTGGAAAGATTTAGAAGCATTAGCAGACTGTAGAGTGCAGTGGAGATCCGAGGCAGGGTCTAGTTGTGATACAGTTGTATTGTCTTGTTTAGAAGTTCGACCAGTTTTGATCGAACGGATTGCTTCTAAGCAGATAGAGGAACCGGTGTTAGCTGAACGGATCAGTAAGCTAAAGGAAGGAATCAAGAGCGATGACTTGAAAGATTTTAGTCTTGACCAGAATGGGTGGTTGAGAAAGAAAAGAAGATTATGTGTTCCAAGTGTAGGAAACATAAGAAAGGAAGTCTTAGGTGAATGTCATCGTTCGAAGTTCACTATACATCCTGGAGGTACCAAGATGTATCGGGGTATGAAGAGGAGTTTCTTCTGGGAAGGAATGAAGCGGGGTATTGGGTTGTGTGTAAGGCAGTGCTTGAATTTCCAACAGGCTAAGGCCAAACACCAGAAACCGAGTGGTTTTCTTCAACTGTAAGATATTCCAATGTGGAAGTGGGATTCTATTTCTACGGACTTCATAGACGGGTTCCATGGTCGAATAGGGGAAATGAAAGTATATGGGTTATAGTGGACAGATTGACCAAGAGTGCCCATTTCATTCCAGTTAAGTCAATTAGGACAGCACCTGTCTTAGCAAAGTTGTTCATGAAGAATGTAATTAGACTACATGGAGTTCCTAGCAGCATAGTTAGTGATAGAGATTCCTTGTTCACTAGCGAGTTTTGGAAGAGACTCCAGGAAGTTTTAGGAACCAAGCTTATGATGAGTACCACTTACCATCCGTAGACAGATGGGCAAACAGAAAGAGTTAACAAGATCTTGGAAGATCTGTTGAGAGCTTGTGTTCTAGACTTCGGGGGATCATGGGAGGACCATCTACATCTAATCGAGTTTTCATATAACAACAATTATCAAGCTAGTATTGGGATGGCACCATTTGAAACTTTATATGGAAGGCCATGCTAATTTCATGTTTGTTGGTTGGAGACCGGGGATAAGTTGATTCTTGGTCCAGATTTGGTTAGAGAAGCTGCAGAAAAGATTGAGGTCATTCGAGATAGGATGAAGGAGGATCGGTCTAGGTAGAAAAGTTATGCAGATAAGAGGCGGAAAGATTTGGAATTCTCAGTTGGGGACCAAGTTTTTGTCAAAGTATCATCGATGAAGGGTGTGCTTAGATTTGGGAAGTCGGGGAAGTTATCTCCTAGGTTCATAAGACCTTTTCCAATTCTTGAGAGGATCGGGAAGCTCGTGTATAGACTTGAGTTACCGAGCAGTTTGTCAGGTGTCCATGATGTTTTTCATATTTCTCATCTTAGAAAGTGTGTTAGAGACCCGGAGACTGCTATTACACCGACAGTGCTAGATGATTTAGTGGTAGAAACGGACTTGGCCATAGTGAGAAAGCCAGTTTGCATTGTTGCAAGAGATGAGAAGAGGCTTAGAACCAAGACGGTCAGATTAGTCAAAATCCAGTGGAGTGATGATGACAGAGACTATACTTGGGAAGTTGAGAGCAAGATTAGAGATACTTATCCTAGCATGTTTTGGTGGTATGTTTTACCTTCTTGTTTGTTTTGAGCCATATTGTAATTTCGAGGACGAAATTATTTAAGGAGGGGAGTCTGTAACACCCCAGATTTTTGATAACATTATTTAGGAGATTTAGTTAGATAAACTAAATAAAATAATGCGTTGATAAGGGGATTGAGATTTGATTTAATTAAGATAACCGTGCCTTTTTAACTAATAAAGTAAATGAAGGCTTTAAAAATGAATTAGAGGAGAGGTATTATGGACAAGAGCCATTCCTATATCATCTTCCTTAGGCCGTGTGTTTCAAAACACGCATTAACTCTCATTTTCTAAAAAATTAAAAACTTGGCCGACCACCATTAACGAAGGAAAAAGAAAAGGAAACAAAAGAAAAGCTTAAGGAAAGCAAATTCAAATCAAACTCATTCAAATCTCAAGCTCCTTAATCATTAAAGCAAAAGGTGAATAATGTTTACATCTCTAAATTTCTATGGTTTCAGTTTTAAGGTTAATTCTGAATGATTTTGCAAAGGTTTGCCATGTTTTTGAAAGATAAAATGATACACACACACACACACACGTTGATGATTTATGTATGTTCATATAGATTTTATGACATGTTTTGAGATAAAACCCTAATAAATGACATCCGTTAGCCTTGCAAATTTTTATGATGATCTAAGAATTTATTTTAGAGATGGGTTTCGATTTTTAGAATTTTCTGAATTTTTGTGGAATTGTTATGAATTTTCTAAGGAAGAAAAAGTTAATTTGGATAATAAAATTATTTACGGGAAAAATAATTATAGTTTGGATTTGAAAATTTTATATGTTGAAGAGAACATATTATTTGATTTTCTAGAATTTTTCTAGAATTTTTCAAGGTGTTTTAATAGTTATATAAAATTATTTAAGGTATGGGACTTAAATGTTTTATTATAAAGGAGAAATGGGCTTTTTTTTTAATTATCTAAATTTCCAAATAAGTAAATTCGGTAGTATTTTTGAATATAAAATTCTAGCAACCAATCAAATTTAGACAAACAAGGCAAGTGGGGTACAAAAGAACTGTTTTAAAGTACAAATAAATAGTTTTTCTTCAATTTCAACCCTTCGGCAGAGCTTCCGCCATCATTCTAGACCTTCCGACAAGGTCGAAAGGTATCAAACCTTTCGGCTAGGTCAAATACCAAGGTACAAGGTATCAAGCAACTGGTACGTAGTGAATTGAAAGTGGTCAAAAGGTTTAGGGACGAAAGGTTAGAGCTTTCGAAGGAGATGAAACCTTATTTTGGTTTTAAAGAAAATACACTTGCTAGCTTTCGACAAAGAGCTTTAGAAATTGTCAAAAAGGTTTAAAAGAAAAAAAAGGTTTCGATTCGTTTGGTTTTAAATGAAACCTTCCAACAAAGTCGAAAGGTATAGTTTTCGACATGGCCGAAAGCATAGTTTCCACTTCCTAACCTTTCGACACAGATGGAGTCAAAGGTTATCTTTTGTTTTCTAAAACTTGTCGCCTCTCTCCATTGATTTCGAAGGGTTGGTTATAAAACTAACACTTCATTGTTTTTGAATGATTTCGAAAGGTTTTATAAAGGTTTCGAAGCAGTTGCTTTCGACTCCAATGTTTTTCTGATCCTTTTGCATAATCCAAATGTTTTAAGTCGAAACATTTTAAAGGTTTCAAAGTAGTTAACTTTGATTAGTTTCAAAAGGTTTCCATTGTTTTTAAATTGAACCCATTGTCTTAGAAAGGTTTTGAGTAACAATGCTTTCGAAAGGTTTATTAAATAGGGGAGGTACCCGAGGCTTTCAACAAAATCGAAAGGTGAAACCTTTTGACCAGGTCGAAAAGAAACCATCCGACAAGGTCGAAAGGTATGGTTTTGCAATGTTCTCGAAAGGTTAAGGTTTAATGGATTTAAAAGGCGAATGTCAAATGTTTTAAAGCTTGTAAAAGGAAGGCTTTTAAAAGGTTTAGAAGGAGTTACCTTCAATGATTTCGAAAGGTTTATTAAAGGATATGATGGAGTTACCTTCAATACTTTCGAAGGGTTTTATAAATGGTTTTGGAGGAGTTACCTTCTATGTTTTCGAAAGGTTGTTTAAAGGTTTTAAACAAAGGTGTCGAATATAAGAACTAGGCAGATCGCCTAAGTGTTTTAAGTTATAAAGGATTTAATTTACTTTAAAGGATAGACAATCCTTATTGAATATCATCAACATTATTTGGAGTAAAGTATATATAACATGGCAAAAATAGCTTAGAGTAAAGCTAAAGATATATTTTCCTTGTATATATATGATTCGACGGATTAAATCACTTTGAAAAGGTTTCAAGGAAAATTTAAAGAGCAGTTAGCTCAGATATTGTAGAGCAGTTAGCTCAGATATTTTGAAGGGTAGTTAAACCAAAAGAAAATTCGGCCAGTCAGCTCATTTTAAATTCGGACAGTTAATCCATTTTAAGGGCAATCAGCCCAGAGGACAGTTAGTACAGGTAGTAGGTCCAGAAAGAGCAGTCAGCTCTAATATGAAAACATAGTTCATTTATTAGCATAACGGATCTTGCTAAATTTTTAAGGACAGTTAATCCACCCTTTTTACCTATTTTGGGCAGATAACCCATTATCTAGCTTAAAAGATACTGCTATTTTGGTATAACCAGTATTAGGACAGATAGTCCAGAAAAGAGTAATTAGCTCAGAATTTAGGACAGATAGTCCAGTGAAGAACAGATAGTTCAGATTTAGATAGATAGTGTATTTTATTTCCTATTTTAGCATAATGGATATTTCTATATTATTAAAATCTGATGAGTAACCATTTTGGTTGTAGGAAAGGATTTGCAAAAAATATGTTTTGAAAAGAGATATTAGTGAAAGGAAACCCGTTTCGCTAGGCGGCCGGGTCTCACTAGTTATCAGTAAACTGAGATGTAACAGATATTATTCATACTAGGCTTTAAGTCTGACTCGAAGTTTTTGTTTCCCCTTAAACTCTCGGGTGCTCAAAATTTGATTTGAGTAGGCTAAGAGTTGAGGTTTTCAGGTTTTAGCAAATTTTGGCGAATAAAGCATCCGAAGACGAGCACGTGGCTAACGCATAGCTAATTTAGGGATTCTGTTTTAAAATTGTTTTTGCTGTGTATTAAGACAATTATGTCTATATTGCTTTGATCATCCAAAGGGCATCTATAGGAAATGCGGATTACGGATCTTAAGGCAGAATTAACACTAGAGGGGGGTGAATAGTGTTTAATTAATTTTATGTATCTTTTTGAAATCTTTTCAAATTAAACCCAAACAGATGCATTTCACAAATACATAGACAATCACAGAACCAGACACAGATGCAAATAGTAAATAAAAGCAGTAAAGGAAAGAACACAGTGGAATTTTATACTGGTTCTGTAACATCCCGTATATTTGGACCATTTAAATTGACAATAATCCACACTTGTCAACTTAAATAATACAAAACAGAGAACATTATGGGATTATAAGTACATAAATGTAAATGAGAATCAATACAACATCACAAACTCAGAACAGTCACAGAATAATGCAGCGGAAAACACATCGTCATAATAGTAGTTCATGAAGCTACTACATAGAATACAACAATGTCTCAACATAAAGCGACTGAAAAGAGATACAAGATGTCCGATACATAAGTACATCCAATACTGAAAATAAAATGATATAAATAAAAGCTAAGCCTTCAGCATCTTCGACCAACCTTGACCAGCAACGGAATATCTTCAGACTGACCCGAGCATATGCAAAAGAAACACTCGAGTCAGGACTCAAAATCTTATACAGGATAATCAAATGCATATAATAAAGTCCATAACTCAAAGGTGAATATAAACATCATTAAGGGATCGATAAACTACCTACAGAATACGCTAAATAGATAATGTCTAATCCATAAAGTAAGATATCAAAATAGGGTTAAGCAGGGCCCATACACCTCTTAACCTGTTTATTCCCAAAAGCATATACAAGACCGTAGTTTCCCCAAAACCGGAAGTCACCAGAGGGCAATCCATATACTAAAGGTACAAATCAAAATCGTAGTTGTCGCGATGGGATAATTAGTATGACAAGGTACATGAGGCGATACCAACTAGGATACTAGTAGTTGCCTGATCCGGACTGATGTTGGGCATAGCAGCTACTACCCCAACACCGCGAAACAACACTTCCAAATCAAGGGGTGCACCCAAATCGAATCACAAAAGTAATAAATATGGTATCGAAGAAGTGTGTCCGCTAGAGATGGCGATCCTCAATGGCCCGGCGCGGCTCCTGTTTTAGTCATGTCAGGGGTCATCCAAAATCGTTCTCTTTCTTCAGTCAACGCGTTCATCAAAACCATCCACTTCGTTCTGGATCAACACTTCGCGTATATTAGTTATTAAAGTGGTTTTCGGTATCGACAGAGAGTATGTCCATAATCCGATCCCGGACTCTTTAATAACTACGTATTAATTACCCAACAGTCAACTTTTTATTAAAGTTAAAACAAATCAAATCCAAAGGTCAAGTTGCAAATTTGACTTCCAAATTTGATATTTCACAATTCGATTCGTTTCAATTACTAAAATTTATATTTCGAAAAGAAATTTTAGTTCAAGCCCTTTAGTTATCAAAATTTTAAGTATTCACGTTAAATCAACATTTCACTTATTAAATCAAATAGTCAATCTTAGTTCAACTAATTAAATCAAGTTTTATTTTTTTAAATCCGTATTTACATTCCTAGGTTCATTACTATATCAATTCCATTTACTACATTCACTTTGTCAAAACTTCGTTTATTCGTTTATCAAAACTTGAAATTTATCACTTTATCGTCTAACCTATTTACTTCTTAAATCTCATTTCGGTTAACTTTGTCAAAACACTTTGTTTAACTAAATAATTTACAAACTCATTTCAATTCATTATATTAATCCATTCTCACTTATTTCAATTAAATTCATTTCTTTATTCCAACAAATCTAACTTATTTAATTCGATAAAATCCATTTTATTTATTTCAAAACAGATTCATTTATTAAATTCAATAAAATCATTTTATTTATTTCAACAAATTTATTTATTCGATTCAATAAAATCATTTTATTTATTTCAAAACAAATTCATTTATTCAATTCAATAAAATCATTTTATTTATTTCAAAACAAATTTACTTATATTTACGTTACCAAATTTCAATACAGTTTCTAAGTTCATTCCATAATTCCAATAAGTCTCAATTTCAAAATGTTCTTTGTTGACCGTTCGGTTTCTTATTTTAATTATCTATCCTAGGCCAATTCATTCAATTGGGTATTTATCATTTCAACCCGATTATATTCAAATTCAAATTCAAAACATACAAAGGGAACTTGCATTGTGATAGCAGGGATGGTGTCAAAGTAAATAAACAAGCAATTTCATCCATTTGCAACAATTCAACAATTCAAATAATCCCGAAATAGTCGTATTAATTCGCGTTTGTTATTTACGCTAATTAATATAACTATTTCTAGAATCTACACTATCATTTCATGTAGATTAAAGATTATAACATTTCAGTTTCACTTGGTCGTTCAATTTCAATTACAACGGCTAATTCAATACGTTCAATAGTCCAAAGTGACATTTATCAATTCTACGTGTCAAGCAAATTAAGGGTCAATTTAATTATTCAATATTCATCATATATAAAGGGGTCAAGTTAACAATCAGAATTCGACATATATAATTCTTTTTAAATCGTTAATCATCCTATATCCAATTTTAACTTGCAATTAATTTATCACTCAACAATAACAATTTACATCCAATTGAACATCACATAGCAATCATTTATCAATTCAAACCAGCATAAGAATATAGTCGTGAAAATTAATTCACCTTTCGTGGATAAGAAATTTGACGACGAAGTAAAAGAAGCACGAATAGAGTCGGTATAGCACGAGCAACGAACACGAAGACGGAGGAAAAACGAAACTGAAAATTTTGCTGTTGCGGAAGAAGCTCAGTCGGTCGCTGCAACAAGCAAAGAAAAGTCGGTTACACTCTATCCCAAACATCAACTCATATACTTCGTATATAAATATGTGACATCAGCTCTTCACTATTCGCAACAGCACACACATTTTCTTTGGACATGGATGAGACTTTTTTTTTTTTTAAACAAACAACACACAAAATACAGTACCCACACCCAATAACGCACATACCCAAGTTTTGAAGAAATTATACATACGCACACAACACGCACTAACACCCCACATCACTCACATACGCACGCACAAAACACGCACTAACACACACGCACATTCACATTTAAACACACACGCACACGCATCTAAACACACACATCACTCACATACACGGCAAAGCTGGAAGACGAGGAGGTGGGGACGGTGGTTGCTGGTGGGCGGTGCGACTGGGTGTGCTGGAAGGGGACGCACGGAGGCAGGTGGTATGGGGGTGGTGGTCTGGGCGGAAGGCGAAGGCAGTTGGGCTGGGTGATGGGCAGGCGGGCCAGGAGGCGCGGGTGTCTGGGTTGAGGCGAAGTACTGGGGCGGATGGCCTTGGGTGCGGAGGATCTGGGGCGTGGCGGTGATGGGCTGCACTCGGTTGGTAGCTGGGTGGAGCTGCAGCAGTGGGGACGGGTTGGTGGGAAGAGTGGAAGAATGGCAGGTAGAGGTGCTCGGCAGTGCTTTTGTTTTCCAAGCAAATGAAAAGAAAGAAAAAAATAAATAAAGAGAGAAGAGAAAAGAAGAGGCTGCCATTACCTGGTGCTTGGAGGCAGAGAGAAAGATTTGTAAACAGCGAATGATGCTATAACTTTGAAAATATAGGAACAGTAAACATCACTTCAAATTCCAAACGTTTCACCTATTCCCAATGCAACCTTTCACACTTCATCTCCCCACTAACTTATTTAATAACAGCTGGGATAAATTTTGCATTGTTTGTGAACGGCTGAAGGAAATTTGGGCTGAGTATTATTTAATCGGTCCGTCGGGAACCGATGAATTAACACGAATAAATTTTCGTCCGACTCCGATTTACAAAAATGAGTATACCGTTTTGATCAGTGCGACGATGCGGTTCCAACGGTACACAGGTTATTGCGATACGATGATTTTATAAAATTTGCATTTACGCCGCATAAATTGTACATTTTGCAAAATAAGATAAACGGAGTAGGCGATGACAGTTTTAGACGAAACGAATCATAAAATCTTGATCAGAATAATTTTTACAAGCGGACTGTGTAAAAATATTTGGGTTTGGAAGATAAATTTTCCGCAGCTTTATATGGACTGATATACAGTAAAACGCGAACGGACTTTGCTGTAATATTTTTCAACGAAACTTTTTCTATGTCCATATCAAACTAGACGTATGTCACAAATAAAGTTTGGATGTAAATTTAGATCGTTTAAAATTTCAAAATTTTTATTGAAATGATGAATTTAAAATTTTAAATTGGGTTTGAAATTTAGGGTCGTTACAATCTCCCCCACTCAAAACTTTTCGTCCTCGAAAAGGAACGAGACGAGTGAAGTAGAAATGAAATAAGTAGGAAAATCAAGATAAGTTTCGAGAATTTGAATAATACCTGAAATTAATAGTTCGGGGTTTGAATCCCGGATACTATCCTCAGTTTCCCATGTGCAATCCCGCTCATCTGCACTCCACTGAACTTTGACAAGATTTACCGACTTCCTTCTGAGTTGCTTTGTCTCACGGTCAACTATCCGAAGTGGCTTCCGCTCAATAGTCAAGTCAGGCTCAATAACTATCTCATCCAACTGAGCAGTAGTGATGGTCATCGATGGATCGTGTACAACTTTACGGAGATGTGAGACGTGGAATACGTTGTGAACACCAGCGAACTTCTCTGGTAATGCAACTCTATATGCTAATGTTCCGACCCTTTCTGTAATCTCAAACGGACCAACGAATCTGGGAGCTAACTTCCCTTTCCTTCCAAATCGAACAATATTCCTTAAAGGCGACACCTTCAGAAATACTTTGTCTCCTACACCGAATTCGAGATCTCTTCTCCTTTTATCGGCATAGCTTTTCTGTCTATCCTGTGCCGTCTTTATCTTCTTCCTGATTTCTTCGACCTTTTCAGAAGCTTCCATAATCATTTCTGGTCCAAGCACTAATCGATCTCCCGATTCAATCCAACAAGCTGGCGATTTGCATGGCCGTCCATATAAGGCTTCGAACGGTGCCATACCAATGCTTGCCTGGTTTTTAAAGGATAATTAATTCAAATTCAAATATACTTATTCAAATTTGAAATTCAAATTCTTTACCTGGTAACTATTATTATAAGTGAATTCAACCAAGTGAAGATGGTCTTCCCAGGATCCACCAAAGTCGATAATACAAGCTCGGAGAAGATCTTCCAAAATCTGATTTACCCTCTCAGTTTGGCCATCTGTCTGAGGATGATAAGCTGTACTCAGATTCAGTTTGGTGCCCAAAGTATCCTGGAATGCTTTCCAGAATTTACTGGTGAAAATAGGATCGCGATCGCATACAATACTAGATGGTACACCATGAAGTTTAACAACTTCCCTCATGTATATCTCGGCCAAACTAGAGGCTGTACGAGTGGTCTTGACTGGAATAAAGTGAGCGGACTTTGTCAGTCTGTCAACAATCACCCATATGCTTTCGTTACCCTTTCTAGTTTTTGGTAGCCCATCAATAAAATCCATAGAAATTTGCTCCCATTTCCAACCTGGAATCTCTAGCGGCTGGAGCAATCCTGCTGTCTTTCTGTGATCTGCTTTAACTTGTTGGCAAGTGGTGCACCTGCTAACAAAGATAGAAATATCGCGCTTCATTCCACTCCACCAATATAGTTTCTTCATATTCTGGTACATTTTGGTAGCACCGGGATGAAATGAAAGCGAAGACTTATGATTTTCTCGCAGCACTTCCTGTCTAAGACCATCGACATTAGGAACACAAATACGATTGTCGATCCTCAAAACTCCATCACTATCGACCTGTGCACCCACTTTGTTGTCGGCATTACTTACTCTACCCATAACTAATTCCTTCATACGATAGAGCAAAGTGTCTTCATATTGCTTAGCTTTGATGCGATCCAAAAGAGATGGAGAGATACTAAGCTGGAATAACATGCCTTCGATAAGATTGCAACAAGACAATGCTTTACTGTGGCTCAAAGCATCTGCTACAACATTTGCTTTCCCCGGTGTATAAGTGATGTCGAGGTCGTATGCAGCTAAGAATTCAAGCCATCGGACTTGCCTCTGGTTCAAATCCTTTTGAGAAAAGATATACCTCAAGGACTTATGATCAGTGAATAGTTCGAACTTTGTTCCCAAAAGATGATGCCTCCAAAGTTTCAAAGCAAATACAACAGCAAGAAGCTCAAGATCATGAGTGGCATAGTTCAATTCATGGGTCTTCAACTGACGACCAGCATAAGCAATAACCTTCCCATTTTGCATAAGAACAGCGCCTAAACCTTCTCGGCAAGCATCTGTATAAACAGTCAATCCTTCACTTCCATCGATGACTGCAAGAACTGGGGCTGAAGTTAACTTGTGCTTTAACTCATTAAAAGCTGATTCACACTTCTCGCTCCAAATGAACTTAACGTCCTTCCGAGTCAAAGCAGTAAGAGGAGCAGAAATCCGGGCAAAGTGCTCAATAAATCTGCGATAATATCCAGCTAGGCCCAAGAAACTACGGATATTAGTAGGAGTTTTAGGGGTCTCCCAATCCTGTAGATTAATTGATATAAATTAGCGAGAGATAAGATTGTTTGAATAGAATTTCGAATATGATAGAACTTACATTAATTATGGCAATCTTAGCCGGATCGACTGAAATGCCATTCTCAGAAACAATATGGCCAAGGAATCTCACTTCATCTCGCCAGAAATGGCATTTAGAAAACTTGGCTTTAAGCTGATGGTTTCTGAGAGTTTCAAGGACATAACGAAGATGTGCCTTATGCTCTTCCTTGTCCTTAGAGAAGACAAGAATATCATCAATGAAAACAAGAACGAACTTGTTAAGGACATCACGGAAGACTCGATTCATCAAGTCGACGAAGTAAGCAGGTGCGTTAGTCAAACCGAATGGCATAACCAACCATTCATAGAATCCATTCTCGGTCCGGAAAGCTGTCTTATGGATACTATCTTCCGCTATTCTGAGTTGGTGGAACCCAGTGGCTAGATCAAGTTGTGAGAAAACTTTAGCACCATGAAGCTGGTCGAATAAATCGTTGATGCGAGGCATCGGATAACGATTTTTGAGAGTGCGCTTGTTGAGCTCTCTATAGTCAACACACATGCGAAGAGATCCATCTGATTTGGTGACAAATACAACCGCAGCGCCCCATTCGGAACAACTTCTTCTAATCAAGCCCTTAGCAAATAGATCCTCAATTTGAGTTTTTAGTTCGGCCTTTTCTTTAGGAGCCATCCTTCGATGTGGGAGAACTACGGGCGTAGCTCCAGGAATTAGATCAATACGGAAATCTATTTCCCGTTTAGGCGGGAGAGAGCTGACTTCGCCAAATACATCGGGAAATGACTGAACTATAGGTGTGGTGACAAGATCATCGGGAGGAGCATCAAGAGAAAATATGAAGCTTCCGGCATATTTCTGAGGTGATTTGCATTTAATGACGAGTGGTAAGCCTTGGTCGCTTACCAAAGAAACTGATCGGGATTTGCAAGAGATGACAGCATCGAATTTGCTTAACCAATCAGCTCCAAGAAGAAGGTCAAATGCTTGAAATCCAAGCACATAGAAATCCCAAGTAAATCGAGAAAAATCATACATCAATGTAACATCCTTGCAAATACTTCGGAGGTTAGCAGGTCCTCCGATGGGATTTGAGACACATAAAAAAGTAGTGGCAAGAGTGGACTCTATCTTGAGCTTGTTACAAATGTCAACAGATATAAAGCTATGAGAAGCACCAGTATCGAATAATACTCTAACAGGTGTAGCATGTAAATGAAATATACTACGCAAAGTACCTTGGTCATCCTGAGCGGGTGGTGCAGATGGTGCAGGTGTGGTGACAGCAAATACTACCACGCTTGTATAGTGGGCAGTCTTTCTTGAAATGACCTGGCTGTAGGCATACATGGCATAAGTCTTTCCTAGTCGTAGAAGGTGGTGGAATAGCAGCTCCGGTAGATGGACAGCTATTAGCATAATGGCCCTTCTTATCGCACTTGAAGCATGTGATATTAGCAAGATCGATAGGGCTTTTCTGAGCATACCCCAATCCTATAGTCTTCTGCCAAGCTTTCTTTTGTTGATCAAAGTTCATCTTCCTCTTCCCGGGCTGGCTAGAAGAGGGCTGAGTAGGAGCAGCCTTGGCAGTGGATCCCTTAGGCTTCGCCTCATATCTAAGAGCAAAATCAATAAGCTCTGTGAAAGTGGAGCGAATGTGTCCGGTAAGCAAGTCATAATATTCTGGTCTAGCCCCCAAAATGAATTTCTCGTTCTTCAAAAGTGGTGTGTCAATCAAACCCGGTCCAAACTTGGAGAGTTCATTAAATTTCCTCTCATACTCAGAAATAGTCATACTGCCTTGCTTAAGATCCATGAAAGCTCTATAAAGTTGGGTTTTCCCAGCAGCTGGCATCCATTGTGCCGAGAAGGTATCCCTAATCAAAGATAGACAAGATGTATAACATTTCAAAGATAGAAGGCAGAATTTAAACCACTAGAATCCAAACCATTCATACCTAAACTGGGCCCAAGTGATGGTGTCCTCCTCGATACGAGAAGTAACGGATTCCCACCAATCTTGTGCGGCATCTTGGAGTTGCCAAGCAGCAAGCTGACGCTTCTGAGCATCAGTAATTTCCAATCCAGAAAATATCTTCTCCAAACTCTTAAGCCATTGCTGAGCCTCTATGATGTTCTCGGATCCAGAAAACTTAGTACCTCCCAGTAGCGAATACTCCTTGCTAAGAGTAGTGAATTTGACAGGAGCTGGAGCGGCAGGTGCAGCCTGGGCAGGACCATTGCCTCTTCCACCTCTAACATTTCTTCTGGTACT
Source organism: Allium fistulosum (assembly GCA_030737815.1). Taxonomy (NCBI): domain Eukaryota; kingdom Viridiplantae; phylum Streptophyta; class Magnoliopsida; order Asparagales; family Amaryllidaceae; genus Allium; species Allium fistulosum. The sequence continues at coordinate 542,059,146 of CM060903.1, forward strand.
CATCCTGAAATACCAAAAGAGATTTAGAACCAAAGATAAGATAATAGAATTCTAAGAAAACTAATCAACGAATCAAAGGAGCTTGAACTTTTGAAAGGATTTGGATATTGAATTGATTCTCCTCATTCTAGAGTATTGCTACTCTATCTCTAATGAGTTTCTTATAATCCCGAACTAAGGTTTTTGGGAAAACCTGGCTCTGATACCAACTGTAACATCCCGTATATTTGGACCATTTAAATTGACAATAATCCACACTTGTCAACTTAAATAATACAAAACACAGAACATTATGGGATTATAAGTACATAAATGTAAATGAGAATCAATACAACATCACAGACTCAGAACAGTCACAGAATAATGCAGCGGAAAACACATCGTCATAATAGTAGTTCATGAAGCTACTACATAGAATACAACAATGTCTCAACATAAAGCGACTGAAAAGAGATACAAGATGTCCGATACATAAGTACATCCAATACTGAAAATAAAATGATATAAATAAAAGCTAAGCCTTCAGCATCTTCGACCAACCTTGACCAGCAACGGAATATCTTCAGACTGACCCGAGCATATGCAAAAGAAACACTCGAGTCAGGACTCAAAATCTTATACAGGATAATCAAATGCATATAATAAAGTCCATAACTCAAAGGTGAATATAAACATCATTAAGGGATCGATAAACTACCTACAGAATACGCTAAATAGATAATGTCTAATCCATAAAGTAAGATATCAAAATAGGGTTAAGCAGGGCCCATACACCTCTTAACCTGTTTATTCCCAAAAGCATATACAAGACCGTAGTTTCCCCAAAACCGGAAGTCACCAGAGGGCAATCCATATACTAAAGGTACAAATCAAAATCGTAGTTGTCGCGATGGGATAATTAGTATGACAAGGTACATGAGGCGATACCAACTAGGATACTAGTAGTTGCCTGATCCGGACTGATGTTGGGCATAGCAGCTACTACCCCAACACCGCGAAACAACACTTCCAAATCAAGGGGTGCACCCAAATCGAATCACAAAAGTAATAAATATGGTATCGAAGAAGTGTGTCCGCTAGAGATGGCGATCCTCAATGGCCCGGCGCGGCTCCTGTTTTAGTCATGTCAGGGGTCATCCAAAATCGTTCTCTTTCTTCAGTCAACGCGTTCATCAAAACCATCCACTTCGTTCTGGATCAACACTTCGCGTATATTAGTTATTAAAGTGGTTTTCGGTATCGACAGAGAGTATGTCCATAATCCGATCCCGGACTCTTTAATAACTACGTATTAATTACCCAACAGTCAACTTTTTATTAAAGTTAAAACAAATCAAATCCAAAGGTCAAGTTGCAAATTTGACTTCCAAATTTGATATTTCACAATTCGATTCGTTTCAATTACTAAAATTTATATTTCGAAAAGAAATTTTAGTTCAAGCCCTTTAGTTATCAAAATTTTAAGCTTTCACGTTAAATCAACATTTCACTTATTAAATCAAATAGTCAATCTTAGTTCAACTAATTAAATCAAGTTTTATTTTTTTAAATCCGTATTTACATTCCTAGGTTCATTACTATATCAATTCCATTTACTACATTCACTTTGTCAAAACTTCGTTTATTCGTTTATCAAAACTTGAAATTTATCACTTTATCGTCTAACCTATTTACTTCTTAAATCTCATTTCGGTTAACTTTGTCAAAACACTTTGTTTAACTAAATAATTTACAAACTCATTTCAATTCATTATATTAATCCATTCTCACTTATTTCAATTAAATTCATTTCTTTATTCCAACAAATCTAACTTATTTAATTCGATAAAATCCATTTTATTTATTTCAAAACAGATTCATTTATTAAATTCAATAAAATCATTTTATTTATTTCAACAAATTTATTTATTCGATTCAATAAAATCATTTTATTTATTTCAAAACAAATTCATTTATTCAATTCAATAAAATTATTTTATTTATTTCAAAACAAATTTACTTATATTTACGTTACCAAATTTCAATACAGTTTCTAAGTTCATTCCATAATTCCAATAAGTCTCAATTTCAAAATGTTCTTTGTTGACCGTTCGGTTTCTTATTTTAATTATCTATCCTAGGCCAATTCATTCAATTGGGTATTTATCATTTCAACCCGATTATATTCAAATTCAAATTCAAAACATACAAAGGGAACTTGCATTGTGATAGCAGGGATGGTGTCAAAGTAAATAAACAAGCAATTTCATCCATTTGCAACAATTCAACAATTCAAATAATCCCGAAATAGTCGTATTAATTCGCGTTTGTTATTTACGCTAATTAATATAACTATTTCTAGAATCTACACTATCATTTCATGTAGATTAAAGATTATAACATTTCAGTTTCACTTGGTCGTTCAATTTCAATTACAACGGCTAATTCAATACGTTCAATAGTCCAAAGTGACATTTATCAATTCTACGTGTCAAGCAAATTAAGGGTCAATTTAATTATTCAATATTCATCATATATAAAGGGGTCAAGTTAACAATCAGAATTCGACATATATAATTCTTTTTAAATCGTTAATCATCCTATATCCAATTTTAACTTGCAATTAATTTATCACTCAACAATAACAATTTACATCCAATTGAACATCACATAGCAATCATTTATCAATTCAAACCAGCATAAGAATATAGTCGTGAAAATTAATTCACCTTTCGTGGATAAGAAATTTGACGATGAAGTAAAAGAAGCACGAATAGAGTCGGTATAGCACGAGCAACGAACACGAAGACGGAGGAAAAACGAAACTGAAAATTTTGCTGTTGCGGAAGAAGCTCAGTCGGTCGCTGCAACAAGCAAAGAAAAGTCGGTTACACTCTATCCCAAACATCAACTCATATACTTCGTATATAAATATGTGACATCAGCTCTTCACTATTCGCAACAGCACACACATTTTCTTTGGACATGGATGAGACTTTTTTTTTTTTTTAAACAAACAACACACAAAATACAGTACCCACACCCAATAACGCACATACCCAAGTTTTGAAGAAAATATACATACGCACACAACACACACTAACACCCCACATCACTCACATACGCACGCACAAAACACGCACTAACACACACGCACATTCACATTTAAACACACACGCACACGCATCTAAACACACACATCACTCACATACACGGCAAAGCTGGAAGACGAGGAGGTGGGGACGGTGGTTGCTGGTGGGCGGTGCGATTGGGTGTGCTGGAAGGGGACGCACGGAGGCAGGTGGTATGGGGGTGGTGGTCTGGGCGGAAGGCGAAGGCAGTTGGGCTGGGTGATGGGCAGGCGGGCCAGGAGGCGCGGGTGTCTGGGTTGAGGCGAAGTACTGGGGCGGATGGCCTTGGGTGCGGAGGATCTGGGGCGTGGCGGTGATGGGCTGCACTCGGTTGGTAGCTGGGTGGAGCTGCAGCAGTGGGGACGGGTTGGTGGGAAGAGTGGAAGAATGGCAGGTAGAGGTGCTCGGCAGTGCTTTTGTTTTCCAAGCAAATGAAAAGAAAGAAAAAAATAAATAAAGAGAGAAGAGAAAAGAAGAGGCTGCCATTACCTGGTGCTTGGAGGCAGAGAGAAAGATTTGTAAACAGCGAATGATGCTATAACTTTGAAAATATAGGAACGGTAAACATCACTTCAAATTCCAAACGTTTCACCTATTCCCAATGCAACCTTTCACACTTCATCTCCCCACTAACTTATTTAATAACAGCTGGGATAAATTTTGCATTGTTTGTGAACGGCTGAAGGAAATTTGGGCTGAGTATTATTTAATCGGTCCGTCGGGAACCGATGAATTAACACGAATAAATTTTCGTCCGACTCCGATTTACAAAAATGAGTATACCGTTTTGATCAGTGCGACGATGCGGTTCCAACGGTACACAGGTTATTGCGATACGATGATTTTATAAAATTTGCATTTACGCCGCATAAATTGTACATTTTGCAAAATAAGATAAACGGAGTAGGCGATGACAGTTTTAGACGAAACGAATCATAAAATCTTGATCAGAATAATTTTTACAAGCGGACTGTGTAAAAATATTTGGGTTTGGAAGATAAATTTTCCGCAGCTTTATATGGACTGATATACAGTAAAACGCGAACGGACTTTGCTGTAATATTTTTCAACGAAACTTTTTCTATGTCCATATCAAACTAGACGTATGTCACAAATAAAGTTTGGATGTAAATTTAGATCGTTTAAAATTTCAAAATTTTTATTGAAACGATGAATTTAAAATTTTAAATTGGGTTTGAAATTTAGGGTCGTTACAGGTTCGGAGTTACCCTACATCCTATCCCACATAATTTCTTGGGCAGATTTCTTTTCAAATATAATGTCGATATTACAACCTCGATTTCAAGACCACGAGATACACCCTCATGTCTCCGAGTCTTGGGCAAAATCTCTTGATTTAACAAGGCTACAAGATTACCTAATTGATTTATGGGCTACAATCACACCCAATTGATTTACAGACCACAATCACACTGTTTCCAATCACACTTTGATAGAGAGAGATTCGATACACTTCAATCTTTCGATCTTTGATTACAAATGATTCTATAACTCTGAATAGCACTGATATCTTTGAGAGAGAGTGGCAGCGAATCAAACTAGAGACGATCGAGTTTGATTCACTTAGGATTTCGGTAGAGTTTTGTTAAGGATGTTTGAAAATAAGAATGGAAGAGAAAGAGGAGAGAAAACAAAGAACTCTTAAGTGAAAAATCGTTGAAAACTACTGGTATATATAGGAGAATAACAGTCATGTCCATTCGTGAAATATTATGACGGATAGACACTTCTTTTGAAAATTTAAATTTAAAAATCTACGGCTACCATGTCGACATGGGGGGTATAGGTTTGTCGACATCCCCTAGTATTTTTTGAAAATATATTTTTGTTTTAAAAGGGATTTTCCTTCTAAAGTTTGTCGAAACAATCTTAGAACTTTGTAAACTATTTTGAATATACTTTATGATTATAAAAACCTTTGGAAAGTGACCTTACGAAATATAAAAGTAATAAAAACTAAATATATAAATATTTTTAGATTAAAGCTAAAACATTAAAACCAATAGATTGTTTAAAAACAAGAAATGATTTTGTAATTAATACGATTAAAACAGTTTTTGAATTAAGGCTAAAATATTTAAACCGAGAGAGAGATGTCTTTTTAAAATAATAGTTTTGAAAAAATCTAAAAATAAGTCATTTTGAAAATTTCGTGGATTCCATTCCACTAGAGAAGGTCGTGGGTTCCATCCCAATAAAGAGGTCGTGGGTTCCATCCCACTATTAAAGCGAGAAGGTGGATTCCATTCCACAATTAAAATCAGAATAAATATTTTAGTGCTATTATGAAGTTTTAACATAAATCTAGACTCTATTACTTATCTTGATATCTTGAACTATTGAACTCTTGATAATCTTGATACTCATGAGTCTTCAGTCTTGATTTCTACAATCTTGAATTCGTCAGCCTTGAATCTCTATACTGTACTGTCTTTATCCTCAGTACCTGCATATATATATATATATGTATGTATGTATGTATGTATATGTATGTATATATGTATGTATGTATGTGTGTGTGTGTGTGTGTATATATAGATATTAGTATTTATATTTTATAACAAGTCCTAAGGTTGTTGTCATCAAAACCATCATCTCAGGAACTAACAATCTCCCCTGTTTTGATGATGACAACCTATGTTTATAAAATTTACTCCACCAAACTCTGATTCTACTCTGACTCCCCCTTATTCCAACAACTCCCCCTTAATCTACTAACTAACAGCCTAACTATCCTATTTTATAATTCTCCCCCTTTGTTATCAACAAAAACTAAGCCTAAACTACATAACTCCCCCTTAAACTAATACTATGGAACTAAATGCTAATAACAAAGTACAATAAGAGAAACATAAATCTAATTTTATTATATATGATGTTACATTACACATATATACAAAACAAAGACATAAATATATACAAGTACACAAAATATAAAAACATTTATATAATAAAAATCTAATGAGAGTCCTTGACAATTGGTGACTTGTGAATCGAACAACTAGGATAATAGAGATAAAAGTTTCCATGTTGTTCGACCAAATTACCATTTTTGTCAAAACGGACTTCTCCAATGCAAACAACATTATCGTCCTCGTCCATTTGTGCTTCCTCCTCTTCTACTTCTTCTTCATCGTCCTCTAATGGATTATGAATATGTATGTTAGAGGAATCATCTTCAATCATAATAGGGTCTGCAATGATTATTCATTAGAAATTTTTGCAAATTTCTAATAATCTTGCCTTGTTTCTCTTGTTCCTTTGCCATCCTTATTTGCATGACTTGTATTTCAGTCAGTATTTGCAGAGAATCCTTCATAATTTCCTCGATCTTCATCACTCGAGCCAATGTGGTACGTTGGAATGGACCAGAATTAGGAGAAGGGAAGGAAATGATTGCATTTTGGATTGATTTAGAAGAGGAGGCCATTACTTCATATTTTCAGAAGTTTATTACAGAGAAAATAAAGTGAGAAAACAGATGAATTCGAAATATTGTGATTATATAACCACCAAACTGATTTTAAAGGGAAAATCAAAATTTCAAATCTAACCGTTGTATGTCGACATGGGGGTAGGGGCATGTCGACATCCCTTTGAAAATTTTGGTAATTTTGTTTTTCACTATTTATTTAAATATATATGTAACTATATCTATATTATATATCTAAGTTATAGAACAAATACCTAGTTCTCATCTTAATTTAGAAAAGGTTGATTGATTCAAGGGTTTGGTCAGAATATCAGTTATTTGATTCTCAGTGTTGATAAATTCAAGAGAATAATCTCTTTATTTATATTATCTCTGAGAAAATGATGTATGATATCAATATGTTTGGTTCTAACATGATGAGTAGGATTTTTGGATAAATTTATTACACTTGTATTGTCACAATAAATTGGTGATTTTGAAATATTTAATCCAAAATCCTTTAGGATCTGTTGCATATAGATAACTTGAGAACAAGCTAAAGTAGCAGAGATATATTCTGCTTCAGTTGTTGATAGTGAGACAGTATTTTGCTTTTTACTAAACCAAAAAACCAGAGAATGTCCTAAAAAGTGATAAGTTCCACTTGTACTTTTTCGGTTTGATTTACAACAAGCATAGTTAGCATCACAATATGAGATTAAATCAAATGAATCATTTTTAGGGTAAAATATGCCATAGTCTAAAGTGTGTTTAACATATCTTAGGATATGTTTAACTGCTTTTAAAAGGGTTTCTTTGGGTTGAGATTAGTATCTTGCATAGAGACAGACATTATGCATGATATCAGGCCTACTCACAGTTATATAGAGTAGCGATCCAATCATTCCCCTGTATAGTTTTTGATCAACATCTTTTGACATGTCTTCTTTATTCAAGGCTTCATTGGTTGCCATAGGAGTGGGTTTTCCACTCGCAGTGGTCATACCAAACTTACTAACTAGATCCCTAGCATACTTTTCTTGACTAATGAAAATACCACTATCTAATTATTTTATTTGCAATCCTAAAAAGAAAATGAGTTCACCCATATGACTCATCTCAAACACCTTTGTCATTATTTCAGAAAAATCTTTGTTCATTTCATTGTTTGTTGATCCAAAAATGATATCATCTACATAAATCTAAACTAATTGGATATCATTTTTGTTTCTTTTAATAAAAAGAGTGTTATCTACTCTACCAATTTCAAAATTTGATTGTAATAGGTAAGATCTTAGTCTGTCATACCAGGCTCTAAGAGCTTGTTTCAGACCGTATAAAGCTTTCTTTAATTTGTAAACATGATTTGGAAACTTTTCTTCTTCAAAAAGTGGAGGTTTTTCAACATAAACATCCTATTTAACAAAACTATTTAAAAAGGCACTTTTGACATCCATTTGAAATAATTTGAAATTGTTGTGGTTTGCGAAAGCAAGTAGAATTCTAATGGCTTCTAATCTTGCTACAGGTGCAAAGGTTTCATCAAAGTCTATTCCTTCTTCTTGATAATAATCTTGCACGACTAACCGAGCTTTATTTCTAACGACCTCACCTTGTTCATTCATTTTATTTTTATAAACCCATTTAGTTCATATTATAGTTTTGTCCTCAGGTCTAGGAATAAGTTCCCATACATCATTTCTGGTGAAATGATTCAGTTCTTCTTGCATGGCAAGAATCCATGAATCATCAGATGATGCTTCCTATGGATTTTTGGGTTCAGTAGTTGATATAAAAGCTACATTACTCATCTTGTTTAGTTGATTTATAGTTCTAACAACAGAACCAATATTTCCTAGTATATTTTCTATAGGATGATCTTTTAAAAGCCTGATCTTTTTATTAGGATGAACAGTTCACAATTTGTTTCATTTGATTCATTATTTAAAGTAACAAAATCATCTTTATCATTTATTTAAACAAAATCTTTGAAATTTTCATCAAAAGATACATGCATTGTTTCTTCAATGGTGTTAGTTTTTAAATTGAAAACTCTTTATGCTTTACTTCTATTAGAATATCCGATAAAGATTCCTTTGTCGGATTTAGGATCAAATTTATCCAAATTGTCCTTTGTATTTAGAATAAAGCATTTACTTCCAAAAACTTTAAAATAAGATACCTTTGGTTTCTTATTGAAAAGAAGTTCATATGGTGTTTTATTGGTTAGAGGTCTAATTAAAATCCTATTCAAAATGTAACAAGCTGTAGCAACTGCTTCAGCCCAAAAATTTCTTGGTAATTTAATATCTGAAAGCATAGTTCTTACACACTCTTGAACCGTCTTATTTTTACGCTCTTCCACTCCATTTTGTTGTGGAGTTCTTGGAAAAAAATTATGAGTTATTCCTTTTTGATTATAGAAATTCTCAACATTTTAATTTTCAAATTCTCCACCGTGATCACCACGAATAGTTTTGATTTTTAAAGAAATTTGATTTTGAATTCTTTTTGCAAAAGTTTTAAATAAATCAAAAGAATCACTTTTATGTTTCAAAAAAATTGTACATGTAAATCTAGAATAATCATCTACAATTACAAAAACATATTTACTGTGATTTGTTGACTGAATTTGAGATGGACCAAACAGATCTAAATGAAGTAAATCAAGAGGTTTTGAAGTTGAAATTATATCTTTCAACTTGAATGAACTCTTCCTAAGTTTTCCTAATTGACAAGCATCACATATACTTTAAAATCCATTTTAGGAAGACCTCTTACTAGATCAAGTTTTGAAAGTCTAGATAAGAGTTTGAAATTCAAATGCCCAAATCTTTTATGCCTAATCCAAGGGTCACTTGTATTAGCCAAAAGACGTAGGTTATCATTTGAGATTTTCATACTAAGAATATAAATATTTTTCTTCCTAATTCCTTCAAAGATAATATTTGATTTATAATCTTCGATCTGACACTTATCCTTTTCAAATTTAATTTTGTAGCCCTTGTCACATAGTACACTTATGCTAAGTAAGTTGTGTTTTAGATTCCTAACTAACAAAACATTAGAAATAGTAGGAGTTTTAGAATTACCGGCATTGCCGATGCCAATCACATATCCTTTTGAATTGTCTCCAAAGTTGACCATTCTTTCATCTTCATAAATTATGTCATTGGGTATCTCTGGATTACCAGTCATGTGTCTTGAACATCCACTATCAAGTATCCATTTGTTTTTCTTGATTTGCACCATTTGTCCATTGTTTGCACAAAAAATGGACAAACACCTCAAAGTTGTATGATTTAGTAGATCTTATGTTGTTCTTAGTGATTTTGGAGGTTTATGCAAATATATGAAAAACAGGGGCTAAACTGTAAAAAGACACGCAGATTTATAGTGGTTCAGCCAGAATGTGCCTACGTCCACTTTATATGTTATTTCTCTTCTTTTATTGTGATTACAAGTACAAAGCTTTGATACAAGTAAAAGAAAGTTGTTTGAGAGTTCCTTCCGTGCTTGAGCTCTCAAAACTTGTCCCCATTGCTGTACCCCTGCCCCTCTATTTATAGAGTGAGGCTAGGGGTAGGGGTCCAGGATATGTAGAGTCGTTGATGGGCCTGGGCTGATGCGATCTGGTCTGGTATATCTTGGTTCGGCATTGCTTGGTTCGGAGGTGGTTGGAGTGTAGATTGGACCGGTAGCTGTTTGGAAGTAGGTTGGACCGGTTGTTGTTGGTTCGGTGGGATGGAGGGAGACTGGTTCGGTGTTGGCTGGTTCGGTGGGATGGAAGGAGACTGGTTCGGTGTTGGTTGGTTCGGTGGGATGGAAGGAGACCGGTTCGGTGTTGGTTTAAGACTGCCGAACGAATTACTGCCGAACGAATTACGGCCGAACGAATCACTGCCGAATGGGCCTTTGAGGACGAGAATACCGGATGGGCTTAGGCGAGTCTGGATGGATGAGTCACGCTCCTTGGTCGCAAGGTCTTCTGGGTGAGAATGCGCCCAACATTTGCCCCCCAAAGTGGGGCATATGCCGGAATGTGCCGCGCTTTGTTTAGAAGATGACGACGCAGTCTTGGATGCGTTCGCCGAATCAGACGGTCCGGTCGCCTACAGTTGCCTATAAGTAAGGGCTCAGGGTTTCTATTACCTTCTACTGAACGAACAGCCAAGCCAAGATATTCACATAGCCGAATCGAACTCTGATCCTTTGCCGAATCATCCCAGCTTGCCGAACCATTTCAGTTGCCGAATCAGGTACCCAATTCCCTTAGTCGAATGATATATATATTTTTTTTTTTTTGCGTACACCGAATGAAGTGCATGTGCTATACGTGCCGAATGAAAATTTTCAGATGAGAATGCCGAATGAACTTTTAGGCTGAGTGCCGAATGGACTTTTACATTGAGTGCCGAATGAACTCTCACGTTGAATGCCGAATGAACTTTTAGGTTGAGTGCCGAATGAACTGTTGTATCGAGTGAACATGTGTTTCATACTTCGAATTTTCAAGCGAAATTCCAGATTACGCTGCTTGTATATTCTAACGATATACTTTTCCCATGATTGCAGATAAATGTCTCGAAAAGTTGAAACTCGATCAGATAAGAGGAGATCCGGGGGTGAAGGAGAGTCCTCGGCCGTGCCCCCAGCTCAATCAGGATCGGAGCGTCATGGGCCCGCCCCGAGGTCATTAGTGGATGGATATGGTCCCCAGGAGTTGCTGGATTCCCCGCCTGACTGCTTTCCTAGCTTTCTCAAAGAGGAGCAACTCGATGTTATATCTCGTTCCTTTGGGATTGATAGAGCCCTCATGCTGCTGCCGGGTCCAGGAGTCATGCCATACAGTCCTCCCGAAGGATACTTTGCTTATAGCAGGTACCATTGCATGTGTGGTGCTATCCCGCCTCTCAATGCTTGGATAGTCAGCTTCCTCACGTACCTGAAGGTGGCCCCATTTCAGCTTCAGCCCAACTCTTACGCCATACTGGTGAGCCTTTTCGTTATTTTTCGGAGGAAGTATGGTCGCGCTCCCTCCAACCGGGAGATCCGGTACTTGTACAATTTAAGGGGCTACAAGAAGGGGTCCCCATATATTAACTTGGAATCTGCTGTGACCTTCAAGCCGGTCCTGGACCTTTATTCCAAATTCAGCATGTTCAAGAAAGAGTGGTTCTTTGTTAGGCACGACTCCGTCTCCATCCGGCGCTTTACCTCTGGATGTAAGTTGATGCTTTTACTTATAATTTCTATCCTGATTGCGATGCTTCTTCTCATACTTTCTCATTTTTGCTAGCGACAGGTGGCTTTCCGGTTGTGGAGACTGACCGCCTGGTTCAGACGGCGGCGGAGATAGAAGGCATTCTTGGGAAATACAGATCATCTGCTTACTTGATTAGAAATGCGATCCTTCTAGAATATAACTTGATCCTTCCGCAGCAGTCTGTAGTTAAGTTGAGGGAGACGGCGGAAGAGAGGGCGGCTGCTCAGGCCAAGGGAGGCGTTGCGGCAGAGGGTGGAAAGAGAAAACCATTCACGAAACCTCCAGCCGTTGGAGGTAAGAAACTTAAGAGGTCAGACGGTCCTTCTCCCAGCAATTGTCCACTTACTCAGGGGGAGATAGACGCGGAGGAGGAAAGAGGTGAGGCGGAGGGCGGAAGTGACGTTGAGCGTCTTGGTGACGAGGGTGGCGATGGACAGGGTGGTGATGGTTCCAGGGCTCTGTCTTCTGGGCAAGTAGGCGAGATGCAAGAGTGGACGGATGATGCTCTCCGTCAAGCTTTTGAGGGGTTGGGTGATGATCCGGCTTTGGTAGAGAAGACTGGGGAGGCGGACAAAACCGGGACTGGTGCAAGTGAGTCTTCTCCGACTATTCCGGCCAAGGTGGCTCTGACGACTCAAGGTGAACTCTTGACCCCTGCATGCTTCACTAATGATAGGGACTTAGGAATATTTTATGACCCGCTCCCGTCCTGGAATGAAATCCAGGACTTATTGCAGTATCCCACTCCTCCCCAGGGTTTGTACAACCACAGCTGTGTTTCTTTTCCTTTTCTAACTTGTAATCTACCGCGTTTCTTGAATCATATAGTAATGTGAGATTATGACACTTGTTCTTTATATCAGGAGCAGGCAAGACGCCCAAAGCTTCAGACCTTCGACACAGGCTCGAGCAATATAAACTTTCCAAAATTTCTGCTAAGCCGAAGCCCTCAGCCCAACGCTCCGGGGATGTAGTCGGGTACCGTCCTCTTCTTGGGGTCATCGAAGAGGGTATTCAGCAGAGGAAGAGGAGTCATCCTTTATCCGAAACTTCGCTCGGTCCTCAGCCTCCGGCTCAGCCTATTCATGATATTACTGAGGAGGGTAGCGAGTTTGTACCCTCTCCACATCCGTCCGGAAACCCTTCTGTTATTCATATCGACCGTCCCGACTTGGCCCGTAATCCATTCGCGGGTCATCCTGATCTGGATCCAGGTTCTCAGGATATTACTTTTGACGAAGTTACTGGTGAACACCTTCTCCCCCGTAACCCCATGGTACGAGTACTTGACGAAGCCAAGTCCTTAGACCTCGATCTACTCACCACTCGTATAGTCACTATGGGAGACGAGGCCAAAGCTAATATTGACCGGGTGGCAGAGGAGGCCAAGAAGCTGATGGGGCATCACGCTCGGCTGGTTAAGGCCGGAGAGGAGATAGGGAGCGCCAATATCCGTCTTCGATTGGTGGTCTCGGATCAGGCCAAGCAGCTTGCGGATCAGGCTATCCAGATTTCTCAGCATGAAGCTGCTACTGGGCGATTAAGGAGAACCATGGAAGAGGCCAGTCGGGCCGAATTGCGGAAAATGGAAGCTGCTTGCAAAGAGCGGATTGACATGGCTATTACCACGGTGGATGAGGTTCGGAGAGCGGATCTCGAGCAGGTGGAGGAATTGTCCGAGAAGCTTGAGGCTGCAGAGCTTGCTCAAGCTAAGTTGAGGGAAGAGATGGAGGTGATGCGGAGGTCCCTTCAAGCTGATTACTCGAGATACAGACTGGAGAGAGACGCTGCCGTGGAAAGGTTGTCGACCTCCGATGCCCGGATGAGGGAGTTTGAGGAGAACGAAGGAATGATGGATGACATGCTCCAGGACATGTATTTCCGGACTTGGAAGCAGGGTAACCTCTCTTGGATGGATGATTATCCCAGAGTCATGGCCAAGACATATCTTCGGGCTTTGGAGGAGGCTAAGGCTGATGCAGATAAAGAGGGTGGAACGGTCTTCAGTATGGATGTAGTCACTGCCCAGTTCACCAAGGAGGAGAAAGTGGCGGTAAAGGAGGGTATGCGGCTGCTTGCTGCTGAAGAGGCGGGTGTGCAGGTAGAGGATGACGACCAGGATGGTCCAGAAGCTAGTACTGGTAAGTCTTCCTTTCTAGTCTTTCTGTTAACTTGGTTACTCATCACTAATGAACCCTTTTTATGACCGGACAGGCGGGCAAAAGAACAAGGACAAGACTTCGACGCAACCAGCTCCATGACTGAACCTGAAAAATTCTTTTTGTAGGCTTGGAATTGTTGTATCTGTTAGTCGTAAGACAGTAGAGTAACTTCTAAGTTGTAATTCTTGCTACTTGTAATAACATTATTCTTGACGTGTAATTTTTTAGCTCAAGTTGATTTTGTCGTTTCTCGAATATTTGTTGCTATTTCGACATATCGTATGAGAAATGTAGCTATGTATATTCTTGTAATTAAATTGTGTTTGATGTCAGATTCTGGTTTTAAATCATAATCTCATGACTTGCAATGTTAGCGCGTGGTGTGAAAAAAAAAAATTAAATTATAGTCATGCATTTGTACATAAAGGAAGAAAATACCGCCTTTCATGTTCTGTTTGTAAATGGCAGTTTCGAATATCTTGTATGACCAAGCATGGAAAACAATTGACTGCCCTGCCATCTGATTGTGAATCTCTACATCCATTGGCGGGTATCTCTTACCCTGCAACCTGTACTTTATGGTTTGTTATAGAGGATAGGAGGAAAGTTTTTTTAAGTAACATTGAAATATGTGAAATAGTAAAACTTCCAGTCACGGAAGGCCTTCGATGTGCTTAAGTTCGTGGCAAACGGGTTTTGTAGTCACTTTCCCTAGCTGTGGGTCTTGGAGACATTTGTCACCCATCTTACGCCTCCACGGGGAGTTAATTCTTTTTTACCACAGCCGCACTTAAGACACACCGGAGCCGAGATCGCGCACAGTAACTACCCGGGCCATTATGGCCCGTACTCATGGGTATTATTCGACTTACTGTGGCCGGCTAGCGTGGGTGCCGATCGTCAACTGTGAACTGCCCCTGGCTGGCCACACCTTATGTTGGGGCTTATAATCGGTTCACAGTCGCCGGCGAGCCTAACGCCGTAATGAGCTGCCTCGGCTATAGTCGGCCTTCTCGGTGGCTTATAATCGGCTCATTACAGTTGGCTTTAAGGGCCGTCGCGAGCAATGAGTTAACCCGCAGCAGAGGGATGCTGGAGCAAAAGTGTCTCATTGGCGAGGGCATAGATTCGCATAGTACCTGTTGGGGCTTGTCCACGTGAAGTTGCATTGTGGAGTGCTTTGAATAGAAATGCTATATGCTCAGGATTTTGTTCAACAGAAAAGGATAAAGTTAACAAGCAGCCAAGATACAAAGGAACAAGTTAAAAAAGAGACAAGGCTTTTTTAAAGTGGTTCGGCACGAAAAAATGCCTACGTCCACTGATTCTCTTTGTTAATTCACTTTATATGGGCAATACAAGTTAAGAAAAGTATCGACGGAGGTGTTGGATGTTCCATGCCCTCTGGAACACCTCTCCGTCCACTGTTGACAAAATATAGGCTCCGTTGTGGAGATCTTTATGAATTACATATGGTCCATCCCAGATTGGGTCTAGTGCTCCGGGGCGAGGGAAGATTCGCTTGAGGACAAGATCCCCTTCTCGTAAGGTACGATGCTTGACTTTGGAGTTGTATTGTGCTGCCACCTTTTGCTTGTGGGCTGCTGTTTTTAGGACTGCATCATTCCTTCTCTCCTCGACTAGATCCAAAGACATGTTGAGGAGCTCTTCGTTTTCTTCTGGGTTATAGTGGATCCTACGGTGGGAAGGCACAATGGTTTCAACTGGGAGCATAGCCTCCGATCCGTATGCCAAAGAGAAAGGAGTGTGCCCTGTTGATGTTCTGAAAGATGTGCGGTAGGCCCATAGTGCCGTAGGGAGTTCATCCACCCAAGCGCCCTTTGACTTTTCGAGCTTCTTTTTGATCAGAGTTTTCAGAATTTTGTTGACTGCTTCGACTTGTCCGTTTGCTTGGGGATATGCTACGGATGAGAAGCTTTTGTGAATTCCGTGTTCTTGGCACCAGTTGGCGAATTCCTCGCTGTCAAACTGAAGTCCATTGTCTGATATGATTTTTAGTGGGACTCCGTACCTGCACAGAACATTTTTGATTAAGAAGTTGATAACTTTCGCTGAAGATACTTTATTTAGAGGTTCTGCTTCCACCCATTTGGTGAAATAGTCGACGGCTACTATAGCATATTTGGCGCCGCCTCGACCCATTGGCAGTTCACCGATTAAGTCAATTCCCCATACTGGAAAGGGCCAAGGGCTGGTCATCTGGGTAATCTCGGTTGTTGGTAGCTGAGGGATCTTAGCAAATTTTTGGCATCTGTCACACTTCTTGACGAAATCTAAGGCGTCCTTGCTTAAGGTGGGCCAGAAATATCCGTATCGGAGTATCTTTTTTGCTAACGTTTGCCCTCCGGTGTGATCTCCGCAGCTTCCTTGATGAATGTTGGATAAGATTTCCTTGGCTTCCCTTCCGGCGACACACCTTAATAATGGGTTAGAGAACCCTCGCCGATAGAGGATGTCTCCTTGTATTGTGTAGCGGGACGCTTTCCTCAAGATTTTCTTGACTTCGTTACGCCCGTCGGGTAATGTGCCATTTTGTAGGTAGTCTCGGATGGGAGTCATCCAAGTTGCTTCTTCGGTTGCAGCTATCAGATTCACTTGCTCAAAACTTGGGATCATTTGCTTTGAGACAGTTACTGCCCCGAAGATGGCGACGTCTCTCATACTTGCTTGCTTTGCCAATTCGTCGGCCTCTTGGTTCTCTTCCCGAGGGATGTGTTTGACTAAGTAGTGGTCCAATCGGCTGAGAAGTAACTTGGTCTTCTTTAGATATGCTATGAGTCGTTCCTCTCGAGCTTGGAATTCCCCTAGTATTTGATTAACAATAAGCTGAGAATCGCTGCGAAGACACAAAGAATTGGCTCCGATCTCGATAGCAACTTCTAATCCGGCTATTACAGCTTCGTATTCTGCATCGTTGTTGGTGGCAGCGAACTCCAACCTTATAGCATAGTGCAGTTTATTTCCCCTGGGAGTGATTATTACCACACCTGCCCCCGAGCCTTGTTCGTTAGATGCACCGTCCACAAAGAGATTCCACTTGATATCTTCTGTTATTTCCAGTTGCTCCTTATCCTCGTTGGTAGTGAATTCTGCAATGAAATCAGCCATGGCTTGTCCCTTGATGGCGGTGCGAGGGTGATAGGTGATATCATATTGACTCAGCTCAATACACCATTTAAGTAGTCGCCCGGAAGTGTCAGGACGATGGAGTACCTGCCTTAGTGGTTGATCGGTTAGAACCTTGATGGAATGGGATTGGAAGTAATGACGTAGCTTTCGTGAAGTGATTAGTAAACAGTATGCTAACTTTTCAAGCTTAGGATATCTGACTTCTGCCCCAGTAAACCTTTTACTGACGAAGTAAACTGGTCGTTGCGTGCGGTTATCTTCCCTTACCAAGGCAGCGCTTAGAGCGTGAGATGACACAGCAAGGTATAGGTATAATTCTTCGCCTTCGCTTGGGGTCGAGAGTACCGGTGGTTTCTGGAGGTGTTCGATTAGGTTAAGGAAAGCGGTCAAGCATTCGTCCGTCCATTCGAACTTTCCTTTATCTTTCTTTAGAGCTTCGAAGAAGGGGACGCACTTGTCCGTTGCTTTGGAGATGAATCGGCTTAGGGCAGCCACTTTTCCATTTAGGCTTTGCATTTCCTTTCGGGTGGAAGGTATCTTGATGTCCCTTAATGCTCGGACTTGTTCAGGGTTTGCTTCTATCCCTCGGGCATGGACGATGAATCCTAAGAATTTTCCTGATGACACTCCGAAGGAGCACTTTAGTGGATTCAACTTCATTCCATACTGTCGAAGTACCTGGAACATTTCGCCCAGGTGGCTTACGTGATCTTTGGCTTTCCGTGATTTTACCAGCATGTCGTCTACATATACTTCCATTGTTCGTCCTATTAGCCCTGCGAACATCTTGTTGACGAGGCGCTGGTAGGTGGCTCCTGCGTTTTTAAGTCCGAAGGGCATCACTTTGTAGCAGTACAAACCCCGGTCGGTGATGAAACTAGTGTGGTCTTGATCGGGAGCATGCATAGGAATTTGGTTATATCCTGAGTATGCATCCATAAAAGACAGGAGTTCGTGCCCGGCTGTGCTGTCTACAAGTTGGTCGATTCTGGGAAGCGGGAAGCAATCCTTTGGGCAGGCGTCATTTAGGTTGGAGAAGTCAATGCAGGTCCGCCACTTCCCATTAGCCTTCTTTACTAGTACCGGGTTGGCGATCCATTCTGGGTAAATAGCTTCTCGTATGAAGTCATTGGCGAGTAGATTCTTTACTTCTTCATCGAGGGCTGCTGATCGCTCTGCCCCCATACTTCTCTTTTTTTGTTTTACAGGCGCCTTGGTAGGATCAATGTTTAGTGCGTGGCACGCTATGTCGGGGGAGATTCCGGTCATGTCAGCGTGTGACCAAGCGAATACATCCAAGTTGTGGCGGAGAAAATCAATGAGTTGTTCCTTCAATTCAGCTTTCAGCTGCGACCCAATTTTCAGTAGCCTACTTGAGTCGTGCTTGTCTACAGATATAAACTCCATAGCCTCTGCAGGCTCGGCGGTGGCCTCCTCCTCTTTGTCCCTAGGGTCTAATTCATTGAAAGGGTCGCTGGTGTATCGAAGAGGAGGGGCTCTCTTTAGTTGCTATGCTTCAAGGCTTTTTGTGCAGAGGGCAATCTCTACACCTTTCCCTTTATCTCTCCTGTGGTTGTTGAGAAGTTCGGTTACATAGCAGTCTCGTGCAATATCTTGGTCTCCTTCCACTTCCCCTACCCCATTGTCTGTTGGAAATTTCATTTTCAGGCACCACGGGGCTAGGACAATCTGGAAGTCAGATAGGGCTGGTCTTCCTAGGAAGGCGTTGTAGGCCGAATGGTTTTCTATCAGCACAAACGTCTGTTTCCTTACAACGGAGCGGGGATGGCTTCCAATTTCAACGAAGAGATCCAGCTGCCCGATGGGCATTTTCGCATCTCCAGTGAAACCGTGTAGCGGTTTATCGCAGGGAGATACGTCCTTCATTGACAACTTCATTTTGTCGAATGCGTGTTTGAACAGGATATTTACAGAGCTTCCAGTGTCTACCAGGATTCGGTAAACTTCGGCGGGACCGAGTCGGGCAGAGATAACCATGGGATCCATGTGAGGGTACTGTCTTCCTTCTAGGTCGCGTTTACTGAATGTGATGTCATCACTTTCTTTCCGCTTTGGGTGGCGCTCTTCTATAACCGTATTGACACAGTCTCTATTGTCTCTGAGCGACTTCCCATATCTTTCCATCTCTTTCCAACTTCTGTCTGCGATGTGTGGACCTCCTGAGATGGTATGGACCACTGTCTTCTCTTGACTAGAGCTGCTAGCGTTGCGGTCGCCTCTGCCGGTCCCTGGTGAGGGTAGCCTTGGGTTTTCATTGGCAGGAGCTGGAGTCCTGTCTTGACTTTTTACATAGCGCTCCAGTTTCTTTCTTCTGATGTGTTCCTCAATAAGATCTCGGAGATGATGGCATTCGTTGGTATCATGTCCGTGGGATTCGTGGAAGCGGCAGAATTTTCCAGATTTCTGTGCGCTATCTGATTCCCTCTTGTATGGTGGGCGTTTGTATCTAACTTCGCCTTGGGTGGCAAGGAAGATGTTTTCGACGGTCTCGTTCAAAGGGGTGTAAGAGTCGAATCTTGGTCCTGGCCGATATAGGCGTTTCTCTACTTTCTTGCCCCCAGCATTGTCTCTGGAATCATTTCTTCGAACGTCCCTTGCCACAGCAGGGGCGTTGCCATGGGTCGTCTTACTTTGCTGTCCTGACTGCCCCTCAATGGCAGCATCCTCAAGCCTCATGTATTTCCCGGCTTCATGGAAGAAATCGGGTAAAGTAGCTGGTTTTTCTTTTGTCAATCTCCTAGCAAATTTAGTGTCCGGATGCACCCCACTGCAGAGGGCCATTAGGATAAGCTTCTCATCGGCATCTTGAACTGCGGCTGCTGCGGCGTTGAATCTGGTTAGGTATTGCTGCAGCTTTTCTCCAGGTTTCTGTTTGACGCTGGATAAGGAATAAGCGTCCTTAGGTTGCTCCACATGAATGCGGAACTGACTGATGAATTTTTCTTTCAACATTTCCCATGAGCTGATGGATCCTTGGGGTAGATGACAGAACCAGGAGGTAGCAAGATTTGCTAAGAAGAGCGGGAAGCATTTGCACAGCACTCCCTCTGTTGCTCCACTCATGAGCATATGCTGCGTGTACCTCTGTAAGTGCACAACGGGATCGGAGGTTCCTTTGTAGGGTTCCATTGTTGGCATCTTCCATTCTCGGGGGGTGATAGCAATTTCGATATTGCGGGCGAAAGGGCTGGTTACCCTAGCGCCTATCCCTCGATCTCTTTGCTCCCGTTGGACACACTCTCTGAATAAGCGTGCCATCCTTTCATCAGAATTTGGAGCGGACAGAAATGAGTTTGGTTCCGTTCTGTGGGGTTGATTCCGACCAGATAACCTGTAGGGATGGTATCGTCTATCATTCCTCATATTTTCCAGTGGCTGCCTTTGATCTTCTGGGAGCATGCTTGGGTCAGCTACAGTTGGCCCTTGCCTTGATCTCCCCCTGTTGGATTCTGATCTAAGCACTTCCTCGGGTCCAACTTCGGGCTGAACTCTAGCTCGGTCCCGTTCATTGGTGTTTCTGTGGTTAGGCAGCATGACAGGCTCAGCTGCAGTTGACCTCCGCCCGGTACCTTCCCCGTTGGGTTCGGCACCAAATGTTTCCTCAGGCCTAACTTTGGGCTGAGCTCGGTCTCGGCTCCTACCACGGCTACTCCTGCCGTTAGCTCCTTCGAAGAAGGAAGATCTTTGCTGTCTCTGAGATCCTCCAGATTGGGACTCGCCCCATGATTCAGTGTTGCGGTTGGATTCTTCAGCGTCCCTCAAGCGTGACATGAGGTGGTCCACCAAGGCTTCCTGCTGGGACGTGAAGCGGTTAGTTACTTCAACAACAACTCTGTCCAAATCTGCCCTAGTAATTGCTGCAGGCTGTTCTGTGGCAGGAGTGGCTGGGTTAGCCTGTCCTTCATTTGTTGTCGTTGCTGGAGGAGGACGATTCACTTGATTCGCGGCAGCTGGATCAGGAAGGCTGCTGGATGCGATGTTTTTTCCTTTGTTAACATCTTTTCTCTGTTTGGGAGGCATGTTTTCCAAGTGGCGGACGATGCTGTTAGGAAAACTTGTTAAGCGGATGAAGCTGAAGCTTCGAGCTTCTAGCTCTCAGTGAAAGCACCAAAAATGTTTGCACAAAAAATGGACAAACACCTCAAAGTTGTATGATTTAGTAGATCTTATGTTGTTCTTAGTGATTTTGGAGGTTTATGCAAATATATGAAAAACAGGGGCTAAACTGTAAAAAGACACGCAGATTTATAGTGGTTCAGCCAGAATGTGCCTACGTCCACTTTATATGTTATTTCTCTTCTTTTATTGTGATTACAAGTACAAAGCTTTGATACAAGTAAAAGAAAGTTGTTTGAGAGTTCCTTCCGTGCTTGAGCTCTCAAAACTTGTCCCCATTGCTGTACCCCTGCCCCTCTATTTATAGAGTGAGGCTAGGGGTAGGGGTCCAGGATATGTAGAGTCGCTGATGGGCCTGGGCTGATGCGATCTGGTCTGGTATATCTTGGTTCGGCATTGCTTGGTTCGGAGGTGGTTGGAGTGTAGATTGGACCGGTAGCTGTTTGGAAGTAGGTTGGACCGGTTGTTGTTGGTTCGGTGGGATGGAGGGAGACTGGTTCGGTGTTGGCTGGTTCGGTGGGATGGAAGGAGACTGGTTCGGTGTTGGTTGGTTCGGTGGGATGGAAGGAGACCGGTTCGGTGTTGGTTTAAGACTGCCGAACGAATTACTGCCGAACGAATTACGGCCGAACGAATCACTGCCGAATGGGCCTTTGAGGACGAGAATACCGGATGGGCTTAGGCGAGTCTGGATGGATGAGTCACGCTCCTTGGTCGCAAGGTCTTCTGGGTGAGAATGCGCCCAACATCCATTGAGTGTTGATTCTTCAAAAGCCATATAACACATCTATTCCTACATATCACACCAATTAGGTAGATAACTTGATTTACTATAATAACAATATGCAGACTTATGAGACAATGATGATTTGGACAGTTTTGAACTAGTGTTAACAGAATTTCTAAAAATTTCCATTTTAAACTTTTTCAAAATTCAGATTATGATAACTTTGAAAACCAATGTTCTGATACCAAATGTAGGAAATGAGGATTACAGATCTTAAGGCAGAATTAACACTACAGGGGGGTGAATAGTGTTTAATTAATTTTATGAATCTTTTTGAAATCTTTTCAAATTAAACTCAAACATATGCAACTCACAAACACAGAGACAATCACAGAACCAGACATAGATGTAAATAGTAAATAAAAGCAGTAAAGGAAAGAAGACACCAGAATTTTATACTGGTTCGAAGTTACCCTACATCCAGTCCCATATAATTTCTTATGTAGATTTCTTTTCAAATATAATGTCGATATTACAACCTCGATTTCAAGGCCACGAGATACACCCTTCAGTCTCTGAGTCCGATTCAAACTCTCTTGATTTAACCAGGCTACAAGATCACCTAATTGATTTACGGGCTATAATCACACCTAATTGATTTATGGGCCACATCACACCATTTCCAATCACACTTTGATAGAGAGAGACTCAATAAAGTTCGATCTTTCAATCTGTGATTACAAATGATCCTATAATTCTGAATAGCACTGAGATCTTTGAGAGAGAGTGGCAGAGAATCAAACTAGAGACGATCGAATTTGATTCACTTAGGATTTCGGCAAAGTTTTGTTAAGAATGTTTGAAAATAAGAATGGAAGAGAAAGAGGAGAGAAAACAAAGAAATCTTAAGTGAAAATTCATTGAAAACTACTGGTATATATAGGAGAATAACGGTCATGTCCATTCGTGAAAGGTTATGATGAATAGACACTTCTTTTGAAAATTTGAATTTTAAAATCTACGACCACCATGTCGACATAGGGTGTATAGATATGTTGACATCCCTTAGTATTTTTGAAAAATGATTTTTGTTTTAAAAGATATTTTCTTTCTAAAGTTTGTCGAAAGAGACTTTGTAAACTATTTTGAAAAACCCTTTGGAAAGTGATCTTACAAAATATAAAAGTAATAAAAACTAAATATATAAATATTTTGAGATTAAAGCTAAAACATTAATACCAGGAGATAGTTTAAAAACAAGAAATGATTTTGAAATTAATATGATTAAAAATAGTATTTGAATTAAGGATAAAATATTTAAATGAAGAGAGAGATGTCTTTTTAAAAAGATAGTTTTGAAAAAATCTAAAAATAAGTCATTTTGAAAATTTCATGGATTCCATTCCACTAGAGAAGGTCGTGGGTTCCACCCACTAAATAGTCGTGGGTTCCATCCCACTATTAAAGCGAGAAGGTGGATTCCATTCCACAATTAAAATCAGAATAAAGATTTTAGTGCTATTATGAAGTTTTAACATAAATATAGACTCTATTACTTATCTTGATATCTTGAACTCTTGATAATCTTAATACTCATGAGTCTTCAGTCTTGATTTCTACAATCTTGAATTTGTCAGCCTTGAATCTCTATACCGTACAGTCTTCATTCTCATTACCTACATATATATATCTTGCATATATATATATACACGCACAAAGATATTAGTATTTATATTTTATAACAAGTCCTAAGGTTGTTGTCATCAAAACCATCATCTTAGGAACTAACAGCATCTTCATATACCGCTCTTGGCGTATTGTTGTAAATTTTATTCGATTAATGCCTAGGATTACGTTTGGGATTTTTGTAACTTGGATATGATATTTTTGTAATATAATCACTGAAACTATTATTTTTGGAAATCTGTGATTTTGTTTAGATTCAAGTGCTTCTGATATTATGGATACCATTATCATTGCCGTATTTCAACACCAGAAGTTAATACTGTGGATTACTGCAGCATCCATAGCGCTTAGCATTTAGCCTTCAGATACGGGATGTTATAGGCTAGTTCGATCTCTTCACTTGCAGCCAACTCTTCTCCTTCGGATGGACAAGTGAGAATTCGTCCAAGTCGAGCTAGTGGTAGGAAGATCTTAATGCCACATACAAGAGTCCAAACACAATCATCCATGTTTTGAATAGTATGGTGGTCTAGATTGAGGTTGGCATAAAATAGCTTGATGAAAAGATGGTTGAGTTTGATGCTATTTGTAGTATAATCAATCAGAGACTCCAATCCACTTCGTCTCATGAGTTCTTGGATGGTATAAGGAGAAAAATCTGGAAATTTAACAAATGAACCTTCAAAAATTCTCGAGTTCTTCATTTTGTCAAACCTTTGTGCTGCCCTCTCGTTATATAACCAACTACGAATCTGAGAATCTGACGGACCAGCAGAGGATGAAGATTGTCTTGCTCTTTTTAGGGCCATGGTACGGTTTTAAGGTTTTTGAGGAAAAAGTGAAGATAGATTTGCAAATTTGTGAAATTTCTTGAATTGTTTGGAGTAGAGTTGAAGAGGTAATGGCCGAAAAGTAGTAGAAATGAATAGAAGTGAAAAAGTATAACTTTATTTTGATATTTGAAATGTCTTTTGGCCAAGGGTTACCCGGTATTACCAGTTTCAGTCGACTGAAGTTGCATAACCAATCGACTGACTGGGTTATTTAAAAATTATATATCTGGGTTCAGTCGACTGAAGTATGGATTCAGTCAACTGAATCATTCCTGAGAGTTTGCAGTGTATTTATGGCCTATTTAGTCGACTGAATTTCTGAGTCAATCGACTGAATTGCAGTAAAAAATACAGACGAAAAAGTTAATTCAGTCAACTGTTTTTCCCTGGTCAGTCGACTGTCTCTGTTGAAAAAGTGCAAAAAAGATTTTTATTAAGTATAGAAAAGAAAATACACAAACATAGCTTAAAAATGGCAAAAGAAATCAGTAGAAGTCATAAATAAAAAATTTATTTAGCCGACTCAGAAGATTTTGGAGTCGAGCACTCTTCTGATTCGATTTTGGTTATTTCTCTCACTAGTTGAATAGTAGAACGATCCCATGAATTAGGCGAGTACGAAGGCCTCTGGGAGATGGTTGATGAACATATCTATTCGATAGAGGCGATCCACAAAATTTGAGTGCAAATTTTTCCAGTAAGTTGAGTCTCCTACTGTGATTTTTATGCTCGTAATACATTTCCCGTTGAATGATCAATGGCGGTTTGGGTTGGGTGAATATCCGGTGTGATATCCGGGAGGCACAATAAGCACCGGTTCGTAGATTGGAGTTGGAGTGGGTAAACTTGACGAGCCAGAACTGGGTGATGAAAAATCTATGGAAGAGTACTCCGACGATTCATGAGACAACATGTTTAAAAGTGCAGAGTCTTTGAAGAAAAACTTTCTTTTTGAAAACAAAAATTAAATATATAAAACTTTTTGACAAGGAATGGTATATACAGGCAAAAGTACATCAGAAATAGTAAAGAAGTATGTGGTGAAACATATTTAAACCAGAAATGTATGTTTGGTTTAAAAGGAATAAGAAAATATAAGGCCGAAATTAATTTTGAATAATAGAAAAAAATTGTAATAGGAATTGCAAAGAAAACTTAATCTGGTGTGAATAATACAATGGTAAAGTGGTAGCACATCTAACTTGTAAACAAGCAACCAGAGTTCAAGTCTTGGAAACTTGATTGTTTTGAAAATAACTTCGTTTTTGGAAAAAGTTTATAAAGATTATAAATCTTTTAATGATAAAATCCCTAATTTTCTTCTTAGTTTTATAAAAGTATTTTCATTTAAAGGTTTTGTAAATATATCAGCCAATTGATTCTCAGAGGATACAAATTTTAATCTGACTATATCCTTTTCAATATTATCACAAAGGAAATGATGACGTGTGTCAATATGTTTAGTTCGTCAATGATTGACAGAATTTTTAGATAAGTTTATAGCACTTGTGTTATCATAGAAAATAGTTGATTTAGATAAGTTTATACCAAAATCTCAAAGTGTTTGTTGCATGTAAATGACTTGAGCACATGCTAAAGCAGCATAATTGTATTTCACTTCACACATCGATAGTGAAACATAATTTTTTTTCTTGCTAACCAGGAGACTAAGGATTGTCCAATGAAGTGACAAGTCCCGCTCGTACTTTTTCGATCCATCCGACATCCTCCAAAGTCAGCGTCACTATATGATACTAACTCGAAAGGACAATCTTTTGGATAGAAAAGTCCAAAATCTTTGGTTTTGCTTAGATAACGTAATATTCGTTCCAGTGCTCGCATATGTGATTCTTTAGGATTTACTTGAAATCGAGCACATAAACAAACACTCATCATTATGTCAGGTCTACTAGCAGTTAGATAGAGTAATGATCCAATTATACTTCGATATAATTTTTGGTCGACACTCTTGCCATCTTCATCTCTATCGAGATGTATAGTTGTACTAATTGGAGTTGGTTTGGCAGAAGTATTTTCCATACCAAAGCGTTTAATTAGATTATTACAATATTTTTCTTAATTAATAAAAATTCCATTTTCTAATTGTTTAATTTGTAAACCAAGAAAATAAGATAATTCACTCATACGTGACATTTCAAATTCTTTGGTCATTATATTAGAAAATTCCTGACATAATTTTTCATTTGTAGATCGAAAAATAATATTATCTACATAAATTTGAATAATTAAAATATCCTTTTTAGTTCGTTTAATAAAAAGAGTTTGATCAACCTTCCCAATTTCAAAACCAGAATCTATTAGATGGCTCTTAAAACATTCGTACCAAGCATGGGGTGCTTTTTTTAGACCGTATAAGGCTTTCTTAAGTTTATAGACATGGTCTGGAAATTTTTCATGAGTGAATAAAGGAGGTTGTTAAACATAAACATTTTCTTTTATACATCCATTTAAAAATGCACTTTTAACATCCATTTTCTTTTAAGGATAATAACGATAACGCTATTTGGAAAGAGATCATTTCTAAATATATTATTATAATGGTAATAGTAATTTATATCAAATGGTTTCTCCTGTTACTCATAATATTTCTTGTTTTTGGAAAAACATTTTGAAATGTAATGAGATTTTTAACTTAGGTATTAATACGTTAGTTCACTCTGGTAATTGTACTTCTTTCTGGCATGACCGCTGGATTTCAGTCTTACCTCTTAAGTGGGAATTTAAAGAGCTTTACGATATCTGTAATTTTAAGTTTGCTCTAATAAATGAAGTTTACTCTTCTAACATTGATCCTCCTTGGAATTTTAGTTTTAATAGTATTTTAGAAGGACCAACCCTTAGGCAACTTTCCTTGCTTTATGCTAGATTAAATCTTTATAATATAGATAATGATAATGATATTATTAGTTGGGAATGGGATAAGAGTAAAAAATATACTTCTAATTCTTTTTACAGATTTATTAATTTTTCGGGCACAATTAATAACTCTTTTAAATTTATTTGGAAATCTAATGCTCCTCCTAAATCTAAAATTCATATGTGGCTTATTTTGCACGGTAAACTTAATACAATAGAATTTTTAAAGAGAAAAAACATTCAAAATGATAACAATTGTTATTTTTGTAATTTGCATCTTGAAGATATTAAACACATTTACTATGATTGTATGTATTCGTATTATATTCTTAATAACACTCTTAATATTTTTAACTTTAATATAAATTCCAAAATTTCGGATTGTGATTTTTATTGGAATAATTTTAGATTTCGGTTCAATAAGAATAATAGATTCTTACTTGACACTTTATTTATTATTATTAGTTGGTATATTTGGTTTGAAAGAAATCAAAGAATTTTGAATAATAATAGTAGTAATGTTAATAAATTGATTTTTATAACGTCTTCATTTTGTTTTAATTGGATTTCTAATCCCAAATATAAATTAGCTAATAATAATCGTTCTAAAGAGTATCTTAACAAGGTTAGTTATAATATAAATTCTTTCAAACAAAAAAATAATATATTTAATACCCACATTATTAGTACCAACATTATTTCAAACTTAAATGAAGATTTCACCGTTAATCATAACTTACTTATAATTAAAGGTTCATAGCTATTCCTATGATATTTGTTGTCATTTTTGGTTCTAGTATACTTGTAATTCAATTCTTTAATATTGGTCTATCTATCTTATAATACATATATATGTATATAATTCACTTAAATATACATATATATGTATTATTCTAATTTTTTTCTTAGTAACATTTCAGATTCAGGTATGGGTTATAGGGTGTCAGATTCTTCTTGCAGGTTTTCATGTCTTCAGATAGCTGGGTTTTGGATTATTGCGAGGTCATCAGAGTTGAGTCTTCCTCTCAGAGTCTCTTGCGGTTTTCTTCTTGGAGATTCAGTTGCATGGTTTGGATTATTGTGAGGTCATCAGAGTTGAGTCTTCCTCTCAGAGACTCTTGCGGTTTTCTTCTCGAAGATTCAGTTGCATGGTTTTTTCTTTTCTAGTTTTGTGATGTATTCAGCATCTTTGGGATTATCTTTAGTTTTTGGTACTTCTAACATCTCAATATCGGGTGGTGGCCATGCCGGAACTCGATATTAGGTGAGATGGGTGGTGGCCTTGCCGGAACTCATCTTAGGGGTACCTGTTTTGTTGTTTTTTCTTCGTTAACTCGTTATTTGCTTTTGCTACCTGCCAGGCATGTTGGCAGCGCCTTTTTTCATTCTGTTATATATATAGTTTCATGTGTGCTCTCCTCTATTTTTAGAGGTTCACACATTTCTCTCAATAAAAACATCCATTTGATAAAGTTTAAAATTATGAAAACATGCAAAGGCCAGCAAGATACGTATTGCTTCTAGTCGTGCGACTGGAGCAAACGTTTCTTCATAGTCAATTCCTTCTTCTTGATTATATCCTTGTGCGACTAATCTAGCTTTATTCCTAGTTATATTTCCTTGTTCATCTGCTTTATTCTTGAAGACCCATTTAGTACCAATGACTGTTTGATCACTCGGTATAGGAACTAATTCCCAAACTTCGTTTCATTCGAATTGGTTTAGCTCTTCTTGCATAGCTATAATCCAATAGTCATTAGTAGAGGCTTCTTTTGCATTTTTAGGTTCAATATTAGAAAGAAAAGCTACATGGCCCATTTAATTAAGTTGATTTCTAGTTCTGACATGTGAATCAATTTCTCCTATGATATTTTCTACTGGGTGATCTCGTAAAATCCTAGGAGGAAATCTTAATTCATTTTCATTATGAACAATGATTTCATCTTCTTCAAAATTATAAACAATGTTTTCATCTTCTTCAAAATTATTTTGAGTAACCGTATTTGTGACCGTCTTAGTGATTATCTCATCATCCTTAAAAAATTTATTAAATTTAAAATTTTCATCGAAGGAAACATGAAGTGTTTCTTCGATTGTTTTAGTTCTTTTATTGAAAATTCGATAAGCTTTGCTTCGTTCTGAATATCCTATGAAAATTCCTTCATCGGATTTTGGATCGAATTTTCCAAGTTGGTCTTTTGTGTTTAAAATAAAACATTTTGAGCCAAAAAAATTAAAATATGAAATATTTGGTTTTCTACGATGAAATGATTCATATGGAGTGTGTTTAGTTAGAGGTCGGATGGAAACACGATTCAGAATAGCAGGCAGTTGCTACAGCTTCTGTCCAAAAATGATTTGGTAAAGTGCTTCCGTTTAACAAAGTTCTTGCACATGGTAAAGTTCTATTTTTCCTTTCTACAACTCAATTTTGTTGTGATGTTCTAGGAAAAGAAAAATTATGGTAAATTCCCTTTTTATTACAAAAATGTTCAAAAGCTTCATTTTTGAATTCACCTCCATGATCACCTCTAATATTTTTAATTTTTAAATTTTTGAGATTTTGAATTCTTTTAGAAAAAATTTTGAAGTGTTCAAAAGTATCACTTTTATTTTTTAGAAAAATAGTCCAAGTATATCTTGTAAAATCATCTACTATAACAAACACATATTTGCTATAGTTTATAGATTGAACTTGAGTTGGACCAAAAAGATTCAAATACAATAGTTCTAGTGGTTGTAGAGTAGAAATATTTTTCTTTGATTTAAACGATGATTTTGATAATTTACCTAATTGACAAGCATCACAAATATAACCTTTTACTAATTCATTTTTAGATAATTTGTTTATAGCTTTGAAATTAATATGACAAAATCTCTTGTGTCATAGCCAAGGATCATTTTCTTTGGCTATTAAACACATATTTGTATTGTAATTTATATTCATATTTAAAACATATATATTTTTATGTCTAAAACCTTCAAAAATAAGATTTTTATTTTGATCAAAAATGCTGCACTTATTTTCAAAAAAAGAAATATTAAATCCTTTGTCACATAGTTGGTTGATACTAAGTAAATTATGTTTTAAATTTTTAACTAATAAAACATTTGTAATAAGAGGTAAATTGGATATACTGTAATTGCTCACAACGCCTTTGCCGATGATATATCCTTTGGAATTGTCTCCAAATGTGACAGAACCTCCATCTAAGTAAGTAATATTTGTTAGCATTTCTTTGTTTCCTGTCATGTGTTTCGAGCAACCACTGTCTAATATCCATTTTCCTCGCTTTTTAGGTGGTACCCACAAAATATAGAATTAACATTGGTACCCACCGTTTTATTTAGGTCCTAAGAGTTAGGTCTTAGGAAGCCAAACCCGAGAGGGTTCAGAATTCCTTTTAAAAATAAAATCCTTGGAACGATTAGCCTTTTCGACCCTCGAATGTCGACACTAATACATCCACCGTATTCACGTGCCGAGCACCCAAGTGCCGAAAAGATAGAACGTTAGGGTAAAAGAAAAAGGAAAAAAGATAGAACAAGAAAGAAGAAAGCAATCTAAGAATCTCATATGCGGAATGATAACATATAATACCTCAAAAGGTCTTTACCAAAAGAAAACATTGATATACAAACATCAATCGGAGAAAACTAACCTATCATCGGTCTGGACAGTTATAACCACCTATCCTCACAATTGATGATAGATACAAATCAAGTAATTCAGTGGAGAATAAGTATGGTAAGAAATCATCCAGCTCCTCTCCAAGAGCTCTAATGAACCACAGCCAAATCTGGAAACATACTGGAGCTGACACGGGCATTATAAAAGAATAACACCTAGATTAGTCTGGTAAACCAGCATGAGAAACTCAAATCATATGGATTGGTATATTTATAAAACCCTTCAAATGTAAAGGTATCTCGTAAGACCACGCCGCCAATAATCACGGACTGGATTTTACCTTACAATAACCAAACCATTTCTATTATAAAATCCATTTATAATATAATAATGTCTAAGGTGTGAAATATGAATAAGAACGTAGCTGCAATGCATGTGAGCATGCATCATAACAATAATTGGTATACAATCACCACTGCTACACATTCGCTAATTGTGTAGGATTCCATGGAGGTTCTCTCAGTATTTCGAGAACGTCCCCCTGCATAAGGATCAGAGATATCCTTCGAGCATCGTATATCTCTAGACAAAATATACTATAGGAAAACATAGCAGGTCCACGCCCTAGCACGTGGCACCGGGTCACATCACCCCCGCATGCATATCCATGATTATCACTATAATGGAGTGCCTACAAATTTAAGTCAGCTAAACCCCATATGCTATGTCTATTACCTCTGATTTCTGTCATTACCAATGGTGAAGTCACGTTCAGCATCCCAGAACACGAGCAACGGCTCAAACAAATCTTGACAAATGAGTCCCCAGCTCGAAAAGATCTCAGAACAACACATGGATTCCCATATCTCGGAATCATACATGGATTCCATAACAAATCTTGAAGTCACACATGGATTTCCATATCTCAACAGATCTCGGAATAACACATGAATCCCTTAACAGATCTTAGAATCACACATGGATTATCACATCATAAATAGATTACGAACAAATACATGTGTTCGAGCATCTCGAACAGATCTTGAATCTCCACATAGATTCCAGCATCTCTAACCAATCACGGACCTCTTCCACAACATAGAACACGTCTATGGTTTTGGAGTGGTTATGATTTAAATTAATCTTATATAAATACACTCCCCAGCTTACTGGGTACTCCAAAACCAATCAATGGATTTTCGGTAAACTCAAACTCGATTCAATGGGAAATAATCAGACAATACATACAGAGATCGCCTCCTAACCGTTTATGCAGATGGATTTCCTTATCATTTGTCCTAAAAGAGCCAAACGAGTTTACACATGCAGTATAGCATCATCGAAGATAATTATACCATATATTATCGTGCTTCTTCTAAATACTTCTAGAGTTATATTTTCTCAAATCCTATAACAATGAAAATAATCGCATATGGGAAACTAAGTCCCGTATACTGTCCATAAGGAAGTAACACACAAAACACGATCGAAATACACAAGCACGATCAAGTCATATAAACGACTTCTAATCCCCTTTTTAATTAATCTTCCTTTATTAATTAAATCCTCTTTTATTAATAAAACTCATTTTTACTCAATAACTCTTTATAAATGAAACTCCATTTATTAATTACACTTCACTATTTAATTAAAACTTCCATATCCATTTCTATACGTTTCAATACTTCTCAAAAGTATTCATATACTTATCTCAACCGTATAAGTAACAAATCAATTTCAAAAGGCTTAAGCCAAATATTATTCAAACATTATCACTAAAAACCTAAAACCATTTCACTTATGATTATCTTTAAAACATTATTTTCAAAGATCTATTTACATTCATAAATATAATCAAAATGGGTTAAAGACAAATGTTATTAACATATTCTCACAACAACCCAAAACCCATTTCATACTTGTTATTCTCTTTAAAATTTAATTATTAAAGATCTAAGTATTTTCCAAACTCACTTAACAATATTTTACCACTTTAAAATGTTATTCAAGGGTTTAAAAACAAATGTTACTAAAACATTGTTCACGACAAACCCAAAACACTTCACTATTCTGTTATCTTTAAAACTCCATTTAAAGATCTAATCACTTTCCAAAAGTATAGTTAAATGGGTTAAAACAAATTTTGCAAAAACATCGTTACTATAAACCCAAAATCACTTTTGTACTTGCCATTTACTTTGAAACATCCATTTAAAGCTCTAAGTACATCTTCACTTATTAAACAAGGTAATATACCTTTGTAATCTATTTACAACACAATCCATTATAACGTAAGTGTTATAATCCCAAAACTCCTTTATATCCTTTTACAATTACCAAACATCCTTTTTAAAACCTCTAAATATAATAAAATACCTTTATATATATATATATACACACATACATACACGTATACCAATTTATTTATAAAACTAAGATATTTATAAAATACTATAAACCATTTGAAAGATATTATAATATAAAAATCTTTTATTTCTTAATTAAAATCTTTAACAACTTTGAAAGCCATATATATATAGAAAATATACATTTAAAATACTGGAACATATTTTAAAACCTTTTATTTAAAGACTATTAAACTAGTTTTATTATTTAAAACCTTCACTTTAAAATCCATAATTGATTATCAGTAATATATTTAAACCTTAATATTTTTCGATAATAAGTACACTCATGGTACTTATTAAAAATATAAAGAAGCCCTAGAATGTCTTCCAAAGTTAACTTTAAAATCATCGATCACAGCGATTTTAAAATGTATCCATAGCGATTTTTCGCTTCTAATATTTATAACTTCCAATTCCAATTTCCACAAATATTCAAATAAACTCCTCTATGTCAAACACACCAAAGCCTGTCTAGCTAAATAGATATACATAAATATATTTCCATAATATACCATAATTTATCCAATTTAACACATGTCAAATATTAGGATTTCAAAGCACATTTAATACGACTATATCGTATCAAACATTTACAACATAATATCAAACATGTAACAAGTAGTCTGGGCCACGATACATGTTATAAGTGATAAAAAGAGATATTATACTCCATAATAATGTTGTCATTTGTTTATTAAACAATGCGAGGCCCAAAAGTAATAGTTTGCAATATTCATTATACAGTTTATATTTTAATACAACAATAATTATATACACAATAATTGTACAATCAACTAGTGAGTAAACTAACCCAAGTTCCAGCTAACCCTTGCACATTTCCAAATAGTCCAAAATCGAATGGCTAAAATTCCCACAAGCTCAAAACTCGATGAATCCAACTCCAATGCGTAGATATCATCGCTATGAGTCCAATGCAAAGGACCGTGTCGAAATCCGACTTTGTATGAACAAGATACAGATATTAGAACACTTGAGATTAATTAATTTATAATTAACTTAATTAAATGGTTAATTAAGAAATTAACCTTCTCTATCTCATTTAACAAACTTAGGCCGCTACATTCACTAACCTAATCGCGACTTTCCTCACCCGCCGCCATCGTCAAGATGCCTGAACCGTCGTCGCATATCTGCCGATGGTAGCCCCGACCCAGCCGCCCCCAATGCTACTAGTCTCACCTCCCCTCATCGCCTCCATCTTGAGATCGAACCCAAAACATCAACAACATTCAACTTGACTTTGCCACCGCCTCACACCACCATAGCCGATCCAGTACTGCCGATGGACTGCTCAGACCATGCTGCTCCTTCTTCATATTGGATACTTCGCCTAATTCGGCCTTTAGTGGCCGGAGAAATCTAGGCTATTGGATTATGGGGGCTAGGGTTAGGTATTTAGGAAATAGAGAGAGGGGTGAAGTCCTAATATATGAAATTTATCCGACACTATTTATCCACCAAAATCATGAACTCCAATCGTAGCGTGCTCACTAACGTTCCTAATCAAATACCCCTATTCCAAACTCAATGGACTAGTTTCGAGACCTAATTCCATTGTATACAGATGTTAGCTTTTAGGTTATATCATTTTAATTCTTGAAATTAATCGCTAAGCGTTTTGAGCTCGCATGACCAAACAGTACGTCTGATCGCTATGAAACTCGTCGATGTACAACAATTCA
The DNA here is from genome assembly GCA_030737815.1 of Allium fistulosum. NCBI lineage: Eukaryota > Viridiplantae > Streptophyta > Magnoliopsida > Asparagales > Amaryllidaceae > Allium > Allium fistulosum. Next base: position 542,094,269 of record CM060903.1, read on the forward strand.
TTATTTTGGACCTAATGGCACTAGTTTCATCAAAGTCCGAGATAGTACCTCGAAATGTTAACTTCACGGGTTAATTAAAACAAGTTATTATTAAGAAAAATTAATTAATTTTAATTCTAAACTAAAAGTTTTCTATCATCATTCTTATTTAAACAGAATTTAAATAAGCTTTGGAAATTATTTTTATTCGCATTAAATCCAAGATTCAGTTATTTAAATAATTCCAACATTTAATTATAAAATGATTAAAAATTTCGGGTCGTTATATTCTCCACCCTTAAAAGAATTTCGCCCTCGAAATTCCAACATAAGCAACAAAGCAACAATCACACATCATAAACTAATGGTATTGCAAACCAAGAAACAATCATTCAATAATACCACATGGTACTGCAATCACTAGCAACAAGCTCATGGTTTGCCAAGGTTCGGAAACCTTCTCATCGCACAAAGATGACAAACAATCTACTAAGCGTACTTTATGCTCAACAGCCTCAAGTATTACTCGGTTGATTACTCATGCTACCTTAAACAATTCGAAAAGTCACTCCCCAAACTCTCCACTCACCAACAAACACAGCATATAATTACATAAAGCCCATACAATATACATATATCATCCGTATGCAATATCAACTCTGATCACTAACTCGATCACATAAATTTCACTTCTAAACTAGTATCTCACTTGACCTCCCTAGTGTGGACTCCGATCAAGTTCCTTAATTAGAAACCTCGGTTCTCCTTACATAGCCATATACTTTGGTAGAAAACTTCGGCATCATATCAAAAATCCGTGTCAAGTGTTCGCCGTTAAGAATTAAGTGAAAAATCATAACTCGGACCATGTAAATCACCTCAAAATCCATGTACTTGAATCGTAGATCAAGAACTAGTATGTGAATAAAATGATCTATGTACCACTTACATACTCTATTTAATTGGTTTCTTAGCTACACCAATTTTTTTCATTTTTAATCCACATTCAATTATCACTTATAGTATTTCTCATTTAGTACTAAAATCACTTATGAATCATTTCATAAGACTTACTTCAAGTTATTAAACATTGCATAACTTAAGTTCATACTTGTATAATACTCTACTACATCCTCAGGTTATATACTAAAAACATCCTATTCATTTTACTTAACATGGATATTAAATCAATTTAAAACTTGTTAAATTTCTACTATCTTCTAAGTTCAAGTGTTATATAAACTCATCTTTATATTTTCACAAAACACTTAGTTTCGAGTATTTATACAAATTTCAAAGTTTTGACTGTCAAAAATCATCGAAATTTCCATTTCATTTTAACAAATGAAAACTACTGATCAATGGATCAGACAAGATGCACAATCAAACTTACCCTAATGGATAGGATACATGAGTCCATAAAATATCTTAACATAAAACTTGAGAATTAAACACTAAATTTCCATTTCAAATTATTTTAAAATTATAATATACACATCTTTTATATTAAATCACACTTCCAGAATTTAAATCAAAATATGTTTTACGAAAACAACTTTGTAGCATCCTCCACTTAGAAGCTAGAAAATAAACGTCAATGATGTTGTAGTCATCACCAAAATCATTTTCTAGTGACAGAAGTGAGTTTAGTACATCCAAACCATGCCTTTCGGACTTAACCAAAGTCATCTCCAAAACTGTATCAAATACTTCATAAATATTACCAAGTACCATGATATCAATTACATAAACCAATTTCCTAAATATTTACTTTTAAATAATACTAGTATTATTTTTCCAAAATCTTAGAAAACCAATTTCTAAATCATCAGGATTTAAGTTCTCAAATTCTCGGTTTAAATTCTCTTTATTTATAAATCACATTTATAAACAATATTTATGTAAGTCGCTTTCTTTTATAAACTATTACACAAGTGTATATCTTTAAAATATCTTACCTTTCTCAAAGTCTATAATAAACAACTTTCATTATAATCAAATTTTATCCCAACATTATCACCTAATGCCTTATTGTCAAACTATGAAACTTACTTCACAAGGGGTTCATTTTCAATGTCCCCACAATTACTATCTACCCAACCCATGCAGTGAAAGGGTAAAACTACTCATAAATTGGTGGAGCACAACTAATCAAATAACGAATGATAATAATCAAAGATTATCAATTCCTAACAAAACAACACATCATACATAACTATATCAATTCTTTGAAAATTATCCTTTTATATATAAAATATAAACCTAGGTAAAATTATTTCATTTATCGATTTCAAAAACAATACTGTGTCGGTTTTTCTTGTCCAAGTATTTAGAGATCCCTTTTAATAATGCTAGCAACACGTATTGATCAGAATCATAAGCCATCCTATAAACCAATCAATACAATACAAAACATATTTATAATAATAACAAGTATGCACTCTCGTATATATACACTCAACTCATAATAAGGCATTCCATTACCCTATCTTTCAATGAGTTATACACACCAAAGCTAAGGTTCTTGCTTAACCTTTAGCTTTGATACCACATGTAACGATTGGCCTTCTCGACCCCCGAATGTCGACACTAATACATCCACGGTATTCATGTACCAAGCACCCAAGTGCAAGAAAGACAAAACATTAGAGTAAAAGAAAATGAAAAAGAAGACAAAATAAGAAATAAGAACACGATATGAGAATCTCACATGCGGAATGATAACGTATAATATCTCAAAAGGTCTTTACCAAAAGAAAACTTTGATAGACATACATTAATCAGAAAAAACTAACCTATCATTAGCTTGGACAGTTATAATTTCCTATCCTCATAATTGCTAATAGATACAAATCAAGTAATTCAGCAGAAAATAAGTACGGTAAGAAACCATCCAACACCTCTCCAAGAGCTCCAATAAACCACAACTAAATCTGGAAACATACTCGAGCTAACTAGAGCATAATAAGAGAATAACACCTGGATCTGTCTGGTAAACTAGCGTGAGAAACTCAAATCATATAGATTGCTATATTTATAAAACCCTTCGAATGTAAAGGTATCTTGTAAGACCGCTCCGCCAATAATCATGGACGGGCATTTACCTTACGATAACAAAATCATTTCTATTATAAAATCCAGTGATAATATAATAATGTTTTAGATGTGTAATGTAAATAATCACGTTGTTGTGATGTATGTGAGTGTGCATCATAACAATAATAGATATACAATCACAACCGTTAAGGCATGTTCGCTAATTGTGTAAGATTCCACGAAGGTGCTCTCGGTATTTGAAAAACGGTCCCCCTGCACAAGGATAGGGGATATCCTTCTGAGCATCGTATATCTCTAGAAAAAATATACTATAGGAAAATATAGCTAGTTCATGCCCATACATGTGGCACCGGGTCACACCACTCCCGCATGAATATCCGTAAGTATCACTAGAATGGAGTGCCTGCATCCTTTAAGTTAGCTAAACCCCATAGGCTATGTCTTCTATCTCTGGTTTTTGTCATTACCGATGGTGAAGTCATATTTAGCATCCCAACACATGAGCTATGACTCGAACAGATCTCGACACACGAGTCCCCAACTCGAACAAATCTCCAAACCAAACGTGGATTTCCATATCTCATCAGATCTTGGAATCACACATGGATCCCCGAACGAATATCAGAATCATACATGGATTCATGCATTTTGAATAGATCACGAACAACAACATGTGTTCGAGCATCTCAACCAGATCTCGAATCTCCATGTAGATTGCAGCATCTCGAACCAATCACGAACCTCTTCCACAACATAGAACACGTATATGGTTTTGGAGTGGTTATGGTTTCAAATCATCTCATATAAGTACACTTCACCACTTACTGAGTACTCCAAAACCAATCGACGGATTTCCTGTAAACTCAACCCTGGATTTGTAGGAGATAATCAAACAATACATAAGAGCGAAGATTACCTCCTAACCGTTTAAGTAGATGGATTTCCTTATCATTTGTCCTAGAAGAGAAAAACGAGTTTATACGTATAGTATAGCTTCACCGAATATAATTGTAACTTATAATTCCTATGTTTCTTCTAGATACTTCCAGAGTTATATTTGGTCAAATCCCATAACAATGAAAATTGCATACGAGAAATTAAGTCCCGTATATTGTCTACAAGCAAGTAACACACAAAGTACGATCGAAACATACAAGAACAATCAAGTCATATAAACGACTTCTAATCCACTTTTTAATTAATCTCCTTTATTAGTTAAAATCTTCTTTTATTAGTAAAACTCATTTTTACAAAATAACTCTTTATAAATGAAATGATGTTTATTAATTAAACATCGCTATTTAATTAAAACTTCCATATCCATTTTTATACGTTTCAATTCTTCTCGAAAGTATGCATATACTTATCTCAACCGTATATGTATATTTGCAAAATCAATTTCAAAGAGCTTAAGACAAATGTTACTCAAAAATTGTCACTACAAACCCAAAACCATTTCACTTATGATTATCTTTAAAACATTCTTTTCAAAGATCTATTTACGTTCATAAGTATAATAGAAACGGGTTAAAGACGAATGTTATTAACACATTGTCACAACAACCCAAAACCCATTTCATACTATTCTCTTTAAAATTCCATTATTAAAGATCTAAGTATTTTCCGAACTCATTTAACAATATTTTAAGAATTTAAAATATTTTTCAAGGGTTTAAAAACAAATTTTACTAAAATATTATTTACAACAAACCCAAAAAACTTCACTATTATATTATCTTTAAAATTCCATTTAAAGACCTAATCACTTTTCAAAAGTATATTTAAATGGGTTAAAACAAATGTTGCACAAACATCGTTGCTATAAACCAAAAATCACTTTTATAATTGCCATTTACTTTAAAACATCCCTTTAAAGCTCTAAGTACTTCTTCACTTACTAAACAAGGTAATATACCATTTTAATCTATTACATCACATTCCATTATAACGGAAGTGTTATAATCCCAATACTCCTTTATATCCTTTTACAATTACCAACCTTTCTTTTGAAAACCTCTAAATATAATGAAATACCTTTAAAAAGATATATATACACACACGCGCACACACACATATTCCAATTTATTTGCAAAACTGAGATATCTAATAAAATACTATAAACCATTTGTAAGATATTATAATATAAAAATCTTTTATTTCTTAATTAAAACTTTATCAACTTTGAAAACCATATATATACTAAAAATATACTTTTAAAATATTCATACATATTTTAAAACCTTTTATTTAAAGACCATAAAACAAGTTTTATAATTTAACACCATCACTTTAAACTCTGTAATCGATTATCGGTAATATATCTAAACCATGATAGTTTTCGATAATAAGTACACTCATAGTACTTATTAAAATATAAAGAAGCCCTAGGATGTCTTCTAAAGTTAAATTTAAAATCGCTGATCACAGTGATTTCAAAGTGCATCCATAGCGACCTTTTCGTTTCTAACATTTACAACCTCCAATTCTAATTTCCACAAATGCCCAAACAAATTCCTCTATGACAAACACCAAAACGTGTGTAGCAAAATATATATATGTGTGTGTGTGTGTATCCATAATATACCATAATTTATCACATTTAACATATGTCAAATATCAGGGATTTCAAAGGACGTTTAAATTGACTATATCATTTCAAACATTCACAACATAATATCAAACATGTAAACAAGTAGTCTAGCCCATGATACATGTTATAGACGATCAAAAGAGATATTATACTCCATAATAATGTTATCACTTATTTTACAAAACAAAGATGGTCCAAAAGTAATAACTTGCATTATTCGTTATATAGTTTTTATTTTAATACTACAATATTTATATACATAATAATTGTACAATCAACTGGTGAGTAAACTCACCCAAGTTCTAACTAACGCTTACGCATTTCCAAATAGTCTAAAATCGAACACCATTCGATTTTGGCTAAAATTCCCACAAGCTCCAAACTCAATGAATCCAACTCCAATGCATAGATATCATCACTACGCGTCCAACGCAAAAGACCGCATCCAAATCCGACTTCGTATGAACAAGATACGGATATTAGAACACTTAAGATTAATTAATTTATAATTAACTTAACTAAATGGGTATTTAATAAATTAACCTTCTCTATCTCGTTTAACAAACTCAGGCCACCACTTTTACTTTCGCGACTTTCCGCACCAATCGCAACCACCACATTGCCTGAATCGTCGCTGCATCTCCACCAAGGGTAGCCCAAACCTAGACGCCCCCAATGCCATAAGTTTCCCCTCGTCGCCTCCATCTCGAGATCAAACCCAAAACATTGGCAACATTCAACTCGACTTTGCTACAGCCTCTCTTCACCATACGTCGATCCATCATAGCCGATGGACTCCCCAAGCCACGTTGCTCCTTCTTTATGTTGGACAGTTCGCCTAATTCGGCCTCTAGTAGATGGAGCAATCTAGGCCGTTGGATTGTGGAGGCTAGGGTTGGGGTTTTGGAAAATAGAGAGAGGGGTGAATTCCTTATATAGGAAATTTATCCGACACCATTCTCTTCCAAAATCACGAACTCTAATCAAGGCGTGCTCACTGGCATTCCTAGTCAAATACCCCTATTCCGAACTCAATAGAACTAGTTTCACGACTTAATTCCATTGTATACAGAAGTTAGCTTTTAAGCTATATCATTTTAATTCCTGAAATTAATAGCTACGCTTTTCGAGCTCGCATGACCATACAGTATGTCTGATCGTAATGAAACTCATCGGTATACAACAATTCATTATCCTTGATTTAATGACACTAGTTTCGTCAAAATCCGAGACAATACCCCAGAATGATAATTTCAGATGTTAACTAAAACGAATTATTATGAAAACAAATTTAATCACTTTTAATTCTAAATTATAAGTTTTCTATCATCATTCTTATTTAAACAAGAGTTAAATAAGCTTCGGAAATTATTTTTATTCACATTAAACCCAAGATTCAATTATTTAAATAATTCCAATATTTAATTATAAGATGTTCGAAAATATGGGTCGCTACAAACTTCATGCATATTTTAGATTATTTGCACACATGCATATATGTCAATATCTTGCATTCATGTTAGGATTGAGCTCACCTATAAATATGTTGTACGCATAATCACATTACACTTTTTAGTTGAGTAGATGAGTGTGTAGATAACTTTGTTGTACGACATGGTTGTAGAGTGCTTTGTTACACTATCTACCTCTTAGGAATTTTGGGGATAAAATTCTTTTAAGGGAGGAGAATATAACACCCCGTGAAACTAACAAGAAATGAATTATGAAAAATTAATTAATTAATAATAAACCCAAAAATAGAAATTGGGCAAACGTCAGAATTTGACCACAAAATTACACCATTGTGTTCATGGTGATTTTCTTAGCAACTTACATATATAAAGCTTCACGATCGGAGTTCAAATAAAGAAGTCATCGACATTTGAACATTTCAGATAAAAAATAATTCAAAACGAAATAAGAAAATAAATATTAATAAACATAATGTTAAAGTAAACGTTAATAATAATCTTAATGTTTAAGTAAACGGTAAAAATAATGCTTGGGGGACCACTAGTCGAACCCTTCTACGTGGTCAGTCGATCGCTAACGGTTGACTACCCATAGATATCGGTCGACCGGTTAAGCTAGGGACATTATTGGCCTGAATAACCCAGATCGTAAATTTTTATAAAATTGTTGATTTGACGGTTCACCGCCTCCAAAAAGCTATAAATAAAGGCTGACCGCCTCATTCTTTTCATGCATATCTAAAGCCGGGGACGACATTATGCCCAATTCTCTTCCTCCACACAAATTTCTTAAACTCCAAATTAATAGAAATAAATACACACATTCAAGGATTAGGGGAAGGATTGAAGGAAACAAGCTAAAGGGAAAGGTAATGAACTATACATATATATACATTCTAAACCTTCCTAACCTATAATAATTGAATATAATATGTACATACAAATCTGTTATATGTTATATAGTAAAAAAAGGTAAATTCGAGGAAGACATAAGTTATTCCACAAAAGCAAATCCAAGAAGATTATGTGGGAATTAATTGTGAGTGGAAATCTTAATTTTCACTTAATGGTATCTTGTGTGGTTTGATGTTTGGATTTGTATTGTGCCTTGAGAGATTTTGTATGCAAAAATTAATCAACTAAGCCTCCTGATAATATGTAAATTTTGAATTGTTTGGAATCCTAGTTGTTTTATTATAATATAATAGGATTGGATTCATAAATATTTACAATATAAATATTTTGTATTCTGTTTGATTCCAATTTTTAATTTGTGATTGTAATGAAAAAGGATTCCAAAACAAGGAAATAGAAAGAAGCATGCGAAGTGGGAAAAGGAGATTTTTCCTCTTATCTATAGTTTGCACCGCCTATTTTGAGAATTAAAATAAATATGATTTCTTTGTCGTTTCAACACCATACGTTCAAAATGTTGAATGGAATATAAAATATTTGAATTTGCTTCCTTGGAAAAAGTGACGTGACACACATACAAATCTACTATGCGTAGCAAAATTATTGATGATATTAGCTTTTACGTAATTGTTGTATTGAATTGAGACTTGTATAAAAATTGTTGTTGTTAACATTAAAATAATGTTACACCCCGAATAAGTAACGGACAAATTACATTAATACATATAAAACTAATTAGGCATAATTTAATATTAATCACAAATATAATGAAAAAATATTCCTTTAAACTTCGAAACTAACAATTATAATTGTAAACTTGTAACGTATATAATAATTAAGACATGGAATAAGAAACCAACAAATAAATAGCAATTAAAAATTAACAACCAATCTAATAAAATGAGTTAAGAGCGATTATGGAAGTTAATCCATAAATAAAGCGAAATAAGGAGTTTCCCTTATAAGGCCTTTAACGTGTAAATATGGGTGAGGGATATGGGTGTGTGTGTATGTTGATGTAATTTTACATTAAATGTTGGAGAATAGAAACATGGTTAAGTTATAGGAATGCAAGATCACTTGAAAGCATATAAAAGACTACACAGCTAATTTGGCTACCAATAGTGTGATATTTGTAGCTAATATTGGACATTGCCTATAATAAGTACCCATAGTGGATGCGATGTTAGTCCTAATTTTTTTAGGGTAAATCTTCCCGGCTGATCTAGCTATCAGCACCTACAAATAGTCGAACTAATATGGGACGTCATGGTTGGGTTATGGGCCATAATAACTGGCCTACTTCGGGGTTGAGCTATTAAATGGCTATGTTAGGTCCTTCCTCTCCCTATTTAAGAAGTATTATATGGTACGGATTATCGTTTAGGCGCGTTAGTGAAAATCTCTTGGGGGAGGTCCGCTTTGGGGGTTGAGGTATTAAATGGTTGTTGGAGGATCTGCCTCTTCGCTATCTAAGAAGTATTAAGTGGTCTAGAAGAGAATTTCTACGATGACAGCAAGGGAGTATTAGGAGGGGTTCGCCTTGGGTCTTAGGTATTAAATGGATGGAGAGTCTACCTATTTCCTATTTAAAAGGTCTTGAGTGACTCAAGTACTTTCTCCCATATCATTAGGATATGATTCAACGAGAGATGAGTTATTGAACCCAATATACTCCATAGTTGCGTTGCATCCGCATTTATAGTAATGGAGTCGGGTGTGTAGGGCTGTTATCCTACAATTAGAGATATACTTAGGAAAGTATAATGAATACGTAAGACATGACGCTTGTTCAATTACTTATTGCCCATACATTGTTGTTATAAAGCTTGAGGTTTTCAATTGCTACATATTGTTGTTCTAACTCTCTCCTCATTACAACTTTCATGTTACGTACAACAATGAGTGTGAAGAAGATGGTGGAGACTTGGTGGCCAGTTATCTATTATAGTTGTCCAGTTATGTTGTTACGATGTATCCAGATTATGTATTAGACGTGTTTTATGCACTGTTGGGACAGTGTACTCCTGTGATTTGATTTTATGAGATTGATATTTTTATTATTATTATATTTTATTATTTCTGTTGTGAGACTCTAAAAGCGTAGATATATAACTTTGGATATTGTTTTATTGAATCAATTACACAAACAACCAACTAGCTCCGGAATGGACTTTTGGTTCGAAGGGCTTTTATTGGGTCGAAAATTAGGCTCGTTTCAAGGAGGGTTGTTACAAACTCACCGTTGAGTAGAATGTATGTGATTTTCCATTCGGAAAATGGATCAATCTCCTATCGGACAGCCATACATCTACCAATGGTCTCTGCCATCTCCACCTCACGTGGCGAAGTTCCACTCGGTTGACGTTTACAAACGAAAGTAGTAGCTGAGCGATGTGGATGTATAGAAGCTCGAGGAGTGCGAGCATTGATCTCGACAGCATTGCCATGGGAAAGTTGGCATACAACTGGGTGTTGAACCGGGCATTGGCAGGCGGAGTCTCCGAAATTACAAATTTGCAGGAGGGAGTTCCGATGCACCCTTCAGATATCTCGTTCAGCTTCTTGAATTTTGGATGCGAACAAACTTGAATTTCTCGTATCTTCTAGCAGTCGTGTCCCACCACTCGTCATCTTCTCCGATGGTATCATTTTCCACATTGTAGGACTCGCCTTCAATTTGGAGCAGCCGGCTTCAAGGGGTCAAGTCATGTTTGAGATTGTCAAACTTGTTTGTCATATGACTGACGCTGTAATCGACGTTCATCTATGTGTTGAACGCATTGGTGATTTCAACATACCAATAGACAATTCGAACTTTTCGAGATCCGATGTTGGCGCAGTAAATGTTGATAAAGGTCAATGCTCATTTCTCGGTTCAGTCTACAATATTGTTGTGGAGAAGAACCAGATGATTTATGGATCAGCATTCTGAAAAAAATCAAAAAAATTAGAGGAGGTAGACATTAATACGAAAGTCACAAATATGAAAAATGACCGTAAAAAAAGATGTAGATTCGACAAAATTTAGATGAATTTTCGAATTTTGATTATGGTGATTTGGTGAAGAAGATGTTGGGAAAGGAGAAACATAAAGAGGAAGGGATGACCATCGAATGACAAATGCTCAATTCCAACGATTTGGCTAAACCATGCATTGAAGTGGGCTCTCCACTTAACCTGTCAGACGTGCCTAACATGGCGCGAACCTGAACAGTCCAGAAAAGTCTTGTGAAGTGTACCTCAATTCAATGGAGATCGTGCATCAATGCTCCAAGTTCTAACGATACATTTGTAAAATAATATAATCGTGGCCGATTAATCCAGCTGGCCAATTAGGCTTAGACTCCTAGCCTTAGTTCAAATTTCGAACTGAAGATAGAAACAGCCGTTGATAAAGTTAGGGCGGAAGTTTCAAAGTCGTATTATTGACGCAAATAAAAAGCAGCGCCACCACTTTTGTGCGTCAGTTGAAATAAGAATTTGGGCTTACACCAAAACAGCAACTTTCCTTTTCGAATCCAATGTTTATTAGCTTCCAATAGTTTCACATCGTTTGTCATTTCACAACAAAAAATAATAATTGATAGAAACATATTTCATTACAAATTCAAAATTCTGGCGGGATGACTGTATATGGAATGGATTTGACAGTATTGTGGTGCCCACAAGCAAAGCAAACGCCGTCTAGCTCCGGTAGCGCCTGAGAAAGCGACGAGTCAGTAGAAGAAGACAAAAAAAGGGAGATAACTGCTGTTTAGATTTTGCTGTGTCCTTTCTAAACAGATAACAGATTCAAGGGAACGGAGCTGCTGTGATGGATGCACGCAAATTGCAAAGTAATACACGCCTTGACAGCAACCCCTACGCAGTCGTTCCTTTCACATTATATTTTGCACTCAGCACCCCAAAAGAAAAATTAGAAAATAAACAGAACAACTTAGGGTCCGTTTGGTTTTATTTTGTATTTTGGGTTTTGTATTTTCAATTTGCACTAAGAAATAACAAGAAATAAGAGAAAAAGATTTATAATTCTTAGCCGTTGGGACGACCAACGGACAACGAAAGAGTTTGATTGTTCTCCGTGCTTTTGTTATCTCTCGAAACACGAAAAATAAAATAAACCTGTTTTCTATTTTATATATTAATTTCATTTTTCAAAATTGTTTGTTTTTCAACTATACATACAAATGACGCGTTTTTGTATAGACGAAAACACAAAACTAAAAACGACAAACCAAACGGGGCCTTAGGTGTTTATAACCCTTACTAGTGTAAGTGTATTTTACATTTTAAATTTATTTTATATCCATTTTAAATTGAAATAAATAATTATTCTTCACTGTCTAGAAATTTAAATGTCTTTGGATTGATATTTAATGATTTTATATGAATTAGTATATGTATAGGATCATATATGCTTGTATATGCAATTTAGGTGTTTGTTGAACTATTTGAATGATTTAATATGCTTCATTTAGTGTTGTTTGTGTGTGGTATTATAGGTATATGCTTGAATAATTGTTTGGGGTGCTTTTGAGTGTTGGAAAACTTTGCTTGGCATATGGATTTCCAATTGGAATTGGAAAACAAATAAAAAAAGAGTAAGTGGGGAGTGCACAAAGCAAAGGAGGTCAAACGAAAATGAAGTTTTGACAAAAGTCTAGAAATTTGGAGTCATACCTGAGGCTAGGTAGAAAGTAGATGAATGGAAGAAACGAGTCATGCCTCAAAGTGACTAACTCAATCATTGCTTCAAGCCAGAGGCACGACAAATTGGGGCAAGCCCCAAGCGAAAATTAAATTCAACAACTACGAAAAGATTTTTTATTTTAGGACTATGAAAACAGTCCAATGCTGACCGACGCTTGCTTCTACTCGGTACTAGAGTTGGTCTAGGATTTTCCTCCAGTTACGAACTGAAATTTCCCTAATCCATGACTTGGGACAAAGTCCATGGAAACTCTAAACCAAAACTTCAAATTCTCGAAGTCAACCTCGGGTCAATCCTAGTGTCATTCAATATCGAATAAAATTTTGATATGACTTGGAAACTTGAGCTTCAAATATCATCTGCTACATATTTGTAAAATTTGGTGGCAATCAGAGGACTTTGTTTTTTGAGCTAACGGAGTAGGGAGCGAGCATCTGCAAGGAAAAGAGGAGCACTATCGAGCATGTGAAACAAGACAAACATAAGAGTGTTTAGCCTTAGGTAGAAGTTCCAGTGTAGTCCAGACCATGCGAAATTTCCATGGGAGCATTGATGAAAAAGGGTCTATAGTTTCTAAGAGAGATCAACTATGTGACACGTTAGACCCATGTCATAGTCCAGTTGCACATGCTAGATACTTATTGGTGGATAATGTATAACCTCCAAAGGATGGTGGAATGCAAGACTAGGTGTGGGTGCTCAATACTGGGCAAGTAGGTCCAATAGGCTATCATGACTAGTAGGTCAAGTTCGTTTTCTCTCTATGGTAGTCAGTGGGTCATCCATGTCATCGTATATCCGAGAGATCTATGAGGGTTAGGATCGATGGACTTTTGAATGCTACGGATGTCTTGTTTGATGTGTAATATTATTTTGAGTCTTATACCATGACACTAAATATACTATTGATGTAGGGAAGTAAACCCTTTTCCATGTTGATAGATTAGACATATCCAGTTTATGTGCTAATGTTTTATGTGTAGGAAGTCATATGAACTCGGTGCAGTACTCCCATCTTAGTCATTCTTATAGGGAAAAGTATGGGTTCTTATATACATATGATGTGTGTGTGTGTGTATTGAGTTTTATATTATTTTTTGCATACGAGTAATTTACACCAGACTATTGTTTGATCCGAATTTATTTATATTGTCTCTTCTCTTATAACTCTTGGGTGCTCTCACAAATATGCAAAGTGGCAGGTTTTTGTGACTACGCATGGTATTTGATTAATAGAGACAACATGAGGCTTACGGATTAGGTATCCTATTGGAGCTTTATTATATATATCCTCTACCATGCAATGCTTTGAGTAGTTAGCACTTATTTATGTTATTAGAGACGACTTGTTTATTTGCGGTCATTTATGTACCCAAAAGATATTTACTCATTATTTTATGTATTGTCGTTTGAAAATTTTTGTACTCTGGTACCTTTGCCCTTAATTATGAGTACTTTATTTTGACCATACCTTGGTCTCACCTAATTTATATCTCTATTATATTTTATTTTGTCTCCACGCTATGAGACATATGATAGCTTACATATATCTAACTCGATAATCAATCTTGTTCAAAAAAGGCATTTTTTCTTATTATATACTTATAGTGATATAATTAATTAAGTAATTAATCTAAAGTATATTAAATATAAATCATTAAATAATATCTTATGTGATAGTAATTACAATGTGTTTGTAGTCATCGGAAATTTGTAACAATTAAATAACATAGTTTTAAATATTCCTGGTCAAGATGTTTCGAGATGGGATATCGATACATCCATAGAGACTAGTGCATAATACTCTTCAAAGGTTGGGCAACATATTACTCATGCCCGCTAGGGGCACTAAGGAGTTACGTACTTATAGTTATTGGATAACTATATAATGACTCGCTCGAGAGTTCTCTATTGTTTAATATAAATAAGGTCAAACAGAGCATCTTGATGTGACACTATTGCATGGTTCCCTCAACTTGAGAATACTGTGGAACTTTAATGTGGACACTTCGGTTTGATTATAGTTAAATCGTGGCATGACATACATTGAACGGCTATAGATGGATCTGAGTTGAAGCATTATAAGTGAAACACTATTTATTAGAATTTGTTACCTCGGTTATAAGAGGTTAGTGTAAGGTCAATTGTAGTTAACTCAAAGTCAAAGTCTTTGGGCAGAGTAATACGATTAATAATTATTTTTATTATTGAATTAAAGATTTTGTGTTTGGATTTACAAAGTTGAATGCAAATGACTTTGGAATTTAGGCCGAAACCAAATTTCATAAGTCCTAATGTGATATAGTTTTAATGAAGAGAATTGGTGTAAATAATCATCACTACGAGTTACCACTTGATAAAGTTATGGATGTGCCATAGGGGTAATTCTGTAATTTATTGTAAATTAATTAACTCTATATTCTATTCTCATTCATAATAAAAGTGTTCTTCTTGTTGTTATAATGTGTTATAAATAATTAAATATTTAATTGTAATATATTTAATAGAAAATACATAAATGGGTAGTAATTACAAATAGTTGTAATCATGAGTATTGTATCACAATATAATAAAAACATTATTTTAAACATTCCTAGTCAAGGTGCATCGAGGCTGGATATTGATGCATCCGTTGAGACTAGAATACGCAATGTTCTCCAAATATTGGGTGGTGTATTAATCATGATTATTGGGGGCACCAAGGAGTTACATACCATTAGTTATTGGACGATTATGGAATGACTCACTCGATAGTTTTATGTTGGTTAATATATATACAGGTCAAACAGAAAATATGGATGTGACTAATTTAAAAAATTCTCTCGACTTGAGAATACTATTGATCTTCGATATGAACTACTTTGATTACAATCAAAACACGGAACGATGTCCATCTAGTGACTATAGTTGGGTCGAGTAGAAGTATTGGAAGTGAAACACTATTCAAGAGAGGATTCGTCTCCTATGTTATATGGAGTTAGTATCACGGTCAGCTCAAAGTCAAAATCTCTGGCCAGAGTAGTTCGGTTAATAGTAATTGCTACTATTGAACCAAAAACTTTGTGTTTAGGCTATAGAGTTGAATATGGACGATATTTGAATTTTGACCATTACCAAATTCTATAAGTCTGAAATGATATAGTTTTGACGAAGAGAATTAGTGTAAATAATAGTTATAGTCGGGTAACACTTAACAAAGTAAAATTGGATTTTACCAAAACCAAGTAAGCAGAAAATTTGGGCTAAAATGTCTCACCGCCTGTCAGTGATGTGTGAACATTAATATTTGAACAGTTCGGTATTAATCGCTGACCAAATTTATACCTAAAAAGGCACACAACCGAAATGTCAAATACTCCTTTGACCATATGATTTAATTAATTTGTAAATGTTATAAATTAATAAAATTATTTATTATCTGACCTTACGACCAAGCCATATTCGGACGAACTAGATCGTTAAACTCAAAGATTATCAAGTAGAAACTCCAAAGCGATAACAATCAAGGTCAACTGTCGGGTGAGACCAAGTAGGGAATTCACACACTCGCCTACAACCTTTAAGAATAGCTTACAAAATTTATTTATCCAAATACAATATCAAAAGCCCCAAGGTATAAGTGAAATTATGGATTGGTACCGAACCATAACCATGGAGCAGTACTAATCACTTATCCTTCCTCAGATCATTCACTTATCCCGATCCATGACAAGTTGGAGAGATTACAAGCTAGTCAACGCTATGTGGGATGGGTCGCAATCACATCATGACTCAAACGATCACCAGCCAAATCAGATGCTTATGCCCTACCTCCGAACCAAGAAATCTACTCAAGTTCATGTCCATAGTAAGGCAATCAAAGCATCGAGGATGAAGACACAATCAACCAAACATTCAGAAGAGGGAAATCATGGTCCACACAGCAAACTCACGGATCTGTACCGCTCCCTGAATTGGATCAGTAATGATCCCTAACTATTGTTGAGCTAGCCATGATATCTTTAGCTAAACTCCTTAAGAACGTAGGGAACATAGGCAAGTACATGGATAAGAGATTTTCGTTGACCTGAAGCTATAAATAGAGAAGGAGGGGCATTGTTTGGAGGATCTTTTGGCTTTTTTAACGAGTTCTTGTATACCTTCTATAATTCTAGGGATCATTACCGGTCCGTAAGAACAGCTTGTAAAAACTGAGTATAAACTTCAACAAAGTTTAAGTGTACGAAGGCTTATGATTAGCCGAACCATTATAATTGCTGTGTATTCTTATTTTCCTTATTTTAAATTTTTTCTTCATTTTATTCTCTATTATTAATCTTTGTGTGTTTATAACATTTTTTGACGTAAATATTTTAGTGCTTTCATTGAGAGCATATCGATCATAGGCTATTTGGATCTATTTTCTACTTTTAGACAACTTTAATCCACGAGGTAGATCGTCAGTTTTGTTGGTGTAATCTGTGACTACTCAGATTTCCATAAAATCTATCATAGGATTAATTAAAGTTATGGCCCCATGAAAGGAGAAATCTGCCACTTCTAAACCCACTGATGTTGAGAACGTTGGTTCTTTGCATGTTGATGAAGTTGCTCAACCAAATACTACTGAAGTTCAAAATCCCTTTGATATGATAACATGGGTTGAGATGGATAGGATGATAAAGGAGATAAACGATAAGGTACATGAGAGTTAGGCCGATTTGAGGATGCAGATGAAAGGAAGTCTTGACTTGCTGAACCAGTTAGCCCGTTGCCGCAGAAGGAGCAGGAAAAATTTATTGCCTTTTGATTTGGAAGAGGACAGTTCTTCATCACCTAGTGAAAAACACAAAGATGGGAAATAGAAGATGAAAAGATAGGAAACCTGTACTTCAAAAGATAGGTCGAATAGTTCTTGAAATGAAGGGTTATGGATCAATACCGAACCACACACTCTCAACTTAAGCGATGGAGGTGCTGTTGATTTCGATGGTGATGTTAGTGGTGATGTTCATTATGTTGCTGATGGCCAGAATGTTGAAGTTTGGATGACTGCTGTTGATCTGCAATGTAGAACCGTAATATTAGGACAACTAGATAAACGGTTCTCTTGGACTTTGGAGAACTCATGTATCAAGAAACTAACTGTGACTGTTTTAAAGCCAAACACTCGGGGCGGGTCATAGCTATCGCCGTCCAGTGGATCTGACATAACCAAAATCTTTGGCGGAGATGGTAAAGAAGTTAGTGAATGCAACCCAGCATAAAAGCAACAATGAATGTGGGTCTTCTCCTAGTAGGAACCTGTCAGATGTCGTTGTTTTTCAATTTTTCTTGAAGGTGTGGCAATAATGTGGTTTACTCAGCTTCCACATAGATCCATATCATCTTTCGACCAACTAGCTAAAAAGTTTGTTGAGCCGTTCTATTTGCACACTACCAATCCAAAAGATGTAATGTCGCTATCAAACCTTTTCTAGAACATAAGTGAGAAGACATTGAAAGATTTTCTAAGCAGGTTCAATACAGCTGTGATATAAGTGAGCAATGCAAGAGAGGATATTGTGCTGATGGCACAAATCGGGGGGAGGGGAGGTAAATCCAGACATTGATTTCGAGAGATGGTTGAAGATGAATCCCCATCAACTATGGATGAGTTTTATAGGAAGGCAACATAGTTCTTATGCTTGGAAGTGGCAAATGCATCGGTTGGGAAAGATGGCAGAAAGTGTTCAGGTGAAGTTGTTTAAAGTAATGTTGTAGTAAAACAAACTGGAGGAAGTTTTGACAATTCAGATGTAAATGTTGAGAATAAAGGCAGTGTTCAGAAAAGGGATAACCAAGGGGGTGGAGATTGAACATTGAACTCCAATAAGCATCCCAGAATTCTAAAATATAAGGACTATACACCATTGAATAACATAGTTGAGAACATATACCTTGCCATACAAGGTACAAAACTATACAAGAAGCCACCTTCGAAGATGTCGACAGAGAAAGACAAGAGATCTAGTAAGTACTACCACTTTTTATTAGACCCATAGTCATAATTCCAATGAGTGTAGGCATTTGTGTGATGTGATAGATAATTTAATTAGAAAAAAGAAGTTGCAACAGTATGTTAAAGCCCCATAGGATGGTGGGCAAGGAAGTGCTCAACCCTAAGGACCAACGAGATCTAGTTGGGCCTAGCGATGGCGAGCATAGGCAGCTTGGAAAATGATTGGTTATTAAGATGAAATTTCCTACAAAGAAAGGGGTAGGAGTCATTCAAGGGGACCAAAGTGTTGGATGTGAATGCTATGTTGTGGAGCTAAAGGAAGCAAAGTGACATGAAAAGAGAAAGGATGCAGAGAAGACTCTCTGCATCAAATCACTGGGTGCATAGCAACCACCACCTAAGCCTTGGCTCGATCAGCATGGAAGATTCCATAAAGCTATGGATCCTAGGAAAGAGCCAGAGGATGTAAGGGAGGCTCCTCTCGAGTTGACGATCAACATCTCGGCCAGTCAGGATGATCCTATTTGAGTACTGAAGATCGGATCTCAACTCAGCATGAGCATGATGAAAGAATTGACAAGTTTTCTTCAGGCGAACCTAGATGTGTTCGCTCGGACGCATTTTGACATGTGTGGAATATCATTGGAGATAGCGTGCCATGCATTAAATGTGAACCCTTAAATGTGTTCCTGTGAAGTAGAAGCAATGCATCCTAGGTCCAGAATGATTCGCTATGCTTAAAGAGGAAGTGGATAAGCTAAAAGACAATGCCTTCATCCACGATACCCTATACCCAGAATGGGTATAAAATCCAGTCCTGGTTAAAACAATGGGAAATAAAGGAAGTGCATTGACTATTCATATATGATATGGCATGTATGAAGGATAGTTTCCCACTACCTAAGGTCGACCAATTAGTGGATTCAACCGCCGAACACGAGTTGTTGTTGTTTATGATGCCTATTTTAGGTTACAACCAGATTCCATTACGTGTCTCGGATCAGGAACACTAGCTTCATAATCAATTTGGGATTGTATTGTTACCCTCTCATGCCATTCGGTTTAAAAAATGTAGGAGCAACTTAACAGAGGCTGGTGAATTCAATGTTCAGAAGGCAAATCAGGCGGTTAATGAAGGTTTATACGGATGATATGCTTGTGAAGTCACGACGATTGGTGAACCACGTGGAAAGAACTAGCAGAGATGCTTGGTGTGCTCCAAGAGTACAGGATGAAGCTCAATCCATTAAAGCGTTCATTTGGAGTCGTGTAAGGAAATATCTTGGGATTCAATGTAAGCTCAAGAGGAATAAAAACCAATCTAGAAAAAAATCAAAGCTTTGAGGAACATCGAGGCCCCAAAGTCGATGACAAATGTTCAATGTTTGAATAGGAAAGTGGTGGCCTTGAGTTGATTTATGTCAAGTGCCATGGACAAATATATAACTTTCTTCGATGTTCTTAAGAAAGGGAAGAGAAACTTTGCCTGGACGAAAGAGTGCAAGGATGCTTTTCATGCCTTGGTGGATCATTTGGAGAGGCCACCCATCTTGTCAAAACCTCTGGAGAAAGAGGATTCGTATATTTATCTGGCAATATCAGTGCATGCTTTAAGCGCTGCACTTGCATGTGAAGAGTCCAGAGGTATATATACCACATTAGAAAATGATTAACAGTGGTAGAGAGGAACGACTCAAAGATGGAGGAGCTAGCTTATTGCTTGCTGATCACTTCAAAGAAGCTCCATCCATATTTCCAAGTTCATCCAATTAAAGTACTGACCGATCAGCCTCTGAGATAGGTTCTGTAGTGACTTGAGACTTCTAAAAGGCTGATGAAATGGAATATCAAACTGAATCAGTATGGCATAATGTATCATCCCTTGGAGGGCGATTCAAGGCTAGGCCATGGCAGACTTCATTGCTGAGTACCATGCTTAGGATGATACTGCGAAGAAGATGGGGAATAGTGTGTTAAGTGGAAATTGTATTATAATGGGGAATCCAATGAATGTTCCTCGGGGGTCGGAGTTGTTTTGGTAACCCCCGAGGAATGATCGATTTTCTACACCCTGAAGCTTGAGTTCCCCACAACGAGCAATGAAGCCAACCATGAAGCCCTTATAGCAGGACTCAAGATTGCAAAAGAATTGGGAATCAAAACTCTACACATATATAGTGATTCTCAATTGATGGTTTGCCAGGTGAGGAAAGAATTCCAGGCCAAGTGGGGAAGGCTAGCCCCCTACTAGACAAAGCCTCTTGAACTGCTCCATGACTTCGAGCATTACACGATAATGCACATCTATAGGGAGGAGAAAACGAAAGCCAATTTGCTTGCCAAGCTAGCCTGTTCGGGGGATGCACGATTCATGGGTTTAGTTCTAATGGAGGTTTTATCAGTTCTGAGCATCGACTGGAATGATGTCGAATGGATCTTAGAGGTTGAGTTGGATTAAGAATCATGGATGACTCTTATTAAGGAGTATTTGCTGAAGGGAACCCTTTCAAATAGGAGAAATGAACAAAGAAAACTCCTGCGCCAAGCTCCACAATTTATCGTTCAGGATGGGTTGATGTATAGAAGTGGATTCTCTATTCCCTTGTTACGATGTGTCGCTAATGAAGAAGCAAAGAAGATCCTTGCGGATGTTTACGAAGGAGAGTGCGACGATCATACTATGGGCCAAATGTTAACGAAGATCGTTCTTCGCTATAGATATTTTTAGCCGAATGTCAACAGAGATGCAGCTGATTACACTAGGAGGTGTGATCGATGCCAAAGGTTCTCAAAAATTCCTATAACCCCATCGACGGAGATGGTCAACCCATGGCCATTTGTAGTATTGGGAATCGATATTATTGTTGTGCTACATATGTCGAAGGGTGGAGCGAAATATACTATCGTTGCAGTCGATAACTTCACGAAGTGGACTGAAGAGGAGCTGATCGCCACGATACCACGAAGAAGGTGATCAACTTCACCATCAAAAACATTATCTATCGATTTGGGATCCCACAAACGATTATATATGGAAATAGGACCCGGTTTGACAGCATAGAATTCAAAAACTTCTACAGCAAATATTGGATTGAGAAAATATTTTCTGCAGTAGCACATCTGCAGGTGAATGGGCAGGTGGAAGCAGTGAATAAAATCATCGGGTCAATTATTAAAAAGCGATTGACAAAGGCCAAAGGAAAGTGGGTCGATGAGTTGCCGCTAGCACTTTGGGTTGATCGAACGACCTACAAATCCACGACTGGTCACATTCCATTCGCCTTTTCCTATGGTCAGAGGCCATGCTTCCAACTGAATTGGAAGTGCAAGCTCATCGCAAGATCCACTATGACTCCAAAAGAAATGAGGAGCTCCTACTAGAGCCCCTCGAAATGATCGATGAGAGTCACGACGAAGCTGATTTGGGAGCTAAACTGGTCATCGAAACCGAGTAGCCTGGAATTACAACACAAGGGTCAAGAATTGGGCCTTTGAGATCAACGATGTCGTTCTTAAACGAATCTTCCCTGGTCCTGTGAACATGGGTCCAACTTGGAATGGTCCATATGCTATTAAGCATAAGCTTGGAGATGGAACATTTAATTTAACAATTAGTGACGGAAACTTCCGCGAGTGTGGAATAGTGAGCATTT
Organism: Allium fistulosum; assembly: GCA_030737815.1. Lineage (NCBI taxonomy): Eukaryota > Viridiplantae > Streptophyta > Magnoliopsida > Asparagales > Amaryllidaceae > Allium > Allium fistulosum. Next base: position 542,116,629 of record CM060903.1, read on the forward strand.
ACGATAATATTTCACTTAGAACTTCCTTTTTGTACAAACTTTGTTGATTTAAATGTAACAAGGCATGATTTTCCGTTATTTGAGATACAAAATGAATAGACTTCAGAGATCGACAAATTTGGGATTCTCAATGGTAAAATATTACGCCATGAACAATAGCAAAATCAAATAACTTACAATTATATAATGCATAGATGCATGTTCCCGAAGGAAGGCACTAACCGAACCTTACGGTTCATGACTAGACGTGAGGAACATAAATGTTCCTAGCATCTGAAGTAGATGCCAAATAACTCCTTTGACCCACAACTTGGACATTGGAGCATAGACAACATAGTGGATCAATCGAGATAGTTCACCCTGGGAACCATTGCCCGGAGCTGGCAAATCCAACAATTTATACCCCAGTAAAGCTCTCGCCCGGAGTTTGATGGAGCGCAAACTCCCCGTTCGGAGTTATGCAGGATCTTCCTCGAGTATCCAAGAGATGGACACTTTAACCACTGTTTTAGGTGATCAAGTCCGATCCACACCCGGAACTAGGCAAGGTCGAATAAAAAATATGTGAAATGGATGTTCAAACTGCCATTTTAAACAGCTAATTTTGGTTAAGGCCCAAAGTTAGGCTCGATCGAACAAAGGTGCTCGGAGATAGGCACCTGGGCCATTATTCTTCAAGAATGGAAAAAAATGTATTTTCAGACATTACCACTGGTCGAATAGAACTCGAGTAAGAGATAACGAAATAAGCTATTGATTTAGTTAACTGATAATAGAGAAATGACTCTCACACACAGGAGAAAATTAATAAACACATTTGTCAATGCTTCGACAAATTGACACAAGTCTTGAAAAGAAATAAGCCTAATTTTTATTAACATGCCACTTAAACCAAAGCGTCGCACAACTTCAGCTTATGTACACAAGTTTCGGACAAAACAAAGGGCAATAAAAACAAGGAAGGATGCAACTAAATCTTCCTCCTCCACTTAGAATCCTTCTTCTTCTCCTCAGAAGAATGTGCTCTAGACAAACCATTTTTTCTCCTGCTTCTATCTTTACCTTTATTGCCCTTTGGAAGGTCGCTCCCTGAGTTATCTAAAGGCACAATCTGAGCACTTCTAGAGGTAGGAATGGTAAAGGGGACATAGATAGATTAAGTGGGCAACGAGATAGATAGGGAAGGGGGAATATCAACCTCGTTTTCATTCTTGATCTTCTTGGCCATCAGGACTTGATTTCAGAGCATCTCTTCCATAGTGGGGCCCAATGGAGGATCAAAGGTCCTAGTTATAGCGATGTCCTCTTCTTGTGCCCTATGAAGATCACCTGTCATCTCCTCCTCTAAGGCATGGATCATCTCAACGCCAGGGCCAGGAGTCTTGCTGGCTAGAAAATCTAGGATTGTTTGGGTGGCAGACACGATGAATGACAGTGGCTATAGGTTATGTCCCCGTTGTCATGCTTTCCTTGGGCAAAGGGACAATTGAAGGCTGCCCTAGAATTGAAAAAATGCATAACTAGAGATTAGTGACATCAACCGGTTTCATGTAAGGCTTCTCAAATACAGGCGAGGTCGATGATATTCCTCCATAGGTTGTGAGCTTAGCATGGGTTGGTGTGCCACTAAATCCTCCTTCTAGAATGGGAGATAAAATAGATCGCTTTAGAAGAAGAGGTTCATCAGGATTATATTGAGCATTAGATGAGGCTGTCGAAGTAATTAAAACTCCTAAGACCACCCTAGAGGTAGGAATAATAGTAAATCCTAGAAGAGAAGTTACTGTCTTGGAAATTTTAGGATTCGTAGTCAAAGGAGCATTATTATTTGTTATTGAGTCATAAAGATCATATTCAGAGCTCTCAACTCGATCTTTTTAGGCCCCGACGGCTAATTCGCAGTGCATGAGAAGCTCACTAGCCTTAAGCACCTCCAGGTCCTCTTTATCTAGAAGTTTGAGTTTCAATTGTTCTACATTGACCTCTACCCCACCAGAGAGCTCTCATTCTTGATTCACAATATCCTACAATGCCAGGGCTAAAGCCTCGAGATACCCTTCTTCAAGCCACTTCAAGTTTTCAAACTTAATTACCTTTGCATTATAACGAATGAGTATTGGCTCGAACTCATCCCTAACCCACTACTATGTAGCTTCTACCTGCTTCTCCACATCTTTCACCCTAGCTTCTACGTCATCTTTCTCTAGATGAGAATCTAACAACTCCTCACAATAGCCCTGGGCTTGGACAAGGTGTCATCTTTCTCCTTATTCTCACTTTTCTAACAGCTTTTTTAGCTTCTCCACTTCTTTCGTAATCCGTTCATTCTCTAGTGACAAAGTATGGCTCCTATGATGAGCAGCCTCGATTTATTTTTGTTGATTCTGGCACTCCAAATTTGCAGACTTGGTCAGATCTGCCACTTGCTTCTTGGCTCTAGACAATGATGCATTGAGCTCTTCAACTTCTTTCTCAAAATGGGAGACGATGCATTTGTCTTACTCTTGCAGTAGTTTTACTCCATAAAGCTCCACTTTTCTTTTGTATTCGCCTTTAGAAATAACCTTAGCTAACTGTCTTCATTTGAAATATTGATCGTACATATCATCAACATAAGCCATGGTGTCGATTTTGATATGCTGAGGGATGTCCTTTAGATCGGGGACAAACATGATGTCATCAAAAAAGATTTTTGGGAAAGTAAGCTTCAAAGCGTCTATATGTCGATTAGAAACAATCTCCTTCTCTATTTGAACCTATCTCTTATTAGGCCTCGAATGAGGAATATCGAAAGTGGTTGTCTTAATGGATGCCCGAAAGGTTGAGGCACACAAGAGGATGTTGTTGGCTGTGGTGATAAAGGAACGGAAGTAAGAGCATTCCATACCTTTATAGACAGGGTATAATCGGCTCTCGAAGAATGTCTATCCATGCTGTGTGGCTAGGGTGAGCGAGACCTGTGTCACAGAGATGACTCATGAGATGCAAAGCCTTTTTCTTGACTTCTATGGTGTTGACCCTAGCGCCTTCCTGGATCAGAATCATAAGAAGAGCCATGCGGACAACTATATGATTCGTGTTTCCTTTGCTCGCTCCCTTGGCTTTTAATAGTATCATACATACCTCTATGCTCCATTGAATCTACGAATGAAACACGAACGAGTTAGCACTAATAGGATAAGAACATAATGCAAATTAAGCAATGTGCAGTGTCATGTAAGTGTATGTATATGTCCTAGTGTCCCACCATGGACCGTGAACTTGGAGTTTGCTAATAGAGGTGCTTTCCTTGGCACGAGTGGTAGGCACTTCATCTATTAGATAAATTGGGGATAGATTAGGGATCCACTATCCCCGATGCTAATATCATCGAGGCCAAAAGAACGGAATTCATCTAGGATCGGTGCACGGGACCCATAAATATCTCCTAGGAAAAACAGGAGTTTCCTCTATTGTAGTGGCTGGTGGAGGTTGTATAGGAGTCCGTGATGGAACACTCATTATTTTGGGTCTTGAGTCAAAAAGAATGCGTGGTCACTATCACTTTCATCACTAGTAGACTCGCGACCAATATCGATATCATTATGTTAACCCAAAAATGAATCAACACCCAAAAATCAGGTGAAAGCACCAGTTCAGATTAAATAAATGTAAAAGCAGTAAAAGGAGACACAATGTTTATAGGTGTTCAGCATAATCTCCGGCCTACGTCCACTTTAATCTTTTATTGGTTGTTCTCTCTCTGGATTTTAACTAATTATCTCAGATCTGACCATGATCAAGTGGATATCAGATTTACAATAGAGTTTCTAGGTTGTTTGTGAGTCACTTGTACTAAGAATTTGCCGATCGAAGTCCAAGAACGTCAAATAGTTGTTTCCTAGGCGACTCTAATGGAGGAGATGTTAGATGTGAAGAAGAGAAAGAAGTCTCTAATGGTAGAGAATCCAGATCCAGAGGTTAGAGAACCAGAGGAGATAAGGCAGAAAGTAGATCTTGTTTTGGTTGCTCTATGGTTTGTCTTTATAAGGGAAGTAGGCATGATGGATCAAAAGCCCACTTGCTGTGAGGTCCAGATATCGTCCTAAGTGGTGTGGAAAGTATTGGGTGCACACGAGTTATGGTGATAGCTCGGTGCCGAGTTATCCCCTTATGGGGAAACTTGCCCAACTTTTTTGCATCTTGTTCCTTGCCTCATTATGGAGTTTGCATGTTGTTTTCGTAGATCGTTGGCGTGTTTTGATAAGCATTCCTTCATAACTTGGTTTGTTCTATAGTCCATAGTAGCTAGTTCTTTAATTCTTGAGATAAGTCGTCTGGAATTCTATGAAATCACTTGGGCATGCTTAGTAGAGCTAGAAGATAGCTTGTGTAAAGTTTGAGATCATAGTGATGAAGCACCACAGCTAAATACCAAGTTATAGGGATAACTCGGTGTCGAGTTATATAATTAACACATTTTGGCTCTAATTTTTCTTGAGTTATTTCCTTAGTCTATCCGAATACGCCTTCTAGATTTAAAGTCGTTTCGTCCTCATTCGAATCTTTTGAGTCAAATTGAAATCGTCTTTGCTAAAAAGCGGGTTAACACTTACCCTCCAAAGTACTCCTTTTGAATGTATGGCGTGCTATGATCAAGATTAAGTTCCAAAAAAATCAGCCTTTGATAGTTGAGCTTTTCAATCTTTGTGAATCATCCAATTCCTTCGGATTCTCTTGTAAATCAAAGATTTGATCCAAACCTTTTACAACTAAGGACTCTAACCCTTATTTATACATCATTGTTATTTCAATTTCATTCGAAGTTATTACATCACATATCAAAATCGTTCCATTTTCAATAGAGATTTATCTGTTTTACCCTAATTACAAGGTGTTCAAATCATTTTATCAAACTTTTATCCATTCTAAGGTTTGATCTCTCTGGATCGTTTAATATTCCATTTAATGTGCGATCTCTTAAGATCATTTAATGTGTAAGTTAAGGGGCAATCTCCCTGGATTGTTTGGCATTCTGTTTTAAAAGGAGATCTCTTCAAATCGTTTTATTGCCCAATCTAAGGTTTCGATCTCTCCGGATCCTTGCTGAGTCCACTTGCTCTTCGGCAAATGAACTCAACGACCAAGCAAGCCCATCCGCTCACTCTCCAGTGAGGGATCTTGCTTCTCGTACAATCCCATCAACTCACTCTCCGGCAAAGGAGCTTTCACCCTATACTTTGGTCCCGTCTCTTCGGACTGGACTTAAAATGATTAATGTCATGCAAGTCCATCCACTCGCTCTCCGATGAGAGGAATTGCACCTTGCACTTCGGTCCTGTCTCACTGGACGGGACTTAAAGTGATCAATATCAGCCATCACAAGCAATATGGTTTTTCAATATCCAAATATTCAAATCAAATCAAAACAAACAAGAGAAATCCTAAGTGTTTACCCCTGACATCTAAATCAAAGCATGCCTAGAGACCAATCTAGGTCTTGTACACATGTAAGCGGTCCGAGGTTATTATCGTCCTAAATACTTATCTTAGGAATCGACTTAGAGCGTGCCTAGGGACCGTTCGGGATCCCATACAGGTGTAATCGGCGTGAGGTTATTATTTCTTTATTACTTAATACGGAAAGAAAAGTGAGAAAAAAGAAACGAAAAGGCAGAACGTAAGAATCAGATCTGATTCCCGTTCATCCTGATCATGGGATTTGGAGTATCGAACCATATCCCTGGTTGTTCCTTGATGCATTTGCTACAGATGGCGGTTGCTCTGGCTGCACCATTGCAGTTCAGTGCATCACATACTGTTGCAGCTGCTTGTTTCGAACAAGTTCTTCTATTTGATCACGAAGGTGTCGACACTCGTTCGTTTCATGTCAATCTAGCTCATGGAAGATGCAGAACTTTTTATATCTTTTATCCCAATCAGTAAGCTATCTCTAGCTGGCTATTGATAGAGGATATGCCTCCTAGTGTCTAGATATATCCATTCCAAAATTTGAGTCAAATCAATGTAGGAAGAGAAATTCAGCACCCTCCTTTTTCTTTTCGGTTCCCAAAAGTTGTCATCGGTTCTCCCTTTTCCTTTGTCTTTTCCTTTTCCTCCTCCGGACAATCCTCTGCCATCCATAGCATTAATTTCAACATCCTTAGCTTCAGCGTCTTCCTAACGCAAATATCTCTTAGCTTCATGGTAGAACTCCGCAAGATCCATCAGTGGATCCCTTTCCAGCGCACCTTTGAAGTCAGCCTTGCTTGCGACTCCTGATACCCCCACCATCAAGATTACTGACGGATCTGGCCTGTCCACTACGAGTACTACTGCATTGAATCTTGTTAAATAGCTTCTCGAGGTCTCTTCGAGCCTTTATTTCATGCTTGATAGCGTTATCACAGTCTTTGGTCACGAGATGCGAACTCTGAACTTTCTCAACAATCTGCTAACTAGGTCAGTCGATGTGCTTATGGACCCATTCTCCAGCTGTCTGAACCACATCGTCACCAAGTCTGTTAAGTATAATGGGAAACATCGCCCTATTACCTCCTCCAAAGCACCCAACACCTCCATATGTCGAATGTATCTCATCGGATGAATTGTTGGATCCATCTTTCCATCGTACATTTCCAACGTCGAAAGCTTGAAATTTGGGGGATTCCTTGCATTTCGAATATTAGAAGTGAATAGATTCTTGTTCTTGTCCTCCATGCTTTGATTTAGGGGTCTACCTTTGATCATTCTCCTTACTAACTTAACAAGCCGGTTTTCACCATCCAACGAAGGTCTTTGCCCAAGTGTAATGTTTTGCCCCCTGCTCCTGTAGGGGAATTATGGCACATACTCTGGCACATATTTCTCTGGTTGCACATTAGCGTTCTGATCCACAACTCTAGTCTTATTTTGGTTTGTGTTTCTAGTTCTAGCATTACCCATTCTCGGCATTCCAGTAGTCACACCAACATTACTCCCTAGTATAATTCTCTCGGCACCGAGTTGGTTTGGGTCGGTATCGAGCTATCCTGTTTATGGGGGCAATGTTCCAGTTTACTCTACTCTAGCTCTAGATGCTCATGAGTTAGTTCTTGGTATTTGGTTTTTAATTCCAGTCGAGCCAGCTATTCCTTTTTGTCCAAATCTTTGGAAAAATCCATCTAACAGTTCCTCTTATTTAGTCATAATCTATTCGACATCCATTTATCATTTTATTTATCACTTCCCTAGTCATATAGATAGATTGATGAGAATTTGAGGACACCTCCTGGCTGCCCCAGGCTCTGGTTAACTTGCTCTAGTTTTATATCTAGTATTAGGCCTCTTCATCCTCTTTAAATCTCAGATTCAAGCTTCAAATTTTCAGATCTAGCTTTGTTCTCAGTGAAAGCACTAAAATGTTAATCCAAAAAATGATTCAACACCTAGAAATCAGATGAAAGCACTAGTTTAGATTAAATAAACGGAAAAACAGTAAAAGGAGACACAATATTTATAGTGGTACATCGTAATCTCCGGCCTATATCCACTTTAGTCTTTTATTAGTTGTTCTCTCTCGGTAGTACAACTAATTATCTCATATCGGACCACGATCGAGTGGATCTCAAATTTACAATAGAGTTTCTAGTTTGTTTGCGAGTCATTAGTACTAAGAATTTTTGATCTAAATCCTAGAACATCAAATTGTTGTTTTCTAGGTGACTTTAATGGAGGAGATGTTAGATGCGAAGAAGAGAAAGAAGTCTCTAATGGTAGGGAATCCATATCCAGAGGTTAGATAACTGAAGGAGATAAGGTAGAAAGCAGACCCTATTTTGGTTGCTCTATGGTTTTTTTATAAGAGAAGTAGGCATGATGGTTCAAAAGCCTGCTTGCAGTGAGGTCCACACATCAGCCTGAAGTGCTGTGGAAAGTTTGGGGTTCACACGAATTAAGGCGATAAACCGATGTCGAGTTATCCCCTTAGGGGGAAACTTGCCCAACTTTCTTGCATCATGTTTCTTGCCTCATTATGGAGTCTCCATGGTACTTCCGTAAATCATTGATTTGTTTTGATTACCATTCCTTCATAGCTTGGTTTATTCTGCAGTCCACAATAGCTAACTCTTCCATTCTTGGGATAAGTTGTCTGGAATTCTACGAAATCACTCGAGTATGCTTGGAAGAGGTATATGATAACTTGTGTAAAGTTTGAGAACGTAGTGATGAAGAACCATAACTTGGTACCGAGTTATAGGGATAACTCGGTGCCAATTTATGTACTTATCATATTTTGGCTTCAGTTTTTCATGAGCTATTTCCTTAGTCTATCTGAGCGTGCCTTCCAGATTTCAAGTCGTTGCATCCTCGTTTGAGACTTCTGAGTCCAATTGAAATCTACTTTGCTAAAAAGCGGGTTAACAATTATTGTACCCAATGTCACTCCCTCCTTCCTCGACATGTTCACTCCTCCCTCTTCCATTGTCTTCGACCCTTTGGCCTGCTTCAGGATCAACAACAAGGCTTTGAGCTAAGGGCACCTTTTGGTCTTCATCACCATTCTTTGACGAAGAACTGTCATCCTTCTCCTCACCAGCTTCGGAAATATGGCCAATGCTACGACCCTCCTCCAAAATATTATAAGCTCTTAAGTTCTTATCATTAAGGAGTGCCCTCATCTTCCTTTCTTTGAGTAGGACTTAATGAAGAGATGTAAGGGCGCTTGCTAAGGCCACGCCGCTAGCCCTTCTTGAGTATCTGGTAAAGCAAGGGATAATTGTATGAGTAGCTGAAGCAACAACACCCGCATTATAAAAATATGAGAATAAGACTTTTGTCCGAATAGCCACCTTTGAGCAAAGCAAGGTAGGCAGCGAATAAAGGAAAATTCGTCCTTAAAATTGCTTAGTTTGTTCCATAGGCCCGTCATTATGCGACAAACACTAGAAGGTTCTAGGTAGCTAAGTGAAGGAGATCCTTTTAGATGTTTGAAGCTACACAGATAGCGAACCTCTTATGTATTGGTCTCATGGTTCATATGGAGAACGAAAATAATATACATGTTATTCAAGACAGCGTAGCTATTGGGATGCAGTTGGGCTGGAGCTAGTTTCATGAATTGTAGGATTGTGCAAATGAAGTGGTTGAATGGTGGAACACAATCGACCTTGCATATATACCGATTGCAAGCTCTATATCTTACTAGCGGGAGACATGCTCGTTGATGGCAAGATGGAACCAACACATCCTTATAAAGGATACTGTGCTTCTCGTATATTCTCCGCTTCATTAACTTTCGATGTCGGGGAGTCTTAGGGATCGTCCAGAATAATGGCATCACTCATATCAACGTTAGGGGCAACCCCAATTATAGGCCCTTTGGCCGACATAAAAGGAATTATTTCTAAAGGTGCACTACTTGGTGACCAGTTGATTGAGGAGTATGTCTTACTGTAGGTATTGTAGTAGAACAGGATTCTATATCCAATTCAGCGTGATCGAAGCTAAAGGACCTATGGCCATAGCGGAGATACGCTCGGAGTGTACCAAACCTACTAGATACTACAGGTACAATAGTAGAAATGCATATTAAAAGCCGTATTCTTCATGCTAGAAAGAGAGCCCTATATAGTCGATGTACCAAACCAGCTAGATACAAATGTGCGTCAATCGATCAGATCTATTACATCAACGGGGGGCAATAATGTGTAGTTAAAACCGTGCAATGTGTCCATATGAAATCGTGTGTACATCGACAAGGAGAAACAATATGCATCTTCGACCGCGGCTTGACCAAGTTCAGCTATAGAATTCCATTTATAACTCTCTGAGAATATTTGGGAATTTTTATCTAAAATTTAGATTACTAGAAAAAGTTCGAGCATGTCCTAACTTGATCTTGAATCATGTTTCGAGTGGATAAGGCCAAGACTCGAGTATCTCATGTTGTATGCAAGGTGCTTTCATGAACTCAAATTTTAAGTAAAGAATTCCAAAGTGCAGGGTCAATCATAATCCCTACAGGGGAAGAAATGGAGATCCATTGCCCTTCAAGCATGGTCGAAACTCTGGCCGACGATAAACGCCGTCAATCAATGTTACCCACCTGAGGTGATTCACCTTAGTCGAGCTCAAGTTCATATAGATTGAAATTTTAAAGTGCTCGAATGGTTCGAGGATCAGCGTTGGAAGTTTATGGCAGCGTTGATAATTGGGAGGGATGGAGACGGTGGCATGAATTGATGGATTGGCGATTCGAGCTCTGGAATGGCAAACTCGAGGAAAAAATCTCGGAAGCAGAAATAAAAACAAGTAAGAAGAAGCAAGTGTCGGATCGCATTTTCATAGGGAGAAGTCATAAACATAGGCATACAACGCACCTATTTCTGAAGCATTACGGATCAGTACCGATACTTGGTCTACGGATCGGTACTGAACCCAAAGAATAAAGTGTATATGTTTGTATAATATATGTATTTATATGTATATATCTGTATAAATGCAATAAACATTATACGTACAAATATGCAAGTGACGAATGTGTGTGTATGCATGCACGACACCAGGCAACTGCAATTTTAAGAGAATAGGGTCCAACCTATAGAAGTCAAAGAAGTAAATTGCTGAAAGCCTCTAGAACCTGGAATAACGAATTTAAGGAGCATGCTTCAGATTTTATACCGTGGAGAAGTTACAGGTCTAATCCACTCGAAGTGATGCAACGATTGATGAAAGATGATACACTTATTCGAACGAATCAGATTTGTTAAATTGAAAGATTATCAAGAAAAATAACCAAAGCGATAACAATCAAGCTCAAATGTCGGGTGAGAGCAAGAAGGGTAGTCACAAACTTGTCTATAACCTTCAAGAATAGCTCGCATAACTTATTAATCCAAATACTAGGTCAAAAGCCTCAATATATAAGTGAAATTATGGGTCGTTACTGAAGCATAACATGGATCAGTACCGATCCTTTATTCTTCCTTAAATTATTCACTTTATCATGATCCGTGATAGGGTGGAGAGATTACGAGCTAGTCAACACCAAATGGAATGGGTCACAAGCACATCATGACTCAGACGATCAATTGCCAAACAAGACGCTTATGCCCTACCTCCAAACAAAGAAATCTACTCAAGTTCATGTCCATAGCAATGCAACCAAAGCATCGTGGATGAAGACACAAATCAACCAAACATTTAGAAGAGGGAAATCATAGTCCACAGAGCAAACTCATCGATTGGTACCAATCCCTTAAAGGGATCAGTACCGATCCTTGACTATTGTTGAGCTAGCCATGATCTCTTCGGTTTAACTCCTCAAGAATGTAAGGAACGTAGGCAAGAACACAGATGAGAGATTTTCGTCAACTTACAGCTATAAATAGAGGAGGAGGGGCATTGTTTGGATTACCTTTTCGCTGTTTAATGAATTATTGTATTCCTTTTGTAATTCGAGGGATGAACACCTATTCATAAGAACGGCTTTGTAAAAGCTGAGTATAAACTTCAGCACAGTTTAAGTGGACATAGGTCTTTGATTAGCCAAACCACTATAATTGTTGTGTGTTCTTATTTTCATCGTTTTCAATTTATTTTCTTCATTTTATTTTGTATTATTAATCTTTGGGTGTTTGTGCCAACTTCTGGTGCAAACATTAATATCTAATTATAAAATTTTATTTTGATTTGATGAACAATATTTATCGATATACAATATAAATACGTGTTTAAATTATATTTAAATGCAATATAATTTGTTTGGGCTTTAAACGAGTTTGAAGCCAATATAGGGGCATGTGTATTTCAGCCATAAGTGGACCAGGTAGGGGTGACTATATTATAGCTAATAGGCCAGGGTTTTGATTGGGTTAGAAAAAAAGAATGGGTAATAGAGGAAAGTGGATCTTGATCCTAACTTATTTCTCCAGTCTCTCCTCTATAAATACATCATAACCCTCATTCTTTTACCAACTTTTTAAAGCCTCCACTATCTTTACCTCTGACTAAAATTCATCCTCCCACCCCTCTTTCCAATCACAAATCAAATTAAAATAAACACTATCCGATAGTCGGTGGTCTTAATTCGGGAGAAAGCACCTTCAAAATTGGAATTTGATTCGGGAGTTTATTTCAACGCTTCAAGCTGTGGTTCTTTAGCGTTGACGAAAGGTAATTATCTGATTTGTGATTATATACTAGCATTTAGATAATTTATATATCATGTATTCTTTTGTAAGTCAAGTGACGATTCTAGTATATCGGTATATCACCACATTCAGAACAGTTGTATATTTATATGCTTATATATTTCAAAAAAATTATGACATATACATGCCTTGATACTCACGACTTAAAAAATGATTTTTATATTTAAATTAATTTAAATATACATTATTTAAATAACATAAACTGTATAATTTAAATATTAAATAATGTACTATACAAAATATGTTTTAAAAATAAAATATAAATAGTTTTATACCTAAAATATTTTTTGACATAAAAATAAAATTTTAATATATATATATGAATACTATTTAAATATTATTCAATTCAAATCATTTAAATAATTATATCATATAAAATATAATTTAATTTTTATTAAATTAATTTCACACCTGATAAACTTTTGGCTGCAAATTTTTCTTAACATATATCAATCAAATATTAATATAAATATTGAAATTAAAATTTAATTTAAAATTGATTTGAAATTATAGAATATATATTAAAATATTCAAATGCAATCATCATCAGATTCATTCTCCTCTTCACCGACAACTGGCTCTTTACCTGACCTCTTCACGAACCCCACGTCCTCCTCTAAAATCATGGGCATTCTAAAAACATCGCCCTTATCGCCGGGGGCTTCATTTACCACAGGCTCATCAGCCCCCATCCCGACAGCCTCTTCCTTATCATCTCCCGTAGGCTTATCAGTCTCTGTATCAACAGTCCCAACTTCATGTTTATCACCTGACTTTTTTCCTCTTCCTCTTGAGCACCGAAATCACAGCCACGAGTAGAGTAGTGGAAAGGGTGCATGATCTAGAACTGCTCCATATTGAGGATTCTGTATCAACTATTCTTCCCAGCTAGAGCAGTCCATACTTTTGTAAGTTTTCATTCGTTAAAATAAACTTGACAGAGTGTTAGCTCACACTAACGGCCTTTAAGTCCTCGAGCATTCTCTCATGCTCTGGTTTCTTGACCCGTTTTGGAATACCTGCAGGGACGTGTGTTAATTTAGGAACTTTGAGACTCCAATGCAAGGAGACCGACCGAAAAAAAATTACTTCCTCTTAACCAGAAGCGATTGAACCCTCCTGGATAGCGTATGAAGAAATATTCATTTTTGAAGTAGGAACGCTTATTGTTGAGGTTCTCAATGACTTTGCATCTCTTCCAAGCCTCAATAATCACAAAAGATATGCACTCCTTTCTCCTACTAAACTTGAGAAGGTATGTGAGCTCGTTGAATCGAGGAGGGCGGCCAATTTTTGCATAAACATGATATATAATGAACTCAACAAGGCATGTCCATTCGGGTGAACTTAAAATGGTGCGATCCTAATTTCTTCCAGAAAACTCTTCAAGAAAGGATTAAAAGGTGGGAAGGCACCGCTAAGACACATATAGGGACTGTAGGTTGTGAAGCCATGCGAAGGTTGGTGGGTAAATTCATTTCCTGCAGTCCACCGAATGTCGTTTTTGGGAATGCCGTGTTGCAAGCATATGTTCTTAAGCTTTTTCGTGGTAAAAACGGAAGGCCCTCATTCTGGTGGATCATTTATAATCAACCCTGGAGGCAGCAATATAGAATGGGATCGATCGGTACTATCTGACCCTAATACTCGGAGATTGTAGGTTGGTTGGTTTTGACCGAAATGGATGGTGAAACTGGAGTAGTAGTGGATGCTGCTTCAGAAGGTGTATATGATGCTTCACCAGGTTTTGGGCGAGACGATTGATGATTCATTCTAAATAGGAGAACCTGGCTTTCAACACAGTCTGGTAAATTTAACTTGGGATAAAAGAACCCCTATGACAAATTCTTGGAATCCAAAGGAAATCAACATGTGTGGACCGATCAGATTCTGAGTGTTGACCAGAGCAGACGCAATGTGCTATCTACATGTAGTGAGTCCAGTGCCCCGAGCACTACGAACGAACCATCTTGTGTAGATTACTTGCACGCGTTTGAAAAACATGTCGCATCGTATCCCGAAATTTCTTTTTTCTTGAACTAACCCGTTATCGATGAAAATCAATAATGGATCCATTATGCGAAGCAATGTGGAAAGTCTTTCTTTTTAGGATAACTGGAAGTGCAGGGATAGAAAAGCTATGTGGTAAAGTCAATCAATATAACAATGTCCAAAACGAATCATTTTGTTGGAGTCTATTTGACGATCAAGACTTAGCCAATTTCATGGGGAAGACAATCGAAGTCCAAAAAACAAGCTTTAGTCAAGGATCATACGTGCACAATCACAACAAAGCCCTAGTTTCATCACAAGTTAAACACGTTAGAAATCGATTGCTTTCTATGGAATTAAAGTCAACCAAGCCACCTTTATCTGTTCCATCATCATCACCTCGAATCAAATCAAACCACAACTCGACACCTAGGATTTCAGCTATATGTAGGCACCGAGACTTGGAGAAGCTCATCTGGAGGTAGCGGCGATACTGGATGGTGGCGAATTTCTTGGAGAGGCAGCGACACTCGATGGTGACAAAGGAGCAAGTCGGTGGTGGTAATAGCCAATGGATGAAGTAAGGTTGGCACTTGGAGGAGTTGGTAGAGAACAATGTGATGGTATGAAGGCATGAAGAAGAGGAGGGATGAACGAAAGAACTTATAAAAGAAAAGTTCAATTTTTTCTCAATTCTTCATGTCAGTACCAACATGAATAAGTTAGCGTCGACATGTTGTGTTTCCCCCAATCTTGACCAAACTCATCACTAAGGATCTATTCGAAAATGTAGTGAAGCATGTGAATTTTGGTTCGTAGATTACATCACCAATGTCAAGTAGAAGAAGAATTACAATTCAAGCTAGTGAAGACAGTTAACAGAAATCAATTAATTGAAGTCAAGTAAAAACAACGTCTTGAGATGGCATTCAAACAATTGATTGGAATTTGCAGGATAGTAATCCAAGACTCATCTCGATCCAGAGCGCACTTTGTTTTTAACGAAATCATACTCTGGGGGCAAATGTTAACTGGGTTTTTAACCAAGAAGATATTAATAGAAGTCAAAACATCAAGACAATGATGAAATGACTTGAGATCTTGGAGGCACACTCAGATAGGGCAAAAGAATAGCTCAGTCACTCAAAAACATGCAAAGGAGAGAGGTCGGTACCGACTTCATCATGACAATTGTGACTTCTGTTGGCTCTATATTTCCCAATTAAACTCTACACAAGTCATTCTCTACTTCTCCTAAGCATTCTCAGAGAATTTCCAAGGGTATTAGACAACCAATTACAAGAGTTGAAGAGTTAGCAGCTAAAATAGCAGAACAAACCAAGTAACAAAGGAACAATAATTAAAATTAACCAGTTGCCTATGGAAACAACATGGGAGAAGGGGAGTGCAAATGAGCTTGTAAAATTGGAATTAACCACGGATATCGGCACCGATACGAGAGTTCAGTACTGACATGTCATTGCAATTCGCATGAACTCGCGACTTCACACACCCCTCTAGACCAACTTCTGGACTTTGCTCCATCTCTCCTTCTGGCCCAACGCGACTGCTACCACTATAAATACAAACCATAGGGCAACCAAAAGAGGATCAGGTTTCTACTATCACTATGCGGAAGCTCTATCCCTTCTTCTTCTCCTTCCTCTACACAGTAGTCACTAAGACAGCAACTTTAGGCAATTCTAGGACTTTGAATCGATATAACCAATATACTTGTGACTTATACTCTCTCAAACCATCTGTAATCTCAATCTAATATACAAGCAATAAAGCTATAAGTGGACATTGACCAAAGATTGCTGAACTGCAATAAAATATCGTGTCTCTCTCTTATTGTTGTTTTTCCCTTTACCCACAGGTTTAATATAGCCTATTCTTACGCGTTGATCCATTTTTGGCATTAACAGGTAGGCACCTTCCTCGTCATTGTTGGAAATTTTCATTTTCCTTATTGTTGATTTTAGTCTTTGAATTATTTTCTTAATTGCATCAAAAAGTGATAGGAGCCCTTCTT
Source organism: Allium fistulosum (assembly GCA_030737815.1). NCBI lineage: Eukaryota > Viridiplantae > Streptophyta > Magnoliopsida > Asparagales > Amaryllidaceae > Allium > Allium fistulosum. Next base: position 542,132,829 of record CM060903.1, read on the forward strand.
GATGTTTAATTATTTGTGTCCATTCTTTAATTTTGGATTTTGATCTTGTTTATACCCATTCTTTCAAGTTGGGTTTTGTTTTAATTGTTTTTGTTCTTTCATATATGGATGTTGTACTTGCGTTGTAAAAACCTGTTCCGCGTTTAGCAGCGTGGTCTATCAGAATTATTATATTTTTTATCATATTACTTGAGTTTTCTCACGGTGATATTTCCAAACTGATCCGGGTGTTATTTTATAATGCTTGGATTAAACTGAGTGTTTTTCCAGGTTGTCATTGGTGTGTCACAGAGCTCATGGAGTAGAGTTGGATTGTCCACCGACCGTAGTATCTTTGTTTTCAACTGCATTATTGTATATATTCATCAACAATTGTAAGGTCGGTAAGTTATAACTATCCAGGCTTATGGGGTTTGTTTTTAACTTTGATATACTATGGATTTTAGAGTGATAGCTTTTACTATCTTTGTTACATTATATGTGATCGTTCTGCTGTGACATTCTGTTTCTCCTATTCTGTTTCTTTTTATTTTACACTAACAATCGGCCTTTCCGACGATTGGATGTTCAACATTTGAATACATGGACATATTTGGTGCTAACTTTCGATAGTCAAAAAGGCAAATCGTTACACCCATCTTTTAATACCTAACCCATTTCCAAATTCTAATGCTACTATCGTTAACGATGTGAGAGAGAGAACATCCAAACCACTTAATACCTCTTTCTTAGGACTTAGGCAAACCCTGACCATTTAAGACCTATAAATAGGCAGGTCCCCGTCATTTAAGACCTAGCCCAAGGCGGGTCTCTACATGGTTATCACTAACTGACATCGTAAGAAATCCTATCAGGTCACTTAATACTTCACCTAAAGGAGCCAGACCCTACCATAGCCACTTAATACATCTAACCCGAAGCGGAACCCTTCTAAAGATTTCACCTACCGTATCAATAGCATAACTTATGACCCATAACCCAACTGTGACATCTCAGATTAATTCGACTATTCATTGGTACTGGTAGCTAGGTTGATTGGGTAGATTTACCCTATAGGATAAAGACTAATCTCGCGTCCACTAGGGTTATTTATTATAGGCACTGTCTCACATCAGTCCGTAAGCCGCGAACCTGGTAACCAGATTTAACTAGGCAGACTTCTATGCAACTTTGACTAAGCTTGCTTCCTTATAACTTATCATACTTCATATGTATAAACATTATATACATATACCATCTAACAAAATTAATAATCAAGGCCATATAAGGTATCCCCTTATTACGACTTTAATTATGGATTAATTCCATAATTATCATTAACTACCTTCTTTAGAAGTTAATGCTATTTATTACCCTATTAATTCTAATAAATACGTTCAATACGCTATAATTATTACGTTATTATTATTTTAATAATCAATACGTTAATATTATATATATGTGCATAAGGTTCGAATAAATATTTCCAGTCACATGCAAAGAAAATGCTTATTAATTTAAATGTCAAAATTATACAAGTCCCAAATTCTAACAAAATATGTAGCTAATTTCCTTAGCCAACAACTAATTGTATACAAAAAGGAATAATATCAATCTCATCCCATATTAACATAGTAAAATTTACCTCTTCTATTTCAAGTAAAACAAGTCTTATAATTCAGACCTTTCATATTTTATTCAACTTTTACATAGAGCAACAAAACAGGTTCAAACATGTTTAATTTATTGAAATAGGCAGTGCAGACTACAATAAAATTCATAGTTTCCACACTATATCTAATTTATTTTCTTTTAGAACCCATTTTATACTTCAAGCGAAATCAAAAGAAATAAAGTGGAATAGATTATGAATTATCTAAATATCAAATACAGATTCGATCCTATTATTTTAATCTAGACAATGGAAATTCCAACATACTAAAAGATTTAATTTATTTACAAATTTTTTGGGAGTTTTTGATTTTATGTTTCCATTTGCCAAAATTTCCCAAGGCGTAAATCAAATTCTATTAAATACTATTCAACTACAAAAATGTGAAAAACTTGATATTTCCACTCATAGAGAATTGTTTGCTTCCTAAATGGATTTGATTCCACCATGCCTAATTCTCTTTCAGATCTCCCTCTTTTGGAATATACAACGAAGTGAATTGTATATAGAAATTAGACAAAGTATCATAAACTAAAGAGGAATAAAATCAGAAATTAAAGGAATTAAACATCTAAACCTCTTACCTAAAAATCCTAGCTGATTCTATAATATAAAGAAGATGATGAAATCTGATTAATACCGCTCCTAATTCTCTATTTGTTCCTTCCTCTTTTTTGAATATACAATAAATAGATTGTATATGCGTGAGATTGTGTGTGTGTGTATTAGATTTCATAAATCAAAAGATAGGGAGAAGAAGGATTAATTTAAATTAGAGATTAGAAAATAGAATTACATACCAGAAAGTTTACTGTTTCTGAAACGCTAAGGGGAAAGAATTTGACAGAGTTTTGCCGTTGCTACAAAATTTTATAAAGAAAAAGTGGTGGTCTTGGGGTCTATTTATAGAGGCGAAAAGGAACCAGAACTATCGGATTGAAAACAATCCAATCCTGCCTGTTCAAATCATCAAAACCCTAGTCGCCATCTATTTTCCATCCCTCCACCGGTCGACCTAACACAATCATGGGTTGACCAGTACTGGTCGATCTATGCTGATCCTTGGTCGGTCGGTACTCACCTATTTAACGTGTATTTTACGTTTTTTATATTTTATTAATTCCTTCACTTAATTAACCATTTAATTCTTACGTTACTTAATTTATTCCATCGTTCTCTTGAACGTTAACTTCAGCCAATTCATAGATTTCTAATTCAAATTTTAATATTCAAACTTCACATTTTTAATCAAATTCAAATATGTAAATTTTAAATTTGAAAACTTCAAACGTCCATAACTTCTCCATTTGAAGTCTGATTTCAACATATTATATATATAATTAATCAGAAAGTCACCGTGGCGCAATTGTGCAACTTCCGTGACAAAATTTCAACATTTACAAAAGTTTCATTTTTATCCTTATTTTAATTACTTAATTTCTTATTAAATTTTAAGAGGTGTTACATTCTCACCCTCTTAAAATGGATTTTTCCACCAAAATCACCAAGGAAAGATAGTGAAACGCGCACTCAACAACCATGTTATAGAACCAATTTATTTACAATAATCTGCACAACCATCTATTTAACCAAATATGCAATGTGATTATGTATGCAATCATACTATAGGTGAGCTAAATCTTAGCGTGAATGCAAGGTCCTGACATATAAGCATGTATGCAAGCATCCTAAGTATACATGAAATTCTATACGAGTGCAAAAATTATCTTAAAAAGTGTGGCAACTATCTCCTACCATCCATTCTAGCAACCACGATGCAACCAAATACCTAAATTTTGGGAGAGAAAAATTTACCAAAGGAAAGTTTGGGATGAGAAACATTGATCTTTTCTTCGGTTTCCCGTGTGCTTTCCGTTGGGTTATCTCCCCATCTACCCGAACCAATCCAATTTTCTTCCTTATGAAGCCTTTTAATACCATGCTCCATAATGCATGCGGTGGCACGGATGTAGTTAGCTCCATTTCAATATCAATCAACTGATCGGACTCTATTACAAAGGCAATGTTGTACAGACATTTACTCAAGTGTGGAACATGAAAGACGTCATGACCCGCTAACTAGTTCGAAAGCTCCACCTAATAAGAAACTTTCACCTACTCTCTCTATAATCGAGAAAAGGCCCAATAAACTATGGCACCAACTTCCCAGATGTACTAAAATCTCATAACCTTTCTGAAGGGGGAAACCTTAACGAATGCTATGTCCCTAACTAAAACTTTAATCCCTTCCTTCGCCTATCAGCATAGAACCTCTAATGGTCCTGTGCGGTCTTTGTTTGCCACCAAAACACTTCTACCCTTTCCAAGGTCCTCCGAGATCCACGAAGAAAGCTCTCAGCAAATATTCTAAATTCAAAATCATTTCCAAAGCAGATTGCAAACTCCTCTAAAATTCCCTAGTGAACAAGGGTCTCTATAACTAACAATGCTAACTACAACTCCACGTAGTTGCACCACTTCCTTAACATAACCCACGATAGAGATGCTGCAGACCTATTACTTCCAATGGAAGCAAAATGAGCCAATTTAATATAACCTAAATAGAATCATTGTTCTTTTGACCCCAAGGCAACCTATCTATAAAGTCCATCGATATATGCTCTAATTTCCAAGTTGGAATCTCCAATGGTAACAACATCCCTTTGGGCTTGCTTTGCTTAGACTTAATCCTTTAGCATGTCAAATATCTAGAGACAAGTTCACTGACTCTCCCTTCATCCCTAACCAATTAGAAAATTCTCTTCATATCTGTATACACCTTATCACATTCGTGATGAGTTATGGCACTCCACAAATCTTGGGATTGAAGCATTCTAATCTAAATTTTTATTAACTTTCAGTCTTATCTTCGGTTTATCACTAGTTAAGTGTCCTTATGAAATTTCCTTATTTACGATGTTCCTCAATATATATATTTAGTTAACGGTCTAGTCCCATCCCCAAAATCAGCATAGTTATAAAACAGGAATACGCTTTATACCATATCAAAATACTTTAATTTCCTAAAGGAGACAACTAGCGATTACAACCTAAAAAGTCTAAGAGAAAATTTTATAAGAAGCTACCATCAACCATCAACTGGTGTTACTGATGTTGGGGTCCTAATGCTCCTTACTAATTTAAAATGTACATTCCTAGAATGTCATTCCACCATTACCCACCTTCTTAATTTTCCTTCTTATTTCTAATAAATATCCATTACCCATTATAACTTGTCATGAATGTCAAAATTAATAGTCTCTAATCAATCCTTATTAAATCCATTTCAATATGTTACTAGTTTCAAGATTACTTATTATGAGTATTTAATTAATCCATAAGTACCATATTAGATTCCTTAATCAGTCCCATATTTAATTCATTTTTATTCTTTATTAATTACAAATTTATTGCCTATTAAATATGTAATTAATGTTCATAAATCATAATGACTTATTCTCTCCCAAACCATCTGTAATCTCAATCTAATATACAAGCAACAAAGCTATAATTATACATTGGCCAAAGATTGCTGAACCGCTATAAAATATCGTGTCTATCTCTTATTGTTGTTTTTTCCCTTTACCCATAGGTTTTATATAGCCTATTCTTATGTGTTGATCCATTTTTGGCATTAATAGGTATGTACCCTCCTCGTCATTGTTGGAAAATTTCATTTTCCTTATTGTTGATTCTAGTCTTTGAATTATTTTCTTAATTGCATCAAAAAGTGACAGGAGCTCTTCTTGATGTTTAATTATTTGTGTCCATTCTTTAATTTTGGATTTTGATCTTGTTTATACCCATTCTTTCAAGTTGGGTTTTGTTTTAATTGTTTTTGTTCTTTCATATATGGATGTTGTACTTGCGTTGTAAAATCCTTTTCCGCATTTAGCAGCGTGGTCTCATAGAATTATTTTTTTTTATCATATTACTTGAGTTTTCTCACGGTGATATTTCCAAACTGATCCGGGTGTTATTTTATAATGCTTGGGTCAAACTGAGTGTTTTTCCAGGTTGTCATTGGTGTGTCACAGAGCTCATGGAGTAGAGTTGGATTGTCCACCGACCGTAGTATATTTTTTTCTACAGTATTATTGTATATATTCATCAACAATTGTAAGGTCGGTAAGTTATAACTATCCAGGCTTAATGGGTTTGTTTTTAACTTTGATATACTATGGATTTTAGAGTGATAGCTTTTACTATCTTTGTTACATTATATATGATCGTTCTGCTGTGACATTCTATTTCTCCTATTCTTTTTATTTTTATCTTACACTAACAATCAGCCTTTCCGATGATTGGATGTTCAACATTTGAATACGTGGACATATTTGGTGCCAACTTATGATAGTCAAAAAGGCAAATCGTTACACCCATCCTTTAATACCTAACCCATTTCCAAATTCTAACGCAACTATCGTTAACGATGTGAGAGAGAGAACATCCAAACCACTTAATACCTCTTTCTGAAGACTTAGGCAGACTCTGACCATTTAAGCCCTATAAATAGGCAGGTCCCCGTCATTTAAGACCTAGCCTAAGGCGGGTCTCTACATGATTATCACTAACTGACATCGTAAGAAATCCTATCAGGTCACTTAATACTTCACCTAAAGGAGCCAGACCCTACAATAGCCACTTAATAAATCTAACCCGAAGCGGACCCCTTCTAAAGATTTCACCTACCGTATCAATAGCATAAGTTATGACCCATAACCCAACTGTGACATCTCAGATTAATTCGACTATTCGTTGGTACTGGTAGCTAGATTGACTGGGTAGATTTACCCTATAGGATAAAGACTAACCTCGCGTCCACTAAGGTTATTTATTATAGGCACCGTCTTACATCAGTTTGTAAGCCACGACTCTAGTAGCCAGATTTAACTAGGCAGACTTCTATGAAACTTTGACTGAGCTTGCTTCCTTATAGCTTAGTCATACTTCATATGTATAAACATTGTATACATATACCATCTAACAAAATTAATAATCAAAGCCATATAAAGTATCTCCTTATTACGCCTTTAATTATGGATTAATTCCATAATTATCATTAACTACCTTCTTTAGAAGTTAATGCTATTTATTACCCTATTAATTCTAATAAATACGTTCAATACGCTATAATTATTACGTTATTATTATTTTAATAATCAATACGTTAATATTATATATATGTGCATAAGGTTCGAATAAATATTTCCAGTCACATGCAAAGAAAATGCTTATTAATTTAAATGTCAAAATTATACAAGTCCCAAATTCTAACAAAATATGTAGCTAATTTCCTTAGCCAACAACTGATTGTATACAAAAAGGAATAATATCAATCTCATCCCATATTAACATAGTAAAATTTACCCCTTCTATTCCAAGTAAAACAAATCTTATAATTTAGACCTTTCATATTTTATTCAACTTTTACATAGAGCAGCAAAAATGGGTTCATACATGTTTAATTTATTGAAATAGGCAGTGCAAACTACAATAAAATTCATAATTTGCACACTATATCTAATTTATTTTCTTTTAGAACCCCTTTTATACTTCAAGCGAAATCAAAAAAAATAAAGTGGAATAGATTATGAATTATCTAAATATCAAATACAGATTCGATCCTATTATTTTAATACAGACAATTGAAATTCCAACATATTAACAGATTTAATTTAGTGGAAATTAGCCATAAGGGCCTCTTTAGCAGGTGGAATTAGTTTCTAGGACACACAACTGAAATAATTACTTTCAAGGACAAAACGCAAAATAATTAGTTTCTAGGGCCTAAAAACCTACGAAAGTATGTCCTTGAAAGTAATTGGACTGCTGACTTTGTCCTTAAAAGTAATTATTCTGCTAACTTTGGCCTTGAAAATAATTTCTTTGAATGTGTGTCCTAGAAACTAATTGGACTGCAAAGTTTGTCCTTCTGGTGAAATGCCCCTTCAATTAAATACTATTCAACTACAAAAATGTCAAAAACTTGATATTTCCACTCATAGAGAATTGTTTGCTTCCTAAATGGATTTGATTCCACCATGCCTAATTCTCTTTCAGATCTCCCTCTTTTGGAATATAAAACATAGTGAATTGTATATAGAAATTAGATCAAGTATCAGAAACTAAAGTGGAATAAAATCATAAATTAAAGGAATTAAACATCTAAACCTCTTACCTAAAAATCCTAGCCGATTCTATAATATAAAGAAGATGATGAAATCTGATTAATACCGCTCCTAATTCTCTATTTGTTCCTTCCTCTTTTTTGAATATACAATAAATAGATTGTGTGTGCGTGAGATTGTGTGTGTGTGTATTAGATTTCAGAAATCAAAAGATAGGGAGAAGAAGGATTAATTTAAATTAGAGATTAGAAAATAGAATTACATACCAGAAAGTTTACTGTTTCTGAAACGCTAAGAGGAAAGAATTTGACAGAGTTTCACCGTTGCTTCAAAATTTTATAAAGAAAAAGTGGTGGTCCAGGGGTCTATTTATAGAGGCGTAAAGGAACTAGAACTATCGGATTGAAAACAATCAAATCCGGCCTGTTCAAATCATCAAAACCCTAGTCGCAATCTATTTTCCATCCCTCCACTAATCGACCTAACATAATCATGGGTTGACCAGTACCGGTCGATCTATGCTGATCCTTGGTCGGTCGGTACTCACCTATTTAACGTGTATTTTACCTTTTTTATATTTTATTAACTCCTTCACTTAATTAACCATTTAATTCTTATGTTACTTAATTTATTCCATCGTTCTCTTGAACGTTAACTTCAGCCAATTCATAGATTTCTAATTCAAATTTTAATATTCAAACTTCACATTCTTAATCAAATTCAAATATTTAAATTCAAAAACTTCAAACGTCCATAACTTCTCCATTTGAAGTCTGATTTCAACATATTATATATAGAAATTAATCAGAAAGTCACCGCGGCGCAATGGTGCAACTTCCTTGACAAAATTTCAACATTTACAAAAGTTTCATTTTTATCCTTATTTTAATTACTTAATTTCTTATTAAATTTTACGAGGTGTTACATTCTCACCCTCTTAAAAAGGATTTTTCCACCAAAATCACCAAGGGAAGATAGTGAAACGCGAACTCAACAACCCTGTTATAGAACCAATTTATTTACAATAATCTGCACAACCATCCATTTAACTAAAAATGCAATGTGATTATGTATGCAAACATACTATAGGTGAGCTAAATCTTAGCGTGAATGCAAGGTCCTGACATATAAGCATGTATGCAAGCATCCTAAGTATACATGAAATTCTAAATGAGTGCAAAAATTATAGTAAAAAGTGTGGCAACTATCACCTACCATCCAATCTAGCAACCATGATGCATACCTAAATTTTGGGAGAGAAAAATTTACCAAAGGAAAGTTTCTTTTCTTCGGTCTTCATGTGCTTTCCGTTGGGTTATCTCCCCATCTACCCAAACCAATCCAATTTTCTTCCTTATGAAGCCTTTTAATACCATGCTCCATAATGCATGCGGTGGCACGGATGCAGTTAGCTCCATTTCAATATCAATCAACTGATCGGGCTCTATTACAGAGGCAATGTCGTACGGACATTTACTCAAGTGTGGAACATGAAAGACGTCATGACCCGCTAACTAGTTCGAAAGCTCCACCTAATAAGAAACTTTCGCCTACTCTCTCTATAATCGAGAAAATGTTCAATAAACCATAGCACCAACTTCCCAGATGTACTAAAACCTCATAACCTTTCTAATGGGGGAAACGTTAACGAATGCTATATCCCAAACTAAAAACTTTAATCCCTTCCTTCGCCTATCTGCATAGAACCCCTATGGTCCTGTGCGGTCTTTGTTTGCCACCAAAACACTTCTACCCTTTCCAAGGTCCTCCGAGATCCACGAAGAAAGATCTCAGCAAATATTCTAAATTCAAAGTCGTTTCCAAAGCAGATTGCAAACTCCTCCAAAATTCCCTAGTGAACTAGGGTCTCTATCACTAACAATGCTAACTATAACTCCACGTAGTTGCACCACTTCCTTGACATAACCCACGATAGAGATGCTGCAGACCTATTACTTCTAATGGAAGCAAAATGAGCCAATTTAATATAACCTAAATAGCATCATTGTTCTTTTGACCCCAAGGCAACCTATCTATAAAGTCCATCGATATATGCTCTAATTTCCAAGTTGGAATCTCCAATGGTAACAACATCCCTTTGGGCTTGCCTTGCTTAGACTTAATCTTTTGGCATGTCAAATATCTAGAGACAAGTTTACTGACTCTCCCTTCATCCCTAACCAATTAGAAAATTCTCTTCATATCTGTATACACCTTATCACATTCGTGGTGAATTATGGCACTCTGAAAATCTAGGAATTGAAGCATTCTAATCTAATTTTTTATTAACTTTCAGTCTTATCTTCGGTTTATCACTAGTTAAGTGTCCTTATGAAATTTCCTTATTTACGATGTTCCTCAATATATATATATTTAGTTAACGGTCTAGTCCCATCCCTAAAATCAGCATAGTTATAAAACATGAATATGGTTTATACCATTACAAAATACTTTAATTTTCTAAAGGAGACAACTAGCGATTACAACCTAAAAACTCTAAGTGAAAATTTTACGAGAAGCTACCATCAACCATCAACTGGTGTTACTAATGTTGGGGTCCTAATGCTCCTTACCAATTTAAAATGTACATTCCTAGAATGTCATTCCACCATTACCCACCTTCTTAATTTTCCTTCTTATTTCTAATAAATATCCATTACCCATTATAACTTGTCATGAATGTCAAAATTAATAGTCTCTAATCAATCCTTATTAAATCCGTTTCAATATGTTACCAGTTTCAAGATTACTTATTATGAGTATTCAATTACTCCATAAGTACCATATTAGATTCCTTAATCAGTCCCATATTTAATTCATTTTTATTCTTTATTAATTACAAATTTATTGCCTATTAAATCTGTAATTAATGTCTATAAATCATGGTCCTATAATTACTATGTTGTTTATAATTAATACGAATATTGTTGTAAATTACGCTATATATATATTTCTTATTTCTAATTACTACTCACTAAACTAGAACATTCCCTTCCATGTTTGATTTTGTCAGTGCCATCCTTCCAAATAGGATTACCATTGAGAATTTCCATAAATGAACCACAAGCGATATTTTTGCTTTGTTTGAAATTACAAGGATTGTTCCCTTTTCTTTTATAGAAATAGACAGTGTAAATATGGAAAAGAATATCCATATCTTAAACATCTATTTCCTTTTTTGGTATATCCTTTGTCAATTCAAAACCCCATGCTTTTATTCATTTAAGGAATAAGATAATTTACGAAAATTACACAAAGCCGCTCCCAATAAACCAAAATATATGAATTCATATTTCAAGGGCAATCTAACTTACAACCCAATTATAGATCTGGATTACATTTACAACTTTACAAGCACTATATGAATAAATGCTTGGGACTGATTTCAAATTTCCATATCAGATTTTACATACTATTCTTCATTTATTCATATCCTAAAACCTTTATCCTTTCTTTCCCAGATAGTGATCCCTATCTGCTCCATAAAACATAAACTTAAAATCCACATTACACTAGTATGCAACATTTGAAATTAAAACTTGCAAAATAATTTCCACATCTTGAAAGAAAACTTTTAAGCATACTTTTCAAAAAAATTTCAACTTCCAAAAACAGTTTGGGGAATTGAATTTAAAAAAAATGTATACACCATGTTTTATTTTATTTGATATATCTATTCCATTTTTACTAAACAATTGGACAAAACCTTCCAAAAATATTTGAACCTAACTTTTCACAATTTTCAAAACATTTACAGCTTTATTCTTAACCCTAAATTTAAATATTCTAAAATTACTTAGTAAAATGATTTCCCTTCTCAAATACTTTTACTTCAAAGACTTACTTCTTTAAAATAGGGTCTTTAACCCAAAATATTCAAAAACTCGATTGCTAAGTCAAACCATCGAAATTTTCAAAAAGGATCGCTTAATCCCAAAAAGGAGCAAAATAATTTTCCTTTATGTAAACTTTCTACATCAAAGATTTATTTCTTTGAAAGTTAGTCTTTTAGCTAAAAATATTCAAAAACATCTTTTTTGACTTCAAGCGATAACAAGTGGAGTAGACAAGGTAAACTCCTATCTCAACATTTTCCTATCCCATTCTCATTATTTCTCTCCTACATAATCTCTAACTGCATTACTAATCCTATTTTGTAAAGCACTATTTCTATCCAAATCTCCTACTATTGCCCATGCTTATATTTTTCCACTTAAATGGCTTATTCATCATTTTGAATCAAGTTTCATTTCCATTTAATAAGAAGAATTTTAAAAAACTTTCAAATTGATGAAATAGGAAAAATCACCGAGTCCAACTTATGCTCTATTTTACATTTATTTCAAAATGAAAAATCACTTTATCGAAAAATCTTTAAACTGGAAACTTTTTAACCCAACTAGTTTTTAGATTAAGAGTTTCCAAAATGAAAAACCCATTGCTACCAAAAAACCTTTCTAATCAGAACTTTTGACTCTACAACTTCTTTCTAAGTTATGATTTTCCAAATTTTCTTACATTTTCAAAACAACAACTTCTTTTTAATTGTTTTATCTATTGCATTTTTTCCTTCTTTCATCCTTTACTTCTTAATGTTTACAACGATACTATTTTATAGTATTTAATTATTCCTTAACATGTTTATTTAGTATTCCTATAAATATCGATTATCAGTAATAAATGATTATTATTCTAACCGGACAATCTTTAAAGGCATTTATTCATTCATTCCAATCTTTTCTATTACCTTTCCATAATTTCCCTAACAATCTCTTTAATAAATCCATTTATATCCTTATTAAAATTTTGCAACTCCCTATTTATTGCTACATTTGTTATCCTATTAATTTTAGAGTTACAATCCTTCTATTTACATTCCTTTCTCTATTCATTTTTTCCAACCCATAGTCGCCTGGCCTATCCTGTGATAACCTGGATTTTAGAACATCTGTTAATTGATAATTAACTGGGTTAATTAATATAAAAATACTGATTTTATTTAGATTTATAAATCTGATAATAACTATTTATATTTGGATAAATATCTTAAAATAAATTGGATTTAAAAAGTATATATATATTGATATCCCGAAAATTTCAAAGAAAATAAAGATGATAATCTCCTTTAATAAATTAATTAAATTGGCAAAATTATTATATTCAAACAATAATAAAAATATATTGTATATATATATAGGTATGTGAATATAGATTTTTAGGTAGAGTATTTATTTCAAATTGAAATTTGTGGATGTTTTCAAATGGATTTTAAGATTGATTTTTAAATTTTATTTAAAATTTGGTTTGAACTTATATTTGGATTTTAAAGAGATGATATATATCTTAATGTATATTTTGGATTTAAAGGTATGTATAAATAATTTTTGTATAAATATAGTTTGTCTTATTCTATTTCTTTAAAAAGATTTTCATTTTTTTTTTATGCATTTAGTTATTAGAAAATAAACTATAAAAGCTTTATTTAATAAATAAAAATTAATTATGCATGAGAGATATATATGTTAACATATAAACACCTTTAAATAACATGTGTTAAGTTATTAAATAAGTTTAGTGACAAGTGTCACATTTTTATTTTATTTCCTTAATTCTAATAAATCAAAATTTGAATCTATATAACACTACCTCTTATTCTTCATTCACTTTTCTATCTCATTTTCTCAAAATTTAAGCTACAGCCACGTTTTAAATCAGAGAAAATATACCAAAACCTGAAAACATTTCCAAAACAAATTCTAGAATTTCAAGTAAATCAAACCTAGCAAATCAGTTTCGAAGTCTCTTCTACAAGATTCAAGATTTGCAAGAATCAACAACTCCAAATCTAAACTAAGAGAATTCAAGTTCTGGATCAAGCTAATCAAGATTAAAGTTTCCAAATTTCTCAACACTCTGTTCAACATCATAAACTGTGAGTAACTCTGAAACTTTTGGTACATCTTGAAGTTGTATGTGATGATCTTTGAAAAGTGATGTGAAATATGCTGTGCATGTTGTTTTATAACAATTATAAGTATATATACAGGTGTTAATAATTATATACATGATGGGAACTTTGAAAATAAATCTCTGTTCAAAACTGAAACAATGAACAAACTTGAATTCAAACTTGATTCAGGAAGTAAACTATTTAAGTCAAATTTGATGAGTGTTTATATAAATGTATGCCTGATAATTTTAAAATGAATGCATGTATAAATAGGCTTGCATATATAAATAGGTTTGTAGGTATATATATTTGATGTTATCTGTGCATATGACTGTGTACTAGTATGTATATGCCTCTGTTCTAAGTTTAAGAGGTTTTAAACAAGTTCAAAAATCAAATTCTTTTCCCTCATTCTCTTTTAAGTTAAGATGTATACAGGAAATATGTTTGTATTAACTAACTCTTATTTTTAAAAATAATTATAAGTATAATTAGTAAGTGTTTTTCTGGGAAGAAAGAATTTACAGTGAAAATTTAATCATATCAATAAAAATCGAATAACATAATTTCTTGTTTTATCTATATAATCAGATTCGTTTTTACAAGTGATGATTTTTGATGGTAATATTATAATTTTTAAGTTAGTATGCGAGGAGGAATCGATGATGATTGGAATCGGGGTTTTTGGTCGATTCACGGCGATCGACGATGAGTTGGGCGGCGTGCTCGTTCCTGAAGGAAGCCTGGGTGGTGGAGGTCATGGGAAAAATAGTCAGAGAGTTTTTAGGTGGTCGGCGTGGCTATGTGAAGGCGAAGTAGGGTTTAACACCATGGGTGTGTTGTCGGAGTTCATTCGGGTTTCACGGTGACGAGACGCGATCGGAGTTGCTCGCAAGGTGTGAGGTAGGTGCTGGAAGGCGTGGCGGAGCTACAGTGAAGGTGGCGGAGCTTCTCGAGGCAGGGATCGTCAGAGGTGGTCAAATTCTGATGAGGTATGTTATAGGCTGTGTGGGTTTCTTTGTCGAATTCGATTCTCGATCGAATCGTAGCATTTGAGTGATCTCATGATGTTGCCGAGGTCAAGGTCGGTTCGTCAGAGGTCGGAGTGGAGTTCGTCAGCGACCAGGGACGGTGTGCACGTGGATGTGCACGTTTTCGTGCATCTGGAAATTGGGTTGGGGGAAGGAGTTCCTGGCTCGGGTCATCTCTCGAAGCGTTTAATGGTTTCCTCGAAGAAGTGGATGTAGTGAGTAGCTTCGTGTTTTGATCGGGAAAGTCGTGTGTTTTGTCGGGGGTTGGGTTGTTCAGGCTTTAAGTGTTTTACTGGAAGTTTTAAAAGAATTAATTAATATAGTTAAATAAAGGATTAATTATTTAATTGATTTAAAGAATAACTAATTTAAAGGATTAAGGTTGATTAATAAGGTGATTAATTACTTGTTAAGGTAGTAAGGAATTTAATTTTTGAAAGTAATCATTTATTAATGAAAACAATTAATTATAAATTAATAATTAAAGAATAATTAATCAAGATGATTTAATAAAATGTAATTAAGGGTTAATTACTTATTGTAATTAAGTATAATTAACCAAGGAAGATTAATTAAGGTAGTTAATTAATTTATTAATTTGTAATTAATTAATGTTAAGTAAGTAGGATTAAGGATAATCCAGATGATAAAGAAGGTAATTAATAAAAGTAGAGATTAATTAATGGGAGTAATTATGGATTAATTACTTGATGTAATTAATTTATTAATTAAAGGGTTTGTTAATTAATGAAATTTAGTAAGAACCATTAATTAAGGTAAATTAATTATAGTATAATTAATTAAAGGAAATAATTAAAGGTTAATTAATGTGAATGGTCAAGATAATTAATTATAATTACTAATGTAATTTAAGAAAAATTAATTAAGGATGGTTAATTAAGACGGATAATTAAGGGATGATAAATTAATTAATTTATAATTAATTAATGTTAAGTAAGCAAGGTTTAAAAGTAATTAAATTAATTAGAGGTAGTGTGGTTGATTAATCTTGCTTAATGAATGATTGAATGATAGTTAAATACCTTGGATTATTTGTTATCCTTGGTGTGATTATAATGCTATGTGATATGATATTTGGGATATGGATTAGCTATCTGTAATAGAATCACTATGTGAATATGTTACTCTGAACATGAATGAATTTGTTTTCACTTAGAGAACTTGGATTTAGGATGTTATTGGATTCGAAGAGACCGGAGTCGGGTATCAGAAATATCCGACACCACTTCGATTTGAAATCTTCTATAATTCTTTATAGATTGATATGTGAAATCAAATAGGCTAGTTTGGAATAATATGGACCATTTAAACTAAGTTGGATCCTTCGATATTGATTTGTGAAAATAAAATGTTGACTATATAAGTTGATTACTTGTAGTAAAGTACGAGTTACCCGGGTTTAAATAAGTTCTATGAATTAAAATTTCATGTTCGATGAGTTTACTCACGCTGGTTTCCAGCCTGACCCGGGTGTTACTTTGATGTAATGCTCGGGTCAGACCGAGTATTACAGATTTCCAGGTAAGGACGTTCTGGAGCTCAGGAGGCGAGCTGGATGGCAGGAACGTATGGAGTATTCCGCTGTATATATGAGACTGTGTAGTCTGTATAGATTGTAGTCTGGAAAAAGTTGTATACTGTCCAGTTCATGTAAATGGTTGTAACTCTGATGTATTAAATGTAATTGACTGATACAGCTTTCTTTGTATAAAGAATATTATTTGATATTATATTTTATCCGCTGCGAATGTGAGATGTCGTGTTTCTGTTCTTCTTTCTTCTTTCTGTTCTTTCTTCTATCTCTTTTCTTTTTCCTCTAACTATCTGGAAATTTCGGGTTCGAAATTTCCGGGTTGTTACATTTGGTATCAGAGCTAAAGGTTAAGCGAGAACCTTGGCTCTGGTGGGATTACTCATTAAGGATAGGGTCAATGGTACCCTAAAAATGAGTTAAGTATATATATATGAGAGAACGTACTTGTTATTTTTCTATATAAAGATTTTAAATGGTTTTAAGGGTAAATGATTTTATATAAAATTATATTTTGATATATAAAATGATATTTCTTTCTAATAAATATTAAGGTAATTGGTTGTTGAAGCATTGGAATTAAATTAAATAATAAGAATTAAGTGATAATAGTAGTACAACCAAATTGGAATTAAATGAAGATAAGTTTGAAATGGATTCAAACTGAAATTAAAATCTTGAATTTGTAGAAGTGTTATCGGAATAAAGATAATAATAATTGGTTTCCAAATATGATAATCTTGATTATTATCATAAATGATTGTTGTGTTTAATAATGAAGTGATGTAAATGATTAAGTAAAATGAAATGTTTAGAGAAGTAAACATTTAAGTGAGTATAACTTATAAATTGGAATTGAAGATAATTTAAAATTGTGAAATTTTAAATCTAAATCCAGAAAACTTGAAATTGTTTTAAAGAAGTTTGTTTTGAATTAAAACCAAAGGTGGTTTAAAAATTTAAAGTATAACTTGGTGTATAAAGAAAATGTATATATGAGGATATACATAATATCAAAGATGCTTTGAAATAACTCTAAGTGTTGAGTTTTAAATTTTTCCTGGGAATGTGATGTGAAAACCTAAGTGAATTAAGTTTTTAAACTTAAAAAGGGGAAAGATTATTAATATAAGGTTTAAAATTTGAATGGGAATTCAAATTGTGAAAGTTGACCGGATTAAGTAAATTTAACTTGGAGGAAGTTAAATAAGTTTGAATAAATAATTTGAATTGGAAATTTCAAGATGAAATTTAAATTTAACTTGGGTAGTTAAATGGTTAATTTAAATGGGTGTTATGAGTGATCTCAAAATGGGTTTGAGATTTGGAAATTGAAAATGGATAATAAATTAGAATCTGAAGATTAAATTGTTTTTGAATTCTTATTTGAACTTTGTAATAAGTTAGGTAAAGATAATTTTAAAATGGAATTTTGAAATTTGAATTCAGAATTAAAAGGTTTAAAGATTTAATTTGTTAAAATTAAAAATTTAAGGAATTAAATCAATAATTAAAAATTTTAACTCGAATTTATATAATTCGAGATAGTTTTAAATTGAGATTTGAATAAAATTAGTTCAAATTGAATTTGATTTGAATTAATTAGAATTGTGATTGAAGATGTATAAGTTTAAAAATTCAAATGGTAAATTAGAATTGAAATGATTTGAATTTGGAAATTGAAGTTGGTTCAATTTGAAATTAATCCAAATTGAATTGAAATAATTTGGAATTGTGATTAAAGTTGAATAAGTTTAAAAATCAAATGGAATTTGATTTGAATTAGGAAAGAAATTGAGGATTAATTCAACTTGAATTAAGGATAAATCAATTTCAATGGAAATTGAAGTTATTTAAATTTGGAATTGAGTTAATTTAAATGGGGTGGAAATTTAAATTGAATTGATGAGAATTGAACAGTTTGGCTCTGGATTATTTTCAAAATAAATTGTTTTAATACAAATATATTTTTCCAAACTATTTACTATATAATCTTTCTTCTTAAACCCCAAACTATCTTATACTCATTTTACAATTATTTTGGAACTATTTAACTATTTTGAAACTGTCTTATAAACTAATTATTATTTTTCAGTTACTTATATCTAATCATTATTTTAAAAACTATTTTGCAATTACCTAACTATTTTATAATACTTAACTATTTTACAGCTATTTTACAAACTAATAACTATTTTTCAACTACTTATCTATTTTAAAACTTTTTCAAGCTATTTTTAAATTTAAATTGGTCAGAGTTCAAATTGTTTGTAATTAAAGTAATAACTCAATTGGAAATGGAAGCAATTGAGAATAAGTGAATGGAATTAAAGGAAATGTGAATAGAAAAGAGAATTGATTTGGCTAATAATCAATAAAGTTAAATACATAGGATGTGCGTATATTATTCTATTCGCATAGTGATTTGATCCAGATTCGAACACAGAATTTCGAGATAATATTATCGATCCGAGTTGGGATTTTTCGCTCGATTTTCGACGGCGAACCTGGATATGGATTGTTGATTGGTTCTGGATATTCTCTATCATAGTTGTGACTATGCAAGGAGAATGACGGTTTCTGATCAGGAAACCAGATCTGAGTCCGCACTAGAAAGTCGGGTGGACAATACTAGTTCGGAAGTGAAATCGTGTGATCGAGTGAGCGATCAAATTGATATAGCGTACGGATGATATATGTACATCGTACGGGTTTGAATGAAATTGGCATTTAAAATTTGAGGATAAGAAATTTGAAATGGTTTTCGAAAATGAAAGGTATATTATGTGAATATAATGGAATTGGGTATTTCTTTGGTTGAAATTTACTTTATGGAGATAAGTAAATGGTAAATAACTTTATAAAGAAATCAAACTTGAATATTTGATTTGGCAATAAATAAAGTTGTATTTTGTAATATGATAAACTTCCCTTATTTAATCTAGCCAGAATAAAAAGGGTTTTGAAATAATTGAAGTATAAAAGAGGTTTTATACAAGTTTGAAATGATTCAAAGATTTTCAAAGTTATATATATCTATATCTATATATATATAAAGCATTTTATGAGAATGATTTTGGAAAAGGTTTTGGGAACCTATATAATTTGGAAAAGGCTTTTGATTTTTGGAAAATCAATTTTGGATTTTGAAAAGCCTAGTTTGAGAATTATCGATTTTGGTAATCGATTTTGTGTAAAGGAGATTTTGATAAATCATAAAGGGTATGATTTAAAGATACTATAAGTATATAGTATAAAGTGTTTTGAGAATAGCTCTGGGGAAAAAGGCGCTTCCTTGAAATGAACTTCTCAGGAGTACCACTGGGTGGTACTGCCTTGAACCCCAAGGGGGGATTCTAAAGTTGATCCTGTGAGGAGTCCGGACAAAACTAGTTCCTGAGGATTATTTGTGTAGCGAAAGTCGAGGGGCTGGTGCCCACAGAGGCATTTGAGTTATGTTGTGACAACAATTTAACTCAATGTCACTGCGATCTACTGCAGACCATAGCGGAAGTCATGTGTGCCGCTGAGAGCCAACTGTCTACGTTTGATTTTATATCGGTAGACTGTGACACTATGGTAACATAGCGAAAGTCGTTTGAGCCGCTGAGAGCCAACAGTCTGCGTTTGATTTTATATCGGTAGACTGCGACCTATGTGGAGGAGTTTCATTTTGACAGCGAAATCATGTGTGCCGCTGAGAGCCAACAGTTACATGGACTTTTGCTGCGATGGCAACGTAACCCTGGATGTAACTGCGATCTGTTGTGGGTTCCATGGTGTAATCAGTTACATGGACTTTTGCTGCGATGGCAACGTAACCCGTGATGTAACTGTGACCATGGATGGGGGTGATGATTTCCAGAGCATTCTCACCAAAGATATTTCCTCTATTTTCAAAACTGTTTTCTATATTTTCAAAAAGTTTTCGAAAATGTTTTCCAAGTATTTTCACTAGGTGTTGAAAACGGGTTTACCAAGTACTTATAGATTTTCAGTCCTACGCCTGATCAACGTATGACCGAATTTCTGTAAGAACGAGGATAGACTGGTTGAGACATCGAGTTATAAAAAGTATTTTTATAATATTATGTAAATTTTTAAAATGTTTTGAAAAATTTAAATAAAAAGAGTTAAGAGTTAAAATATCTAAGGAATAATTTAACTAATAATCAACATTGTAATAAAAATTCTTGCTTCGTTCCTTTTCGAGGACGAAAAGATTTAAAGGGGGGAGGAATGTGATAACCTGGATTTTAGAACATCTGTTAATTGATAATTAACTGGGTTAATTAATATAAAAATACTGATTTTATTTAGATTTATAAATCTGATAATAACTATTTATATTTGGATAAATATCTTAAAATAAATTGGATTTAAAAAGTATATATATATTGATATCCCGAAAATTTCAAAGAAAATAAAGATGATAATCTCCTTTAATAAATTAATTAAATTGGCAAAATTATTATATTCAAACAATAATAAAAATATATTGTATATATATATAGGTATGTGAATATAGATTTTTAGGTAGAGTATTTATTTCAAATTGAAATTTGTGGATGTTTTCAAATGGATTTTAAGATTGATTTTTAAATTTTATTTAAAATTTGGTTTGAACTTATATTTGGATTTTAAAGAGATGATATATATCTTAATGTATATTTTGGATTTAAAGGTATGTATAAATAATTTTTGTATAAATATAGTTTGTCTTATTCTATTTCTTTAAAAAGATTTTCATTTTTTTTTTATGCATTTAGTTATTAGAAAATAAACTATAAAAGCTTTATTTAATAAATAAAAATTAATTATGCATGAGAGATATATATGTTAACATATAAACACCTTTAAATAACATGTGTTAAGTTATTAAATAAGTTTAGTGACAAGTGTCACATTTTTATTTTATTTCCTTAATTCTAATAAATCAAAATTTGAATCTATATAACACTACCTCTTATTCTTCATTCACTTTTCTATCTCATTTTCTCAAAATTTAAGCTACAGCCACGTTTTAAATCAGAGAAAATATACCAAAACCTGAAAACATTTCCAAAACAAATTCTAGAATTTCAAGTAAATCAAACCTAGCAAATCAGTTTCGAAGTCTCTTCTACAAGATTCAAGATTTGCAAGAATCAACAACTCCAAATCTAAACTAAGAGAATTCAAGTTCTGGATCAAGCTAATCAAGATTAAAGTTTCCAAATTTCTCAACACTCTGTTCAACATCATAAACTGTGAGTAACTCTGAAACTTTTGGTACATCTTGAAGTTGTATGTGATGATCTTTGAAAAGTGATGTGAAATATGCTGTGCATGTTGTTTTATAACAATTATAAGTATATATACAGGTGTTAATAATTATATACATGATGGGAACTTTGAAAATAAATCTCTGTTCAAAACTGAAACAATGAACAAACTTGAATTCAAACTTGATTCAGGAAGTAAACTATTTAAGTCAAATTTGATGAGTGTTTATATAAATGTATGCCTGATAATTTTAAAATGAATGCATGTATAAATAGGCTTGCATATATAAATAGGTTTGTAGGTATATATATTTGATGTTATCTGTGCATATGACTGTGTACTAGTATGTATATGCCTCTGTTCTAAGTTTAAGAGGTTTTAAACAAGTTCAAAAATCAAATTCTTTTCCCTCATTCTCTTTTAAGTTAAGATGTATACAGGAAATATGTTTGTATTAACTAACTCTTATTTTTAAAAATAATTATAAGTATAATTAGTAAGTGTTTTTCTGGGAAGAAAGAATTTACAGTGAAAATTTAATCATATCAATAAAAATCGAATAACATAATTTCTTGTTTTATCTATATAATCAGATTCGTTTTTACAAGTGATGATTTTTGATGGTAATATTATAATTTTTAAGTTAGTATGCGAGGAGGAATCGATGATGATTGGAATCGGGGTTTTTGGTCGATTCACGGCGATCGACGATGAGTTGGGCGGCGTGCTCGTTCCTGAAGGAAGCCTGGGTGGTGGAGGTCATGGGAAAAATAGTCAGAGAGTTTTTAGGTGGTCGGCGTGGCTATGTGAAGGCGAAGTAGGGTTTAACACCATGGGTGTGTTGTCGGAGTTCATTCGGGTTTCACGGTGACGAGACGCGATCGGAGTTGCTCGCAAGGTGTGAGGTAGGTGCTGGAAGGCGTGGCGGAGCTACAGTGAAGGTGGCGGAGCTTCTCGAGGCAGGGATCGTCAGAGGTGGTCAAATTCTGATGAGGTATGTTATAGGCTGTGTGGGTTTCTTTGTCGAATTCGATTCTCGATCGAATCGTAGCATTTGAGTGATCTCATGATGTTGCCGAGGTCAAGGTCGGTTCGTCAGAGGTCGGAGTGGAGTTCGTCAGCGACCAGGGACGGTGTGCACGTGGATGTGCACGTTTTCGTGCATCTGGAAATTGGGTTGGGGGAAGGAGTTCCTGGCTCGGGTCATCTCTCGAAGCGTTTAATGGTTTCCTCGAAGAAGTGGATGTAGTGAGTAGCTTCGTGTTTTGATCGGGAAAGTCGTGTGTTTTGTCGGGGGTTGGGTTGTTCAGGCTTTAAGTGTTTTACTGGAAGTTTTAAAAGAATTAATTAATATAGTTAAATAAAGGATTAATTATTTAATTGATTTAAAGAATAACTAATTTAAAGGATTAAGGTTGATTAATAAGGTGATTAATTACTTGTTAAGGTAGTAAGGAATTTAATTTTTGAAAGTAATCATTTATTAATGAAAACAATTAATTATAAATTAATAATTAAAGAATAATTAATCAAGATGATTTAATAAAATGTAATTAAGGGTTAATTACTTATTGTAATTAAGTATAATTAACCAAGGAAGATTAATTAAGGTAGTTAATTAATTTATTAATTTGTAATTAATTAATGTTAAGTAAGTAGGATTAAGGATAATCCAGATGATAAAGAAGGTAATTAATAAAAGTAGAGATTAATTAATGGGAGTAATTATGGATTAATTACTTGATGTAATTAATTTATTAATTAAAGGGTTTGTTAATTAATGAAATTTAGTAAGAACCATTAATTAAGGTAAATTAATTATAGTATAATTAATTAAAGGAAATAATTAAAGGTTAATTAATGTGAATGGTCAAGATAATTAATTATAATTACTAATGTAATTTAAGAAAAATTAATTAAGGATGGTTAATTAAGACGGATAATTAAGGGATGATAAATTAATTAATTTATAATTAATTAATGTTAAGTAAGCAAGGTTTAAAAGTAATTAAATTAATTAGAGGTAGTGTGGTTGATTAATCTTGCTTAATGAATGATTGAATGATAGTTAAATACCTTGGATTATTTGTTATCCTTGGTGTGATTATAATGCTATGTGATATGATATTTGGGATATGGATTAGCTATCTGTAATAGAATCACTATGTGAATATGTTACTCTGAACATGAATGAATTTGTTTTCACTTAGAGAACTTGGATTTAGGATGTTATTGGATTCGAAGAGACCGGAGTCGGGTATCAGAAATATCCGACACCACTTCGATTTGAAATCTTCTATAATTCTTTATAGATTGATATGTGAAATCAAATAGGCTAGTTTGGAATAATATGGACCATTTAAACTAAGTTGGATCCTTCGATATTGATTTGTGAAAATAAAATGTTGACTATATAAGTTGATTACTTGTAGTAAAGTACGAGTTACCCGGGTTTAAATAAGTTCTATGAATTAAAATTTCATGTTCGATGAGTTTACTCACGCTGGTTTCCAGCCTGACCCGGGTGTTACTTTGATGTAATGCTCGGGTCAGACCGAGTATTACAGATTTCCAGGTAAGGACGTTCTGGAGCTCAGGAGGCGAGCTGGATGGCAGGAACGTATGGAGTATTCCGCTGTATATATGAGACTGTGTAGTCTGTATAGATTGTAGTCTGGAAAAAGTTGTATACTGTCCAGTTCATGTAAATGGTTGTAACTCTGATGTATTAAATGTAATTGACTGATACAGCTTTCTTTGTATAAAGAATATTATTTGATATTATATTTTATCCGCTGCGAATGTGAGATGTCGTGTTTCTGTTCTTCTTTCTTCTTTCTGTTCTTTCTTCTATCTCTTTTCTTTTTCCTCTAACTATCTGGAAATTTCGGGTTCGAAATTTCCGGGTTGTTACAATAATAAATTAAAAATCTTTAATTAATAAATTATAATCCTTAATTAATAAATTAATTACTACTTAATCATTAATTAATTAATTTATTTAATTATACTTAAATTACTTTATTAATCTCAAATTATTAAAACTTTAATTATCCTAAGATAAAACACTTCCTTTATTTATTTCCTAATCATATTATTTTTAAAACATTTCTTCTATAACTTAATTTAGAATATATTTTAAAATAACTAAAACTTACTTAACATATTTGAGTTAAAACCATCATATAACTTTTAATCAATGTTAAAGAATAAGTTCGTATGGAAAGAAGTTTATTTAAAAAGATTTTAATTTATTATAAATAGTAATTATAACGACCCGACTTCCTATGCCCAGAAAGTCGCATCATTATGAAGAAAGAAAGGGGTAGAAAATAGAAAAAAGAGAAGAAAGAAAGAAACAACAACAACGATCTCACAGCGGAACGAATAAATTATATTAATAACATAAACTATTACATAGTATACAACAATTTACAGAGTTACACTGCATGTACATCACTTACTAGACAGTTATAAACATCTGTCTAGACATTACAACTCAAATACAAGATAAGACACTATCACAGATATCAACACAGCGGAATACTATATCTACGAACGCCGAAGCCTCCTGCTCCATTGCTCCTCCAGAATATTCGTCAAAGCTAAACCTGAATCCCTTGGCTACTCGTAAAAATTTGAGTACCCAAGAGTTTATAAAACAGAAATAAACACTTGGGTCAGACATGGGTCTGGTGTGAGTAACAGGTTAAACTTGCTTAACTTCAAAACCTTTAGAAAGAAAAGGTATCACGTAAGACTCCCCACAAATAAACATGGGTAAGTTTTTACCTTACGCTAACCAAAACATTTGATAGGAAATCTGATTTTTATTATAATAGGGTCTAGGGTTTTCAAGTAAAATACAGAAATAGCTGAAATGCTTACATCTCACATTCCAACATAGTTGGGCACCACTAATACGTACGGTACTTATTGGATTTTGGAATCCATACAATGGCAGGGCTACTGGGGTACCGCCCGTCACAGTACGTGGCCTAGATCACCGTACCGAGGAGTACGCCCGCTCCCCTGCAACACAAAGCCGGAACCATCCCTTACTGGATAATCCCGAACAAGACAATCCCGTAGTTGGCGCGACCAACCACACACTAAGCCGAATAAAATAAAGGGACCTCTAGACAGGGATCTATCTTGCTCTCAGTGGGTGCTACCCACGAAGCCTTGCTGCACCTCCCCTGTTTTAGCCATTCCTGGTTGATGAGGCTTGAGGTTACGATTACCTTTAATCAGAACATATCACTTAGAATGCTCATCGTCCGCCTGACGATGTGCTGAAAGCATTCAATCCATACAAGTTCGTTCCGGGTTCGAACGAAACCGAAGGCATTATCTCGTTACACTCGTTTTGGAATCACCCTCAGAGTTAACGACAATAACCCTTGCACTCTGAATCTTCATCTTCACTTGAGATTCACGACCTATCGTAAATTTGGATCGATGTGGTATTCGGGTCTCCAGACCTGGAAATCCGGTATACGGAAACCCGATCCCGGTCTCATCGAAATCCAAAACGTATCTTTTAAGGCCAAGTTGTTTAAAAGTTAAAACAATTCAATTCTATTATCTATTTACATACAGATAGATAATTCACAATAGATAATCGACATTATCATTAAAAGCAGATAATTCATATCATTATGCAACCAAAGCATCTAAATCACACAATATCTATTATCTCATATCTGAGATCTCAAACCATTCAAGGTAAATCAATATCATTCAGTATCCTTAAGCAATGATTTATTAATCACCATATATAGTTAATTTAAAATGAATTAAATTAAATACTTCATCTCTAATTAATTTAAAGTAAATTAAATTAATTACTTTCATTATTAACAATCTTGCTTAAGTTACTATTAATTAATTATAAATTAATTAATCAACCCTTATCCAATTATTCATTTTAATTAATCATCCTCGATTAATTACATTTAATTACATTCAAGTAATTAACATTAAATTAATTTCACAAATTAATTATTCTCAACCACTTATAGTAATTAACCTTTAATTACTTTATTAATTAATTATCTATAATTAATTACATTACTCCTTAATTAATTACATTAATTAATCACTTTATTTATAATTATTTCTTAATTAATCAATCCTTAATTACATCATTAATTATATTAATTAATGATCTTTAATTATATTTTAATTAACTACTTTATTTAAATTAATTATATTAAGTAATTAATCTTTAATTAAATCATAATTATTAATCACCTTTGATTAATCTCATTCAGTAATTAACTACCCTTAATTACTTCTTTAAATAAATAAATTACTCCTTAATTAATTTCTTAATTAATCCCTTGATTAATTCCATTAAGTAATTAACTTCCCTTAATTACCCCGTTAATTACATCAGTAATTATCTATTAATTACTTTCCATAAGTAATTATTCTTCATTAAATTACATTAAGTAATTTTACTTCACAAATCAATAAGTGATTATCTTAAATTAATTAAACTGAATTAATTAACTTAATCTAATCAAATTTAACTCAATTAATTACAATGAGTAATTAATTCCTTAGTTACTTCCATAAGTAATTATACTTAACAATCTACACAAATGATTATCTTTAAATTAATTAATCTAATTAATTATTAAAAATTAATCACATTAATTAATAATCCTTAGTTAATGATCTACATTAACTATTAACTATTCTTTAATTAATTTTCTTAAATAATTAAACTTTAAGTAACCATTATAAATTAATTAATTCAAATTACCCATAAATTAATCTCTAATTACTTAATTAATTAGGTATCTAACAATAACTTAAATTATCCTTAATTACTTTAATAATTAATTCCTAACCATTAATTAATAATCTTAACTTATCAAATTAATGATCCTTAATTTCAAATTAATTATCCTTTAATTAATTTAACTAAACCTTAATTTATAAATTCAAACCCTTAATTACTAAATTTATTAAATCCTTTCGGGAAATGGTTGCAACTACTTCTATGGTAGGAAACTATAAAGTAAATTCAAATTAAGTACACATATATAGTATATTTTTGAAAAATACTTTCAAAAATAACAAATACACTACTATTATGTATACCTATCCTCATTGACCAAGTAACCTAAGCTCTGATACCAGCTGTAACAACCCACCTTGAAAAGTACCTAATTTTGATCCAACAAAAGCCCATCGAACCTTAGGCCCATCTCAAGGCGAGCTGTTAGGTTGACAAAATTAAAACTATACAGTACATAGAGCTATCTATCTATACTTTTAGAATCTCATAACAGAATGGATAAAATATAATATCAGAAACTAGTACCCATCTCATGAAGAAAACCATTTCAAAAACATAACATGTTAAATATTACAACATGTCTACATAAAGCCTCAAATGTACAATATTCCAAAATAACATAACTGTCTGAACTGGGTACAATAAAAATAATTAAAAATCATAAATAGATAGGTAATAACCACAAGCCATCACCTCCATCTTCGTCCCCTAAATCAACATTACTTTCTCTAACCTATGTTATAATAAGGAGTGGGTTAGAACAAAAAATGTCCGGTGAAATGAAAATATCAAGCTTTACCATAATTGTATTTGGGTAGTATTATTCAAATAAAAAATATGTCTTACGTATTTAAGACTATACCAAATTTAACGGTTAGCCTAAATGATGATGCTACAAATACTAGTAACTTTAACTGTAAGCCCAAAGGCCTTTCCAGTCCAATTCCAAAATTCTAACACAACTAACATCAATGATTCAAGAGAAAGCATCCAAACCAATAAAACCAATAAATATCCTTTATTAGTGATTAGGCAGACACTAACCATTTAATACCTATAAAATAGCAGGTCCTTGTTCTTTAATACCTAACCCATTTCCAAATTCTAACTCAACTTTCGTTAACGATGCGAGAGAGAGGACCTCCAAACCACTTAATACATCTTTCGTGGGACTTAAGGTAGACTCTGACCATTTAAGATCAATAAAATAGGCAGGTCCCCATCATTTAAGACCATACCCAAGAGGGGTCCCTACATGGTTCTCATTAGCTGACATTGCAATAAATTCCATCATGTCACTTAATACTTCTCCTAAAAAGAGGTGGACCCTACCATAGCCACATAATACCTCTAACCCGAAGCAGACTCCTTCTAAAGGTTTCACCTACCGTATCAATAGCGTAACTCATTACATATAACCCAACCGTGACATGTTAGATTAATCTGACTATTCGTAGGTACTGGTAGCCAGATTGACTGGGCAGATTTACCCTACGAAATTTGGACTAACCTCATGTCCACTAGGGTTATTTATTATAGATGATGTCACACATTAGTTCGTAAAGCCACAATGCTGGTAGCCAGATTTAATTAGGCAAACATCTATGCAACTTTGGACAGACCTCGCATCCCCATAACTTAGTCATAATTCATTTGTATAACCATTGTATACATATACCATCCTACAAAATTATTAATTAAGGCCATATAAGGTATCCCCTTATTACACCTTTAATTATGGATTAATTCCCATAATTATCATTAACCACCTTCCTAAGAAATTAATGTTATTTACTACCCTATTAATTCTAATCAATACGTTCAATATGCTATAATTATTACACAATTATTACTTTAATAATCAATAAGTTAATATTATAGATATACGCACAAGATTTGAATAAATATTTCCATTCGCACGTAAAGAAAACGCTTATTATTTAAATGTTAAACTTATACAAGTCCCAAATTCCAACAAATATATAGCTAATATCCTTAGCCAATATCTGACTTGTATACAAAAAGGAATAATACCAAAATCATCTCATATTAACATAATAGAATTTACCTCTTCTATTTCAAGTAAAACAAGTCATATAATTTAGACCTTTCATATTCTATTCAACTTTTAGAGAAAGCACTTTGAAGCAAAAAAGGGTCCATACATGTTTAATTTACAGAAATAGGTAGTGCAAACTACAATAAAATTCATACTTTTA
Organism: Allium fistulosum; assembly: GCA_030737815.1. Taxonomy (NCBI): domain Eukaryota; kingdom Viridiplantae; phylum Streptophyta; class Magnoliopsida; order Asparagales; family Amaryllidaceae; genus Allium; species Allium fistulosum. Next base: position 542,162,440 of record CM060903.1, read on the forward strand.
TCACTATTTATAATTTAGTTTCTTTTAGAACCCTTTTTATTCTTCAAGTGAAATCAAAAGAAATAAAGTGGAATAAATTATTAATTATCTAAATCTTAAGTGTAGATCTGATCCTACTATGTTAATATAGACAATTGAAATTCCAACATGTTAACAGATTTACACTTATTTAGGGAAATTTTAAGGGTTTTAGATGTTATGTTTTCATTTACCAAAATTTCCCAAGGCATAGATGAAATCCTATTAAAAACTATTCAATTACAAAATTGTAAAAAACTTGATATTTCCACTCACAGAGAATTGTTTGCTTCCTAACTGGAATTAATTCCACCAGTCCTAATTCTCTTTCATATCTCCCTCTTTTCGAATATACAAAGTTAATTGTATATAGAAATTAGATCTAGGATCAGAAACTAAAGAGGAATAGTATCAAACATTAAAAGAATTAATCATCTAAACCTCTTACTTTGAAATCCTAATTGATTATGAAATCTAAAGAAGATGAGATCTGATTTATACTGCTCCTAATTCTCTGTTTGATCTTTCCCCTTTTTTGAATACAACAAATAGATTGTGTGTGTATATATATATATTAGATTCCAAAAATTGAAAGATAAGGAGAAGAAGGATTAATTTAAATTAGAGATTAGAAGTTTCAATAACTTACCACAAAGTTCACTGTTTCTAAAACCCTAAGGGGAAAGAATTTGACAGAGCTTCGCCTTTGCAATAGAATTTTATAAAGAAAAAAAATGAGAGTATAGGGGTCTATTTATAAAGGCAAAAAGGAATCAAAACCGTTGGATTGAAAACAATCAAATTCGACCCGTTAAAAATATCAAAACCCTAGCCGCCATCTATTTTCCAGCCGTCCACCGGTCAACCTAACACAATCATAGGTCGATTGGTACCGGTCGACCTATGGTGACCCTGGGGAGACCAGTATACACGTATTTAATGTGTATTTTACCATTTTGTTATTTTATTAATTCCTTAATTATCCATTGAATTCTTATGTTACTCAATTAATTCCAATGTTCTCTTGAATGTTAACTTCAGCCAAATCTTGGATTTCTAATTCAAACTTTTAAATTCAAATTGTAATATCCAAACTTCGCATTTCAATTCAAATTCAAATGTCTAAATTTTAAATTCAAAAACTTCAAGTATCCACAACTTCTCCGTTTGAACTCGGATTTCAACATATTATATATGGAAATTAATCAGAAAATTGCCACAAACATAATGGTGTGACTTCCGTGACCAAGTCCTGATATTTACAAAATTTTCATTTTATCCTTATTTTAATTACTTAATTTCTTACTAAATTTAACGGAGTGTTACAATGGAGATGGTCCAAATTTGACATTAATGATCGATTATTACGGATATATTAACTAAAGTAATAGATGGACTACATTTATTAGAAACTAAGAAGGAGAATTAAGAAAGATGGAGAATTAAGTGGAATAACATACTAAGGATGTTCATCTTAATTTAGTAAGGAGTATTCGGGCCCTCAACATCATTAACATCAGTTATTGATAAATGGCAACTTTTAACAAAATTTTCTTTCGGTGTTTTTGATTGTTATCACTAGTTGTCACCCTTAGGCTATTGTAAAATCGTATGATATGGTGAAGAAATGTTCCTATTTTATCATTGGGTTGATTTTATGGATAGTATTAGAATACCAGATAAACAAATATACAGAGGAACAACATAAATAAGGAAATTTCATAAGGAAACATAGCTAGTGATAAACTGTAAGTAAGACTATAAGTTAATAAGGAAATTAGGTTAGTAACTAGAAATAAAAGAACGCTTCAATCCTCAAATTTTAGTGTTTCAGGAAAAATAAATTTTAGCTTACTAAGAGACACAATTCAAGGATGGCCATTCACATTTAGGAGATAAGATGAATATGGATATTGTTGATGCCAAAAATGGGCATCAACACCCAATAGAATCTAGTAGAGATTAAATGAACAATGAAATTAAAACAGAGCAGATATCATAAATGAACACATAGATTTTTGTAGAGTTCAGCAATCTTGGCCTATGTCAACTTTATATTTTTATTGATCTTGCACTTGATTATGAATACAAGAATTTTTGGATCAGCTAGGATCCATTAGTACAAGAACGAAGAATAAAAATGGAAGAGCCTTTTCAGTAAAAAGAAGGATCCCTTTTCTAACGCCATGCCTACTATATTTACAAGTATATACACAGGTTCAGATTGACCTGCATTTGATCGTTGGATTGTATAATTTTTTCATTTTTTCCATAACTTGAAGGTTATTCTTTTTATTTGTAACATGTAGGTTCCTTTCATGACCAAAGAACCAAAACACATGCAAAAATTATGAAACCGACCACATAAAAAGAAGACCTATTAATTATGAGTGTCATTTAATAAACGTGTATCTTACAATAGTAATCTTATATTCAAAACACTTCAATTAAAAAAGCAATTTATCAGTCATGTTTTCTATTTATAAGCTATTTCTGAACATGCGATATACTTATAACTCTTTATATAAATCTTTTCATTGCAAGATGAATAGTAGTTGTAGCTGATATCCACAAGACCAAATACCGTAAGACAGTTTATTTTTTATTATAAGATTTGTTTTTTTCTTTCCTTTTTCATAGTCAAAAATTTGATGCAACCAAAATTGCTTGTATTTATTATTCTGACTAGTTATACATGTATTTCTAGCCAGTTCGAAGAAATCATAAACCCTGGATTCAAGTTTCTTACTGATAATTATGTCTGTTTTGCAGGTTGGTTTGAATAATGCCAGAAGTAGAGGTATAGAAAAATTTGTATGTTCCACTCATAAACTTAGGACATAGATGAGCCTTTTTCACAATAGGTGTCTTATATTTAAAAGATTTTCAAGTAGGTTCATCTCTATCATTTTGTAAAAAATAAATAATTAGACAATGCACAGGAGGCTTTGGTAGGATCTTGGAAACACATCAAATTTCAATATAATTAAAATCTAAAAATATGTCTGTCATGTTTGGTTTGGTAATTCAGAATACTTCTTGTAGCTTTTCATAGTGGCAGCAATCACTTCTACTGTTTCCTGAGGGCACAAATGCATACAAATACTTAAGGATATGTTGTTATTTATCTTGGACCATTAATAATGGTATAATCATCACCGTGTTCAATGGCTTCACAGAACTCACGGTCTCCAAGTTTAGGCTCCCAATATTCTTCAAGCAGAGAGATTTGCAATATAAATTTGCATACCCCATAACACTTAAGCATTGGTATAAAGAACTCCACAAATCAAACAAACATCAAGAAAAGACACAATTACCATAACATTTTAAAGACTATAAGATGTATGCTTTAGGACTTTATATGACATCTTCGTATTGATTACATCATTGTATATTCGGTTTAAATGCCAGTTGATCAGTCTCAATGAACATAGACTACATTTGTAACTTGAGCATGAAGGTTTGATGTTGCAACTCTTTTTCAGTCTACTCAGAAGGCACAAAGGTTAAAAATAGAATCTAATCCGCATTCAAAACAACATCATGAATTATAATCAACAACTACAACAAATGAGTTACTAAGCATAAAATTAACACATATATTCATCTATCAAATAAATAACGAGTCAATCTCTGCCTAAATAGTCATTTAAGTTCAGCAGAAACAATTTTTATTTCTTTATATTTTAAATTACATACTTTTGGAATTGGTAGAGCATCCATTTCACACTTGGTTATAAACTAACATTAACTCATAGTTATTATTGTATGAAAAGTTTTCAAAGATGTTGCATGCAGACATTATTCAACATGTACACAGCAAAGAAATTTTAAAAATGACAACAATGACAAAGGTTTCATACATAAAAGGAACAACTGACCTCTTTGAATCTTTTTCTCTACTACAATATATGTCTGAATATTAAAACTTTATTACTTACATTAGGTAATAGAAATAAATTCTTACGGTTCTTAAATTGATATCTATAGATGGATAGACATCTTCCAAAGGAGTGCCAGAAGGTAGTAAATAATAAAGCTAACCTGTATAAATTTACATTCATAACTAAATCATTAAGGTGCAATAAAAAAATGTCACAATCCAATTAAAATCCATATACTAAGAGAAAGTTTAACCAACAGTCCAAATTCGTGAGATTAAAGCCATAACATCCATTTACACACAAAGAAAATTTGCAATTATTTTTGGGCACAATCTTCTCTATATAAGCATACAAAACAGCTCAATGTCATAAAATCAAAATTGAATTGAGAAGAAATGAGGTCTTCACTCCTCTTGGCTTTGTTTCTTCTCTTCTGTTCAGTTACTTTTGCTAGGGAATACTCACCGAAAATCAACAGTAGAATCATGCATTTGATATCAATTTACTTAATCCATCTTTTGTAGGATATCCTTTGTTACTTTATATATTAGCTTCTTGTGTAACAAAAATATGTTGTTCTCTATGAATTTTTTTCTTCAGTTCACAGCAAATCAAAAAACTATCATGAAGGCATCGAAATTGCCCTCCACAACCCTGTTTCGTATACTAATCCTTTACTGTCCATGATTCTCGACCATGATGATATCAGATTTCATTCACTTACTGCTCGGATTTTCAAGAAACCATCTACTATTTCGGCAGAACGTTCCAGAAACTTTGATATATCCACTCTAGTTTCTCCAGGTGCTTCCTTCGTGTTGGAAACTACATTGCTACCATCAAACTTGGCACACATTCAAAATCATACGCTATGGTCGTAGATACTCGCAGTTCCCTCACTTGGCTACAGTGTTCCCCTTGCAACGTCTCTTATCATGACCAGGTAATTCATCCTATAGAACAACAACTTTTTATATATACCAGGGAATTCACATTGCTGGTGAGGTCGAGTTTAGGGTTGAAGGGAATTGGAGATTAATAGGGAGGGCACTGAAGAACCGGGATCGAATTTGGTGGTTCGCAGTTTAAGGAGATCGATGCCGAGGGAGGTTATGTGACTAATGAGATTAAATTTATTGATGAATAGAAGCGGGAATTTTGTGATTGAATTTGGGGAGGAAGAGAATTAGGATTTAGGAAGGGAGAAAGGGAATGAGACGAATAGATACAGGGGGAAGTAAGCGTATGCGAATAGACGCAGTGGGAAGTAAGCACATAAGTGAAGGGTAATTTGGGTATTTCAAAAAGACACGGTTGAAATTAGTTTATGGAATTCTCATTATTAGTAGTAAATATATAGGAAGACGTGCATGGATCAGACTGAAATTTCGGCAGATGGTTCCGGAGACCAAGTGAAGGCCACCCAAAATTTTCCATGCCCATCGGGGCCCACAATAGGGATCGGTACCGATCCCTATTTGTATATCCAAATGGGCTGCGATCCCTACGAGTGGTGTCCCATGATTTTAACTACTTTCTTCCTAAATTTAATGCAATTCCGATGTACGGTTTGTGAGATATCGCATTTTCCATGAAGTAGTGTTGCTTGAATTCTTATTTTTGCCAATCCCTCCAAAGGGACTTATGTCGATCCCTCCAACTTCCTCCAATTGGAATGAGATCCCTAGGGGGTGTTCTACATGTTGTAGTAAGCTTGTACTCTAAGTTTCATGTTGATAGCATGTGTAGATTTTGAGTTATTGACCGATCATCGTTGCAAAATTGAGTTGTGGAATCGATACGATGCATAGTGTTGAATATGGATCGTACCTGATTCATCTTTTGGGAGTAGTGAGCTTTCATGATTCTGCTTCATATTATCATCTATGCTTGATTTTTGGACCCCACAATCATCACTCTGAGCTACTGGCCATTATGACAGTCGAGTCTAACTTGTCCAGCCAGTTTGGATATAGCCGGCTCAAAATGCCGGATAACATTTGCTCCCCAAAGTACGTCTTGTTGCGTACATGACGTGCTTTGAATTGAAGCAAGTTAGAGTCACTAGAAAGAATTCCATCCAGTTGCCTAAATATTCACTATCCTTCCATTGAATTATCTTCTCAAAGTGTTGTATCCCTCTTTTATCGTCATGACGCTTGGTCGATTCTGATAGTATATGTTCAGGATCGTATTCCATTAGTTGCTATTTGTGTCCAGTTCTATAGGGCTAGTAAGCTTTGGCAATCTGATATAGTCTTTCCTTTAATAACTCGAGGTGAAAATTCAATTTCTATTGATTTCAAGAAACCAAATTTTTTGAAAATACACGTGCCCGTTCTGGTACACATTCTTGCCATTGGCTCCCGGATGCGTTTGTACGCTCACGATTCATCACTAATTCCTTCTAGTTTAATTGCAATTGGATTGCAATTCCTTGTTTATATATTATTTTATAATGAAATAGGGGTTGTAATAAGTCATTCAATGAGAGGGGACTTCAAGTTGTACAGGGACGACAACCTCGGAGCCATAAGCAAGGGCGAATGGAGTATGGCAAGTCGTAGACTTATGGGTGGTTCTCTAAGCCCATAATGCTGTTGGTAGTTCATCCACCCACTTGCATCTAGACTTTTCCAAACATTTCTTCAGAATGGACTTTATGATTTTGTTCATAGCTTCAACCTGTCAATTTGCTTAAGGGCGAGCAACTGCCGCAAATCTCTTTTCAATATGATGCCGATAGTAGAATTCTTTAAATTTAGCACTGATTAAAGTGGGTTCCATTATTAGTTATAATGGTTCGTGGAAGGCCAAAATGACATATGATGTTCCGGACAATGAAGTTGATTATTTCCTTCGTCGTGATCATGGTTAAAAGTTCTGCTTCAGCCCATTTGGTGAAGTAATCAACAGCTACGATGGCGTATTTTGCACCACCTTTAGAATCAGCAAGAAGATGATGATGTCAATACCCCAAGTGCCAAATGGCTATGGACTAGCCATTTCAGTAATTTCTGCCAGCGAGGCTCTTGGAATTTTTCCAAACATCTAGCACTCATCACATTGTCTAGCATGATCAGCTGCATCTCGATTGACTATTGGCAAGTAATACTCGTAGCGGAGAATTTTCTTTTGTCAGGGCTTGCCTCCTGGTGTGATGGCTGCATTCTTCTTCATGGACTTCTCTCAAGACTCGTTTGATTTCATCATGGGCAATACACCAAAGCAGGGTAACAAAGAAACCCTTTCTATACATGACTCCTTCTTGGATGATGCAGCAGGAAGCTTTGGGGAGGATCTGTTATTTTTCATTCCTCCGACTATGAAGGATCCCCTATTGTAAATAGTCTTTGATAGGAGTCATCCATGACTCCTTTTCTGGCTCTGTCTCCAAGATCCAGTCGATCTCCATCTGTCAATGCTTGGAATGTTGAGTACTTCAACCGGGACAAAGTCTATTTGTTGCGTATCCCCAGAAATGGCCAACATGGCAAGTGACTCGGCTTTTTCATTTTGTTCTCTGAGAATTTGTGTAATGTTGTAATACTCGAAGTCAGCTAGTAGCTCTTGGACCGGCCGAGATAAGGAGCAAGACGCTACACCCTAGCAAGATAATCTTCCCTGACTTGGCATACTACTAACCAGGAATCACAAAAGATAGGTAAATTTTCCACTTCCAGTTCTCTAACAAGTTTGAACCTGGCGATCAAGGCTTCATACTTAACTTCGTTATTTGTTGCAGGGAAGTTGAGTTTTAGGGCGTAGTAGATCGATCGTTCCTCAGAGTCATTAACTCAACTTCGATACCAGAACCCGATCATTGCAAGCTCCATCCGTGCACATTTTCCATCGGTTGGTCGGTTCTCTACTACTCTTCGGATAGTCGTTTGATGTACTGAATTAAGATATGAAGTATGCTAATGTTTGTCCCTGGATAGCTCTCCGAGGGAGTTAAGTGATTTCGAATTGGCTTATCTTGACATTCCATTTGAGCAACCTTTTAGACGTCTAAAGTTGATGTAGGACCTATCATAATGGTTGGTCGCTGTAGACGTTGATGGGGTTATTCTGGAAGTAATGGCAAAGCTTTAGTGATGCAATCAACAGGAAGTACGCGAGCTTTTCCAGCTTTGGGTAATTTCTCTCAGCACCTTTCAATCGTTTGCTAACATCGTATACATGCCTCTGGATCTGATTCTCTTCACATAATAGTGTGGCACTTATGGCGTGTACCGACTTTGCTAAATAAATGTATAAGTCTTCATGATCCAGTGGTTTGGAGAGGATGGGAGGTCTCACTAAGTGATCTACTAGAACTTGAAATGCATTTATGCAATCCTACGGCCATTCAAAGTTCCATTTCCCTCTTCTGATCAAGTTGAAGAAAGGAATACACTTGTCAGTGGCCCTGGAGATGAAGCGACTTAGGGCGACAACCTTCTCATTTAAGCTCTGTACCTGCTTAATCATCTTTGGCACTTCGATGTTTCAAATTGCTTGAATCTTCTTGGGACCGGCTTCTATTTCGCAAGAGTAGATGATGAAACCCCGAAATTTTCCAGACACAACACCGAAAGAGCATTTCAAGGGAATAAGTTTCATTCTATATTTTTGTTGAACACTGAACATCTTTGCTACATCATCGATGTGGTCGTTTGATCGTCGTGACTTCACGACCATATCATCCACATATACTTCCGTCGATCGCCCGATCTGGTCTTTGAACATCCCGTTGACCAGTCTCTAGTAAGTTGCTTCAATATTATTTAGTTTAAATGGCATCACAACAAAAGAATATAGCCCTAGATTGGTAATGAAGCTATGCTTTTGGTCTGGGACATGCATCGAGATCTGGTTGTATTCGGAGCACACATCCATAAATGAAAGCAGTTTATATCCAGCGGTTGAGTCTACCAGTTGCTTGACGCTCAAAAGTGCAAATCTGTCTTTTGGGCACGTCTTGTTCAGGTCTGAGTAGTCGATGCATGACCGCTACTTACCATTAGCTTTTCAAACAAGAACTAGATTGGATACCCATTTCGAGTAAAGAGCATCACGGGTAAACCTGTAGTTTTTGAGTTTATCCATCTCCTCTTTAAGTGCAGCAAATCCCTCTGCATCCATGCCACATTGCTTTTGTTTCACCGGGCCATGCCTTTGGTCGATATTCAATGCATGGCTCGTGATAGTTGGTGAGATCACATGCTTGTCAGAATGGGTTAAAACGACACAAAAAAGCAAGCTAATTCCCTCATCATCATTGCACTGAGTTATGATCCGATCTTTAGTACCCATGATGGGTCGCCATGGCTGACTGCAATGTCGATTGTCAGCTCAGCGGGTGCAACCTTGGATTACTTGTGTTCAAACGTAACTATTTTGCGTAATTACGTGAAATCTGGTTGGTATGATCAATGATGACGGTTACTCCAGTCGAATCCTAGAGTCTTGTCATGAGTTATTGAGTCTGATAGTGAAGGGCTTTGAATGCTTAGAGCGATTATCTACAAATGACTGAAGATCAGGCTAAGAAGCACATTAAATCAAATGTCAAATAGGGTACAGCCTCGTGTTGCGTGCAACTGCATAGCTGGCTCTTGCTTTGAGTTTGAATCTGCTTGTATATTCGAGTAACGCGCTTTCCATTCAACGTACTCATGATCCGTTACTCGTCTTTCGGGTTGGAGTGATCATCAGTTGACCATGAGCTTGGGTATTGGCTCGATGATTCTATCTTTAGGCATCCTTTCAGTTGTAGCCTCGAGTCGTTGTAAACACTAGGTATGAATCACAGTATTGAGCTATCGCAGTAAGTCTTTCCATGATCACACTCCACCCCCCGTCTCAGGTTCTTATATGTACTGCATGGATGGTTAAGTCTCGTGAGTTGATCGATGAATGTTCGGTTCACATTCATTTTGTTTCTCGCTCATGCTCCCAAGTCTGGGCATACGTCGATAAGTAGGAAGGCAAGTGATGTCCAATTAGTGATTAATGCTCTCCCTGCTGGACCAAGGGCAAGGATCAGTATGCGGACGGCCGAGCCACATCTGTTTCATATTGCTCTTCTAGTCAAATCATGGTAAGAGTCAATGAATGAATGGTCACGTCACATTCTTCGGAGCTGGACGGTCAGTCACATCCATTTTGATTCATATTCTCCCACCAGATCTAGGGATAGAGTTGGTTCAGGTGCAGTCGGGTCATACTCATTCGGTTTCATACTCCCCTCGACGGATCGAAGGAGGTGCTGGAGAATTAATGATCAAGTCGCACTCATTCGTGGTTTATTCTCCTATCCATGCTCTCGTGACTGGAGTTATTCGATGGACGTTCGGGTCACATCCATTTGTGGTTGGTGCAGATCGATATTGACCCTCGATCTGAGTGTACGATATAGTTGGTCACCCGTAACTTCGGATGTCGTTCCGATTGGTTTTGTATTGACACCACCTTGCAATCATTGCCTTAAGTTGTAAAGATCACCCTACCGGAGGTATGGTAAGAAGTCGTACTTAGCTTGTAGTAGTTTGTACTCTCGTTCCCATTCTTGGGTTAGCAGAATTAGTTTGTGGATGGTCAAATTCCATCTACAATGAGTTTATACTCCTCCTGTCGAGTTCAGCCAGAGTTTATGGAATATTGAGTGGTCAAATCGCACTCATATATTTGTTTATACTCATGTCCGCACTCTGGGGATAAGAACTTGTTGGTGAGTGGTCGAACTGCACCCAATTTGTGCTTATATTCCAATCCGCACAGGGGGACCAGAGTTATTTGCTGGACTGCCGAACTGCGTCCATGTCTTAGTTCTGATTTTGGGCTTGCCGATGTCCGGGTAAGGCTTGGATAGTTGGCTGTACCTCAGATGCAAACAAGGTCGTGGATGGACATATCACATCCTCTTTGGATTGGACGGTCGAACCATGTCCAATTTAGGCTTGGGTTCTCAAACTTCTCCTGCATCGAGGGCAAGAGTCGATGCGTGGATGGTCATACCATGTCCACTTCCATTAGGATCCCATTTCTACCAAGCCTTAGGAGCAAGATGAGTGTTCTGAAGAACTTCAAGCTCGAGCCGGGGAGGAGATGGTCAGATCGCATCCACTTTGAGTCGTGTGTTTAACCCTAAGTCAAGGGCAAGAGTTGACGAGCGGACGGTTGAACCACGTCCACTTTTTATGGTATTTATACTACAGACTGTGCTAAGGGGCCAGAGTTGATCAATAGACGGTCGAACCGCGTCCATCCTTTTGTGTTTATACTCCAGTCCACGCTCGGGGGACCAGAGTTTTATAATAGGTGGTTAGTCACACCCATTTGTTGTTTATACTCCAGTCCGCGCTCTGGGAACTAAAGTTCGTTGATGGGTGGTCAGTCAGACCCATCTAGTGTTTATAATCCTGTCCGCGCTCTGGGGACTATAGTTGGTCGATGGACAGTCGTATCACATCCAATTTTTGGGTGTTTATACTCCCGTCCACACCGAGGGGACAAAATTTAGTCAATGGGTGGTTAGTCACACCCATTTTGCATTTATACTCTAGTTGTCAAGTCGAGGTAAGAGATGTCAAATGAACGGTCAGACCACGTTCATCCACAGAATGGAATTCCACCCCCAACATCATGAGCAAAACTTGACAAATGGACAGTCGATTCACGTCCACTTGGTGATTGGAGGTCCTCCAATCAAATCAAGGAAGGGAGTAAGTGATGGATGTCTAGATCACATCCATCCCTATGTTGGACGGTCAGGGGTTGTCCAATTTTCTTAGTACTCCTCCCAGTAAGTCGAGAGAGAGAGTTTTCGGGTAGACGATGTAACGACCCGTAAATTTCAGTGGTTTTATTTATTGAATTAATTGAATTTTGTGGAATTTTAAATAATAAAATTTTGAAATATAAATTTAATATTTGAAATACGTCTGTTTAAACATAGCAACCGGTAAATTTTCATCAGATAATTTGGAAGTTTATTTTCTAGTGTAATTTATTCCAATTTATATCAGTTAAAAATTGATGGTAATAAAATGTTTTCCAAACCTAAATATTTTTACATAGAAAATTTGTAAATCATCTTTTGAGTGAGGCGTCATCTTTCGTTTCGTCAAATTTAGACATCTATTGCTCCGCCGATCTTATTTTCGGCAAAATAGCAGCATTTTTGGTACCGATCATCGACTTTTGAACGGATAATCGTATCGCTGATATCGGTATACCGTTTTGATCGTCTCGTCGTGCTGATCTCCGCAGTATATTCATTTGTATATTTCGGAGTCTGGTACACCACAGAATTAGTAAAACGATAACAGTATCGGTATCTGTTTCATGCCTTTTTTGGTTTCCTTTTGTCTTTTCACTTTCCACCGTATAACATAACAGTGTTATACAACCATTGTCTTTTTCTTTTATTTATTTCTGAAATCAATGTATGAATTGTCTACATTTCCATCAGTTGTATTTGTTGTCGGTTGCTATTTCTTTCTTGGTTCATTGGGTCCGTGCTTTGAAACAAATTTAATATAAAACAAATACGTGTTGCCTTGTAGGTTGGAGGCTGCTTATCTTCCATAACTTTTGAACCCACGTTACATGCATATGTATGCTTTTGAACTTCATTTCAATAAATCATATTGAATGTAACATTCACGTATTTGCATCTTTCCCTGGCCTTTCATTTTCAAACCCACTTAATGTTGAAATTCCACCTGCCCACTTATATGTATGGAGTTGTTCATTCATTTCTGGGTTTCCCCTTCCCCTTCTCTTTGATTCGGCCACCACATTATCCTTCCATCTCCCCCTCATTTTTCCCAGCTCCATCCTCATGTATAACCGAATCCCATACACCTTGACCATCGCCACCTTGCAAACCACCACCGCAGCACAAACATCCGCCTGCAACCGTCGCTCCAAGTGCCGACCATCGACTGGCAACCGCTCCCTCCTTTTTCTCTTCTCTCTCCTGCGTTTGAACGAGCCGACCACCAGCTAGATGCCGCAAGCATCCACCCTTCCTTGGCTGCCGTGAGTTTTCCCTCCCTTTTATATATATATCTTTGATATGTAAAGGTTAATATATGGAGATTTATTTGTTGATATATATCTAAATTTTGCTTAAAATTAGCTGCATACATATTTTCAGTATATAATATGTTTGGGTTTTAATGTAAACTCATATTAGTTGTATATATATAAAATCTATCGGTTAATATATGAAAAGTTAAAAGTATATATGCTTTATATAAATTGATATTGGATCTGTCGTATTGTGTATATATATTTTATAATAAAGTAAGTTTTTATTTATTTTATATACATATATAATCTACAAGTGTACGAGTTTTGCATATTTGTAATATATATAGTTATGTTATGATGCGTGGTTACAGGCAGTTTATATATATACTATGTTTGTAAATATAAAGTAGACATTGATGTTGTCTATATAAGAGGAAAGATATATTTATAAATATTTATGTTGAAGGCATTTATGTAGATTATATTAACATCATAAAAGAAATTTTTTGGAAATAACTTCAATATAAAATAAATCTGGTCCGGGTTAATATAGGATTCATGTGATCTGTTGCTATAGTATCAAGTCTGTATAAGTCTATAAATTTTTCTGTTCAATTATTTTTAATATATTATATATATACATTTCACAGGGACGTATTATATATGTAGGTGTACATCTATATTTGGATGCAATGCAGCGTGTGTGCGTGTGTGCGTGTGTGCGTGTGTATATATATGGGTCAACCGTACATATTACATAGAAAGCCTTTATATATAAATGTGAACTATAGATATTTTACTGCTTTCGGGCTGCGCCTCGTTCTAAGTACATTTATGCTTATAATGGTAATACATTTCAATTGTAATTAAATCAGTTATGTACATTGCATTGGCATATAGATTTTCTAAGTATAACATATGTAAGCACGTTGCATTTTAATAAGTATATATATATGCCGTATATTTTTCCAATTCCTTTTGCCTTACATATTTTACTTACTGTTTTATATATGTTCGACTGTATTCTACTTGGCATACATATGGGTTAAGTATTGATTTTAAAATGTTTTGTAGAAATTTTTTTTTTGATATAGTATACATATATATTTTGATTTTGAATCTATGCATATTAAATTAAGCAATAACGTTGTAATGTATAGATAGATTTTATATTAATTCCTGCTAATATTGTTTTTTGATTATATATATATACATGTATATATACAAAAGATTTTATTTTGGATATTGATTTCAAATTTTTAATATGTAAAGTTTTATTTTAAACAAGTGTTTCCAAATTGATTTTGGTTTAATATAATATGTGTGCATCTTGTTCCGGTTTACAGAGCTAGCTTTGATTCGTCTTCATCATTTCCAGGCTATCAACTTTGCCCTTCGAATTCGTGTCCATCGTGCCGTGCTTGAAATTGTGCTCGGGTTGTCGCATCTTGTTCTTATCTATTTCTCTAACCTCGAAAGGTGAGAAATCACTCACGATTTACGTTCTTATATTTATTAAATTTGATCTCAATTGAAACGTCAATTGAAATATGCTGTTGTTAGTTATTCACATTGTTATATATATGTCATTATCTGTATCCGTTCACCTGTGACATCTGACACCATTATCTGTTATTTATATTGATGATATATTGCCTGTTACTATTGTTATTCTTATTATCATATCTGTTATCACTCTGCAAGTTCCCTGTTAGTATAGAATCACTATGGGTTGAAATGATACATACCCGAACGATCTGTAGAATAGGAGAAAATCGTTGTGGGTTGAAATGATAAACCCAAGCGATTTTCATTGAATTGAATTTGGGATTGCGGGTTGAAAAGATATATACCCGTATATATAATTTAAATTGCGGATTGAAATGATAAATATCCGTATCACTTGACCATAGGATAGAAAATTATATACAGGCACCGTTGGTCTATATATAAATGTTTTGAAAATGATTTCTTTGGTTTTGAAAGAAATATATGGTTTTGATAAATATTGATTTTTAAAGATTTATTAAAGTTGATTTAATAAAGTTGATAAATAATATGTTTAAGTATTTATTTAATATCTATATTTTCAAATATAGAATTTATAATGATTTGAAATGGACTGAAATTATATTTTATTAAGAATTATACTTAAATAAGTTTGATTTGAAATGTATTGAAATTTGAAATTTAAAGAAGTGATTTACAACTTGAAATTTGAAAAGGTGACTTAAATGGATATTTCAAACGTATAAATATTTAAATGAGATATTTTGTTTATTTAAATTGTAAATTGAAATTGTATTCAAATGTCATGGAAATGTTAAGTTAATATTTCAAAACTAAATAATTGTAAAGTGAATTTGATATGTATATAAATTTATCGAATTTAGTTTTGAAATGTTGAATATTTAAAGCTTTGAAATATATTAAAATTGAAATGGCTTATTTTATGGTTCTGATATGTATTTGAAATCGATAATTTGAAATGGTTATTTAGAAGCTGAATCGAGTTGAAACTGATGATTTGAGATTTGATTAAATTAAATTTTTTGAATTCGCACTAGTACAAAATAGATCAGTTGCTTCGCCTCATTTGTGTTGGTTGTCCATAAAACCGACACAAATAGTGTAATTTGTGTCCGTTGTTTATTAACAACCGAAACTATTGACTTATGGGGTAAGAAGAAAATGTTAAAAATGTAATTTGCATCGGTTGTTCTTAAGAAACCGACACAATTGAAGGGAAGCAATAGATTTACTCGTGTCGGTTTTTTGAACAACCGACACGATTAAATACAATAGCATCGGTTGTCAAAAAACAGACACCATAGGCACACAACTTTACACCCGAATCCATTTCAGCCGCCCCATCTTTTCCCGCGAACCCTAAATTTTAGAGGGAAAATTTCTTCGCTCCCACCATCCCAAATCGCCTTCGCTTGCTTCAACATTTTCTGTCGCCTTATCAAACCGCTATTGTTCATCTCCTTCAACCGCATCAAACAACTATCGCCCAATCTCCTCTGATTCCATCTAGTAGCTGCAACGACGACGAGAAGAGAACAAACCCTTGCGGTATTTTCCACTTCTCCCGAGATTTAACTTTTCTGCTTTATTTCACTTTTATATACTTGCGGTATTTTTTTCATTCATCTATTGAATTTCTTTGTATGTTTCCATGAAAATGTTGTTTTTTTGTTAATTATCCACCATATATGTTAGTATCCAGATAAGTTTTTAGTACTTTGGTTAGTTGAAGTATTGTTTACTGATTTTTCATGGTCAATCCTTTAACAAATTTTTAATTCTGATGATATGTGTCCTTTTTTAACAATTCTGTAAATTTAAAAGATGTCATATATTTACCCTATTAGAAAGAAGGAGATAACATTTCATAAAAGCCACTGAAATTATAACCATTAAAAATCATGAACTTTGGTGTACGATCTTCTTAGTGTGCATATCATTTTAAAATAATAGGAGATGTTCATTGCATAGTGCTACAGAGCTGCTATTTTTATTGGTCACGCTGATACATGGATGTATAAGTTCTCTTAATGATGCTGCTATTTAGATTGATACTCATCGTTATTGTTAGGTTAGTGGATAAATAAAATTGGTTTGTGTCTTCTTTCTAATGTAATAACAAAGTATGCTTAAAATTTGAAATTTTCTTTTCAATTAGTGTGTCTGATGGAGAGCTCATTATATATTTTTCATGCATCTAATGATGATGATTTAGTGTTTTTGTGGTTGCAAACTTAGGATCCATTCTTTGTTAAAACCGCTCACTGTAAATTAAACTGCCTTTTTTATCTTCACGTATGGCACTCAAATTTGGTTGCTTTGTTTCGTTCATTCCATGTTGTTGTAGCCATATTTTTGACGCTTTGTTTTTTTTCTTTTGTCCCTGTGTTTGAAACGTGAGCTGCCTCACGTTACCTGATGTACTGAATTTTCGTCCATGTCATGCACCTTGAAACATATCACATCCCTTGTTTTGCCATTATTTACAAGCATCCTCTGTCAATCTATGTTTTATTTTATTGCTTTGAAATGAAGTGCAATTGAACACATTTTGTTGGAGCTAAACACTAAATCAACATTTAGAATACCTTTTCCCCCTATACAAAAAAATAAAAATATAATGTGATAGGTCTTACATAATTAAAATGGTTATCTAGTATTATAAAATTTTATATTTACATCGATTCAACAAAGTTCAACATATAAACAAAACTGGCTACTTTGGATGTTGTTATGACTAAACA
This sequence comes from Allium fistulosum, assembly GCA_030737815.1. Classification (NCBI taxonomy): domain Eukaryota; kingdom Viridiplantae; phylum Streptophyta; class Magnoliopsida; order Asparagales; family Amaryllidaceae; genus Allium; species Allium fistulosum. Next base: position 542,179,643 of record CM060903.1, read on the forward strand.
TAGATAGTGTATGCATGTAGCAATCAAACATGATCATAATAGACATGACTTAACAATGGTTGGAAATCAAACCAACTCACTACTTAATAGTTACATATATAAGATAATTCATATTTAGTGATTGGAGAATCGTAAGGAGAATTAACGTTTGAAGAGACCAAAATAGTCTCCTTTTTAATTTCTATCAACGTAGATGCATGATCAGGTATAGGTATTAATAGGTAGTCTACCCACTTGAAAAGTTCAATATTTCAGCTTATATCATATTGGTAACTGTGTGATACTGTTTTTATATTCATTTGTTCTAAATAAATAACACATTATTTAATAACTAAATATCCAATATTTCAGATTCAAGATATATATTTATGAAATAATAACACAAATGAGGTGTGTGTATACCTTATATATTTGTACTAATTCTAGAAATCAGTAGTAAATACTTGGCCCAATAACAATGAAAAAACTGAACGAAGCTTGCAATCCAAAATAACTCTCAACAGAACTATAGCCTTACAATATAACTAAACACATGCAATGCATGTCCTAAAAAGTAGCATTTTCAATTCAAAATTTTAATCAATCAATAGTTATTTGTAACTTGCAATGTAATGGAGAAGATAAGAACATTCAACCTGCAAAAAAATGAATAGCTGCTCAAAATCATTTCACATTGTGAAAATGAATAATCATAATCAATCAGTTTATGGAAAAAGTAACATGATTAATAAATAGATTTAACGTACAGTGATTTAAATTGCAGCAGATAGCAAGCCTTTTTTATAATAAAGTCTGGGACATCCTTCCTAATGTAATATACTGCGAATATAAAAATAAATATTTGAATCCTAAATTTTGAAGCACAAGCCATAAATGATTTGAGAGTGAATGAGAAAGAAACAGACAACTAATTCTTTACTATTCTAAATTCATGATATGGAAAACACCACCAATATATCAAAAGTTGCAAATAAACGTACTAATGTTGGATTGTTCTAGTTATTCAAGTTTCATCAAGTAACACAATTAAAGGTAACTCATCAACCATCAAAGCATTCACCATAGCCAGTACATGATTCACGTAGCCAGTACAAGATTAATTTCATTCTGTGTCAATAGTTGAGCGCAACATCTAAGGTCAACTGCCAACGACCAGTTATCCTAGTTGTAGGATATATGGTATGAGTTAGTTGATCAAAGTGTTGGGTTTGAACGAGTGGTTCCCTTTGGATGTAAACCTTACATCAAACTTACTCTTGCTTAAGTCAAATTTAAGCTTGCAAAATTTGGTTTTCTTTGCCTATAAAGTTAATCTAAATTAATAAAATTTGTTGGTTACAGTTATACAATTTATCATCATATATTATGTAATGAATATTGTAAATTGTTTAATGGACGTTATATATTAATCACTAATTTTACTTACCTTCTACATGTTGCATTATAACAAATTTAGATGGAAATCCTAAACGAGAAGGTTTCAGTAAGGTGCCATAAATATCTATGTTTAGATACAGTGAGATATAAAGCAGTAGTGCACCCACTAAAACAAGCAGGCTTTAGATATGGTGTCATCATTGGGTAATTGTTGGCCCATGTTAAAAAGAGGAGCACGCTGCTTTCCGAATTAATATATATCATTGGGTAATTGTTCACGGCGAGTCTTGTATACATCAACTTTTGTTTGACAATGATCATCCATTGAATTTATGCATACGGATGCATATAATTAGTACTACAACTAATTAGATTGTTTGTTGTTTTGTGTGTCATAGACTCATAGCTATCGTAAGTGAGTAGATTATTTGAAAAACAATAAAGCAGACTTTGGAAGGAGGTACATTTACAGTACCTCAAAAAGCAAAGAACTAACCATACGAGTGCTACTTCAATAGAAAAGAATGCAAAATATGATTATTGCAGTAGTGCTTCTTAAAGTCTAAGATTAGTTTATGGAGATGTTATACGATTTAGATGACTGTAACCAGTATGGTGCATCAGATGTATGTCACTTTGTTTTACAAATGGACTATTGTATTCAAATCTCAGTGCGTATAAATATGTTTTATTTTTGAAAGTTACTCCTGTAGGTTGTAGTAGTGTATAAACTTGCATTCTTTAATCACTTGGGTATGTTTTGTATCTTTGTGTGTCATTACAAACATTGGTTATTTAATTCAGTTTCTCCTAAAAATGCACGTGTAAATGCATCTTTGTAATTGGCAGCAATAGTATCAGCCAACTGAAAGGTTATACGAAGAATGCATGAAGAGCTCTATGCTTCATACCAACTGAAAATGACTTTTTACTCGGTTAAACTACTTTCAAGATCATATTTCTGAATCAATTTCAAAATTGTTTACCAAAACAGATTGTCTTCAATTAGACTACTCGGCATGCAAATAGCAAATGCATAATATAGAAAAACAATTACCATTTTGGTATCTATATGTGTTCTTTGTCAAAGTAAATATACTTTAATGAAATTACAATTTTTTGCTTGTCTAATTAAGAACATATCGACTCTACAGGGGTCAACGAAGAACAGTGTTTCGAGTATTAGGGAGGTAATGCGTAGTTTTGTGCCAGTTGGTTTAACATATAATAAAACTTCAGTACGTTCATGGCATCCTTATTTTTGTTTGTAGAAGTGAATCTTGATAGTTTGTTTTATCGTTTTAGGTTCAATTGCCGTGAAGTAATTAAACTTTCACCTATCTCGAACACGGTTATTTATCATAAATCAGGCAATGGAAATGAATTTAAGACTGGATACGTGCGTCTATCTGCTTTTTCTCAGGTACTCATATAATTGAAAGAGTAATAGTATAACATGACATGGTTTGGAAATTGTATATATATGCATGTGGTTACATGATGTATCTTTCAAACTAACTACATATATCAACAACCACTATTAACAGACTGCTGCCAGTGAAATGGAGAGTGCGATTCAAGAAATGGAAAGTCAAGGCATCCAGTCATATATTATTGATCTTCGAAATAATCCTGTCAGTATGATATTATATTAACATATCATATACTTAGGGAGAATTATCATAAACTAACATGACACATGCATGATGCATGTATGATATATTTATAGGGAGGTCTAGTGAAAGCTGGACTGGATGTTGCACAAATATGGTTAGATGGGGAAGAAACTTTGGTAAATGCAATTGATAGAGAAGGAAACATGTTACCCATCATCATGGAAAATGGTCACGCTTTAAACCATGATCCACTTGTTGTTCTTGTAAGTCGTTGCTTGATCTTATTTATAGTTAATCCAGATTAGTGTTGATGCTTATGGTTCAACCTGTGTTTGAATTACACTCTTAGATTCTTTTATGCAGAGCATTCCTGACTTAATTATTGTCTTTTGTATAACAATTCTCTTAATTGCAGGACTTTGTACGAGACGGTTCTTATAACCAACAAGAGATAGACGAGGTTCGAGAGAATTTAGCTAGTTATATCATGTATAATTGGATGTAGTTGTTTTTTGTTGTGTACGCTGATCTTTTGTAACGTACGTTGGTATTTTGTTATGTACGTTATGTTTGTGATAGATTATATTCTATTTTGTTCTGTAAACAAGAATTATGTTGATGGATAATATAATTATATTTTTTGTTCAATCAGTTCATAGTAACGTTCGTTTATAAAAAATTAAAATTCAATTTCATATTGTTTTTATAATCTTAAACGGTAATAATATATTTTTTTTGCTTCAGATATAACTTGTGTCGGTTGTTATTTCAAAACGAACCGATACAACTGCATATCAATTGTGTCGGTTGAAAAAACAAACATAACCGACACAAATATCAATCATTTGGATCGGTCGTCAATAAGGAACCGACACAAAACAAGCAACAGTTGTGTCGGTTTTTCTTAAAGGACCGACACAATAAACGGCAGTTTGCTTCACTATACAAGCTGATTTGTGTCGGTCCTATTAGAAAGACCGACACAACTGTTCATAGTTTTGTGTCGGTTCTCTATTACCAACCGACACAAATAATTGATATTTGTGTCGGTTGTACAACCGACACAACAGAAAAATGTCCTTTGTGTCGTCTTCATTTGAGTCGGTTGTAAAACCGACACAATAGGGGTTACACAACCGACACAAATGACCAGTTTTGTACTAGTGTCGAGTTAATTTGAACCGATTTGTGAAATTTGAAGAACTATCTTATTTTATAAAGAAACTTTAAATTATATTTAAAACTATTGATACTGTACTTTATAAATTATTTGGTTTTATTTAAATGAGATATTATTGAATTGTTTTGGAAATGGAAATGATATATTATTGAATTGGGTTTTGAAATGGAAATAATACATTGATAATTTGGGTTTGAAATAGTAATAATATTTTGGTTTAAAGTATATACTATTTTGAAGTAAAGGATATGTTTTGAAATGGAAAAAAAATTGTGGTTTTGAAGTATAAACTATTTTGAAATGACCACGGTGTTATAATAACGATTGGTTGTTAAAGAGACCGAGATTAGATATGGACATACTCTCTGTCGATACCGAAAACCACTTTGACAACTGTGTACGCGGTGGAGTTTCCAGAATGAAGTAGGATGGTGGCGACGATCCTAAGGTATATACGTGGACCCAACTCCCGTGAGTTGGCATAAGGTGGCTAAAACAGGAGCGATCTCGGACCAGTGAGGTAGCACCTCGTATCGGACACACTTCTTCGATTTCATTCTATTACTTGTTGATTTTGGTGGCCACCCTTCGATTTGGGAGTGTTGTTCGAGGTGGAACGGTAGTGGCTGCTATGCGTATCCATCAGTCCGTGTGCGTAATTGGTATATCTATCCTGGCATTGCCTTGTGTGATGTGTCACCTACCATATCGAGCTTTACTACGATTATGATTTTAAGATCCGACCGCGTTAAGGTTCTCCATCCCCTTAACGCTATTTTCTATATGATTATACTTTACTGATTAGAAACTACTTTATATAGCGTATATTACTACTTAGTAGATAGTTTAACGGATCCTTAGAGGATGGTTATCCCAAACATCCTTTAAGTTACCTGTATTTCAGTTGATATCTCACTTGAGTTGGATTTATTGATATAAGAATGTTAATCCTGACTCGAGTGTTTTGTGTTTTGCTTTACACTCCGGTCAGACTGAGTGATACAGCATTTGAGACTCACCTTTGGAGTTGGAGCTTCGTTTGGAGATCCAGCTATCTATCGATCCTGCTTTCAGTTATTCAGTTGATTCCAGTGATGTATTCAGATCTTGTATTTGATTATTGTTTTGAGACATCTATTGTATTCGAGACTTATGTTGTATCTTGTTTGACTCTGTTATATATATATATATAGTAGCTTCATGAACTACTATCCTTTTGTTTCCGCTGCATTATTGTTATATTACTCTGTGTCTGTGATCTGTAATTATTTTATTTACTGTATATGCTGAGTTTTGCCAAATTTTATTTACAATCCATTGTTTTGAATTATTCAAGTCTGACATGTGTGGATTTATTGTCGATTTGAATGGTCCAAAATACTGGGTCGTTACATGTGGTATCAGAGCTCTGGTTTTAGGCAAAACTCAGCATATGTAGTAAACCCGATTACAGAATCACTTTCGTTCGAGCTTGAATTCCTTCTTCTTTGACTCGGTTCCTTTGAATTTTGGAACGTTCACTTCGGTTCCAAAGTCCATTCATGTCTCCCCATTCGTGTCTTTTGATTCTGGAGTATCCCATAACACCACTTCGAATGATCTCTATAATAAATCGGCGGTCTCGCCAATCTTCGAATAATTTGTACTGGGGTGAAACTCCTTTACAATCGGTATTGATTCACCGGAGATTTTTGTATCCTCGGTTTACGATGCTGCTATCTTATGCTATACCCGAATTCTACCTCTGGTAATCGAATGTCGATTTGCTTCAGAATTCTACATCGATCTTATCTATGAAGTCACGGTTGACCCAGTTAAGGTTGCCCACGATTTATACAACTTTATCCATCTTCCTGTTTGAAATGCAATCATCTAACCTTCTTTTCGAGCCTATCTATTTTAGATTAGAATTCTCTTTGATTAGAGTTCCTCTATATTTGGATCTCTATCCTTGTGTTGGAATCCAATTCTGGAATCATCGTGTGAGGGAGTGTATTTGTAATTAATATAAAATAGTTTATGTTTATAGTGTGTTGTTTGAGTTGTTGATGTTGGTTTGGATTTTCGATCGATTTGTCTGATCAACGCTATCGATAGGATTTCCAAAACACTTGAATAGAGCAAACTGACACAATATAATTTTCAAATTTGATAAATGAAATAAATTTGTATGATTATATTATAAATATATAAGAAAAATTTTCTGGAATTAAAAGTTAAATAATTTGGTTGTTGAAAATGATAATATTTGATTATCATTTTATTGTTTTGTAAGTCATTGACTATTGCAAAATGACTATTGTTTATAAATTTATTTGGAATTGAAATGAATTTAAATTGAGAAATTAAGAATTAAATTTTTGGTGATTTCAAACTTTGTTTTAAAGTATTTTCGAATAAAATGGTTTTCAAAGAATTTTAAATGTTTAAATCAGTGCTCTTCTCTTTGTCGCTGGAAAATAATTTCGGTGATGACGGCCGCATCATCGGCATTCATTTTCGAGTTTCGAAGTGGAGAGACCATGCTGTAGCTTTGCTACATTTTTGTTTTGGAAAATTAATTTGATTTGAATTTCCGAAGTATGACTTGAGTTATAATATATATTGGTATATGATCATATCTATTGGTTTGAATTGAAATCGAAAATTTAATTCTTAAATTCTTAAATTCTTGAATAAATATTTAAATTAGAATAATTAAATTGGAAAATTTTATTTGTATAATACTCGATTACATCTCAACATAACTTACCTAAAATTTTCAGAAGTTAAAAATGTAATTGGATAATATACAATATAAAATGACTTTATAAGGAAAGATTTGAGTGTTATAATAAATGTTATACACTTAAATTTTATTATAAAGATGTTAATGAAGACAAATAGGATAATAAGTTAATTGAATAATAGATGAGACAAATAAATTTGCTTTGAAGGAATTAATAAGTTGAAATTAGATCAACTTATGGAAATACCTAGAATTTAAAATCAATTATTGAATATAAATTAATTTAAATTGTAATTTATATGGTTTAAATTAATTTATATGGTTTAAACATATGAAAAAAAATTAAGTGAAATAAACTTAATAATAATTTGGATAAAAGAATTAAATTTGTTGAATAAAATATGAGTATAATAAATGATTATACAAATTGATGGTTTAGAAATGGTTGGTTAAGGATGAATAGATAATAAGATAATGAATTTATAAATAGATAGATTGATTTAACTTAAGTGAACTCAAATGGATTAAACCAAATTGTTGAATATTAGTTAGTTTAATTTGAAATTTATACGGTTAATTTAATTGTTTTATTTGTATTTCAATCTAATTTCTTTCTGGTTGTTTCTATTCTCCTACCTCCTTCCTTTTCGGGGACGAAAAGTTTTGAGTGGGGAGAGTGTAACGACCCATAAATTTCAGTGGTTTTATTTATTTAATTAATTGAATTTTGTGGAATTTTAAATAATAAAATTTTGAAATATAAATTTAATATTTGGAATACGTCTGTTTAAACATAGCAACCGGTAAATTTTCATCAGATAATTTGGAAGTTTATTTTCTAGTGTAATTTTATTCCAATTTATATCAGTTAAAAATTGATGGTAATAAAATTTTTTCCAAACCTAAATATTTTTACATAGAAAATTTGTAAATCATCTTTTAAGTGAGACGTCATCTTTCGTTTCGTCAAATTTAGACATCTATTGCTCCGCCGATCTTATTTTCGGAAAAATAGCAGCATTTTCGGTACCGATCATCGACTTTTGAACGGATAATCATATCGCTGATATCTGTATACCGTTTTGATCGTCTCATCGTGCTGATCTCCGCAGTTTATTCATTTGTATATTTCGGAGTCTGGTACACCACGGAATTAGTAAAACGATAACCGTATCGGTATTTGTTTCATGCCTTGTTTGGTTTCCTTTTGTCTTTTCACTTTCCACCGTATAACATAACAGTGTTATACAACCATTGTCTTTTTCTTTTATTTATTTCTGAAATCAATGTATGAATTGTCTACATTTCCATCGGTTGTATTTGTTGTCGGTTGCTATTTCTTTCTTGGTTCATTGGGTCCGTGCTTTGAAACAAATTTAATATAAAACAAATACGTGTTGCCTTGTAGGTTGGAGGCTGCTTATCTTCCATAACTTTTGAACCCACGTTACATGCATATGTATGCTTTTGAACTTCATTTCAATAAAGCATATTGAAAGTAACATTCACGTATTTGCATCTTTCCCTGGCCTTTCATTTTCAAACCCACTTAATGTTGAAATTCCACCTGCCCACTTATATGTATGGAGTTGTTCATTCATTTCTGGGTTTCCCCTTCCCCTTCTCTTTGATTTGGCCACCACATTATCCTTCCATCTCCCCCTCGTTTTTCCCAGCTCCATCCTCATGTATAACCGAATCCCATACACCTTGACCATCGCCACCTTGCAAACCACCACCGCAGCACAAACATCCGCCTGCAACCGTCGCTCCAAGTGCCGACCATCGCCTGGCAACCGCTCCCTCCTTTTTCTCTTCTCTCTCCTACGTTTGAATGAGCCGACCACCAGTTAGATGCCGCAAGCATCCACCCTTCCTTGGCTGCCGTGAGTTTTCCCTCCCTGTTATATATATCTTTGATATGTAAAGGTTAATATATGGAGATTTATTTGTTGAATATATATCTAAATTTTGCGTAAAATTAGCTGCATACATATTTTCAGTATATGATATGTTTGGGTTTTAATGTAAACTCATATTAGTTGTATATATATAAAATCTATCGGTTAATATATGAAAAGTTAAAAGTATATATGCTTTATATAAATTGATACTGGATCTGTCGTATTGTGTATATATATTTTATAATAAAGTAAGTTTTTATTTATTTTATATACATATATAATCTACAAGTGTACGGGTTTTTCATATTTGTAATATATATAGTTATGTTATGATGCGTGGTTACAGGCAGTTTATATATATACTATGTTTGTAAATATAAAGTAGACATTGCTGTTGTCTATATAAGAGGAAAGATATATTTATAAATATTTATGTTGAAGGCATTTATGTAGATTATATTAACATCATAAAAGAAATTTTTTGGAAATAACTTCAATATAAAATAAATCCGGTTTGGGTTAATATAGGATTCATGTGATCTGTTGCTATAGTATCAAGTCTGTATAAGTCTATAAATTTTTCTGTTCAATTATTTTTAATATATTATATATATACATTTCACAGGGACGTATTATATATGTAGGTGTACATCTATATTTGGATGCAATGCAGCGTGTGTGCGTGTGTGCGTGTGTATATATATGGGTCAACCGTACATATTACATAGAAAGCCTTTATATATAAACGTGAACTATAGATATTTTACTGCTTTCGGGCTGCGCCTCGTTCTAAGTACATTTATGCTTATAATGGTAATACATTTCAATTGTAATTAAATCAGTTATGTACATTGCATTGGCATATAGATTTTCTGAGTATAACATATGTAAGTACGTTGCATTTTAATAAGTATATATATATGCCGTATATTTTTCCAATTCCTTTTGCCTTACATATTTTACTTACTGTTTTATATATGTTCGACTGTATTCTACTTGGCATACATATGGGTTAAGTATTGATTTTAAAATGTTTTGTAGAAATTTTTTTTGATATAGTATACATATATATATATTGATTTTGAATCTATGCATATTAAATTAAGCAATAACGTTGTAATGTATATATAGATTTTATATTAATTTCTGCTTATATTTTTTTTTCGATTATATATATATATACATACACACATGTATATATACAAAAGATTTTATTTTGGATATTGATTTCAAATTTTTAATATGTAAAGTTTTATTTTAAACAAGTGTTTCCAAATTGATTTTGGTTTAATATAATATGTGTGAATCTTGTTCCGGTTTACAGAGCTAGCTTTGATTCGTCTTCATCATTTCCAAGCTATCAACTTTTCCCTTCGAATTCGTGTCCATCGTGCCGTGCTTGAAATTGTGCTCGGGTTGTCGCATCTTGTTCTTATCTATTTCTCTAACCTCGAAAGGTGAGAAATCACTCACGATTTACGTTCTTATATTTATTAAATTTGATCTCAATTGAAACGTCAATTGAAATATGCTGTTGTTAGTTATTCACATTGTTATATATATGTCATTATCTGTATCCGTTCACCTGTGACATCTGACACCATTATCTGTTATTTATATTGATGATATATTGCCTGTTACTATTGTTATTCTTATTATCATATCTGTTATCACTCTGCAAGTTCCCTGTTAGTATAGAATCACTATGGGTTGAAATGATACATACCCGAACGATCTGTAGAATAGGAGAAAATCGTTATGGGTTGAAATGATAAACCCAAGCGATTTTCATTGAATTGAATTTGGGATTGCGGGTTGAAAAGATATATACCCGTATATATAATTTAAATTGCGGATTGAAATGATAAATATCCGTATCACTTGACCATAGGATAGAAAATTATATACAAGCACCGTTGGTCTATATATAAATGTTTTGAAAATGATTTCTTTGGTTTTGAAAAGAAATATATGGTTTTGATAAATATTGATTTTTAAAGATTTATTAAAGTTGATTTAATAAAGTTGATAAATAATATGTTTAAGTATTTATTTAATATCTATATTTTCAAATATAGAATTTATAATGATTTGAAATTGATTGAAATTATATTTATTTAAGAATTATACTTAAATAAGTTTGATTTGAAATGTATTGAAATTTGAACTTTAAAGAAGTGATTTACAACTTGAAATTTGAAAAGGTGACTTAAATGGATATTTCAAACGTATAAATATTTAAATGAGATATTTTGTTTATTTAAATTGTAAATTGAAATTGTATTCAAATGTCATGGAAATGTTAAGTTAATATTTCAAAACTAAATAATTGTAAAGTGAATTTGATATGTATATAAATTTATCGAATTTAGTTTTGAAATGTTGAATATTTAAAGCTTTGAAATATATTAAAATTGAAATGGCTTATTTTATGGTTCTGATATGTATTTGAAATCGATAATTTGAAATGGTTATTTAGAAGCTGAATCGAGTTGAAACTGATGATTTGAGCTTTGATTAAATTAAATTTTTGGAATTCGAGTTAATTTGAACCGATTTGTGAAATTTGAAGAACCATCTTATTTTATAAAGAAACTTTAAATTATATTTAAAACTATTGATATTGTACTTTATAAATTATTTGGTTTTATTTAAATGAGATATTATTGAATTGTTTTGGAAATGGAAATGATATATTATTGAATTGGGTTTTGAAATGGAAATAATACATTGATAATTTGGGTTTGAAATAGTAATAATATTTTGGTTTAAAGTATATACTATTTTGAAGTAAAGGATATGTTTTGAAATGGAAAACAAATTGTGGTTTTGAAGTATAAACTATTTTGAAATGACCACGGTGTTATAATAATGATTGGTTGTCAAAGAGACCGGGATCGGATATGGACATACTCTCTACCGATACCGAAAACCACTTTGACAACTGTGTACGCGGTGGAGTTTCCAGAATGAAGTAGGATGGTGGCGACGATCCTAAGTTATATACGAGGACCCAACACCCGTGAGTTGGCATAAGGTGGCTGAAACAGGAGCGATCTCGGACCAGTGAGGTAGCACCTCGTATCGGACACACTTCTTCGATTTCATTCTATTACTTGTTGATTTTGGTGGCCACCCTTCGATTTGGGAGTGTTGTTCGAGGTGGAACGGTAGTGGCTGCTATGCGTATCCATCAGTCCGTGTGCGTAATTGGTATATCTATCCTGGCATTGCCTTGTGTGCTGTGTCACCTACCATATCGAGCTTTACTACGATTATGATTTTACGATCCGACCGCGTTAAGGTCTCCATCCCCTTAACGCTATTTTCTATATGATTATACTTTACTGATTAGAAACTACTGTATATAGCCTATATTACTACTTAGTAGATAGTTTAACGGATCCTTAGAGGATGGTTATCCCAAACATCCTTTAAGTTACTTGTATTTCAGTTGATATCTCACTTGAGTTGGATTTATTGATATAAGAATGTTAATCCTGACTCGAGTGTTTTGTGTTTTGCTTTACGCTCGGGTCAGACTGAGTGATGCAGCATTTGAGAGTCACCTTTGGAGTTGGAGCTTTGCTTGGAGATCCAGCTATCTATCGATCCTGCTTTCAGTTATTCAGTTGATTCCAGTGATGTATTCAGATCTTGTATTTGATTATTGTTTTGAGACATCTATTGTATTCGAGACTTCTGTTGTATCTTGTTTGACTCTGTTATATATATATATAGTAGCTTCATGAACTACTATCCTTTTGTTTCCGCTGCATTATTGTTATATTACTCTGTGTTTGTGATCTGTAATTATTTTATTTACTGTATATGCTGAGTTTTGCCAAATTTTATTTACAATCCATTGTTTTGAATTATTCAAGTCTGACATGTGTGGATTTATTGTCGATTGAATGGTCCAAAATACTGGGTCGTTACAGACGATCAAGTCACATCCATCTCAAGCTGCAGTTGTGTCCATGTGTTGAGGGCGGTGGTTGATGAGTAGGCAGTCAGTCATGCCTACTTTAAGTCGAGCTTCCAGACTATTTCATGTTTCCAAGGCAGGTGTTAATGTGTGGACGGTCAAATCGCGTCCACTTTAGTTGGACCACAGTCGTGTTGAGCTTCAGGAGAGGCATAAGTATTTTGGCGAACTTCAAGTATAAGCTGGGAGTGGATGGTCGGGTTGTATCCACTCTAAGTGTTTCTTCGGTTTTCAAGTCAAGCGTGGAGGTTGATGAGTGGATGTTAGTCGTGTCCACTTTGTATTAGATTCTGACCTTGTCGGGCTCTGAGTATGACATAGATGTTCTGTCAGAATGAAGCACGACGTAGGAAGTGGATGGTCGAGTCACACCCACTTTCCATTTCAAGTCCTTGCCCCTAAGTCAAGGGCATATGGTAGCTAATGAGTGGTTGATTCACACTCATCCGGATGATCCACCCAAAGGTCCGACCATGATACGTGGAGGTTGGTTGGTACCCAAATTTAATTACTTGGTCACCTGCATTGTTTGGAAGTAGTTTAGTTCAAGTTGGTCATAGTTCACAACATGATTGAAAATAAAATAAATCTTATTGATAAGTGAAGCAGAGTCGAATGCTTGCTATTCCACTTTGCCCCAGCCCTCCTCAGTTGGAAGTCGAGCGTAGGTGGTCCAATTGATAATCAACGGTCATTATTAGTAAGGGTTGGATGTTCGATGCCTAACATTCTGTGGGGCTTGCACATATTGTTAAAGCTTTCCTTTTTGGATCTGCTTTCCGATCACATCTCGGAGGTGTCTACAATCACTGGTGTTATGACCGTGTGTATCTTGAAATATACAACATTTCCCGGATTTCTTCTGGGTTTCGGTGGACTCTTTCGAGGCTGGTTTGCAGTAATTATTCGAGTCGTGAGTCTCCAAGTAGGTTGAATCGTTCAAAGGAGTATATGAGTCGGACTTTAAAATTGTGGGTCGTCTCCTAGAATCTGAGTCCTCATCTAAGGCCTCAATGCTGCCCTCACTTTAATTTCCTTCGGCCAATGGGCCTGCATCGTTCTTTCTCCTAGTCTGTTCTACCTCCTCCTTTCTTAGGTTCTCGTTAACTTTGTAACATAAATGATTCAAGGTCATACGAGGCTCTCCAGGTAACCAATCGCCAAAGTGTGTCCCGGGATTGATTCCTCTTATCAACGCCATCAGTATGATATTCTCTTTAGGATTGCTCATTTTAGTGACAGCAGTATAAAATCTCTGCCAAAAGTCTTTGTGCGGCTCACCTAGTGCTTGGGATAAGTTGGGGATAACAGCATTTCATCCTTGGGGTGAGTTGCATGCATTTTGAATTGCTCGGTGAACTCCTTAGTCGGCCGATTAAACGAAAAGATGGACCTGGGCGGTGATCGCGTAAATCACATGATTGATTGCTACTCCCCCGAGGAATATGGGAAAGAATCAGCATTTAATTGTGTTCGTCGCTCTGGCTGAATTCATGTGCCCTTCATATTTCATGAGATGCTCTTGGGGGTATGTGTTTCCAGAATACACTGGCATAGTTGGCATATTGAATCTCTTGGGATATTCTGCATATTGAATGGCTTCAGTGAATGGGCTTCGACTTTGGAAATGCTCCAGTTGTCATTAGCCTGGTCCATTTTCAAGATATGGCTATTAGTAATGCTTGTGAATGTTGTATGCATGACTGTCCAATGTGTGACGGGTTGGTGATAATTCACTCGGAGTCCGACCCAAGAAAATTTGCCATTTGCTTGAAGTCTGCCCTTGGTTCGCTTGGGGTCGCTGAATTTGAAGTGCTGGGTTGAAGATGAATGTTTCTTAGAGTCAAACTGGTGTTCGTTTGGAGAGAATCTTGGTTTTACCCGAGTTTGATCTTGGGCGAGAACTTCCTGGGTTTACTTTGAGTCGAATAGGTGACTACTTCAAGTTCGACTTTGATGATGGATAGTTATACTTTGAGATGGCATAATAAGCGACGTAGGGCAGTCATCACACAAGTCATCGTAACATAATTGGCAAGTCAGGCATTTGGAAGCTGGTCAGTTGAGAGCATTCGTAATCTAACCCTAAAAGCCTGATCCAGTAACCGATCCAAGTTCATGTCAAATCATCTTGGTTCTCCAGCCTTTGAGTGTACCATTTAGGTAGTAGTTCCTTGTCCATTCCTTGGCTACAAATCAGCAGCTACCAATTGATCCCTTATGCCCCGGTCAGTCATAGGATGTAGGGGAAGTGGATAGAATGCACCATCTTTAAGTTGAGTTCCGAATCTAGAATGCAGGGGCCCTACGCTGTGACATAGGTTCAGGTGCCCAATCCATATTTTTTATGAGCGACAAGGAGTGATCGGTCTCGATCTCTTTTTTCCCCAGGAAGGAGGGTTCGGTTACGTTCCCTTTTTAAATGCGAAAGAGATCGGCTGGAGGGATTGGTTGTAGTTAAGTGCGATGCAGGGATTGGATCTGGATGAACGAGGAATAAGGATCGGTATTGAATGTTTTATGAGAGGGATCGGTCATACAAAGTATGGAAGGATCGGTAGTGAATGTAGGGATCGGCTATAAGCGATCACCGAATGGGGTCGGTCATGAAGACGGTTGTTGGCATGCGATCGATTGTAGTGCTAAGGAGGGATCGGTGGTATAAGGATTGGTATATACACCTTGTAGAGGAATTGGTATATATACTTTTTGGAGTGATCCGAATATATGCTGGAGGTATCGGTATACATATATGTTGGAGGGATCGGTATAGCTATTTCAGAGGGATCGGTATTGATGTCTTTGGAGGGATCAATATTGAGCATGTATATGTATTTAAGGCTTGGTCATGAAGGGACTGGTGGTGAACCCCAAGAAGGAGGGATCAGACATGATGGCCTTGATGGAGGGATCGTCCTTTAGCTAACTTGAGTGCAAACTTCAGCATCTGATCCTAAGAAATTGCATACATAAGTGAATCCGATCCCTTCCAAATGGACATGAACACGTGAACACTCCAAACAAGAACACTAGAATCATCATTTCTTTCAGCTCCGCGGGAAGTTGATTTAATTCTTCTAACCATGGCTATCAGCTTCCTTTAGATTTCCTTTAAATCTGAGTAGAACATGAAGTTTATCGGTAAAATGTTGGGTCTATCTCGCGAATATGGGAATGCACAAGTACTCGATGAGATCCAATCAAGTTGAGAATTTGATTCTCAGTGAAAGCACCAAAATGTTGACGCCAAAAATGGGCATCAACGCCCAATAGAATCTATTAGAGATTAAATGAAGAATGAAAGTAAAACAAAGAAAATATCATAAATGACCACACAGATTTTTATAGTGGTTCAGCAATCTTGGCCTACGTCCACTTCATATTTTTATTGATCTTGCACTTGATTATGGTTAAAGGAATGTATGGATCAGCTAGGATCCATTATTACAAGAATGAAGAATAAAAATAGAAGAGCCTTTTCAATAGAAAGAAGGATCTCTTTTCTGATGCCATTCCTACTGTATTTATAAGGGAAGACGTGCATGGATCGAACTGAAATTCGGTAGAAGGTTCGGGAGACCAAGACGTGGCCACCCAAAAATTTCCAGGCCCATCGGGGCCCACAATAGAGATCGGTATCGATCCCTATTATGTGTCAAAATGGGCTGAGTTCCCTATGAGTGGTGTCCTATGATGTTAGCTACTTGCTCCCCAAATTTTGTGCAATTCCGACGTACGGTTTGTGACATATCGCATTTTCCGTGAAGTAAATTCTGATTTCTGCCAATCCCTCCAAAGGGAGTTATGCTGATCCCTCCAACTTCCTCCAATTGGAATGAGATCCCTAGGGGGTGTTCCACATATTGTAATAAGTTTTTTCTCCAAGTTTCATGTTGATATCATGTGTATATTTTGAGTTATTGACCGATCATCGCTGCAAAATTGAGTTGTGGAATCGGTACGATACGATCCATAGTGTTGAATATGGATCGTACCTGATCTATCTTTGGGGAGTAGTGATATTTCATGCTTCTGCTTCATATTATCATCTATGCTTGATTTTTGGACCCCACAATCATCGCTCTGGGCTACTAGCCTTAATGACAGTCGAGTTTAACTTGTCTAGTCAGTTCGGATATAGCCGGGTCAAATCGCCGTATAGCAGATATGAAGAGAATTTTTTCTTAGACAGGGATGAAGTAGAAGGTAGTAGAATTTGGTACTAGGTGTTTGACGTACCAAAAAGGAAAAGGTAGAATTGATTGTGCAGTGAAAGAACGCTGCACAAGATCGCCAGAAATCCTATGCGGACAAGCATAGAAAAGAGAAAGAATTAGTAGTAGAGGATATGGTGTTTAATAAAATTTCCCCTCATAAGAAGGTCGTGAGAATTGGAAAGTAGGGAAAGTTGGCACACAAAAGTTGTTGGGCCTTTCCCAATTTTACAAAGGATAGGAAGACTTGCTATCGTGCAGAGCTATCGGATAATTGGCAGGAGTCCATAACGTTTTTTTTCTTCACGTTTCACATTTGAGGAAAACCTTCATAGCATAGCCACTATTGGAGGGCTTGATATATTAGAAGATATTGAGACAAAGCCAATAACATCACGTGCCACCACAAGCATTGTGAGCACGGAACTAGGAAGCTCTGCAATAAAGAAATTAGGCTACTTTGAGGATAATGGGGGGAAAATATGGCAAAAAGCATGAGGACTTCTCATCCTAAGCTTTTTACCGGCAAACTTTCCTCTCAAAAAAAAGGTTTTGGTTGCATTGCAGTTGCTAGATTTGATGGTAGGAGATGGTTGCTACAACTTTACTATCACTTTTGCACTTATGTATAACACTTTTTGGATGTTTACAGTGTTTGCATACATACTTATATGTCACGATCGTGTACTCATGCTTGGATTGAGCTCACTTATAGTATATCTGCACACAAAATCACATTGCACTTTTGGTTGAGTAGATGGTTGTGTGGATAACTTAGCTATATAACATGGATGTTTGTTGCGCGTTATGTTGTTTACCCCTTGGAAAGATTTTGGGGCGAAATCCTTTTCAAGGGGGAAAGAATGTAACACCTCATAAAGTCAACCATAAATAAATAAGTTGGATAAAGTAAATTAAATAAGATAGAGATGAAAATGGAAATTTTGTTAAAGGTAGAATTTGACCACGAAAGTTATGTCATTGTGTCCGTAGCGAAATTATGATCAATTTCCATTTATAATATGTTAAAAATGGAGCTCAAATGGAAAAATTATGGACGTTTAAAGTTTTCGGATTCAAAATAATTTAACTAGAATTCAAATTTAAATAATTAAACAATTCTTAAATTTGAAATTTGAAAATTAACAATAATTAGACTTGGGGGTTAACTAAATGTTAAAATTAACGTTAACGCTAAAAGTTAATTGAAGAATTAAATAAAAATAACAACAGCTAAAAGTTAACATTCTCAAAATAGATGGAGCGGTCGACCCCCTGACCTCTAACGATCGAACCCTAGCGGTAGATCGATAGCATATGGGCTTTCGACCGCTCCTTATCATGTGGCACCTAGGGTTTTTAATTTTGGACGTTCCACATTTAATTATTTAAATCTGACGGTTCTGGTGCTTTCTCATCACTTTAATAAGACCCTAGACCCCTCAATTTTATTCACAAATATTTTAGGAACTTACCAAAGCTCTGGTTCTTCATCTCTTCTAAGATTCGGAAAAAACTCCATTAGGGTTTCAGGTAAGATATCCTTCCTAACAATGGCAAATGAGTACCGCTGTTAGGAAGTATTTCTTACTTAAAACCATAATGAAGATTTTCTGAATCTTGAAGAGACGGATTAACAGAGCTTCGCTACTGATCCCAAAATACTATATGAATAAAAATGAGGGGTATAGGCTCTTATTTAAGGTAGGTCAGATATTGAATGCACCAACTGCCCAAAAATGGACCTAAATTCTGACCCAGAAAAGGCCCATCGAAACCTAAAATCATCTCAAAGGTGGTTGTTGGCTGGTAAAATGAACAATACAGACTATTTATCTATACATTCAACATCTCACAATGGAAGGATAACATATAATAACAATAACAATACTCATTTCATTAATATTTCAAAATTTCATTCAAAACCATAATAAAATATCCATAATAACAATAATTATACATATCCGCAATATTTAAAAATTACAACATCATTTTTCATTCTGCCATAAGTCCCATCAACATCTCCACCTTCGGCATCACCCTTCCTATCCTGTGTTGTAACGAGGAGGGAGTTAGAACAACATATGTCCAGTGAATAAAATCTAATCGAGTCTTACTACATTAGTACTTGGGCAGTATAATTTAAATAGGAATATGTCTAATGTTTTCTACCTGCAATATAAATCTTTTCAATCATAAGCCCAAAGGCTTTTCTCCAACTTAAATAAAAGGCTTTTCAAATATAAGCCCATAACCAACTTGGTAACGACACAATAACCCATATCTATCATTAATAATGTCCTATCAATGTAAGAGGTAGTACTCAAGTCACTTAATACATTTTAATGGGAATTATGAAAACTTCGACCATTTAACACCTTATTTAAGGAAGGTCCATGTCATTTACCACCCATAATCCCAAGGCGGACTTCTCACCCATAACTATCTAGCTGACATTGCAAGCAATCTCTTCAACCACTTAATACTTCCTATTGATGCAGGCTCTTTTCTGAGATATCTTCTACGTGCTTAACCCATAAACCTGACTATTTTCTACTTCCTACATAGGGCAGAGGCGGGCCCTCACACAACCATTTAATACCTTCAATCCCAAAAGCAGGTCCTTCGTATTATGATCCGTACCCCTACAGTGACGTCTCAGATTAGTCCGACTATTTGTAAGTACTAGTAGCCATATTAGCTGGGCAGATTTAGCCTATAGTATTTGGGACTAACCTCACATCATCGTAGTTACTTATTATATGTGATGTCTCACATCAGCCCCAAAGTCACACTGCTAGTAGCCAAATTAACTGGGCAGACTTCCGTGTGCTTTTGACTGACATCGCATCCCTATAACTTAGTCATAATCTATTTCACGCTCTATATATATTATCACATATCTCATTGTTTCTATAATCAAGGCCTTATAAGAAATCTTTCTTATTTCGCCTTTAACATTATTTACCATCCTAAGGTAGATTTAGTAAAATCAATAACCTATTTAACTATGCAATTATATGTTATAATTATTTGTTAATCATACACATAGATATACACACATACATACATAAAGATATTCATACATACATATATATGTGTGTGTGTGCGCGCGCGTGCGAATGTGCCTAGTAATTTCTAAGCGTGTGGAATATACACCCTAAACTAGCATTTAAATGTCAACTCTTTAAACAATTATACAAGTCACATTCCATATTATCAACAGTACCAAAGTTCCAATATTCGTACCGAAAATCTTCATTACTAGACTTGTAAACAATTAAAATTTAAACTCAACTTATTACATCAAAATAATGGAATATATTGATAATAGAAACTTACAATTCTAGTTTTTACGCTCTATTCACACACAAAAATAAACAAAGGGATTTCTATTTAATTTATCAGAATCAGCAGTGCAAATTACAAATAAAATTTGTACCTACACACTATTCCATAATATAATTCCTTTAATCAAATTCAAAAAAAAAAATAAGGAGTGGAATAGAAGGTAAAATTATAAAAACTACCAATCTACATAATTTTCATTATTTTGATATTAGATTTCAACCTAGAATTTATATTTCTTATTGAAGGAGTTTTGGAGGATTATCATATGATGTTTTTGCAAACCAAAACTCCCTAAGGCATATTCAAATCCAAAATATACTAATCAACTACTAAAATTGAAAAGCTAAGATTTCCCCTCATTGTATATTCTTAGGTTTGCCTCCTTTGTATTTGACACGTCTTTTGATAAACGCTATCAGATCTCTTCTTTTTGATACATTTATACAACAAGAGAACTGTATATACGTTAGATTTAGAAAATTAAAGGTTTAGAGAAGAAGAAGTTGAGAAAATAAAAAATCAAAAAAGATAGATCTACAGGATTTCTTACCCAAAACCATAATGAAGTTTTCTGAATCTGTGAGAGACGAACTGACAGAGCTTTGCTAATGTTCCAAAATATTATATGAATAAAAGTGAAGGGACTAAGGTCTTATTCACAGTGGTGAGAAAGCATAAGCATCGTTCGGAGTTAAACAATAGAATTTGGAATGTAAATTGTGTAACAAACCCTAGTCTCCACTTATCTACCGGTTGACCAGTTATACTTTCATAGCACAGCTACCATGGTAGGGCCTAATATATTTGGGGATATTGAGATGGAGCCAATAGCATCCCCTTCCATCACAAGCATTGTGAGCATGGAACTAGAAAGCTCCGCAATAAAAAAATTAGGCCAGTTTGATTATAATGGGGGCAAAATCCAGCGGAAAGCATGAGGACTTCTCATTCTAAGCTTTTCACTGGCAAACTTTCCTCTCCAAAATTAGGTTTTGGTTACATTGCGGTTGCTGGATTTGATCGTAAGAGAAAGTTTCCACACTTTTACTATCACTTTGCACTCATATAGAACACTTTTTGCATGTTTAGCCTATTCGCATACATACTTATATGTCACGATCATACACCCATGCTAGGATTGAGCTTACTTATAGTATGTCTGCACACAAAATCACATTGTACATTTGGTTAAGTAGATGGTTATGTAGATAACTTGGATGTATAACATGGATGTTTATTGCATGTTACGTTGTATAACAACGCCATCACTATACCTATATTATTAAAAAACATTACAAGTAATGTCGTCTAATGACACGGAGAATACAGCTGGTTAAGGGCATTTGTGAATATATCTTTGTTCTAATACTGACACGTCTTTATTACATATTTAGGATCTAAACTGAAATTTTTGGCATGTGCTGTATTAATACAAAGTAAAAAACACACCGATTTAAAATATTCAGAATAGTATATAATATAGATAAATCAGAATTAGAGTCACAAATCGTAACAAAATAATATACATCATATACATAATAAAATGTGAGTCTACAAAATATCAGTACTAGACCCACATAATATATACATCATGTCCAAATTACTATATCAGGTACACGGTGACTACTAAATAATGTAAATGACATAAACTCCTAAATTTCATATACACAAGGATGAAGTAAACTAAAATGGTCAAAATAGTCTACTTGAATGCTAGCCCAAAGTCCAGAGGTCAATGATTCCCTGTACCTTTAGAGTCTCTGCCTGACCCGAGTATTATAAAAATAAACGGGTCAGACTATATCTAATATAATGGTGAGATGATATTGATATCATAAATAGATGACTTAATAATAAGTAAGTCATAATAAAAATATGTCAGAACAAATGATGATAATAAGGAATATTAAATAAAATCACCATTTCATAATTCCATT